>OZ007594.1:368588749-369788749 GCA_963931845.1 Maratus michaelseni | reverse complement strand
TTGGCGTTTTTTGAAAACATGCTTTCATTAATTTGCATTTTTCATTAACAAAATGAGATTTTCGATAAAAATAAATATCACATTTCGATTCTTCGTTAAATTTCGTACAGAAATCATACGTTATATTTTGTCATCACTATATTGGCAACAAAGTTATACGCGGTTGAAGTTACGGAATTTCAAAAATCACACTAAGTGTAAGATTGCGCGGGTGTGTTGAACCGAAGTGTGGAATCCACGGGTTAAAAAAGCAATATCACAACATGCCAGTGAAATATCTCAAAGCAAAAAAACATTGTCACCAAATCCACAATTAAAACTCTTACGCAGAAACAAGACAAAACAAAAAATTTAATTATTATGCATTATTTCATATGCGTCTACTTTGTTTTGCTTTTAAGTTATTATGTAATTGCAGTGAGCAAAGATTTTTTTTTTTTTTTTTTTTTTAAATATTATGTTACTTAAGCTAAATAATATGCTAAAACTGTTTTTAAAAAATACATAAACTATTTGTAAACAATTTGTTTAGTTCATGGATTTAATGTAAGTTGCGAGATAAAATGTTATTGTATTTAGCTTTTGATTGAATTTTTAGAAATTTGAATTATGAACGGAGACATGATTTTTTTTTCTGACATAGACAAAACATTCAGATTTAGTAAGTTAAATAATTTTGCATAGCATCGTTCTTTTTAAATAAAAAAAAATAAAAAATGGAAATAAAATAAAATTTTTAATGTTTGGGGTTAGTTAATTTTTTAATTATAATAAAAACAGTTCTAAATGAAATATTCCAATGAAATGTGTAAACAATCATCGTTATCTTAATTTATTAATCAGAATTTTTTTCAGTTAAAATGTGTAATATTTACAGCTACTTATTTAAATGTTTTATTTATTTATCATTCATATCAAAAGTCAATTTATATATATTTTTAAATATTGCCATTTAAGCATACATTTAAAAGACACATTTAGTTTTTTAGTTTTCATAAATTTTGCTCGTTTTAAAGAACAAGGAAAAGTTATAAATTAATATGGGCGCCGGAAGAACGAAATCCAGGGAAGGATGATATTTTGGCACATCTTCGGCCTTTTTTTCTTATTTGAGGGGGAGGGGGATATAAACTTGAAATAAATTAAACTAAGATTTTTTTTGTCAGCCCCCCCCCCCTTCCCATCCAATGCAAGATAATTTTTAAAACATATCAGTATAAAAAGCAATACAGAAATTTAACAATTTAAAATTTTTAAGCATTCAAAAATAAACTTTTATTAGCTTCTTTCAAAAAGGAGAGTTAAAACAAAAATTAATTTTTTTCTTCAAGGAGGGGTAAGAGGTTGCACACCCGAATCTCCCGTTCAAGATAAATTTAAAATATTTGATCATAAAAAGAAAAACAGAACTAAAACTAACTTAACGACTAAAAACTAAGGACGAAAAGGACAACTTGACGACGTCCCCCTGATGAAAAATTATCAGTTCCTGTGTCTCTTACTCTTTAATTATTTTAAGTCGGTAATGAAGAAAAAATTTATTTTACAAAAAAAAAAAAAGAGAAAGAGAAATAAAGAAAATTTAGTTAATAAAATTTTAAAAACTTGGGACGGGCAATAACCGTGCTCTTCCCCACCCATTCAAAATAAAATCCCAGTCGGGTGCTTCTATATTTCTTTAAAGAAAATCATTCTACCGTTATCCGAGAACGTTTTCTTCTGGATGCCGATTGTGCTCGTGCTGCTCTCCGCGGAATTCGGAACACATTCCTCGTCAACAGACTCGCAAACGGAGAAACTGCTTCTGTTCCCCCCTTTTCCCATTGCTTTGAGAAAACGACATTGGGAATCCGACTGTACAGTGGCGCCCTCTATGCTCGGCTCCCCAGAAAGGCGAAGGACTGGAATCGTATTTGTTTGTATTTGTCTCTTTCTTCTCTAATTCGATTGAGATTGTTTAACAGGTATTTTACGAATGCAACTGGTGGTTATATTTCTCTTTGATCGTTCTAGAGAGAAGAAAGGGGCTGTTCAAATATTGCGGAAAGATATTAATACAGTTGTAGGGATTAAATTGTTGTTACCAAAACAATTTATACAGTAATTTTTAAAATGTTCTCTTACGAAAAGGGAATTTAATAGAACGGTATGAGGTAGTTTTACGAATCTAATTGTATGTTGTTTTCTATTATTGCCATTTTATTACTTATATTATTATCATTATTTTTCATGCAGTTGTCTTTAGATATTTAGTTGTAAAACAAACTTATTATAATTGTTATATTTTCAGTATTTTCAGTTTTGGTGGATTTTAGATGTACACCTATTAAATCAGAGTGTCTCAACATCAATTAATCATAGTAAGGTATTGGTTACATTGTTTTAGCATTTATCCCGGTAAGTTGAACTATCTCAAAATTTATCTGGTTGTAACTAAAGGGTGTATTTTAACTATATAAAGGACTTTGAGAAATCTTATTTGAAAATTACGCCTTAGCTTAGATTTTTTTTTTTTTTTTAATCAAATGAGTAATCAAAATTAATCCAAAGCACAATGTTTCAGATGTATTATAATTCGAGTTCTGTAACTGTAAAATACCACATAAAGAATTAGTCATTTAAACTTTAGTCTACATCGAGAAGGAAGGGGCTGTTCAAATATTGCGGAAAGATATTAATACAGTTGTAGGGATTGAATTGTTGCTATTAAAACAATTTATACAGTAATTTTTGAAATCTTCTCTTACGAAAAGAGAATTTAATAGAACGACATTCAAAATTAATCCAAAGCACAATGTTTCAGATGTATTTTACTTCAAGTTCTGTAACTGTAAAATGTGACACTAAGAAATAGTCAGTCTACATCAAGAATTGAAACAAAAAAATAGTCTGAAGATTGACTCTCTTATGTAGGTTATGCTATATATTATCAATAATTTTATTATCAATTTGATTTTCTGATTAACTCAGTAGTCTTCAGGCATGATAATGATGTGAGAGTTATAATGCTAAATGTGATCCCAGTCTTAAACTCCAAAAAAGCCACATATGATTAACAAAATTAAGAAAATAGTTGGGATGCTTGAGATTAAATTTTTAAGGAATTGATTTTAAAACCCTTTCAAATTGCTATTTTAAATGCACACACACACAAAATTAACTTTCACATCTAAGTGTGCTTGTTTAGGTGTATGCGTGTGAGGGACAGAGAGAGGAATAATGAACATGTACTTTCTGAAGATCAAGAAAAAAAAAATCAAATTTATTTTTTGTGATATTTATTAACGGGAATTTAAACTAATGTTATTTTAAATAAAATTAAGACAGTCATGATTTATTGAAATCCTCATATATTTTCAGCAAATTGTGAATTCTAAGCGTATACATGCATTAATTGTATTAGAGGAAAAATATTTGATAAATAAAACACCGCTTATAGGAGTCGTGAGTACATATATGTAGGTATAAATAAATACTTTTGAATAAATTATCATAAAAAATTCAAGAGTTATTATAATTTTCAATATGTCATAAACAATAAAATTAATATTAGATTATGATGGAAGAAACATTGCACCTTAATAATAAAAAAATCCTAATGATTAGAGCACAAAATAAAGCTCCATTAATAAAAGAAAAGTAAATAAATAAATATGCCATTAATTGCTCCTAATATACTAGGTACTGAAGGAAAAAAAAATGTAATAATACTTTAAGCCCACTAATATATGTATATATGTTTTAATGATAAGTTAAAAAAAAAAGACACTTTTCGTTTTCTAATCCCAGCACTGTTTTTCTCCACACAGCGACTCCGTTTTCAACTTATTCATCGCGGAATGAGATTCGGGAATCCAGACGGCAAAACCACAGACGGAGAAATTGCCCCTTCTCTCCTTTTTCCAATTGCTTTCTGATGATGACAACTGGAAACGGAATTTCCTCGATTTTCCGGTTGTGCCGTTGCGCCCCCTATGACAAATTCGCGGGGGTGGAAATGCGCCAAATGGAGCATCTCCTCCACTTTCTCCCGTTTATCTCCATTTCCACTCTAATTCGATTGTCGAGCATTCAACAAGTGCTCAACGGATTCAAATTCTGATTGTTTGGTTTCTTTTTCTTCAAAAGGAAGGGGCCGTCTCTTCATTGAGAAAAAGATAAATGTCTTGAAAGTTTTGAAGAAGGTTCAGACTTTGTTTGAAGAGAAAGCAGAGAAGACCCTTAGATTTAAGCAATAGATTAGATTTATAAATCATTAGCGGAATAGAAATAAATTACTATGCAAGTTTCGACCAGAAAATTAAGCCAGTCTTTCAGAAAATACGTGTTATCAAGATGCATATCACCTACATATGCACAGGAAATTTACTTTGCTATCAAGCTATTAAACTAGTCGAAAGTTTAAATTATCCTTATGTAGCTTCATTTTTTGTTCTAAACGAGTTTAAAAAAGTAGTTATGATAAAATTTGTGTTTATCTTGATGGCAATGTTTTGTGATTTCATAAGATAATGTCTGGTTGGAGTGGAGGATGCTTAAAAATTAAAATTAAAATAAAGTTTAAGATTTTTTTTTTTTTGTGGAAAACTTCCCTAATCTCCCTCTTCCTCATGCATGGACATAATTTTTCCTTATTTGCACGCCACTCTTTCTTTTGTCCATCTATCTAGATATTACCAAATTAATTGTAAATATCCCATACTTTTTTTTTTTTTCAAATTTTCTCTTGACATTTCTATTTTCTTACTTTTCTTTGTGAACACTGCTCATTGATATACGAATTAATATACACTAAATTGGCAATACTAATTACGACGCGTCAGCCCTCGTATAGCGTGTTCATACAGAGTCTGAATTTCGCCTACACCACACAAGGCCGCAGAATTTTGGGGTCCCCAGAATAATATTTTTGCTGTTATTATTATGTGAATCATATCAAGCACTACACATGCTTCTTAAAACAACCTGTGTGTAAGGGGGGGGGGGATCTGTGCCCGTGGCCATCAATTTCCTAAGTCAGGCCTTGCATACAAAAATGCATACGACGACCAGTGTAGCGCATGACAGTTAACATGTTATATAGTTTTATCATGCATATATTATTATTATTATTATTATTATTGTTATTATTATTAGTGTTGTATTGCTTCCATTGTCATTATATGCTGTAACATTCCATAAAATAAAAGATATTTTTAAGGTTATCCTTATTTTAAAATGAACTAATGATAAATAAATAAAAGTATTGTTCACAAAAAAGTTTTGATTATTTGCATTCCAACTGGATAAAAATTATCTAATGTACAGTGAACTTTCGTTAGTGCGGACTTACAAGGGAGGCCATTTTTTGTTCGCACTAACCGTAGTCCGCATTAAAAGATATAAACATAAGTGGTATACATGCTTGATAAGTGGTATAAAAATAATCCCTTGCATTGAATTCATTGAATTCAGTTTTTAAAGAAATTAACTATGTTATGCAAAAAGAGACAACGTTTTTTTCAACTTAGTATTGTTAGTAAAATTTAAATTAATGATAATATTGTTAATGCAAAAGAACTATTTAACTCAGGACAAACCAGATATAAACATATAAATTGACGGTTAATGTTGTCATATTTTCTGAAAAGAACTTTTTTTTATATTAAGAACTCTGCAAATTATAAGCAAAAAACTAGGCGATATTTGGGACTGTTTTTATAAAAACCTTAATTTCTCTACGAGTATAGATGCAATCCTCATAAAAATGAACACAGTATATTACAATAAGCCACTTATTAATAATCTCGAGTTTGAAAGCCTTTGCTACATTAGTTTTTACAGGGTTATCCAAAAGATATTCGTTCTTTTTCAATTTGTTGACAGTCCCCTATGGGGTTTCGTGAAAAAATCCTCGCGGAAATATACAACCTATACTACACTGTTTACACATCAGCAGTTTCAGGTTAATTCCTCATGTATTTTTCTAGATATTTAACAAAACGTCTAAAATCGCAAGTGACCGGTCACCTTTAGCAATATAGTGTATTTGCCCTTAACATTAATTTCAAATGGAAATTGATTGGTAAAGCAAAATTGTTCTCATTAATCAAAGATACGTCTTAAAGCAGAGATGTCTTAAGCGAAGCATTAACGAAAGTTCACTGTATATCCCTTAATTCTGATTGTAAATAATAATAATAATAATAATAATAGTTACACTTTGTTGCATTTTACAAACTGAAAAAAAAAAAAAAATTCTGATTATGCCTATCGGGTTATTATTAATAAGGCTTTAAATTTCCCCATTTTTTTTTAAATTCTTAGTGCATTGCGATAAAATAGTTAAAAATAATTATGAAATTATATTTAGCCGACAAACATACATAAAATAAAGAAAAGAAAGAAAGAAAAAGAAAAAGGAATAATAATTTTAAAAAAAACTGACAATATTTAAAGCTATTTTTAATGATTTCTAATTACTTAAAGTTCCATTTCACATTATTTCATTTTAATATTTTACTATACAATTATCAAAATTTTAATGAGCTTCCTTCTTTTTAGTGCATACATATTATTATTACTACCTATATATTTATATTTTCAAAGTTTTCAAGCATCATTATATTTTGAATATAAATTTTCCATTTTTAAGCAGCAAAAACACAGGTCTGATACCTTACATAGTATTTTACAATATTATTAACCTGGTAAAATTAACATGGGGAATTTTTGTACAAATGCCCTTAAAAGTGAGGTTTTAATTTTCAGGCATGTGAACTGTAAACAGATTAAGTCTCTAAATCCAAATTTAAATACCACATAAACGATTTTTAGCATTAAAAGGTAAAGACCTTCCTCGATTTGCTTGAAAAAAAAAATCTTCAAATCTATCCAGTCGTATGAATTCTTCAAAGGCCAACTCCCACTAGAAAAGAGATTATATTGAATTCTCTCTTCCCCCGTTACCCTGCTCCACGTGGCGCCTGGGCGATCTAGTTCTCATTGCACGGAGGCGATAAATGATTTTTCCACATTGAAAAGTTGAGGGTCGCGCGTTTACTTCCAAATCCATTCCAGAAAGATTGATTTCGAAATTTTTAATTGTCTAGATTAAACGCAAATCTCTCTCTGTCACACAGCTTGGAACGGATGGGGAAAAGGTTTTGTTTTAAAATTTTCTGGGAGTGAAATGAAAGTGGGGGACAAGTTAAACACAAGAGAGGGATTTAGAGGTAGGAGAAAGTGGAACTGTTGAGCTTTGTCCTCCAATGGTAATTTATCATCCTACTGAAACTAAACTGATAGAGAATGGAATTTTGCAGAATAAATGAATGGGATTCTGAAGAAGTAAGTTATAAAAATATTGGATTTTGAAAAGGATTGATTGAGAGATCTTATTGTTCCTTTTTTAATCTGAAAAGACTATTTTCACAAGCTATTTTTTTCATCAGTGTTACACAAACAAAAGATGATAGCTTGACAAACTTTCGGTATAGGAAAAAAAAATCATCAAATGTTTTGAAGGTGAATGTACATTTGTGATTTTCGAAAGATATTCTTAATTTTAAAACAGTAATACAGTTAGGGTATACTATGAAAAACATTCTTATTCATATTTTATTTGTAAATATCTGATACTAATAAAATACTGCTGTAATAAAATGACACACAAAACTGTGATGTGTGCTTTAGTTATATTGTACAGGCTTTCTACTGTCTAAATATCTTCTTTATTTTATTAAAATGCCATATTTAAATATTATTAAACTTCTAAATGATATCAGGGAACATTAAGATTACTTCAGATTTAATATTATTGTTATTATTCATAGTTTGCTGGTGTTTTTTAATTTTAAATTTGAAGTAATAGTGAAAAACACCAAAAATATAATACAAAATAAATATGCTGCATTAAATTAATTCTTCAATACTGCAAACAAAAATTAAAAAAGGGTGAGTTTTTCAGGAGTTATTATCATACATCAATTCTTTATGCCATTTAGCTAGAAGATTAATATCATTCTTAACTGTAATCCCATACTTAGGAAGCAAAAGTTCTATTTTTTATCATATTATTGTAACATACAGCAATAATACTATACCACGTGTTTTTATATTAAATATATGTTATAACCTACACTGTTAAAAATTTGCAGCAAACTGTCCAGTCATTTGACCGTTTTTATAAAAAACGGTTATCTAACCATAATTTAACTCTATTTTGACCATATTATTCCCCATATTATGGTCAGAATAGAGTTAAATTACGGTTATGTAACCGTTTTCTGTAAAAACGGTCAAATTACTGGACAGTTTGCTGCAAATTTTTAACAGTGTAGAAGATTTAAAAGACTATAAAGCTATGAATTTTCATAAGATTCTTGTGGATGCGCCTGTAAAACTTTCTTCCCCACTTAAATCGTAACAGCGCAAAGTTCATCCCTGTTGTTTGCCTTAAAAATAATTTTTTTCTTGCTCTTTTTACAGCATTTGAAAAAAAAAGAAAAGTATATGAGGGGAGAGAAAAAATTCTAATTTAGTAAAAACTTTTTTCTTTTTATTATACATTTAAAAGATTCTTTGAATGTTACAGACTTATTTAAGAATGCATAATAATTTGTAAGTATCTTGTTTAAATGTTACAAAAAAAAAACTTTCATATCAATTAGAGAAGTTAGTCAGTACATAATCTTTTTACATTTTTACCAGAATTATGACATGGAATTTTGTTTCTTAATGTGTTAAAAAGTTCTTTGAATGTTACAGACTTATTTAAAATTGCGTCATAATTTGTAAATATATCGTTTAAATGTTACAAAAAGCAAAATCTCATATGAGTTAGAGAAGTTAGTCAGAATATAATCTTTTTACATTTTTACCAAAATTATGACATGGAAGTTTTTTTCTCAATATGTTAAAAAGTTCTTTGAATGTGACAGACTTATTTAAGGATGCGTCATAATTTGTAAATATATCGTTTAAATGTTACAAAAAGTAAAATCGCATATCTAGTTAGAGAAGTTAGTCAGAATATAATCTTTTTACATTTTTACCAAAATTATCACATGAAATTTTATTTCTTAACATGTAATGAAAATTCGCGTCTTTTCATATAACAAAATTTATTGCGTACGGATCCCGTATGTTATGACTTACCTTTTCTTGGAATTTAATTCATGCGATACAGCATTTAAATTTCTTGTTTGTCGCCCTGGAGTAATATATGGCATGTAATCTGGTCATAAAGGATGAGAGGAGAAAACATACATCCGGCTTTATGTCTTGGAACATTTCTCGCATAACTCTTTCAACCTCTGAATTCGGAATCGAATTAATCAAGGACCTCGACTCGTTTCTCTACACATAAAGATTACGGGCACGACGAACCATTTTGGGAAAACTTGTTAATTAATTTGTCTTTTAGCTGGTGCCCAAGCATTGTATTTCTCCGCTGTTTGTGGAGACATAGCCCCAGCGGTTTAAGCCTCGTGATTTGAAAAGGCCTTCGCGAAAATTTTCGCAAACACTTCTGCTGGCGTCGGCAAATAAAAGTTTTCTCTTCCCCTGCTGTTATTCGGATGGTGTTGGTGGAGGACACGTGGGGGATTTAGATTCTTAAGTTCCAGTTAAAGGATGATTGTGGGGCTGAAAAGAGAGCGAGAGGTATGAGCGGCAATATGAACAAATGCCGTCAAACTTTCGCTTTCCTCTATACGTAGCGAAGTGGAAAAGTTCAATTAAGAGGATGATTTAATAGAGAAGAATGAATTAGAAAATTTTTCGTGAAATATTTCGGTGAAAGAACAAGTCTCATTTCTCTGGAATATGATGCAATAGTAGATCGCTTCTGCATTCTCATAGGCCTTTCTTTAGTAACTAGTATATAACGCCCGTCAAAAATTACGGATTGTTGATCTGCGTTCTATTTTCATAAGACTTCATACAAACAAACAGCATGAAGCTTTTATTATTGAAAGGTTTGTATTGTAGAAAAGTACATTTTTAAGCCGGTAGAGGGCGCCAAAACAAAGTTGTTCACAACAGTGTTCGTTTGTTTATATCTGGGATTCCGATGTTTAAACTGGATTTTTAATTAAGAACGTAAAACATTATAATAGGATATGATATACATGTTTTATAGGAAAAATATGCTGAACAGACATAATTCAAGTAGAAGATATTATCTTTTAGCTGTCATATGTTAGCATAGGTTTTTAATTAAACCTAACATGGCGTTTAACTACGGTCGATTCGCAGACCAGAGTGGTCCCGCCCGGAATAGTTACAGACACTTTCTTGCCTTCGGATTTTATTATAAGTGGATATTCAGTATCACATATTTTACCATCGTCCTGTATACAGGACTGCTCAGATTTATCGAATTTTCACAAGTAATATCAATTTTTTTTCAGACCAACTAGTAAAATACATTTTAAATTTGTTATGATATGTAATGTCAATTGACTTTTCAAGGTAATTTTTCTCGTCTTTCTCTTAGGTCAGTAACTATGGTACCACTGCATTGAGCTGACTGACAACTCTACTTTTTCCTACGACAACGAAGAGAGGACGGATGTTCTTGAGAAGCCAATTGAAATTACATAGACTCTAGTAACGCCAAAACACCGACAGAGAAATATTAAACCTACAAAAGCATTTTTTTAGTTCAAATTTCTCATTTGCATTTCAATTTTCCGAACAATTGTTTCCCCCATAAAGTACCTGAGGTCGATGTATAACCGGGTACTTTTTTTACTTTTTCGATTGGTAGAAATGAATGTACTTTCACTTTCGGAACCGGTTCCGAAATCAAAAGTCCCTCCAGAAATAAATAAATAAAATAAAATAAAAAAACTGCAACCAAAATCTAAAACGTAAAAAATTACCCAGTTAGACTTTGACCCCAAGTAGCAATGAAAAAAAATATTCAAATACAAATACGAAATTGGAAAAGAACGTTTCCACAAGTTTAACATTAGCTAGAGAGTGTCTTCGGGTTACTAGCATAGGCTCTTAAGTGTTACTAATAATTATTTAAAGTTAAATTCATATATATATATATATATATATATATATATATATATCATATATATTTTTTATTTGGCTAATTTTTTTTCTATTTTATCTGATAAGACTTACTAAAAAAAAAAAAAAGAAAGAAAAAGAAAGAAAATTTTTTTTTCAAATTTGTGAAAAAAAAAATTCAAAAATTTTCTTCCAGTTTAATCACATATATTATCTGTTATTGCTGAGTAAAACTGAGTATTGCTGTGTAATTGCAAAGCAATGCACAATTGGTAGCAGTGAATTTTGCCATCGTCCTATATATATAGAACAATTCACAAAAAAGAAAACCCCGAAAAATTTGGAAAGTTTGGGAATTTTATATTTCTGTTTGATGTCTCATTAGCTGTTCTGCATTTTTTTTTGTGTGTGTGTGTGTTAATTTTTGTTGTTCTATATAAAAAAAAAATTCTTAGTTATTTTTTCTCTTAGTGATTAAGCCACTTGAGAAAAATACATTTTTCTGTTTTTGAAAAATAAATAAATAAATAAATAAAAAGAGAGAGAGAGAGAAAATTTATTTAATTAAATTTTAAAATACAGGGAAGGACAATGACTTTCCCCGACTCCTCCTCCCCCTACCGGCGCCCATTTTCAAACCGGATACAAATATCCTTCAGCTTTGTTCATTTTAACAGCTCTTAGATCATGAAGGAGGATTTGGTCCGACAAACAGCACCTACCGCCACAAAATTTACAGCCCTATTCAGGAGCAAGAAACGAGAGAACACCGTAACTGTCGAATATCACAAATAAAACCAGAAACGACGCAACAGACCAGCAATGGCCAGGAATTAAACCTTCGCTGTCTCTTGGCCAATAAAACGATCTGGAAGAAATCCCCGAGGAAGGCCGGAAAGATCATCTGTAAATACCACATAAAATTTTTACAACTTCTGTTACAGTTTTTTTGTGTGTCTTTTTCCCCGTTTGTTTCAGAGAAATAAAGTACTTTGGTGAAATACAGACATCACAAGAAGCTTTAGAAACTAAATGCTTGCAGTTTTTAGGGGACTTAAAAGCCATAAAATGTCGCAGAGAGACAAAAAGAGGCAACAAAAGAAGATGTTTTTACGGCCTTTTTGGACCACACCGGAATATAAGTAAATGTAATGTTATCTTTGGAACTGTATTTTTACATATAATAACCAGTGTTTGTGTGTTTGAAACTAGACAATACTTTAACAGCATAATAAGTCCAATTCTCTAAAGTAAGCCTTTTAAGCAGATACATTATAATTTAGTCATAAATTGAAAAATGTTCCCTAAAACTGTTGCTATACACCCCCTCTCCAAAATCAAAAATAAATAAATAAATAAATTTTAAAAATGCTAAAAATGGAAAATAACAGAAAAGTTGCCCTACGAATAGATCTAAAGATAATAATTTTTTTTAAATAATTTTTAACGATTAGATCAGCATTTTAATTAAAAGCGTTAGGTTTTTTATTAAACCATTAAATTTTAATGTATTCTAGAAATTTATGTAACATTCTTATATGTAGGAAATTTTTAAAATAAATTTAAGTTAGTCATAAAAACCTGTTTAAATTTTCACTTGGAATATATATATACTGGTTACATATATATATATATTTGAAATTCAAAGATATTATAATTATATATATATATATATATATATATATATATATATGTAACCAGCCAACTTCTTTAAAAAGACACGCTATTTTTCACAATATATAAATCCTTAGGACTAACATTGATAAGACTATAGAAGTAGCCTGTTTCAATAGTAAAGATAAAAATTCCTTATAATCATTTTTCTATTACAAATTAAGAAAATTTTTATTAGAGCTATTCATTGCTATGGAATTTGTAGATTCACTGTTAAAAAGTTCTTTGTTGATGGCTTATTATTTTTTTTTTTTTTACATTTTGCTATTTTATTCACATTTTTTTAAATTGTCTTCTCACATAGCGAATAAATGTATCAGTTTGATTTTGATATTTGTTTGTGTTGGAGTATAATGATTTATTAAACATTAAAATAAATTTGGTATTTCAATTCACTTTGAAAAAAAAAAAGAAAAGAAAAGAAAAGAAAAAAGTAAAGAAAAGAAAAGAAAAAGAAAAAAAGAGAACTTTCTCATTGTTTTTCTTTTTTACAGGTTTTTTCATTTAATCTATTTATCTCCCGCAGGGCAAAGGAAGAAACCCTTTTGTTTTTTATATATGTTAATGTTAGTGGTATGAGAATTTATAAAAATTTTAAATAAATTTGTAACTCAAGTCGTTCATACTTGAAACCCGTACCTCTTTAAATTATTCAATATCCTAAAATATAACATAAGAATAAAAAAATAAAAAATAATTTTTCAAATAATAATTTTTTCAAATCAAACTTTACAGTTTTCATATCAATTGATTTTCTATATCGGCAAGGACTGATTATCACAGCGGCACGTGCTCCGAGCCTTACATTTTTAAGAGGTCCTAAAATGTTTTTTGTGTACTCGTTGAAAATACAAATTAAAAAAAATATATATATTTTTAATAGTTCATGGAAAAAATGAGTTTTTTCATTCATGTAAATTAAAATATGTGTGTTCTTCACTAACGACATTGAATTGTAATGTAATTGTAATAAAAATACAAATTAAAACAGATTTCTATTTTTAGTTTATAGAAAAAAAAATGAAGTTTTTTCATTCACGCAAACTAAAATATCTCAGTGTTTTTTACTAACGACATTGAATTGTAATGTAATAGTAATGTAATTGTAATGAAAACAAATTTCTATTTATAGTTCTTAGAAAAAAGGAATTTTTTCTATTAAAGTAAACTAAAATATCTCAGTGCACTGAATTAAAATGTAATTTTAATGTAATTACAATCAAAACACGAATTTAAACAAATTTCTATTTATAGTTCATAGAATATATATATATATATATATATATATATATATATTCCATTTATGTAAACTAAACTATCTCAGCGTTCTTCACTAATTACACTGGATTGTAATATAATTGTAATATAATTGTAGTTGTAATGAAAACATAAATTAAAGCAACTTTCTATTTATAGTTCACAGAAAAAAGGAATTTTTTCTATTAAAGTATTAAAAACTAAAATATCTCAGTGCACTGAATTAAAATGTAATTTTAATGTAATTATAATCAAAACGCAAATTTAAACAAATTTCTATTTATAGTTCATAGAAAAAAAAAGTTTTTTCCCATTCATGTAAACTAAACTATCTCAGCGTTCTTCACTAACTACATTGGATTGTAATATAATTTTAATTGTAATGAAAACACAAATTAAAACAAATTTTTATTTATATTTCATAGAAAAAAAATATTTTTTTTCTATTAAAGTAAACTAAAATATCTCAGTGCACTGAATTAAAATGTAATTTTAATGTAATTATAATCAAAACACAAATTTAAACAAATTTCTATTTATAGTTCATAGAAAAAAAAATGTTTTTTTCCCATTCATGTAAACTAAACTATCTCAGTGTTCTTCACTAACTACACTGAATTGTAATATAATTGTAATTGTAATGAAAACACAAATTAAAACAAATTTCTATTCATAGTTATTAGAAAAAACAGAAACTTTTCCCATTCATGTAAACTGAACTATCCCAGTGCTCCTCACTAATGACAGTGAAATGTAATATAAACTTATAAATTACGAAAACAAATGTTAAACATCAAACATGTTTCATTCAGTCTCTTACGTTTAGGGTTTAACTCTCTCTAAATAGCTTATAGGGAAGAAGATTTTACCTTCCCATAATTTTTTTATGTATTTTTACATGTACCTATTATATTTTTCATAAAGCTCAGGTTTAAATTTTAAACTGTACGTAAAGTTGTTTGTCTAATTTATAATGCCTGAATTTCCTTCAGAAAATAGGCCCCCCCAATATCCTATGCGCCCCGGGCACACATAGAGTGCAATATGATATCGAACAATGTCCATCTATTTTCGGACAATAGTCAGCTATTTTCCTATTTGTCTAAGATCACAAAATATTATTATTCATACAACGCAATTATGGAGCAAAGCCATTAATGTCAAATGCGTTGCTCATTCCAAAAATTGTTTGCTCACGCTTTGTTGACATTCTTACTCAATTTACTGCTGGTTTCATTTCGATTTAACGAAAACAATAAGTTTACAACTGCGGAGTTTAAGTTTTGTTTGTGTTGTGAAATAACCGATTCGAAATAGCCTTTTTATTGTAAAATGCTTTTACATTTAGCCTTTGCGCAAACAAGAAATGTTGTAACCGAGTTCGTAAGATGTTGTCGTGAACATATAAATAAAGAAATGTAGTGTTTCAATAATGTTCCAGAAATATCGGCTTTCATTTATGAAGAAATGTTGTTTGCTGAAAGTAATTGGATGTGAAACATGAGTACTTTTGGAGAAAAGTCTTTATAATAGAGCCAAAATTCCACCATAAAAGTGGCTTGATAAAAACAAAAAAGGCTTCGTTTCAGGGGTCATTAGAAACTTTTGTTCTTCCTTTTTTTTTTTTCTTTTTTTTTTTTTTGAAAGTTTATAGAGCAGTTTTTGAACTCCACAGAAAATGTGTAATATTACACTCTGCGGTAACTATGGGATACATTGCGTTTGCGCGTGTGGCCATTTAATAATGATGTACTCACGATGTACTTTATAAACGGAATGTGTGCTATATTAACTCCCTATACATATTTAGAAATGAATGTAAAGTCAGTGGTCATTAGGCAAATTTACGAAATTAATTATTTTATTGTTTCATTTTAGAAATATTTTAATTAAAATCTCTATAATGTAATAGGCATTCCCAATAAAGAAATAAGACCAACAAGACCTTTAAAAAGCCGCTGAAACATTAATGAGCATTTTAAGGTGCAGAGGTGTATCACAGAACAATTATTAAGTAACAATACACAATAAAAATTATTTTTAAAATGCAAATGAGTGTTAAAAATGATTTAATATAAGTCGATGCTACAGAAAAAAATATTTATTTATTGACACTATAGTAATATGACTAATTTATCGATATTACATAAATGTAATTATACATAAAAATCGATAAAAAAAAAATACACAAGAATTTCGAAAGAATAACATTTTTACCTTGTCGCTTAAAAAATATCCTGGAACTTTTAGAATAGAATTGCACAAATCGAATGAAAATACGATAATTAAATAAAGATATATTACGCTTTTTATACTGTACTGTCTATGATTACTTTGCTTTTTTTCCAGTCTCTATTGCACTTATCACATAATGTATTTTCTCTTTAAATTGATTTAAATTAATTGATTTGATTTAAATTAATTTAATACTTTAAATTGATATATCTAAATTTCTATGAAGATTAAGAAAAATTATAATATTTTGCTCTTTTTAAATTAGATTTTTAAATTGCGTTCGGAATTTTTAGTTAAGAGAAAATTTTGAAAATATGATTCGTGTAATAAAAAGTACTCATAAAAAACACTTTTTTTCTTTTAAAACTAAAAAGTACTCATAAAAATGTCATATTTTCATTATTAATATTTATTATTATTTTTATTTAAATAAATATTTTTGTAAATCGCGAAAAACAATCAATATTTATTCTTTTCTGTACTCAAAGAAAAAAAAAAGAGAATAAACATTATTTTTTTCTTATCTTTTTAAATAAATATTTCCTATATTTTTGTAAATTCCGAAGAAAAAAATATTTACCGTTTTCTTACTCAAAATAAATAAATAAATATATATATTTTTTTCTTATTTAAAAATAAATAAATAAATAAAAATAAACAATATAAACATTTTTTGTATTTCCCAATGAAAATAATTATATTTATTCTTTTCTAAAGTAAAATAATAATAATAATGATAAATAATAAAATAAATATAATTATTATTTTTTTCTTTTTAAATAAATATTTTTAATATTTTTGTAAAGCCTGAAAAAAAAAAAAAACTTTTCTGTACTAAACAAAAAAGTGGAATAAATATTATTTTTTCTTTTCTTTGTAAGTAAATATTTTTAAGGTTTTTGTAAAACCTGAAGAAAAAAAAAATATTTTCTGTACTAAAGAAAAAAACAGAATAAATATTATTTTTTCTTTTCTTTGTAAGTAAATATTTTTAAGGTTTTCATAAATCCTGAAGAAAACAAAATATTTATTCTTTTCTGTACACGCGCACACAAAAAAAAAAAGAAGAAAGAAGAAAGGAAAAAAGAAGAAAAGAAGAGAAAAAAGAAGAAAAGAAAAAAAAAGAGAAAGAATAGATAGTACTTTGTCTTATCTTTTTAAATAAATATTTTAAATATTTTTGTAAGTCCCCAAGAAAAAAAAAAAATTATTATTTTCTTATTCAAAAATTAATATGAAAATATTTAGTTATTCTTCCAGAAATTATGCCCAATTTTAAACATAGCTAAAAAAAAAAATAATTTAACAAAAATAAATTTTAACATTTTTGAAAATTATTCTGGTTTCTCAAAAGAAAGAAAATAAATGTAAATATATTTTTAAAAATATATATATTTAAAAATATTAAAATAAATAAATAAATAAATAAATAAATAAAAGCACGGTGTTCTACAATATCATAACACCATTGTTTATAACAAGCAATCAATAAAGTCATAAAATTGCAATGTATGCATTGCTGATTTGACTAAAATACATTGAAATTGTTAACAATATAATTATTAGAATTAAGAGAGAAAGAGAGGGATATGTTCTCCTTGAGGAATGGTCTACTTGAGAAATTTCTTCTAAATGATAGCCCATTAAAATATCCTGTATAATTCCTTACACCTGAAACTATAACATCAACTATTTTTTTTGTCAGGTGCGTTCGTAATTATATAAATACGTAGCACCAATAGTCGCCGTCTGGTCCGTCCGTCTGTCTGTTCGCATATAACAGCGCAAAAACTACCCAACCGAATGGTTTGAAATTTATCGTTGCAGAATTTTTTCCAAATTTTATGAAAATCGAATCAAAACTTAAAAATATATTAATAAAAATATTTATTAAGTGATTTGAATTTTTTAAAGAATCGGTGCTTCTTTGTTATAGCAGCTTCCGAGGATCAATCGTCAAGCGACCGAGATGTATTGTCAAGTTATCTGACATGTATGACGTTATGGTCATATATCCTCTATGACCTATTTTACAACCTCTATGACCTAGTTATAGTCACATTCTTCATTCTATTAAATCCTATCGTACAAAATTAATTCAGTGATATCCCATGATATGTAATAATTCTAGGTTGCCATGGTGATTACGTCCTGTTTAAGATGGAGTCATATTATTTCCGTATTACTGAATTTAAAAACCGAATTTGTATACTAAAATTGTTTTTCAGTAAATGTCAACAAAAGATAAAATGTTGCGAACTTAAAATGTACTTATTTTATTATACGGAAATTAATCATATCATAATAACAAACAATATAATTCATTTCACTGAAATAATAGCAATACGAACGCACCTCATTTGTCACATTTGACGTACAATTTCCAAATTGTTATTATAATTCTAGTTAATTGACAGTTAAAAAAAAAGTTTTACTCATTTTGATGTATTCATGTACAAATATATTTTTTAAACAGTTAACATTTTAAACAGATTCTACTACATATATATTTTTGTTTCAGTATTTTCTTATAAACATAATTATCATTTCATTCAATTATAATGTCACAGGTTAAGCATACGAAAGTGTAAACAAATTAACTTAATTTTCGAAAATATTCCATTCAATTATTTTATAATGTTTGTTATTCATTTCAGCTCAACTTATCTACTGATCTACAAGTAAAATGAAGGCATAAAAACATGTTCTACAAGGTACCTCGGTTTCTTAATAAGTTTTTCTATGCTGTAATTGGGGTTTAATGATGATTGATAGCTTGTATAAGAATCATATAAGTTAAACGAATAAAAAATATTTTTAGCTGTCTATGCTTTGGAAATTTTACTCATAAATCCATAATCAGAATAATTTAACTAATTCGCAGGAGAAAAAAAAAATGTTTTTTTTTTTTTTCATTTATCATTAGAATTTTTTCTCTATCAAATTTATATGAATGGAATTTGTGTATTTCAAAGAAAAAAAATGCAAACTGTTCTTTATTAAAACAAATAGACAAACAAACAATTAAAATAAAATAAAATAAACGAGCATAAATAAATTAAACAACAACAACAACAAAAATTAATTTTGAGTCTTATTAAAACATTTTTGTGTTTCTTTAATAATACATTCTGATGTTTAAAGATTAATTAAATAAACAAATTGTCGAATAATAAAAAAAAAAAAAAAATACTAGTTTCTGGGTGACATAGCTGCCAACTTTTACGTTTTTTTCATTATTAATATTTTTAAATAGTATTATTTTCCTTATTAAACTACATAAATTCTACAACCAAATAAGGTGAAAATTACTAAAAAAGTAGCATAAAAATGGTAACAAAAGAGTGACTTACTAACGAGGCTTGACTGTACACTGCAAAAGAGTCACTCCTCTTAGTAAGTCATTTTTAAAAGGACTGCGAGAGTGACTTACTAACGAGGTTTGACTTGTACACTGGAAAAAAAGGTTGATTTTACGGTAATGCGCGGTAGCGTATTACTTTTTTTTTTTTTGCAATGTAGTTAATTTCTTAAATAAATTTGATAGTTCGTTCAACGACGATTGTTAAGCCACTGCTGCTTGGCTCACATGCAAAAAACAGATTTAATATCTAATTACGTGATAGAGAGAAATGTATAAATAAATAAAGCAAAATAATACATAGTTTCGTAGTTTTTATTTATATTTTATATTCTATTCGATTTTTACTTCATCCCTCTTCATGAAATTACTCTCGACCCTCGTCAATCTGCAGAGTAACCAATTTCCCTTTTTTTTTTTTTTACCTGCACGAAATGTCACTTTTTCCTGATTGCATTGGGACTTATGGGAACATGAATATACAATAACACTCAATGATCCAATGATTGCGTCCACTATATTCAAAATAATAATCCTGACTGATTTTCTGATACATCAGAAGATCATAAAATAGGCACATACTCCATTTTGTTTCTTATATTTTTTTACAATGTTTTACAGACTTACCAAAACCTCACTTAAAACTATTCAGTATGGTTCAAATCAAATAAACAGGCTTTGAATTAGAAAATGTTTTTTAATAAAATATTTCTTGTGCCTATGTGGTATATAATTGATAACATTTATTATTAAAATTTTTTAGCTCAAAATATGGCTTGGGTCAAATTTGAAGTTTGCAAGTACGGTTTTAATTAGTTGTTTTCTTGAATCTTTCAAGGGATCCCGTTATTTTTACAATAATAAATTTAGAATAGAATGAAGTATTTGTACATAGTTCTATCATTTTGTTTTGTTTTTGTTGTTTGTTATTAATTATTATTGTTGTTGTTGTTATTTACATTTAACGTATGAGAAAAATATAAATTATTTAAATTATTAAGGACTCAATCAATATAATTTCTGATTATGTTCCGGAATTATGTCTTTGGGTAATTTTCGTGCGTAATAGTATTTCTCAATTAGTAATACAGGTAACCCTAGTAAGTATCGTTAGGGTCATTAATATATACTCGAAAAGTAACCTGTTATGACGGGGATGGATTTGGGGGGGGGGGGGGGAAATCTACAAATTGAATTAACTAATAAAAGAAAGAGAATAAATACTTACCATTCCGATTATGAGTAGAATGTGAAAATAAGTATTGCTACAACTTTAATTCAAGTCTAGATTTTAGATTGCATCCGCATCATTTATAGTTAGTATTAAAAAAAAATAGGCGCACCAAAGCAAGATCGTTGTTTTTATTAAAATATCTACACTGTCGAATGTTTTTTTTACACAATAGATGTTATAGAAAGTTTGAATAAAGTTTTGATAAGTTTTAATGATCAACACTTTATTAGAAAACTGTACTAATTTTTGCAGTACCAATACAGTAAATTTAAGTTCGTGATTTTCACTTTCAGTATTATATATAGATGTTTTTTTTTATATTTACTTATTTTTTTTTTCACGTTAAGCGTTCTGCTTTTTACGTGAATTGTGCTAAAACTATCGATAATTTTGGCTGGGAAAAGATAAAATATACAAATTAAATTGGCCAAGATTTTAAAACATGAATTAAAAATAAGAGAAAGAAATACTCAACATTTACTTAAAGAATTACAATACCTGATATTTACTTAAAGAATTGAAAAAAGTGTCAAAATTAAAAAAGTTGTATTTAATTTAATTACAATCCCCCCCCCCCCTTGATTGTACAATTAAGGGGGCTTGATTGTAATTAAATAATGAACCACCATTCAAAAAATAAAATGAATTCAATAAATCAAATGAATGAAGTGAAAAATGAATAATCTTTTCTAATTTAAGAAAATTAATTTTAAATTAATACACAAATGTGAAAGGTTCTTGTAAGCAAAAAGACGTATAAATTATACCCAAAATATCACAAACAATCGCCATTTCAAAATGTCTCCTGCAACAACCTTGCATCTCAATTCCTCCTATCTATATTTGTATTTTATTATATCTTTGAATATTGAGAACTTATTTCTATGCATATTTGCGTGATAAGCAGTTATTGAATGTTTGGTCAGTGTACCACAGAGGCGTCCCGCAGTGATGCTTCCGATTGACCTTTGGGTGTTTGTCCACACTAACGCAAACACGACTTTTCTAAATTACGAATTGATAATAGGTGAGCAGCACAGGTTTTACAATGTTTGGAAATGAATAAATACACCAGGATATCCATTGCAAAGTGGCACGCAAATGTATTCGCCTGCAGGTTAGGATTTTGATGAAAGTCGGTTGTAATTTAGACTGGTAGCATAATTTCGTTGTCACGATCAATGTTATTTATGTCGGTATAATTATTAATTTGTCTTGTGTTTAGCCTGTTAGATCAAAAACATGTAATAGAAGGTCAATTGAATTAAACTTTTAAATAGTATTTGAATAAAAAATGAAAATAGAGTCATTAATTTTGTATAATAAGTATCAAAATAGACGATGAAACAGTGAAGATGCAATGTAATCATAAATATTACTCATCAATAATTAGCTAAGACAATATGACTTATAAAAACCTGAATTTGAATATCGTCGATCATTTTTATTTTTATAAGCAAAAATAATTAATCCATTTAACTTTGTCCATGGCAAAAAATAAAGAAATAAAAAATCCTTTTGATTGTTATTGTTAATCGAATTAAAATTAACCATTAATAAATGATCATGTATCTAACAATCGGCAGGATTGTTATTTATAATTTAAAAATGCTTTTTTTTTTTCTTTTTTTTTTTCTTAGTGAGTTTAATATTTTAGATATGCACAGACAACATAATTTTTAAATAATGTACACAAATGTGAAAAGGGCATAATTTAACTACGAAATAAAAATTTTAAAATTCTGGTTGCACCTCTCTCAGATTTTTTTACATTCAGCAATAGTTAATTAATTTATATATTACAAAAAATATTACAGTTCGTTTTACTTATAAAATTACATTAAAGTTTCAATAAATGAAAAAAACATACCGATGGATTTATATTTTATGATACATTTTCACTTTCAAAGAGCTAAACTTAAAATGAATGCGTTATGATGAAATAATTTTGAGTACAAAAGAATAATTTTATTTAAAGATTAAATTACTACGATTATAACGATTAAATTTATTTATTTAACGATAACCAACAAATGTCAGAGTAAGAATATACTACTTTTATATTATGCAAAAGTTTCGATAGCAAGAAAAAGATATGACAACAATTTGTGTTGTTGTTGTTGTTTGAGAAAATTACCAAAATGAAATTTTTTTTATATTCATCTTCTATCACAATAATAATGATAATGATAGTAATAATATAGTAATAATAACAAATAATAATTGATCTGGAAAGCGGGAATGAAACAGATACCAAAGAACTCAGGTGAGTCTTGAAACATTCTCTCGTATGTCAATTATGCCTTAAGATAATCATAAAAATGTAAATTTTCATCAAATTTACAATAAAGTTTAAGCATTGTTTTTCTTTTATATGAAAAATTATGATGAAAAAATTAAATGCATTGCCCTATTTGACCAAGTAATAAAAATACAATAATAAATAACTGACAATTAAGTAAACCATTTACAGCATTTACTATCATTGAAATATTTTTGTTATCGTAAAAACTTTGCTAAGTTAGATATTATTAATTAAAACAAATTAAGTTGGGTAAATTATTTTAAAATTGTAAACCGACATATCAATTTTCAACTTAAGATAAATTTATAGGTCTAAATTAACTTTGTAAGTTAATTATTTATTTTATTCTTATACAATACAAACTTTTCCTATTGATTTTTCGAATGTTGGACAACCTTCCTAATGTTGTTGTATGATAATGAAGTGTAATGTGGGAATTCAGCAATAAAATACAGCTGACAATGGACTAAATTTATTCAGAAGAACTAAATATCCTCGTGATTATTTCCATGTTATGGTGAGTCAAATCTATTTGCTGTGTTCTGTGTAATAAAAAGCTCAACATTTCTTAAGATGTAATCACAAAATCAATAACAATTTGTTTCGTAGAACGATTGTTCTGATACAAAAGAATGACTGAAAAGTTTGTTCTTAACTTTCTACACACTTTTAAAATTACCATTGTATAAGTATATTGTTAAATAATTTTAATATATTGTTGAAATACTGAAAGGATTAGGTAAAGGTTTTTCTAAAGAGAGTGTTGTCTTACACAAGGCTGAATACTGAACCATAGCAATGGTAAATTGTGTGAATAATTAAAAAATAATAATTATAACACACACACACACACACATATATATACATATATATCTATATATCTATGTATTTATCTCTCTCTCTCTCTCTCATATATATATATAATATACTAGCAGATATTTCGGTTTTATAAATATTTATATTATCTGTAATGAATTTGCAATCATGTAGAAAATTATTAACATTGCCTCCTCCCCTCTCCCAGTTTATATTTTCTTTTTTCTACCAAAAAAAAAAAAAAAAAAAAAAAAAAAGGGAAAAAAAAAGAAATTATTTTAATTAAAAATGTTGTGTAGATAATAGTTTTATTTAATTTTTAAATATGGCGTATTTTTTTCTAAACAAATCTTTTATTCAGAGAAGCAGGTAAAAAAAATATATATATTGTTATTTTTTGATAGTGAAGAAGTCAACAGAATATTAACATAATAATGATTAATAATTTTATAAAATATTCGGTAGCATATCCAAATAACAGTTTATCGTATATACATTTTTAAAAAGTTTTAATGTTAATAATGTTCTTTAATTATTAAAAATTATAACTTTCATTAAATTTAGATTATTAAGTTTCATTATTTAAACTTGTAAAACCATATATTTATATGTATATTTTTTTATCGGGAGTTAAAATGTTTATTGTCTAACTGAGCATCTCTCAATCCATATAATTCACCAAAAAGAAAATACATTCATTGAAATGTTTAACTTATGAAAATTGACTTAAATAAGAAAATTTTAATTTCAAACTTCTCATAATAAATCTTTTTTTTTTAAAACAAATTATCAAATGTTGGCTAAGCTTTAGCTAAGTAAAAGATATGAGACAGAGATAAAAAGGACATGACCAAATGTCTTTATATATATATAAAAAAAAGAACAATCAATGTTTCCTAAGATTTTTTTTTTCTTTCAATTACGTGGTTTTTGATTAATCGTAACTTTAGCAGTCTTTTATTAAATTAAAAAAATAGTTTCATTTTATTAAAAGAAAGAAAACTTGAACAAAAATCTCTTTAAGGAAATGTATACGTGATATGCTTTGTAGAGCAGCTGAATCGTTTCGTTTATCAAAACAAGTTATTATCATATATCTAAAAATTAATTTTAACAGAAAAGAGTTTGTTATTGAGTCTCAACTTAAGATATTGTAATATTTTACATCTCATGCATTCAGCTGGAAAAATAAATGAGAAAAGAATACTTTCCGCATAAGATTTTCGCGAAATAAGAAAATTTCTAAAAACATGGAAAACGAATTAAAACAAGATAAAACAACTTCCAATTTATGATAAAAACGTTTTCTTTTGACATGTTTATCAATAATCAGTCTACAGAGTCTACAATAATATTATATACACTCATAAATTTTGATATTTTCAAGAGTATTGATTTATATTTCCATACTCAGATAAACGAAGAGACAACTTTTGCATAATACAAATTTAGTATTTTTTAAAACGTAATTACTTCCCAATTTCAGAAAATTTAGTTAAAATTTTAAATATTCATTAAGTTTCGTTAAATCATGATCTATGATGATAAATTAATGAATTTTCACATGCATCACAAAACAATTAAATCTCGGCGCCATTTTTATGGTAAACAGGCTTACTTCTTCTTTGGCTTTTGGTTTAACTTATTTAACAACAATACTAGAATTCAATGGCTTTTCTTTAGGTGTATCAGGTGTATCAAGTATATAAAATAAATACATTCAACCAAAAAAAAAAAAAAAAAAGAGAGAGAGAGAGAGAGATAGAGAAAATGATAGAATATTCAATGCATTTTAATCACGAAATTGTCCCAGAAAAAAAAATAATAATAATAATCATTCGACTGGAAATTGTGTCTTATTTCAATTTATGGTAAAAAAAAAAAAAAAAGATCAGATAAACTACCTACTGAAATGGTCCCAACTCTGAAATTTCCGATACGAGAACCTAATTTTGACACCATATGTGGCTTTTTCGGTAAATTTTATCTTAGGATACCAAACGGGAAGACATTCGGTTAAGTAAGAATTATAAAGGTTTACAGTTTGGATCTCTGCAAAACAGATAAACAAGATACTATCCCAGTGAAATTACCTCAATAAAAATCTAGCTGGCTAACATTGTTCATCAATATATAGCATAAAACACAAACCCATGCAAAATTGTGTTTTTCATAACTGACACTAATTGACATTTTTATAATTAATATGTATAATTTACTGGCTAAATAATTATTAACTTTCTCACTTTTAATCAAAGTAAAATAAAACACGAAATATCGTCAGTAATATTGAGGTCAAATTAAATATTAGTGCAAAAATTTTATTTAATAAAAGTTCTTATAAGAGTGTTTTGCAGTAAAATTAACAATTACAATACCTATATATTCACGAGTCTCTGAAATAACAGTTTGAATAGCTTCAGATATTAATATACACATGAACACAAAGCTTAAATTGTCCCCTCATCTACAACTTTATCCTTCAGAACAGGGGTAAAGCAAATAATTTTGTTCATGGGTGCATTTAACCGTATAAATAGAATGACCAGAGATGCATCAGGGGTTAAGGAGTAGGGAGATCTACGTGTGTCAGATAGGCGGAGTAAATTTAATGGACAAAGCTGAAACAATAGTGGTTTATTAGAGGAGAGGGTCAATTTATTCCCGCTTAATTTAAAGGGTGTTCAAATGATAGAGACATGCCGCATGGATTTTGACATATATCATGAACACGAGGAAATATATTTTGGAAAAATTGTGCAACATAATATAAATCAATGAAACCACAAATGTAATGATAATATTTAACTGAGAAAACCTTTATATTTATTATTTGAAATTCGATAAATCAATTTTGAAATATAGAAAATTTATATATATATATATATTGGAATTTAAAAATTATTTTACAAATATTGTATAACATAAATGACAGAATCTCTTATATAGTACACACACACACACACACACACACACACACACACACACACACACACACACACACACACACACACACACACACACACACACACACACACACACACACACACACACACACACACATATATAAAGATAGAGAAATACAAATATATAGATATAAGCAGAGAGAGTAGAAAAAGCAATATGACATAAAGACATAGTGTTTCCTGATAAATTGACAATTGACAATTGAACATGTTTAAGAAAACAAAATTACAGTTTATTATTATTGACATTCACCAAATACATCAAAAAATATCTTTTAATAAAAATCTTTTCTTACAGCAAATATTTATCAAATTTTACTGTTAAAAAACCATCTTAAAACAGAGAAAATGTAACCATTTTTAATTATATATATATGTATATATAAACAGTGTTTCTCTGTTTTTATAATTTTCAGTTGTTCAGTTGCTGCTTCGTTTTTATCTATGACTTCTGGGCCTATGAATTTTGACAGAAAATACTATTGAAAAAAGGACATCTTGTGTAAAATCGGATATCTATATATTTATTAGAATTATTTATATATGTTATTTAAAAAAAAATACAAATTAATGTTTCGCAAAGGAAAAAAATGCAATAAATATAGAACTAATTGATCGGTTATGTTACATTTTTAAGGTATATTTAACTCTCCACGTGCAGTTGACATTTTCTTGTATACGGCACGATTTTCGTAATATTTTCTCTATCTACATGTATCGATTTCTTAAAAATTCACTTCGGAGATTATTGTTTGGAAATAGTGGTAGTCAGAATAATAACAAAAAGTCACCTGTGGCAAACCTTCGCGGTTTTCACGTGACCGTAGTAAGTGGACGAACTCGATAAGCCGCAGAAATCGCGGAAGCCGGTCACGGAAAAACTTTAAGAAAAATTAAAATAACAATCATGAATTTCGAATGCTTAGTTATAAATATGAGTCCGTTTTTTATTTAATTTTCTGTACTCCATCCCTCCCCAAACCACATTATAAGAAATGCCCTTTTTTATGAAAGGGAGAAAGAATAAGAAAATGAAAAGTGATAAATCTATATCCTAAATAAATACATAACAAATAATATCCTGACTTTCTACAATACTTAAAAATTCATTCCATAAAAAGAAAACGAGAAAAGTAGTGAGCTTTCAGAAATCCCTGTTAGCTCATTCTTGGGATACATACCTTGCATTTATTTATTCAGCGATGCTGTATAAGTTAAAGGCAGAAGCTCCTGCAAACAAAACATGGCTGCGCCCCTGCTAACGTAAGCTGGGGCTTTGGAACTTTTTTTTGACTTTGTCCGATGTCAGACCATGTGATTTATGTCCTCTTTGCGGGAGAGGGCGGGGAGTGCGTGTTGATCGTTCGAACTTGTTACGCAGGAGTTCTAACATAGCAGTTACATGAAACGTACGAGCAACTATATAGACAGGGCGGCTGATATCAAAGCGAAAGTTGGAGAAAGAGAGAGGCCGAGGAGCAGCTCACTAATGTTATCCTTGCCCGACATTGCTTAGTATTTAGTTCTTATGTGTTTGTAAAAAAAGAAAAAAACTTTTAATTCAATTTTAATATGTTTTAAAGTATTACCATATATGAAAATTTCCTTGTAAAATCAGAGTAATTTTTAATATAATTTTACACGTTTTGTAATTAAACTTTTGATTTATGTTTTAATTTGTAAGAGTTTTATTGTCAGCCAAATATATATATTTATAATCGATTGATAACATACTAGTACACAAAGGAATACAAACAAACAGAATATTTCTCTTTTTCTCTTTGTTATTTCTTCATACTTCTCTCTTTCATTTTATTTTTATAGCTAAACACTTTTTTGTGCAAAAAAATGTTGTTTAAGGCGATGCATATTGATCAATCGAACTTGTTACGTGCGAGTTCTAGTATAATAGTTTGTATAGTACTAGAAATTATATAGAAAAGCTCATATCAAAGCAAAAATTAGAGAAAAAGTAGAGGACTAAGAGTAGCTCACTAATGTTATTCTTTCTAAATATTTCTTAGTGTTTAGTCCTTATGTATTTGTAAATAATAATAATAATAATAATAATAAATCCTTTAATTCAATTTTAACATGTTTAATGTATTAGTAAATACGAAAATTTCCTTGTAAAAACAGCATAGTTTAGATGAATTTAAACTTTTTGGAATTAAACTTTTGATTTATGTTTCTTTAATAAAGTTTAACATTTAAATGTTTTATTGTCAGTCAAATACTACTAATTTTTTATATAATAGAACCATAGAATATAATAGACAAAGAAAAGCAAACAAACAATTTTTTTTTCTCTTTCTTATTTTTTCAAACTTCTTGCTTTCTTATTTTTGTTGCCTAAAAACTCTTTTTGTGAAAAAAAAAAATATTTTCGGTAGTGCGTACTGATCGTTCAAGCTTGTTACGCAGGAGTAACACAGCAGTTACATAAAATGTACGAGATGCTATATCGATATCAAAGCGAAAGTTGGAGAAAAAGTAGTGATGGCATAACGATTATTTTGATTATTCGAATGAATCATTCGGGCATGCGCAGAAGCATATCTCTTAAACTTCATATTTTTTTTATTTAATTACTACCAGAAATTTTGAAAAAAAAAAAAGTTTCTGCAGAAACTTTTTTTTTTTCAAAATTTTTGGTAGTAATTGAATAAAAAAAAATTGAAGTTTGAGAGATATGTTTCTGCGCATGCCCGAATGATTCATTCGAATAATCAAAAATCGTTATGCCCATCACTAAGAAAAAGAGACTCCCAAGAGCAGCTCACTAATGTTATCATTGTTCGACATTGCTTAGTATTTTAGTTCTTAGGTGTTTGCAAGAAAAATAAAATCTCTTGATTTAATTTTAATACGTTTTAATGCACTAATAAATCAGAATTTTTTTTTGTAAAAACAGCATAATTATTAAGATGTATTTAAATTTATTGTAATTAAAACTTTGATTTATGTTTTGTATTCTGCAATACACCAGTCGACCTCTAATCATTGTTCAAGAAACTGTAATAGAAGAAATGCAGCTGAATAAAAAAAAGACAACTCACTCGTTAAAAAAAAAAAAAAAAAAAAAAAAAAAAAAAAAAAAACAGGAATATTTTAAATAGTATTTGGACTAATCTCCTTTATTAAACTAGTGTCTAATTGTTGTTTCTTTATAATTAGTTTCAAAAGCCATAACGAGCTTTTAAGTTTAACATGACTGAAATATGCTAAATTTTGCTAATCCAATTTTCTCATTCATTTTATATTCTTTTTTTCAAAAGACCAATTTATTTAATTATATTTAATCTTCAGAAGTTTTATTCCCCGACACAATATCCTTTTTAAAAATTATCTTTAATAATAGATTAACTTATGAATCTTCTTTTTTTTTCTTTCTTTTTTTTTCTCTATTTTTTTCCTTCAAACTTCTGTTTTTCATAATTTTTGTGGAAAACAAAAAAACAAAAAACTCTTTAGTGAAAAAGAAGAAAAAAAAAATATTTTCAGCTGGAGTTCATTAGTAAATCGTATAGCCAATTTTAAAAATATGATGATAGCAAATATGTTTTGACGTATTACTAACCCAGATAATTAACCTTTCACCATCGAAGACCGTTGAAACGAAACTTCGTTAACAATGTTTTAAAGTACAACCATTATTTCTCTTTAACTAAAACAATTTGTCTTTGCAAACCTATTTAGTGAAACAAAGCGAAAAGATAGGTGATTTCTCAAGTCAAAATGATCTAACAACATCTGTGTGAACAAATATTAAAACAGCACAGAAAACAGCCGAATTCTGGCACCCTGACACCCAATAACTTATTTTCCCACATTGTAAAAGAACCTGAGATTTTTATCAAACAAATGGAAAAATATAACCGCTGGAAATCGAAATCCGGATGAAAGATGCCACCAGGTCAAACCGAAGACTGGGAAACAATGATCTCTGGATTTCTTTTTAGAGGGGTTGCGGGGAGCAGAAAGAAACAGAGGGATCATATGGCAATTGTTTTGAAACAGATGGTATACAAGGGCTGTCTGAAAAGTGAGATGAGTGTTATTATTGAATGAAGTATCCTTATTATTTTTACTCTTAGTCCTGTGAGGAACAATAGGTGTTGAATCGCGTGTGATTTGATTGGATATACATACTTGTAAACGCATTATTTGATCTTCTCATATGTTTATTGAAAGGCAATTTAAACTAACGAAGCTTGATGGTGATTAGATAGTTTCAACCATCTATCATTAGCAGGGCTTAATTTTTAACAAAGAAGTACCGGAGTTCTAATATTATGGAGCACTAACAAAAGTACCATATCCCCATGTCAATATATTTGTATTTCATACATTATTTGCAAAATTTAAAGCATTTTTATTTTCAGCAAAATGAATTTAGTTAAAGAAGAGAAATTTAGTTAAATAGAATTTAATAAAAGAGAAATATTTTGAGTGTAAAATGGACAATTTCTTTCACAACATATATATTTTTTTTATGCATAAACAGCTTTAAAAATATTTGCCTCTGGTAATTTCTTGTATAATATTAGGTCAAAACCCCTTCAGACCAAGCTCATAGATACATCGCTGTCATGGAAATGTATTATTTAATCATTTAAAGTTTGACCTTATTGTATTTATTTATGTTTGAAATAAATGTTTAATCTACATCCAAATGCAGCATACATATATACATTTCAAATAAATACATTTTCTCAAAACTCTGTATAAGCTGATGTTTGTTCTGTCGCCTCACTTTCGATTTAAAAAATAAATAAATAAATAAAAATAAATACATATTATTGAACCAACTTTTTCGTCTAAATACATGCAGCTAGCTATATTTTTTATGTATATGAAAATAGATCTTTTGATTATTTCTCTCACTCTTTATTTAATTTTATCAACATGCACATTCAGTTATCTGCCTACAACTTACTTCTATCATTTCTCTCTTTTTTTTTTTAAATCGGGGTATTTTTCCCTATAACGGAAATAGCAAAAGGATGGGGAAAAAAAGTGAATGAATGCTATAAAGTAGAATACACTTTATAACATTGGATTTATATATTCGGAATCATCTAATTATATTCGAAATTCAATCGAAAATTAAAGTTCTTAAATATGAGACTTGCACCAGTCATGCTTCCATTTTCTGATCTGAATTTCAAGGAATACCAATCAGATTATAAAATAATTCCCACCACGACACTTGGCAGGGGGTTATAAAAGGACACAGAATTATTCGTACATTGAGACTATGCACAACTCCCCCACGCTCTCAACCCCCTAAGTGATGTGAGCCAAGATTCTAATCCGTCTCCAGCAACTGATTAGCAAGTACGAAAAGCTCTGATAATCCTGTTATCCAGCGGAATACAAGTAGTTCAGGGAGAGGATGGGGAAGGGAGAGGGAAAATTATTGTTTAATTCATTATTTGGAAAATGATGATTTCATTTTCGAATGAGGAAAGTTGTCTCTGCAGAAACATTTATGAATGGTAAGTTTGTTTGAAGAGTGGGTTGGAAAACGCCTTCTTTAGGAGAAAAGCACAAAATTACTTCTGCAATGGAATAAATTCAGTGAAATAAATGTATAAGAATTCAATCTTCTAATCAAGGTTTATGAAATTTTTAAGCATTTAATGGAAGTTTTGTCGGTGGAATTCGCCACTTCAAAATTCCAGTTTCTTCCTTTTCAAATTTGCATGTCGGAACTTTCAAGTATAAAAGGTACAAACATTCAGTTTGCATTTTATTCTATCCCTATAGCTCCAGGTATTAATTATTAAAGAGGCGGAATTCAAAAGCCTATGTGTTGTTTACGAAATTTGAAAAAATATATATATAGTGCTTAAATTTATACTGATTAGCTATTTAATCAAAGTAATAAAAGATTTAAAACGTTTTTAATGACTTCAAAAAGCAAATATTATCAAGAATTAAAAAACGAAAAAAAAAAAAAAAAACGATCTATAGCAGGAATAGTTTTTAAGGCTACATTTGTAGAAAAAGGCATTTTGATAAAAGTTTTGCAACTCTTTTATACTTATTAGAATTATATTATTGCGTATAAATTGAAAGTAGTGTACTATTGGTACAAAAACATGAAATATGCATATGTATATCTATAAATACCGGATCTGGAGAAAAAATACTTTTAAAACAAAGTCATGAGTGAAGACAGCAAATAATCAAAATGTATACACATACAAAAAAAAAACACAGATAAAAATATTTTATGTAAAATTATCTCACGTAATATTAATATGTATAATTAAGTTTTATTATGAGCTTATATCAACATTGGGACACATCTGTCAAATTGCCAATTTTTTTATTTTAAAAATCATTGCCAAACATTTTGATGAAAACGATACATACAAAAGTATCCGTTTTATTTACTACGTTACTTATGTTAGTTCTTAGAGTGCGAATCATGCTCATTTATTTTTTATTTTATTTTTTTTTAAATCTGAGATCTATAATCTATTCTGAATAAAGCATAATTAACTGTTGATAGCTATCAAATTATATTTTCTTACGCAAATGAATCAGGAATTAGGTTTTCGATCATTGTTTCCCTTCCCCCTCCCATTAATTAGATGGTACAAACAAAAATCAATAACAATATTCGGATTTTTCTGAAATGAAGTTTCTATGAAAAACAGATATGATGAATTATCACTCCAAAAATTTCATACAAAATTTCATTTCAAAACTTGAGTAAAAAGGGTCGATAATTTCACTTAACGAAATAAAGTATGCATTAAAAAACTGAATCTTAATATTTCATCCACTCTTAATAATTCCCCATCATCACCATGTTTCAGAAAAAAAAAATTAACGAATAAAAAAATCTAAAATTGCACGAAATACAGCACGAAAGAATCAAATCAACATCCTATTGAAAATTGAATAAATAATTAAAAAAGGGGGCCGTTTGCGTTGCTCTGGTCTATCCATCAAAGAAAGAATCACACGGACGGAAAAGCCACAATAAAAATCATTCCGGGTTCTTTGTTGGGCTACGGGATGAAGATCACCACTCGCAAATGAATAATGAATAATTCGTTTCCATTTTTACGAGGAAAACTTAGAGCGGGAAATATCTTATCTTAGAGATGGAGAAGAGTTATCTGTTTTTGGCCAAAGAGGATTCGAGAGATGTGACTTTCCGAATTCGTGTACCACACCCAAAGACCCATTGTGCCGCTGTACGTTTATGTGTGTCGTTAAAAGCGGTCCAGGGTCCACTCCCTGCATTCAGACTCAATATTACTAATGAAAAGAAAAGGGACCGATCAAACAAAGGAGCAACCAAAAATATAGGTCTGGATTTTTTTCAACCGAAAGATAAAAACGAAATAGAAGCGAAAATCATTCTTCTACCATTGCTTTATTCTTTAAGGAAAATGAAGCGGAAAAAAATCATTGCGTTGTAAGGTTATTTGAGTTTTCTTTTTTAAAATTTCAGCAAATTCATTCCCAAGACTAAATTTTATTTATTTTTCGTGAAGATAAGAAAAATATAAATTTTATACTAAAATAGAAACTACATTTCAAGTTCAAATTTGTAAATAGTTTTATAAAATTCTGACAATAAAATGAAAAATATGCAATGTTAGCTACAGTGCTTTTTTTTTTTTTTTTTTTTTTCTGGATCAAAAATATACCTTTGTGAAAAATTTCCAAAATATTCAAATTTAAAAAAAGGCATTTGAAAGAAAATGCTGTTAAAGAATGAAAAATGTAGTTTCTTAATATTTATTATTGATTAACTTTATTATTTAACAAATTTTGGAAAAGAGATAATGTAGCTCCTTAATATTTCTTATAGTTTAACTTTATTATAGAACAAATTTTGGGAAAAGTTAATGCAACTCCTTAATATTTCTTATACTTTAAACTTTATTATTTAACAAATTAAAAAATAATAATAACTTTTTTTTTTTTTTTTAACGAGACATTTAGAAGTTCTTTTTCGTCTTGTTATTTTTTAAATTAATTTTAAAACTATGATATCTATCCCTTAATCCAGCTAAGTTATAATTGAGATTTTGAATTTATTTAATGTAAATGAATGACGTTTTGAGGTTATAAAAATACGTTTAATATATGTTAAACATATAAAAGGTATCCTTTTATCACTTTTGTATATCTGAAAGTCTTAAACATTTAGTTTTTGTTAAACTTTATATTTATAAAATATTAAAAATATTACTTTTCGTCAATATTCAGTTAAGGCTGTTTTCAAATTCAAACTGCTCCTCTTTCTGACACATTTTAATACACTTTTGTCCTCAAACCTATGAAATTGACAGAGTCTGTTATTCAGAAACTATGTAATCGAACAGTTTTTACAAATGTTTAGTAAAGGCAGAATGAATATTTTTCAGAAAACGCTGTGAAAGTGGGAGTTCCGAACCAAATTTCTTAACGAGCAATGGAAAGAAAAACTGCCGTCCTGAAATAACAATCGCTTATAACCCAAGTTGTAATTCATTCATCGAACAAAAATAGCTGTTCGATTACAAATCACTTTAATAATCATGCCTGCAAGTGTCATGCTTTTATATTTAAAAATATGTCGGGAAATATGCTAGAAAGTTTCTCGTTAGTAAGCGGATGTTTTTTTTTTTTTATTAACGATTTTACAAGAAATTTATTGGTATTGATAATTTAATACATATAAGCTGTAAAAAAACTTTTTTTATTTATTTTTATTTATTTTTTTTAACGGCCTTATAAGAAATTTATTGGTATTGATAATTTAATACATATAAGCTGTAAAAACGTCTTTCAATACATGCCAGTATAGCAAAGATTTTAATAGTAACAATAATAATAATAACAATAATAATAGTAATAATAATAATAATAATAATAATAAGAAATTCTGCTCCGTTAATAACTATCTGATTCATCTTCTAAAAATAGGAAAACAGTCAGTTGCAGGTTAAAAATAATAAAAGTTGTTTTCGAAATGTTTAGATTTATCCTGCATAATATTTGGCAGTTCTAGTTCTATTAGGCATTTTAGGCGTGGCACTATTTGTGAGTTTTTTTACAAAGGTGACGCAAGCATAACCTTATATCGAGATCTTTAAATATCGAATCGAGATATTATCTTTCTTCGTATGTATTGTTTGCATACAACCGTACAGTTTATATTCAATTAGTTATGACTGTTCACTTAAAGAAAACGCTGAATATTAACGAAAAGTAATCTTCTTTTACATTTAGAAATATCAAACTAAAATAATAATAATAATAAATGCCCCAAAAATGTATTATGTGCCTAATAACCTATAAATTATTCCTTTTTAAGTCTGTGAGCCATTGTTTAATCCTACAGTGTATAGTGTAGCCAATTGGCAACACTTTTATTTAACTTTTAATAAATAAATCAAGTTCTTTGCAACCACTATATTTATATAGAAATATTAATGCTGTAAAAATAACATAAATATGCTACTAAATAAATTTAAAAATATATCTTAAAATTTCTGGTGTCGAATTCTTAATATAAGTATTAAAAAAAACACAATTCTAAAAGAAAAATTCATGCCCTGTAGGGTTAAATTATAGATGAATTCACTTAAAACATTATCATACAGTGCTTATTAATTAATTAATTTATTTATTCATTTATTTATTGCAATTTGTCTCTTTATTACAAATTTTATCACTACAACTATTTGTCGCATCGGAAAGGGATACCCAATTCTGCCAAAATACGATCCCCGATGAATTTATTCCGCATCTATAAGAGAAAACATACTCTAGTTTCCTTTTGTCATAATGCTACGATCTCGAGTCCATCTCCCCGCAGATCTGTTTCTGATTAAATTAGGCCCTTGTCATCTCTCCGCATTCATTTGTAACTACTCCCTTTAATGAATTGGACTCGAAACGTCCTTTCATTTTATCACCTTCACATAACCTTCCCTTGTCCTGTAATGACACAACGTCAGGGATTAACCGTAAACATTTGTATGGAGATGTCCTGGAAGGAATTGCAATGTCCTTTCATTGTGCTCAATTGTTAGATGCATATATTTTTATGATACATTATCGATACTGTTTGCAGGGATGTATTAATTAGGTCATTGGGCGCCTGCTTCAGAGAGGAAACTGCATTTCAGGAAAGAGTCTTTTGCACTAATTTAAAATTTGCTGCATCTTAATGGCAAATATTCTTTTCGGAATGCTTGGCGAACAAATATCTAGTTCTGAATTTGTTGGATTTAGTTGCTTCTGAGAATTAGTTTTATAGTAATACTTTTGTTTGTGGGTGGAAATTAAGTATAAATCAAATTATGTGTATGTAAAATTAGTTTTATTAGATATAAAAGGTGAATATGATAAGTTTATTATAATTTTCTACAGTATTTTATTTTAATCAGGATTATAAAGTAAATAAATCAAGCAATGGCAACAAAAATATGACATCTCACTCAAACATATAAAGGCGAATAGGCTAAAAACACCTTTTGCCTATTAGACATTTTTTAAAGACTTGGTGTTACCAATATATTACTAAATTCACAAGGGAGGGTGATTAATCAGTTAATGATCATCACTAAAAGTCTTAACTTCTTCACTTTCTTTCGTATGGCTTTCTCACTTTTTAAAATTTATTAGAATTTTAGCAGAGTGAATATAATTTAAATATAATTTTCTCTCGTGTAACATTTCTGGTTAGCTCTATGAAGAGATAAATTTTACCGCACATCGTAGGATTTAAATTTCACTTCCCCAGTCTTACATAGTACTGAATTTGTGTATCTCCCCTGTAATCTATTTTAATTATTTTAAATTTAAGTGCAATATTAATATCACCACATGGCTACAATATGCTTTCCAAATGTTTTTATTTATCTTACACAATTTTTAATGCTCTAGTTTTATTTGGCATTTTAGGCATTGTAATATTTGTGAGATTTTTCCGGTCCAATTCGGAATAATAATTAAAAAAAACTTTTCTCTCCAATATTTTTTTCACACCAGCTTGCAATTTACAAGAAATTTTTCAGAAAGTGTTATATGTTCTTATTGAAATAGAATGAAACCGACTAAAGAAATACAAAAACATTTAAATTTTACGGCGTGCAAAGCGTTCAAAATCTCTCTCTCTCTTTTTGATAAAAAATAAAAAAAGTCGTCATTTATGATTCACCACATATCAAATTTTTAAAACTGACATCCCAAATAACTTACCACTATTGCTATACCTGGTATAAAAACTCTATAAAGAGAGGAGAATTTTTTATTAAAAAAAAGTTCTACCGAAACCGTAACTGTTCGAACAAAAGCCACCCATTTGTCAGTAACACAAATTCCTTTCTAACCAACTTCTCAACTTCAAATCCGGAATAAAATTGCGAAAAAAAAAAGAATCATATTTTCGGTCTGTTTCTCGATATAAGGTTATTCTTGCGAACGGGTGGGGGTATGAATGTACTACACCAAACTTCGAAAACTTGGGGAATATGAAACTTACTGCAGCTGTAACCTTTGTCGGCTGAATGTGTCACACAAAAAAATGTCAGTGTCAAGTTAGAGAATGTAGAGTCAGTGTGGATACAGACACATCTACCTCGAAATGAAAAAAATTCTGTATCGCCCCCTCCCCCCGCTTATTCTTTTCTTTGTACTTCTGCTCCTATTCAAGACACTTATTTTTTATACCTTATTTGCTTCATACTGTGTCAAATACCAGATAGACCCCCCTATTTTCAAGCGATTTCACAACAACTAAAGGTATATATTTTCATATGCACCTCAGTTTGTATGAGATGCGTACTTTCCAGATTTTATTCTTTTTACTTTTTTTTTTTTTTTTTTTTTTTGTAACAGTCATTTCGTTAGGCGTTGAGATATAAGTCGGTTTTGTTACTGAAAGGTCGGATGTTAGCTGCATGATTGCCACCCCCTGAAATTTTGTTGCCACCCCTTGTCTTATTTTTTTTTGGCAATAAAATAATCCAGAAATCTTAGAGAAGAAAAAAAATATTTTAACAGCGCAGTTTATGTATCGAACGCAGTGACACATTCCGATATTTCATTTGTATTAGAGAATTCCTGAATTTAATAGTAGCTTCAGAAAAGGAGGTTGTCAGCGAGGGTCTTAAAATTTCTTCTTCTTACGTATATTTGTTTTCTTTTGTGAAGCTGTCCTGAATGTATTCTAGGAATATATTTTATGGTTTGAAAAATGGATTTTGTTTACGGGAGAGAACAGTATTTGAGATCTTTTAAGAAAGTAAATTTTGTTCTAAGGATTTTTTTTTTCAAACTTATCATTATATAATAGGAATGTGTATTTTTTTACTTATTTTATTCATATTTTCTCTTTCTGAAATAAAATAAATGGGAATTTTATCATTCATGAAAATATTATAGATGTATTGCAATTTCAATCACAGCTAAAACAGAATATAGGATAAGTGTTACTTTTATAGTGATATTACACCGTAGTCACCAAACTCGATCATTAATGGGCTTTTCTCGAAAATATAACTGCTCTAAACTATACATGAAAATGAATTTTGTTTACGGGAGGAAACAGTACTTTTAAGAAATTAATTTTGTTCTAAGGATATAGTTTTTAAGCTAATCAATATATAATAGGAATGTGTCTTTTTGATACTTATTTTATTTATATTTCCTTCTTCTCAAATAAAATAAATAGGAATTTTATAATTCATTAAAAATTATTACAGATTATTGCAATTTTAATAGCAGTTAAAGTAGAATTTAGGATAAGTGTTACTTTTACAGTGATACACTGTAGCCACAAAACTTAATCATTCAAAGACCTTTTTTTAACTTTTCATGGATTGTTTTAAATTATACAAGAATTTCTAAGAAAAATAGACAAAATATTAAAGTAGTGTGTCAGAAAAAAGAAAGAAGAAGAAGAGGGAGAGAAAGAGAGAGGGGGAGTCGAGGGAGAAGAGAGAGAAAAATAAATTTTAAAATGCCATTTTGCAGGAAGATATAAAAGCCTATATTTTGCCAATCGAGCACATTTTTTAAATTGTCCATAAAAGTTTATATTGTTTCATTTCGGGTTTTTCTTTATAAGTAATTTAAAAGATAACGTTCTCAAGAAAGGGGCGGATGGTTTAATAATGTGGTTTTGTTACTGAAAGGTTGAATGTTAGTTGTATTATTGTCACTGCCCTGAAATTTTGTTATCACTCCTTGTCTAATATTTTTTCCTTATAAAATAATCCAGAAATCTTAGAGAAAGAAAAAAAAAATATTTTAACAGAGCAGTTTATGTATCGAACGTTATGGCGCATTCCGATATTTCATTTGTATTAAAAGAAGGCTGTCAGCGAGGGTCTTAAAATTTATTCTTCTTACGTATATTTGTTTTCTTTTGTGAGGTTGTCCGAAATGAATTCTAAGAATATATTTTACAGTTTGAAAAATGGATTTTGTTTACGGACGAAACATTGCTTGAGATATTTTAAGAAAATAAATTTTAGTCTTAAGTATAATGATATTTTTCACAGTCTTATCATTATGTAATAATAGTAGTGATGGGTATAACGATTATTTTGATTATTCGAATGAGTCATTCGGGCATGCGCAGAATCCTATCTGTCAAACTTCAATTTTTTTTTTATTCAATTACTACCAGAAATTTTGAAAAAAAAAAAGTTTCTGATAAAAACAGAAACTTCCTTTTTTTTTTTTTTTTTTTTTTTTTTTTTTCAAAACTGTTTTATTTATTTATTTATTTATTTTTTTTTTTTCAAAACTGTTTTATTTTTTTTTTTTTCAAAATTTTGTGTTGTCTAAGTTTTTTAAAGTGCTTTACAACCTGAAAGAAAAAATTATAATTTTTTAGTATTATTTTTAATTTTGATTAATTTGATATGAAACAATTGTTAATTTTTTTCAGAAGATGAAGTGTTTTGTCTCCTTTCCTTCTTTCTCCCGCTTTTTTAAAAAACTAATTTTAAAATGTTGCTCTGTTTTTATTTCTTAATACTATATATATATATATATATATATATATATATATATATATATATATATATATTATTTCAGCCATTTTTATTGTTAATAGTGCATAACTACACAAAAAAATCCCACACTATAAAAAAAAAATCCACAAGTAAAATCCCACACTTGTTTATTGCTTAAATAAACAAGTGTGGGATTTTACTTAATAGCGTCAATTTCTAAGAAAACTGTTTATGCTGCAACCATATGCAAAAAGGAAATAACATTATACAATTGCAATTCGAAACTTTAATTTTAATTTGCGTTTTAATTCTAATGTATAAAATGATTTTTTTAATGCGACATTTCGTTATTTAAAAATGCAGTTTGAATGATTTTTTTAAGTGATTATTTTTTCAGTATTTTTAATTATTGTTAAAATGTGTAATAATATAATGACAGTTAATTTAAAATTCCATTAAATAGAAAATTTTACTTTGACAAAATAACTTTCCATTGAGCGTGCTCTAATGTACTTGCTACGTATTTACATCATAATTTGCTCGAACTAAAAAAAATATACATATACGATATAATATGAAAAAAGCTAAAAATAAGATACAATGAAACATTAAGCAAAATTTAGATCACTTTAGATTACCTTTACAGAGGCTATTTTGTAAAGGGTTTATATAACTTAAAATAACCTACGAAAAAAACGTATCTTTACCATGAATTGTGCTTATATATTGCTACTCTGAAAAATTTTTCATAGGTTTGTATTTTTGTATTGTCACTCTCCTGTGCGTTTAATTTTTTTTCCTTTTCTTAACCGTTTATTTTTACACATATGTGATTTCATTTTAATTATATATATATGAGGATGAGGAATATACATTAAATATAACCCTTTCCAGATTTATAAAAAATTCAAACATAATTTTTCCATTATTTAAGCGCATTTATTTAAAAATAACAACTAAGAAATATAATTTTAGCAGCATACTTTTAAAAGATGCAGCCATATTAAAAGATTTCATTAAGCATTTGTTGCGCTAACACTATAAAATTATAAAGTAAATTGAAAAAGGTACACTTGTAAGTATTTGCAAAAATATTTCAGTTTCTAAAAATTAGCCTCTCTTTTTCAGTAAAAAAAAAAGAAACTTTTTTTCGGAAAAATGTTAGAAGGATATTTTGGGGGAAAAAAAATCGTTAAAATCTGTTTATTTTTTATGCTTCCTAGTTTAGTCTTTTGTTCATTTGAATGCCTTTAATTATGTTAATGGGTAGAAGAGAAAAAATGCAGTAAAGTTTAATTTTACTTTTTTTTTCATTATTATGATTACAAAACAGCTTGTAATGAAGTGCATTGAAGATATAGAAAAATTAAGATACCTATAGAAGAACGAGCTGCTGTAACATACTAATTATTGTCATATCTCTTCATTAGCAGCTATCGACAACATTAAGTTACAGTTTTAGAGGTAAAAAGTTCAGCCAATCATCATGTTTTTCTACATCCTTATTTTTTTTCTTTCATTAGTTTATTCCCTGAACATTAACTAGGAAGTACGATTTGGTAAATTAACTCTAGTACGCGTATCCCTAGTGTAATTAAAACTGTAATGTGCTTCTTAATGTTGTATCCTTCACAGGCAAATGTTTTCGTTGGGTAATGAATTGAGAGCAATTATCTACGAATTAATTATGATTATCTGTATGGGTATGGTCAAAATTAAGGTCCTCATTATATTAAATTCACACGCTTAATTTGCTATATCTGCGTTTGATTATCAAAGCTTTGATTAAGTTCCTTTTCGTTTGAAAAGATTCTCAGATTTTTTTTTCTCTTTTCCCTCACATCTCGTTTTGTATTATTAAGCAATTTTTTACTGCAAAAACAAGAAGAAAAAACAATATTGACATAGGAAAAAAAATCTCTTACAGTAAGTAGTATACAAATTAATTGGGACAAGGTGAATAAACTTTTGATTTGAGACATTTTTTTTTTTTAGAAATTTCTAGCAAAATATAGACAAAATATTTTTTCACTTTTGTCCACGTGAAAATGTTGCATGAGTTTACACTTTCCAGTGAAAATTCATTGTGAATATCACATAAAGTAAGTAGTATGCCAATTAATTGAGACAAGGTGAATAAACTTTTGCTTTGAGACATTTTTTCTAGAAATTTCTAGCAGAGTATCAGACAAAATACTTTTTATCATTGCCCATGTGAAAATGTTGCTTTAAATCGCACTGTCTAGTAAAAATTCATTCTGAATTACTATTCAGAATGAATTTTCACTTTAGGAGACCATCGCCAAATTTAATATTAAAAAGGTAATATTTCTGATCATCTTGTATCATAAAAAAACAGGAATTAATCTGTAATTTTTACTTTTTTCCCCCCTGTGTGCAACTTGCTAGAGCAACTTATCTAAAAATTTCCATTTAAATATCATAAAAACTCAGAAAGACATTCGTGATATGGTGAGTTGAATTCCACTTTCTTTTTAAAATACTTTCTTATTGCATTTGTTGTTGGTTCCCTAAATACACCGAAAAGGAATTTTTACTGAAAAGTGCGAGTTCAAGCAGGTTCTTTGCATGACCAAAGATGAAGAACAAATCGTCTGAAACGTCTTAAAAATTTTGAAAAAATGTCTGAAATCGAAAGTTTATCTATTTTGTCGAAATGTCTGAATTTACACCGATGATGAAGAACAATTCGTCTGGTACTTAAGAAATTTGAAAAAATATCTGAAATCGAAAGTTTATTTATTTTGTCGAAACGTCTGAATTTACACTGAAGATGAAGAACAAAATCGTTTGGTACTTCTTAAGAAATTTTAAACAAGAACGAAAAATCATGCGTCAAGCATAGATTATGTAACACTTTCCAACGCTTCCAAAATAATTTTACAAATCATACCGTTTAATAAGCTAAAAGATGACATCTAAGTAAAAATTTTGGAAAACGCATAATATATTTAAAAACATAGTTGCAGGAATTTCCAACATATACAATATTCAGAAAAATATCCGAATACTTTAATTCAGCCCTGTATAGGATATATATATCTGTATATATACTACATAGGATGCTAAATTTTAGTTCAGTTAGGAAACGCGTAGCACAGTTTAAAATTATCCGTCTGGAGTTTCTGTCCCTAAACGGAAATGTGTCCGCGAAATTTGTGCTTCCTTGTATAGGATCTACAGAATTTATACACATCACGTAATAGACAAAAAGCGAGTTAAAATTAAAATCGTGTTCAGTAACTTAAAAAGCACTTCCAGGAATTATTGTTAACAGACAGTTGAGAATTCTTTTGTGTGTCCCTGTAAATGAACGATGACTGCTATACACACAATATTCTGTTGTAAGCCTCTTGTAATGCACCTTAGTGAAATATATAAATTTCAATGCCTTTAAGATAGTGAAACATTATTTAAATAAACCGCAGACGATTTTTCTCCATAGATGTAATGTAACGGAATTCTTTTGACTGTCCCTGTAAAGTAACTATAAGTTCTATGCACACCCTATTCCATATTAAGCTTCGTCTAATGCACTTTAGTGATATATATAAATTTCAATGCGTTTAAAATAGTGAAACATTATTTAAATAAACCGCAAATGATTTTTCCCCATAGACCGCAATGTAACGGAATTCTTTTGAGTGTCCCTGTAAAAAAACTATAAGAGCTACACACTTCCGTTGAAATAGGAAACATGCTATAGATAACGACAATAACATATAAAAATTGCAGAGCAATCCGAGCATATTTACGGGAGTTAGAGCACGGACAGACGGACAGACGGCAGACGGCCAGACGGCAGACGGCCAGACGGCAGACGGCCATACGGCCAGACAAACCGAAGTCATAAACACTTTTCAACTAGGTTGGAAAGTGTTAAAAATGTCTGAAATCGAAATTTTATCTATTTTGTCGAAATGTCTGAATTTACACGGAAGATGCAGTCTGGTACTTCTTAAGAAATTTGAAAAAAATGTCTGAAATCGAAAGTTTATCCACTTTGTCGAAATATCTTGAAGAAATCTTGAAGAAATCATCTGGTATTTCTTAAAAAGTTTGAAAAAATATCTGAAATCGAAAGTTTATCTGTTCTGTCGAAATGTCTGAATTTACACCGAAGATGAAGAACAAATCGTCTGGTACTACTTAAGAAATTTGAAAAAATGTTTGAAATCGAAAGTTTATCTATTTTGTCGAGATGTCTGAATTTACATCGAAGATGAAGTCTTTTACTTCTTAAGAAATTTGAAAAAATGTCTGAAATCGAAAGTTTATCTATTTTGTCGAACTGTCTGAATTTACACACTATTACATACTTATTTATATTTTTCTGCTTTTTGAGGAAATTTTTGACAAACAAATTAAGAAAAAATATTGCTGAAATGTACTTTAACATATTTTATCTAATCCTGAAGACGGTGAACGAAACATTTTATTAAATTTATAATTAGACTAATGCGTCAAACTTACAACATCCTCTTATGATATAATTTAGTTTTCGAAATATCTCATAAGTCATAATACTGTATAAGAAATTTCTGGTTGTTTTTGTCATGCACGGCACATTTTTTTATGTACATCATTGTATTCCAAATAAAAGTAATTACTTATACGGAAAGATCTACCATTACATTATAGAATTATTTTTTCAAAAATTAGTTATACGCAAGTTTCATATAATAAAAATTAACCTTAGTGCCAAAATGCGATTTTTTTTAATTCAATGAGTTTATTAAAAAATAATAATTTCTATGAGTGAATTTTCTAATACAATTGAAATTAGATGATATCGTACTTTTGTGCATTAAAAAGAATCCATATACACCAATATTATTAAATATTTTTGATTTATCAGATAATCTGAAAATCAAGTAAATCTTAATACTAAAGTGATTTTTAAAATACAATCAGGCTATTAAAGTATATATATAATTATCTAGTAATATATTTTCTTATACTATTGAAATTATAGTTACACAATATCAAACTTTAGTCAATTAAAGAACACGGTATGCAATACGATATTATTCAATATTTTCGATTTATCAGATAATCTAAAAGTTACTATTGAGAAGGTGGAAGCCACCCAAGCAATATTCTCAGATCCCCCTCCCCCAACCTTTCAGTTGCTGGTGTCGGAGCTATTCACCTTTCTCTATTCTATTCCCGTAGCAAATCTACAAATAGTGAATATCTAGGGTACATATTTATTTATTTCATTTTTATGTTATTTGTAAACCCCGTAGTTTAGGGTCAGTTTAGGGACGCAGAGAGACCGCTAATATAAGGAAAGAAAGCAACAATATCACCACTTGACTAGCGATTGTGAAAAAAAAAAGGGGGGGGGGCTGTCAAAAAAATTGCTTTCGCGGAGGGCACCTGAGAAATCCTGCACCCCACTTTTATATGGTCTTGGAACGAAAAAAAAAAATCTACATCATGGAGTGTTTTTGCAGTATTTAGAAAACAACTTGATTTTTTTCTGCCAATTGTGTACCGCGTGGTCATAAAGTATCACTTTCATTCGATCATTTTGTACCATTTTGTTATTCTTTGTATGTGCTTCCTGTTCAGTGGAAACCAAAAGGACATTTAGGTTTTTTTAGATTTTTATCCTCTGACTTTTCCTTCCTGTACGCATTGTACACGTTACTAATAGTATTATAATACATAAAAAAAATATTTCAATGTGTATGACTTCTTAAATGCAGTCACAAATAACTTCCTTGGAGTTCTGTGATGTTTTATATAAAACTGTGAGAGGGCGGTGAGGGTGAATGTGAGAGAGATTTTGAGAATTCAAAGGAAACATATGAATAGAACTTCTTGCAAGCTGCATTTACAATGAGCTAATTTGTGTTATTAAAGCATATTGACTGATAAGAACTGATAAAATTATCTAGAATTACTAAATTTAACAATAATTTTTTTAAGTTCATAGTATTGAAACATCAGTTGTTGGTGTTTTTGCCCCCTTACCGGGGGTGGGTTTTCCCTTGTTTTTTTTTTTTTTTTTTTTTTTTTTTTTTTTTTTTTTTTTAATTCCTTGGTACATAAATAAGAGAAAAGAAATAGGAGCAATTCCGAGCCATTCAATTTTTTCCGAGATCTGACATATATAAGAAAAAATTTATTTTGTGATAATCTCTAAAAATTGTTAAAAGCGATATTAACTATAAAATGCACTGTGAGTTACAGAAACGTGAGAAGTTTGTGATTTTGTTTCAAAATCTCAATGAGCCACAGAAAAATGTCACACCATAATCGTCTAAGAATTTTCCAAATGATATATTTTTATTATTTTTTTCTATCTCTTTATAAAATTATTCTTTAAGAAATATTTGTTTAAATATTATTTTATTATTTTATCTGCTTCCAGTATCCAACCTACAAATTAAACAACAGAATGCTTTATTTTTTTTCCCATAAAAAATGGTAATCATATTTCCTCACAAATAAAATATTAATTTCTCTCCTCTCCCTAATGTTCCCAATTCACATTGAAAATAGGATTCTATTTCAAAAGAAATTCATATTTGAAGCTAAAAATAAATAAATAAGCGAACGAAACACCATTAGCAGTCCCAACCTCTAGTTAAAAATATGCCAATAATCCACACGCAAATGATTTATCAAGAAAGGCCGAAAATGGCCGATGAACACAGGGGAACAGCCATTCAGAAATTCATTTGGTAATTTGGTCGGGAAAAATCAAACCATACATCTCTCGAAAATGGAAAAACAAGAAATGACATTTAATTATTTAAAGCTTTCCAAAACGATGACTATTCAGGCTGATTACAATCGTTTAAAACGAAGCTTTTCCGCTTTTGCAAAGCAAATAATGAAAAGAAAGTTCGGAAATCTAGAAAGGGGGGTGCTGGAAGGGTGGTACTTTTAAATGAGCATCGGAAAATAATTCGCTCTTCTTAAAGCCACTGCATCTGTTAATAGTCGACCGATTTTCATCTAATGCTGGAGAAGTTCTTAAATGAAAATTGGAGGGAGGGGATTCTTAGGGGACTTTGCAGCAAGTAACTTACAATTAAAATGCTGAGTTTTGGAGGATTTCCGAAAAAGAATCACTGTTTTGTGCAACAAATTATTTTTATAATTATCGTGTAGGTATGGCAGTTTGTGAGAAATGGCTTGTGGAGTTTTAAGTATAAGCCCGTAAATTTGAATGCTTATGTATTTTTAGTTTAGAAACATTTTAATGATTCTTAAATTTTATGAATATTTTCTTTGTTACTTTTAATAATTTCAGGCTCTATCTGGTGGTTTGAAAAATTTATGATATGTTATATGGTGTTTTATGCTATGAAGTAAATTCAAAAGTTGAAAAAAAAACTGTCTTTCTTAAACTTCCATAAAACTCCAAAGGTCTTAAAATGCAAAATTGAAAACCCATAGTTTAATCTTTAACTGTCACTGCGAAATTTTTGTGCGCAACTGGCGTCATAATGCTATTTCGTACCCAGCTAGACACATCCTAAGCTGATTTTTTTATTTTGAAATTATGAACTTTTTTAAAGAATGGACAAAATTCTGAATAATATTTTGTCTGTCTTGTATAATGCTGAATCTTACAGGAACTTAGAAATAATATTTGAAAAGATGCAATTTCCATCAAAACCTTATTAGTATATTTTTGAATACTGTCATTATATTTAATAAAATATTTAGCAATTGAAAAATACTTTTCATGATCTATCATTTATTCAAATTTGTCACAAATTAAGTTAAAATTGAAACTATTAATTTTTAACAATATGCACACTAATCAATAGAAAGTAAAATATTTTACTATTTCTTATTTCATTTGTTGAAATATCAAGAAAATTTTTACGAAGTTTTATAATTTTTCTAAAGATTATCCACTTTTCTTTTGATCAAAGTTAAGTTTTACTACATAAGTGCATTATTCTTCTTTCAGTGATACAATGATACAAACAAGTGATTAATTAATAACGCTCTTTCATAATTCACGAATTTAAATACCTCTGAGATAATAACTTTGTAACATCATTTGTGAAATAATTTTTTTAACAACCTGAAAACTGCTTCAATCAATTTCGAAACGAACCCCAATTTTCACTTGTGCCACCTGTACGTCTCTTTTAGCTTCTCTCTCTTACCTCCTTTCCTATTCCTGGATCTGCGTGTCTCCAAGAAAGAGAATTGTTCCGCAGATTTTTAAGAACTGGGAATTATTATTGGGATATTGGAAAACATTCATCACTGACTAAGAAATTAAGCAGCCATGGTTTTGTACAAAATTATTAATTCTTTCATTTTTATATGCATTCACGCACGAGCTCTTTCTGACTAATAATATGTCCATTTAACAAAGATGAGTCATTTCTTAGAAAGCTGAAAATGCGCATTGATTTCCTGGAGAATAATAATGGTTTTTAAAAAAAAGCTTAAAAACAAACGAAGATAACATAAATAGAAGCTTTGCAGAGATAAATGATTTTTCACTAGCAGTTACTGTATAATTTATCGGAAATGTTATGTGTTTAGATTCTCCTGAAGATGTCCTCTTTTACGGTTTTGCACCGTAAGTTGTAATTAACACGGTTATTTCATAAAAAAGGAAAAAGAGAAGGGGTGATGCGGGTCTCTCCCTTTTAAATGGTGCTTTGAAAAATGACAAATTCACAGGCTTTTAAAATTATTCCTCAAAGTCCACTAACGACTTTTTCGTTTGCAACGTTTTTGTTTCTGTTTTGTTTTGAAAAATAGGCGCGGGAGTTTGTTAATGCAAAACCTCGCTTTTTCTGGTTCAACTTTTCCGGGGACATTAATTTTCAACTTCGAAAATGGAACGTTTTGAACGAAATGTTTTTGCTATGTGAAGTTAGTGAACCGAATGTGTGATTTTTCTTCCCTTTTCAAACTTATGAGTAATGAAAAGTTACTCAGTGGAGATCCGTCATTAACAATTTTCTCCCCCCTCTTTGTTTTTTTAATCATTTCGCGTACGTACTTGTGTCCACTTACAGATTATGGTGTGCTATTTTGTCTGTCTTCTTTTGCTAATCAACATGCACAGTTATGTATTAACATCCTGCTGCAGATTTATTTATCTGTGAAACATAAAAAGATGAGAAACATAACAACTAGTTTGTTATAAGTGCCAATTTGTGTCCCAAAAATTGTCAAATGGTATGAGAGAAAATAGGATACAAATAGTTTGTTCAAGTATATTGTGAAAAATGATAAAAGTAATTACACTACAATCATTTCTGCAACCCAGCTTTGTTTAAATAAATTCAATTGCATTCTTGATTAAGCATTCCCGCTATGTTGAAATTATTTTGTTTTTAAAAAGAAAGAGTTTAAAGAAACTTTTATTATCAATATATGTTTTGAGCATTTTGATTTTATCACCATTTTCCCATATATATGTTATCATCCCATATATATGTTATGTGTCCCATAGTTATGTTTGTTATTTTATGTTTGTTAATTTTTTTATGGCTTGATTTTGAAAAGTAATGTAGTAATAATAAGTATATATTTATAATTGAATTAAATACAATTGAAATAATTAAATAACTGGTTGCAAAAATAACATTGCGGTTACAGAAACTGCAAAATTTATTTTATTTCTGTTTATAGTAATTATTTTCACCAAAAACAAATATCGTTTAATAACTTGCTATAACTTGGTCAACACTATTAATAAAATAATTACTTAATCATATACCTGTGATAAATGAAGGCGTTTTTATCCTTTCTTTTCTTGTTTTTTCTTTCTGTCTTTCTCTTCAATGTTGCTGATACACATGCAAATCTGAAGTTGTAGTGGACTAGCAAGTCTTTCGTAAAGGCAGCCGTTGTTTTGATTTTGAACCTATCGTCAATCTAACATTTTTGTGCGTGCAACGACATCTGTAGACTATTTTACTTTAACTTTCGACGAATGCATGTGGCCTTCGGAATTTGTGGGTTTTCTGCGTTTCGCAGCTGTTTTATGCAAATTGTGGCTTTTTTGGTCAATAAGCAATGTATTTAAGTGAGAGCAAATGTGTCTAGCGTTGGATTTGGTCGTATCTTGCCTTCGTGGATTTTGAGACCAGCTCTTGCCAGCATAAAGGAGGCGCCTGAAAAGTGCCCCCATGAAAAGTTCCCCCATACGTCATTTTTACGTCACAGCAGATGGGGGTAGATTTCCAGTCATAGAGAATTTTACTTTCGTCGAAAATTGGAAAACTTCCCCCTGAAAAGTTCCCCCAAAGCAGAAGGGGGAAGTTTTCCAGTGAGATGGGATTTTATTTTCACTGAGATCTTGAAAACTTCCCCCATGAAAAGTATCCCCGTACGCCATTTTGACGTCACCACAGATGGGGGCAGATTTCCAGTCCTAGAGAGTTTTACTTTCGTCGAAAATTGGAAAACTTCCCCCATGAAAAGTTCCCCCAAACTAAAAGGGGGAAGTTTTCCAGTGCCAGGCAATTTCTTTTTCACTGAGATCTTGAAAAGTCGAAAATTGGAAAACTTCCCCCATGAAAAGTATCCCCATACTTCATTCTGACGTCATAGCAGATGGGGATACATATCAAGGGGGAACTTTTCCAGTGCTAGAGAATTTTCCTTTTACTGAGAGCTTGAAATCCATCCCCATGAAAAGTGTCCCCATATCTCATTTTGACGTCACAATATAGGGTCACATATCCAATGCTATAACATTTTACTTGTTTCGAGAGCTGAATATATGGCACTCGAAATGTGTTTCTCTTTTATGTCTAGTTACTATTGTTACTGTGAATTATTATTATACGGACTTGAAGAAATGCGCAGAAGAGATTTAGTGCGTAATGTAAAAGTATCTTGCTTACTTTTCATATTCGGTTATCAAACACATACTAGGCGGTCAAAAAGGATTTAAGTATTAATGTTATATAATGTTGCTCAAAGCATAATCTGTTAGAAGGCTCATGGAAACTCATCGAAAACAAAGATTTTTGTATTAGCGGAAAGTGTGTGCATATGATATTTGTTGTTGAGTAGAGCATCAAATGTGAATCTTTAATGAAAAATTCCCATTAGTTATTATTATTATTATTATTATTATTATTATTTTTTTTTTTTTTTTTTTTTTTTTGAAAATTAGAATTTGCTCTTTTTTTTAAATTTTTTGTTAATATTCCCAATCAAATATCCAATATTAATATTTTGACACAGTAATGATCACTTTAACTTTTCTACTATTATATAAAAAAAACCAAGTCATTAAATATCCATCATCAATCTATAACATTAATAACTAGAAATTAAAAATTAATTTTTTGAAGGTATTTGATGTTTTTGGCAAACATTTCCGTAATAATTTGACATCGAATTCCACTATAAAAAATATACAGATTTTTTACGCTTGGTAGAAATCACAAACAAGCGAATTTTTTCAAAAATACATAGTTTTTTTTTTTTAAATCTTTTTTAAGGTAATGCAACTAAAAAGAAAAAAATAAACATTATTTTTTAATTTCTTATTTTAGAATTTAAAATTTGATTTCTCAACGCATAATCGTAAATTAATTAAAATTAAATTACTATTTCATAAAAAGCTTTTTTTTTTTTTTTTTTTTAGAATATAAGTAACTTTTATGGATAGTACCAGATTTACAGGTATATTAATAAGAAAGAAATTGGGTGCTGCAACTAACTCATTAACCACATGGTTTCCAAAAATAATAAACAGATTAAGAACTCTTAACTTTTATGCAAATTTTGTGCCAGTGATAATCCTTTTACAACCAAAAGGTGTTGATATTAATTACCACATGTTTTCTTTGCTTTAGCAATTAAAAATAATTATTTTAACTTCCGTAAAGGTGCGCCTGTTGTCTTTCTATTTAAGTTGCTATATTTCTTTTTTATAGAATTTCTTCTAAACACGAGCATTTAAATAAAAACAAAGTCTAAATTAATCTACTTTAAAGCATTATATTTACATTATTTTTTATACATTATTATTAAGAGTGAATGAAATTGGGCTTCAGTACCAAGCGTGAATACTGCCTTTAAGATTTCACACAGTTTTCATGTATCCAATTATTTATCTCATGTTTAATATTTTCTTACGTTTTTGTGGCTATAATTTGAGAATATGTAATGTGCTAAGTAGAATAATTTAATTAAAAGTAAATTATTTCTGTGAAATACTTCATTTGGAAATAGCATATTTTGCCGTAATAATTCAGAGGAAAACAAACATCGCGAATATAACAGTTTAGAAATTGTTACATAATGTATGCTTAGTTTTATTATTATTATTATTATTATTATTATTATTATTATTATTATTATTATTATTATTATTATTATTATATTATTATGCTTTCATTTTATTTTATCTATCTCGTGCTTTTAATGTGCATATAGTATGTATAGCACTTATACAGCAGGTATGTCAAACTCGTTTCCCGCCGCGGACCAAATTAAGCGTTATATACAAAGCCAAAAAAAAAAAAAAAAAAAAAAAAAGATAATATTATTACCATTGCACAGAATAAAATTTGTTCGTATAAAACACATCCATGTTAAAGAAATGTGCATGTAAAGTTCAAAAGTAAATAAAATTCATAGCTTGTTTTATCTTATTTTTCGAAAAAATACTCGAAATTGTTTTCTATCAACCGAATCAACTGAATTTAATTTTTTTTTTCTAATTTGTATTTATTTTGCAATTTGGTTGCGCACGATGACCTGTTAATCTTTTACCTAGCAAAGAAATAGCTGCCAATCTTCCGTATTTTTTTTCAGTGAAAAAGAAAACATATTTCGAATCAAAAAATTTCTTTAAAAATTTGTGTTTTGTATCTATGCTCTACTTATTCTTTTTTATTTTCATTTATTAAATACATTTTCTGGTTTAACATATGTTGACTTGAAAAATAACGAAAGGTTGGCCGCTATACGCAAAGAAGCCGTACAAAAGCGCGCTTGTTCAAAAAATGTCCACTCCGATGTTTTTCTAATAATGTTTGGCAACATATAAAATAAAATACATTTTCTTTTTGAAAGTTGTTTTGTCAAAATATTAAATTCTATTTGAAAATGCTAATCATGGCCGGATTAAGGGGGGGGGGGCTACGGGGCTGCAGCCCCGGGCCCCAATCCGTCAGGAGCCCTCGTCAACAGCTTAAGTTTTATCAAAATTTTGTTTTAAAAATTACTTAAATTTCTAAAAGAAAGAAAGAAAAAAGAAAATTTTTGCTTCTAAAATGAAAAAACTTTTTCTGAAATAATGAGATAAAATCGGGTTTCAAGCGTCATCACTTTTTCCTTTTGCAATTCCAAAACTTCGAAGTACGATTTAAGGGTAGTCGTCACTCCCTTGAAAACACCCGATAGTTATTGTTAAACCTATGGCCAGGTTGCTTTCAAATTTCTCGTTTAAATTTAAATACTTTTAAAAGATTTTTTTTTTTCTTTGCATAAGATAGCTGAGGTCGATCCGTAATATGACGATTTTTTATTTTTTCGATTTCAGTTGCAGATCTGTTTAGTAAAGGTATTTTCACTTTCGGAACCGGTTTTGAAAGTGAAAGTACCTTTATTAAAAAAATCTGCAACTAAAATACCAACCTCAGCTATCTTATGCAAAAAAAAAAAAAAAAAAAAAAAAAAAAAACTTTTCAAAATATTCAAATTTAAATGAGAAATTCGAAAACAACATGGCCATACATTTAACATTAGCGAGCGGGTGTTTTCATATTCTTTTACTATTTTTACCCTACTTTTGCCCGATACCAAAAGAAGAAAACATCTTTACTATTTTCCGCTTCTACCACCTAATCTCAAAAAACATGTGCACGCTCAGGGGAAGAATCTTGAATTGTAAGGTCTATGTGTGCACGGCATACGATTTCTTAGAAATTAGTACAAGGTCAGGACCCCCCCCCCCCCAATGCCTAACATCCGACACTTCCCAAGGGCAACCTCCTCCCCACTCCCCAATGACATGACCAGTATCTTTCAACAGTATTTTGCGTAAGAACTGAGAACCATTGGCCAGTGCATTGAGAATCATCTCTGTCTGCCTCTCCTGCATAAAAGTCTATGGGGAAAAAAAAAATAAACAGACAGATAATCAAAAAGAATGTTTTGTTCGTAAACTTTTATTTTAATATGATAAGAAGTAGATTTTAGGAAGTGTGTTTGCTTCCCTTTTCCTTTATCTTTAATGTTTTTATTTAATACTAAGTAAAGAAAAGCGTTTATTTAATTGAGAAAAATGCTTATCCTTGAGTATGAGTACATTTAACTTGTAGAAAACCATTGTTTTTACTGCATGTGTTTAGGTGGCTTAAAAAAAAAAGAAAGAGAAAAAAAAAGGTTAAATAATATTACACCTCTTATGGGTTCGATTGTTTGTGAAATATTTTTTATCGCCATCTTTTATCTTATCAATTTAAGTTAAGTTGATTAATTATGAATTTCATTATTTAAATGGCTTTACACACATCCTTATTTTATTAAAATTCCCATATTCATATATAAATTGTTTCTTTTGTGCAATTTTTACTAAAAATCAATACGTATGGGTTAAATTCTTTAATATACTCAGATTAATTTGTTTAAGGCGGTTCTCAAATTACCTGCTCAACAACGCGAAACTACCTGACGTGTTTTCTAACTCATTTTTAAATGTAAAGGCATACAATTGGAAAATCTGACTATTGGAGGGATTTAGGATCGAAAAGCGTTTTAAATTTTTTGATAAATATATTAAGTTATAAGAGATTCTTGTCAAGTGACGACAAGTTTTAATTTTTTCTCGTGCTGCTGCGTCCGGAAATTTGATTTTAAATGCCATCTTTGACAGTATTTTCTAAATGAGCTTCTGCCTTTTCCAAAATATGTAAATCGCCATTCGATTACATAGTTTCTGAATAAGAACACTTGCCAATTTCATGCGTTTCCGAACAAAAATGAATCAGAAATGTGTCACAAAGTAACTCCTTTGGATTTGAGAACAGCCTTAATAAAATTAATCATATTTTGCACATAAATTGACATATTTCAGTCAAACTGGAAAATTTTAGCATATATATATATATATTTAGATATTTTAATTCATTCTCAAGATATAGATTCCACTAGAAAAGTAAATTTTTTTAAAAGTTTGAGGTGTTGCATTTTTTTTAATCAGAAAAAAATTGCTTTTTGTAATAAAAGTTTTATCTCACATTTATATTTTCTAACAAAACTAGTGGGCTCTGCTCCCTTCGAGCTACGCTCGCCAACTCCCGTGCATACCCCGCAGAATCGAAAAACACGTTAATTGGTCTAAAAACACGCTATTTTTTTCTATTTTAAAAAGATTATCCGATCACGGAAGACTGATTGCAATGAATTTATTTAATAAAATTTCATATACTTTGCACAAAAATTGACTTGTTTTAGTCAAACTGAAAAATTTTAGCATGCATATTTATAACATTTTGCTCATTGTCAAGATATAAATTTAACTTAAAAAGTAAATTTCCTAAAAAGTTTGAAGTGGTGCCATTTTTTAAAATCAGAAAAAAAAATTGTTTTTTTTTTTTGTTTTTTTTTGTAATAAAAGTTTAACTCACAGTTACATTTTCTAACAAAACTAGGAATTTTCGCCCCCAACGAGCTACACTTCCCAAGACTTCACAGGCTCTACAAACACAATGATATAATCTGTTTTAAAAAGATTACTTGATTACGAAAGATTGGATATTAACACGACCAGTAGTGATCTTTTATAATCGGGTATCTATTCATTTCCCTTTGACTTGAACATTCCCAGGGCCGCATCCACCGCTGTCGCAACTGCTGACGGTCTAACTGCTGGAAGATTTTTTTCTTTTAGACGCTATAAGAAAATAGTTTTAAATAAATATATATATATTATATATATATATATATATATATGTATATATATATATCAATCATAATCTTTACCACTGAATGCTTTCCGCACATAAAAATGTAATTATTTGAAAGTTTTCTTTCTCTTTTAATATTCACGTGTAAATATTTTTTCGAATTGAAAAATATTTGGAAATATTATTATTTGGAGTTTTTAAATACAATGCAAATTTCTTCATTAAATGCTTTACGCACATAATAACTTAATTGTTTTAAATTTTCCTGTCATTTTTAATATTCGCGTGTAAGTATATTTTGCAAATGGAAAATGTTTAGAAATATTACTTGGGCTTTATAAACATCTAGCACCAGAGGAAAAAACCGCTTTTTGGAAAAAAGAAATAAATATCCATTCAAGTAATAAAATTTTGGATTAAGGGAAAAAAAAAACATAAACATAAAATTATATATATATATATATATATATATATATAACCATAAATGAAACATTATCATAACACCAACTTAAACATTTATTTAATTAAGTATGAAATAATTAGTTGACAATAAAAGATTCCCCAACACACTGAATATGGAATCAAAAACATTGAAAGAATAAGAAATTAAATAAAAATTTGAATATATGGAATTAAATGAATTAAATGAAATGAAATTTGTGGAATTTAGACAGAATTATCAAGTCCCAATTGCCTAAATACCACAAATAAAATGAAATGAGATGTTTCATCATCATATTAGCCATATATTGCTAAAAAATATGATATTGGGACTACATCTCAAATACAATGATTCAAATCAGTGATAAAATAAAAAATAAAATAAAATATAAAAAAGGAAAGAAGCCATACTTATAAATTACAGAGAGAACATTTAATAGAGACATTAAGTATAAAATCCATAAAGATGAAAAGAGATAAAAATAAGATACCTTGCAGTTCATGAACCATCATGAAAACTCCAACATGACTGGGGAATGAATTGCATAAAAAATCATAACATGTTGCCAATTTTAGAAATATAAATTGCTTAGAAATATAAATTGCTTTGCAGTGATGCCAGAAATAATGTTAAAATATAATGGATTATAAAATAAACAGGAACATTAGTGCTGCCATCTATTAGTAAAAGTGAATATAATCTGAATCGAAGGAATTGTATGGAAATAAATGTTTCATAAATCAACCAAATTACTATCTTAATTGATACCAATTAGTTAAATAATAAATTAATGAAATTAATTAATAAATAGAAAATTGAATTACATTAAAGGATGTATTAATGAATAATTCTATGTTATAAATAAGTATTAAGATGGAAAAATTAATAATAAAAAACAACTTAAAATAGTGCTGCCCTCTAGTGGTAAAAGTAAATATAAAGTAATGGATGAAAATTAGTGTTTAATAATTAAACCAAATTACTATCTTAATGATAGCCATAAGTTAAATAATAAATAAATGAAATTAATTAATAAATAGAATGTTGAATAATATCTAAGTAATGGATGTATCAATTAATAATACTATGTTATAAATAAGTAGTAATATGGAAAAAATAATAATTAATGCAACATTAAAAATGTACCATTAAATGACAACAACGATTAAATAACTGTACTAAAATTGCAACATCAATTAAAATAATTTAAATTAAAATACTAAAGATTTGAATTAAGAATCAAAGAATTTAAAATTAATATTGATTAAATATTGAAATGAATTAGTCACAAATAATGTGGCTTCAAACAAAGTTAAATTAAATAAAAATACTTAATAAAATTAAAACATATTATATTAACACTGTATAAAAGTAAACATTATCTTAGAAGTAAATATGATATTGTCCACCAAAGGTAATATATATATATATATATATATTATATATATAACCATTAATGAAACATTACCGTAACACCATATATATATTCGACACAGCATTTCATAATCTAATCACGTAATATATATATATATATATATATATATATATATATATATATGCCTTCAAAAGAAGGTTAAATTGCTGTGCATAGTTTTTAATCCTATAAAATTTATGTAACTGAATTATATTCACCGATTTCAACATTAAACAGAGACACTTAAAATAATTATTCTATTTTAAAACTCTATGTTTCACCATGTTTATCATACATTTCTCTATAAAACTATCATTTTTCATGTTTTTCTGTCAATTACAATACTCAAACATTATAGATAAAGATTCTCTAGACCAGTGGTTCCCAACGGGGGGCGCACGCCCCACAGGGGGGCAATTTGACTTTTTAAGGGGGCAGTTTGAGAATTTGGGGAAATTCAAACGTCCGCTCTTTAAATCCTAAAAGATTTTAAAATTTTCTTTTTAAAAATAATTAAAGTAAAACAAAAATTAAAAAAAATAATTTCAATATAAATTTTGTGAAATAAGTTTTCTGGTTTAAGACATTTTTTTTTATTTAATTGTTCCAAATTGATATTTGGGAATACAAAAGTCAAAACCCTACTGTCAGATACATGACCGAGAAGTTTAATCAACCAGTTAAAACACATTTTTATAGAGGTCATTATTCTAGGATCCTCGAGCGAATATCTGATTCTGGCTCATAGTCAGGGACAAAAAATTTTATTATTTCTGGGAAAGAATTACAAATATCTCAATTCATAGGGAACTCTTTCTGGGAGTCGCCTAATAGTAATATAAATACATATTTATATTACTATACATATTTATGTTACTTTTATTTAAAATATGTTTTGAAAACTGTACGATAGCATTTTATATTCTTTAATTACTTCATTATTTATTTATTTATTTATTTTGTATGATGCCATAAATATTTTTATTTACGTGTTTAACCGCTACCTCCGTTATATTATGGAGGTATCAGTTTAACTTAGCAACGACTATATTGGAAATTATAATAAGAATTTCAGTTCTTAAAAATATTTTCTATGATATTTCAAATAATAATTTTTCATTTTCTGATTAAAAAAATCTTAAACTTAAATTTATTAAACTGCATGATTTAAAATTTCTTATTCCATATGCATTTTCCAGTTTAAACTTTTAAAATAAGCTTTAATACTTACCACTTCTCTCCTTATAATTCATAATTTATTCTTTATACTGCTTATTAAAATAAATTTTATTCTGAATGATGAATGGAAATTGTGATGTTTTGAAATAATCAGGTTTAGTTAACGCAACTATTCCCATAATTTTGTTTTGTTTGTTTTAAACAGAAGTACTGCGTGGAATATAGAAGACTCGATTAATGCATAGGTTAATTTCCACTCCCACCACTATTTATGAAAAGAAATGTTACTGTTATTGAATCGCAAATTCTGCGATTAAATAAGGATTTTTTTAAAAGTGGTATAAGTTTGTATAGGCTGTAAACAGGACAAGAAATTAAATAAATTATATCATTATTTTTGTTTTAATTTTATGCATAAATAAGTGCGTGAAAATTTTCTCCTGAATATGTGTGCACACTATTTTCTACTGTATGTTCGGCTATTGTTTCAGAAACTGTTTCTATAGTTTTCTTTGATATTCCGTTGGGCCAAATTTTTCGATAGAGCCTTCTGTTTTGTAATCTTAGTATTTTCTATCATGCAAAAAGTGAATTCATCTTATTTATTTAATCGTTGCTGATGTTTTCATATGCTCTAGTTAACTTGAGCTTACTTCACTATATACATATCAAATTATTATTGATAATGTGATTGTATAAAGTATAAAAAATAATTACAAAACTATAATTGATATTTCTGTGAAAAATCTGAAAAAAAAAATATTTAAATGAATATTTAAAATTTGATTTCATGCCGGCTAACCACGATGAAGACATTACATTGCCCTTTCTGCATTTTATGCAACCAATGCTTAAGCAACGAATCTATGAAACGATGTCCTCTTGAAGCGCATACGAAAGCAAAACATAGTGAGTATATAAATTCATATTTAAGTTTGAAAAAAAAGATCAACGGTTAAGTCTCCATTCACTCAACAAACTGCTACAGAAACCTGTACTCTTGAGTCTAATTATAAAATATCTTTAATCATTGCTAAATCAGGAAAAAACCGCACTATAGGGGAAAATTTAATCAAGTCATCAATATCAATATTCCTTATAACAGTCCTGGGCAAAGATGTGAAATCCATGCCACTTACAAGGAGAGTGCCAAGCTTGGTAATCACAGATTTTGATTATTTTTATATATGTTGTAGGGTAGAATCCCCTTAGTCTCAGGTTGAATGGATTTTATACAACGCTCCTTAGTTCTCGAGAAATGGGTGGTCTAATATTATAACACAACTTAAATACTTAATTTCTAACAAAATGAATACGTTGGTCGTAGCTCAGTCAGTATGGCGTCTGCTCGTTGTTCGGAGGGCCCGGGTTCGATTCCGCAACATGCTACGTTTGTTTTTCTCATTTTTTTAAAAATAAATATACTTGTAATTTTAATTTAATAATCTCAATAAAAAAATTTGTTAACATAATTAAATTTTAATTTACCATTTTTGATTTAAAAAAAAAACACTTTTAAAATGTATTCCATATAGGCTGTATAAATTCAACGATATTGAACAATTGTGTCAATTCGTGATTGTAAAGAAACATCATTTATAAATTGCCTTAACTAGGGAAGTCAATGCCATGATAATACTACTCGGTTTTTAAAGTAAGAAGCATAATTATATTAAAATTTAGCATAAGAATTTAATTACATATTTGTTTTATGTTATTGTAACTAGAGGACGCCACAACAGACTTTGGTTTTTCTTTTTTTTTTAGTTTGTTGCAGTTACGTGGTTTTTGTTTTCAATCTTCATCGCACAAGTGCGTATCATTCTATAACAGCTTATAATCGTATAAAAATGGAAGATGCAAGCTGTAGTTCACAAGAAGATCAATCTGAAGTGTCGGGATTCGATGAAAATCAGAAAAGTGATGTCACAAATGCGTTGAAGTACTGTAAAATGTTATTGCAAAACAATGGATTTTTAACAAATAATCCAGCATCTGAAATGTCTTCGTGTTCTATTGCGATGGGAGAAGAATTCTATAATTCGATTGAAAATATGTTAATTTTGTAAAGATATTTGAATTTTTAGTAGTCAATAATAGATCGAATTATTTTAAAGCTCTTTAAATGATGAGAAATGTTTAATAATGTTTTAAAAAGTCAAAAATGCTAAATTAAAATTTAATTATGTAACAAATTTTTTCATTGAGATTATTAAATTATAATTACAAGTATATTTGTTTAAAAAAAGTAAGAAAAAAAACAAACGTAGCACGTTCCGGAATCGAACCCTCCGAACAACGAGCAGACGCCATACTGACTAAGCTACGACCAACGTAAATATTCAGTTACAAATTAAGTATTTAAGTTGTGTTATAATATTAGACCCCCCATTTCTCGAGAACTAAGGAGCGTTGTATAAAATCCATTGAACCTGAGACTAAGGGGCTTCTACCCTACAACATATATAAAAATAATCAAAATCTGTGATTACCAAGCTTGGCACTCTCCTTGTTAGTAACAATACTGTTACTTAAAGAATAGATGAAATGAGTGAAGACATTGAAGCACAACTTGTTGAAAAGCTGAAATCAAGAAATTTTCTCACGGAAATGCACGAATCAACTCTAAGAGACGGTCAATTGCTTTCTTATGTATGGTATATTGATATAGGTGAATTTATTGAAGAATTGCTTTTTAAATCATTAGAGAGCACCACTACTGCCTCTGATATTTTAAACACATTGAAAAATTACTTAGATATAAATTGTATGAAAATGACAAATATAACATCTTGCGTTGCAGATGGTGCTCCAGTTATGGTTGGTAAGGAGACTGGATGTTTAAAACTAATGAAAGATGAGAATCCAGAAGTGCTTCTTGTGCATTGCGTCATGCATAGAGAGAGTTTAGTATCATAAAACATTTCACCTATTCTTAATGATCTATTGAAAAATGTTGTAAGATGTATCAACTCCATAATATCCAACGCCAAATGTGAGCGTCTATTGAAGCAGTTTTGTAAAGGCAAAAACGCACGCAATGTTCGTCTTTTACTTCAAGGTGATGTAAGATGGCTCTCAAAGGGGAAATGTTTAAAAAGACTCATTGAATTGTTTGATGTTCTTGGTGAATTTTAAAGTGAGAAGTCTGACATGAAGCACCTACAAACCTTTCGTTTTATGGAAAAACATTTGTTAGTTATTTTTCTGATATCTTTGAGAAACTGAATACCTTGAATAAACAATTTCAAGGAAAAGATAAAACGCTTGTGTTGATGCAAAAGCAAAAATGTTTGGCTTTATTACATTCAGTGAAGTATAGCAGAAACATATTTCTGAGAGAAATTGAGACTTATTTTGCTAGTTAAAAAATTTGAGATGACTGATGCCGCTATAACTATCATTGTGGATCATTTGAAAATATTGGCCTCTGTTTTGAACGATAGATTTTCTTATTTAAAGCAAATGGATTTCCCATCATGGGTCAGGCAACCACTGATAGTGGGCTTTTCATCTGATGATTCAATTCGATGTCCAGAAGAAGTGTCTGAAATTCAAAACAATGAATCAGTTAAAACCTTATTCAATATAAAAAGAGTGATGGCATGGCTTTGTGCTGAGAAGGAATCTAAATATTCAAATGCAAGAAAATTTGCAAGAAAAATATTGTTACCATTCCCATCGACATACCTAGTTGAATGTGATTTTAGTGCAGTAAATGATTTACTGCTGAAGAAAAGAAATCGATTGGAAATAACTAAACGAGGGGACTTGAGATTAAAGTTGACTAAATTAGAGCCTCATATAAAAGCTCTCTGCAGCCATCATGAAGCACAAGAACATTAATTTTAGTCTCTTCATCTCGGGTCTATTTTGAATTTATTGGGTACTTCTTCTACTGCCAGTAATTAAAATTATAAAATCATCATAGAAAAAGCTTCAAATAAATTAAAGTTTTTATTTATATGTCTCAATTTTCTATTAATTATTAAAAAAATGTATTTTATTTTTTACAACGCTGCAAATTATTACTATTATTATTATTAACAATTTCTTCACAAATAATTTATTTTCATTTATGTTATTATGTTTTTTCTTTCGTGAATGTACTGTTCTTTATTTAGAATCAATTAAAGCCGTTTAGGACTTTAGTGGGAATAAGAGTTCACTTTTTAGATAATAAGAATTATGTGACACATGCAGAGGCAGGGGGGGGGGGCATCGAGCTTTTAAAGATGATTTGGGGGTGCATGGGCAAAAAAGGTTGGGAAACACTGCTCTAGACGCTTAACATTTTATTACGAGGATCTTGGCGATATTTTAAAAATAGAAATGAAATATTTCTCGGAATGTATTAGAAATGTAGATATCCAATGCTGTCAAGATGCTGTTAATCAATGATAAACAATTAATATCTGTTTTCCCAAATGTACTGCATATTGCAATTATAGTATATAGTAGTACCGCTTACAAACTTTGAAGCAGAATGATCATTTTCCAAACTAAAATTAATAAAGAACAGACTATGATCGTTTATGCTGGAGCCCAAACTTAGCGGTTTAACACTAATTTCACTAGATAATGACATAACAGAACTGTTTGCATTTCATGATGCCCTGCAATCACTTGGAAATTTAAATACAAGGATTTTTTTTTTCAATTAACTTAATTTTTAGTAATGAAAATCTAATAATAATAAAAAAAAAAGCTTAAACATGTAATTAAATTTATTTATATCAATAAACAGATGTATTGAAATTATTTTTAATGTATTCAGTTTTTATACGCCTGGAATATTTCTATTTTTTTTAATGTTTATGAAGTATTTGTTAATTGTATATGTTTAAACAAACTAATTAAGAGCACTATTGAAGATAACAAACAAACAAACAAAAAAACGCTCTTGATTAACAATATAAATATTTCCATTTTTAAAATTTGTATTTCAGGATTAAAAAAAATAATAAAAGGTGTGTGTGGGGGGGAGGGGGGATAAATATTCAGTATCGTGGGAAGGGGCACAAAATTTCCAGTAGCAGGGGAAGAGGGGGGGCAAAATGTCCAAAATAGCGCCGGGCCAAAGAAATGCTTAATCCGGCTCTGATGCTAATACTATCAAATGACATGATGAAATTATGAAATTTGCCCTGAGGTTCAAGTTTACTCAGGTGCTTTTATTAAAAATGAAAACTCCAAGTACTTTGTCTATTGGTGGTCTTTTAATAATTCACATTCATAATTTGTCAATTTAAAATGAAAATGCTTACCTTGTTTAACATTTCGTAATTAACAGTTAAACTTTTATGATGGAAAGCCGTCAAATTTTTGTATAAGAAGGTAGATCTGGTTATATTCGTTACCAATATTATCAAGATATTTTCTAAATTGACGATGATTAAGCATGTGCGTACGAATATGATATAAGTTTATAAACATGTATCCGGCTTTTATAAATCGATCCGGCTATACAAAATACTTTTTAGCAATGGTACTTTTGCTTATAGTATTTTCAAACTTCTTTAACTGTTCTGCGCATCCTTTCTTCCATTTCCTAGTAAATGATTTTGAATCACGGGATATTTAATGCAATAATTATTTTATAAAGTAAATGTATTTTCTCCAATAGGCTTGGTGAAAGCACTCTCTTTTAAGAAGTGTCAATTTCAATTCTGACAGTTTTTCTTTCTGATGTTTGGCCAGATTTTTAATGCTTTGTTCTGTAGCATCTCTTAATGTTCCATTCTTTCGAAACTCCAACAATGTTTGGATATCAACATATAATTTCAGTTTTTCTTTTAATATAATGGTATTGTGAATCAACTTAATTTTTTTTTTAATGTTTATTTTCCGTCAATCATATATATTCATACTGGTAGAGTTTAAACTTAAAAAAAAAATTCCTAGGTTGTTTATCAGTATCTTATTAAAATATGTGTAAATCGGTAAAAAAAAAAAAAAAATAATAATAATAAAAAAATAAAATAAAATAAAATAAATAAAGAAAGAAAGATCAAGCAGGTTTCATTAACAATGACACATTTACTAACCTAAGTAATGAAAATAATTAAAGAACTTAAATCCAAAATATTTTTGTAAAACAAGAGTGGAGAAACTAGATGATATGACGTATTCGGGGGTTTTGCTTCAAGCACAAAAGTGATAATTTATGTCATTTCGAAAGCAAATCATTTAAAAGCCACTTAATTTTATACTTTGATTTTAAAAAAAGTTGTAACTGTTCTTAATTAGCTCGAATTTTATTAATTTTACTATACATTTCTTATTATTTAATAAATATAGCATGTGTAAAATTGAAGAGAGTAGTAAAACAAGTTGGAAATTGTACGTCAAACGTTACAAACGAGGTGCGTTCGTACTATAAAAAAAGTTATAGTTCTATAAAAGTTATAGTTCTATAAATATTCAGATCTTGATGATTTTTAATTCTGTGAAATGAATTATATCGTCTGCAGATTAATTTCTGTAATAAAATAAGTTTCTCGGTCGCTTGGCGATCAAACTTCGAAAGCTCCTATAAAAAGAAAGCACCGATTTAAAAAAAAAAAAATCAAATTTTATGACGACGCAATAGGTGCTACGTATTTATATAATTACGAACGCACCTAATAAAGCAATAGTTTCGTCATAAAACACATAAATATTATAAGAAAAATACTGTAAAAAAATACGAATCTTTAAATTTTTAGACTCGAAATTTCGCACTTTGTTACATTCCGATTAGTTAACTGTGTATCTGCAATTTCTTGGAGCTAAAATTTAAAACTTTAAAACTGAGCTACATCTGTCTATATACACCAGTTATGCCAAATGAGCAATTTTTTTTTTTTTTTTTTTTTTTTTGTACTACCACATTTTGAAGAAAAATATTTCCCTTAATTAATGACGAAATAAATAAGACAAAAATTACTATTAAAAAAAGTGGTAGCAGTTGTGAATAAAAAAAGCAACTGGCAATACTTACATACATTGCCATCTCTAAGACTATTTGGTGTAAGTGAGTTCCTCAAAAGTGTATTTTCAGCATGCGTGTTCGAGCAACTGAATAAATGCACAGGTAAAATGCCAAAGGCTTGGCGGGCCACAGAGAAGTTGTCGGCGGGCCAGTTGTGGCACGTGGGCCACGTGTTTGACATACCTGCTTTACAGGGACACTCAAAAGAATTCCATTACAAAACGGTCTATGGGGAGAAATCGTTTGCGGTTTATTTTATAATGTTTCAATATTTGAAACATACTGAAACAGATATATATCACTGAGGTGCATTACAAGAGGCTTACTATAGAATATTGTGTGTATAGCATTCCTCCTTCATTTACAGGGTCACATAAAATTATTTTGTTAAAGTACTGTCTGTTAATAATAATGGTTGGAAATGCGTTTTCAGTTGCGTTTTTAAATGGAACTTTTTCCCCCCCTATTATACTTGATGTGTATAAATCCTATAGGTTATATACAGGGCAGCACAAAACATCTCGAATGCATTTGCGTTTATTGACGGAAATTGCCGATGTGTTATTTTCAACTGTGCTATGCGTATCCTAACTGAACTAAATTTTTGCATTCTATGTAGTATATATAAAAATCAGTAGATCATACACTGGGCTGCGCAAAATAGTTAGGATCGTTTTCCGAATATTGTTGGTAATTTCTAAAATTGGATTTTTAAATGTGTTATGCGTTTTCCAAATTGTTAACTTTAGCATCAGACTTAGACATTCTTAAACGGTAAAGATTTCTATAAAAGCATTTTGGAAGTGTTGAAAAGTTTTACATATTCCATACTTAACGCATGATTTTTTGTTCTTGTTTTTTTTTTTTTTTTTTACTAGGAGACAGCAATTTAAAACCTCTGTCCCCCCACCAAAACAGGAAAAATCTTACGAGCTTCATCTGGTGACAACTTATTAGAAATATTTCCAAATTTTTAAAATGTTTTTAATTAGTTGTTTGTTGAGACACAAAAACGAATCTAACCATTCGTTCTATTAATTTTTGGGTTTAATTTAACAATTTAGATTTCTTTATTATTAGTTTTTTAGAGTTTAACGTGTCTGAAAAAAGTAATAGAAATAGAATATTATTTTAAACTCAAAAGATCACTAATTCAAGAGATAGAAAAATGGTTTTCTAGTTTAAAAAATTGGAAAATAGTTTGAAAAATTCTTTTTTAGTTTCTAAACTAAAACTTTTATAGATTGTCAGAAATCATATGGTTAAAATAGACGTATCAGATAAAAAATAAGAAGTTGAAATTTATTTTCTATTTTTCTATTGAATAAGTTTCCATAAAATGTTATTATTATTAAAAAAAAAAAAAAAAAAAAAAAAAAAAAAGCATGTACTAAGTTTCACATATGCTTTTTTTTTTTTCTACAGATAATATTTGAGTTATTTTAAGATACATTATGGTTGATGTAGCTACATTGCTAAGCTAAACAAATGTTTATTTTTGTTATTTTTTAGTAAGTTTTATATTAATTTCTGTACAAAATATTTTAGAATTATTCTTTATTCGGGACTCAAACTCTTCCATGAATATCTTACTTCTTTCTTTCTGTATCACCCTTTTTTACTGTATAAATTTGACATAAGGAAAAACGAAATATAAAAAGTGCTTAATGTGTATTTATAATTCAGGAGAAAGGAAAAAGAAGCACATAGAAAGGACTAGCAATTTGAAGCCAAAACGAAGGGTTGACTTGATAATGTGTTAAAAAAATAAGACTATATCGTTAACTTTATAGTTCCAGATTTTTCGGAAAACGCAAATTAATAAATATAAAATAATGAATCAAGAGTATGAAGTATTGTTTTAATTTCCTAATTTTTTTATTTCCTTAATTTTAATTATTTTACGAGCATCCTGATTTGATTACTTTTATAATTTAAAAGAAAACTAAAATAACCCGATATTTATTTATTTATTTATTTATTTATTTATTTTTTGAATTGCCTTTCTTGATTAAAGTGGTTATCAAATTCCCGGCTCAATAACGCCAAACTTTCTTACTTCTTTCAAAACGTCATGGCATAAAATTGGCAGGCGTGACTGCTGAATGAACTGCGATTTGGAATCGAATGGCGTTTTCATTTTTTGATAAATAAATTACTTATTGAGTTAAAAGCAATTGCTGTCACGTGATGATAGATTTTTTATCCTTTCGTGCGCCCGGAAATTATGTACAAAACATCAACTTTGACAGTATTTTCTGAAAGATCACCTGCCTTTACTAAAACATTGAAAACACCACTCGATTACATAATTTCTGAATAAAGAACACCTGCCCATTTCATGCGTTTCCGAACAAAAATTAATTCAGAAATTTGTCAGAATGTAGCTCCTTTGGATTTGAAAACAGCCATAATGCTATGCAATAAAGGGCTAATTTGTAAAACAAGTAACTAAAAAAATGCCATTACGAGATATTCAAGATTAAAGTTTTTTAATAAAGTAAAGAAAAATATAAACTATACTATTGTGATTGCTTCCTCTAAAATAGCTTATTTGTTAAAGACTGTATCCTCAGTTAACGTATGTGCAGCATATTTTGAATAATATATTTTATTTTATTGAATTTACGGAGTCTTCGTTTATAAAATTCACATCCTTGAATATCATGGCATATAGTGATTAAAAAATAAAACTTGCACGTTTTAAAGGTTGTCAGGCCCGGATACAGTTTACATGAAAATGAGAAAAACATTTAAAAGTACAGTTACCATCGCCGCGGTGGACAGCCCTGCTCAAAGGCACCCACTCTGTCTGTATTAGATTACACATTTCAAAAATCTTAAAGATAATATTCTTTACTGAAAGCTGAATAAAATATTTCGATAAACTCTGCCAATTAATTCATAATATAGCCGATCTGCTTCGTTGCTCACATAAATAAGAAATAGAAAATGAATTAATGTTTTTCATGCTTTCATGTGTATGTTCCGTTCAGATAATCTTTTATATTTCTCAACTCTTTTACTGCAAATACGGTATTTTAAAAATATTTTCTTCCTTTTTTTTCTTTCGAAGAAAATTATATGACCGTTTAATTTTATAATTAAAAATAATTATAATTAAAAATATCTTATTACTTTATAGTGATGTTTCACTTTATTTATATCATATAGTATTTAAAAATGCATTTAATAATTGATGCATCTTTTATACATAAAGTTTGAGATACTAGCGAAAATAAGATAAGAAAGACAGAAAACAAGGGGAAAAAATCGTTTCATATAATTCATAGGATTCACAGTTAATTATTCACAGTAAATATTCATATCTTACATAAGAATATATATAAAAAGTTTGCATTATTTTGATAATATCGAAAAATCCATATTAAATAGAGTTTGAGTTTCAACCCAAAAAAAAATCATGGTTAAGCTGTTTCGCTAAGTACTGACTTGCAAATAGACTGTTTTCTACCCCGCCCGAGGCGAGGCATCTGTTTGCTTCACACAGCCCGTTCAGCGTCTTTTGTTAATGACTTATTGAGTGACCAGGCTATATTTCCGCTAACAATTCAAACGTATACAGAAGATGAAGAGTGGAAAACGGGTTTAGTACTCTGTACATTCTTCCTTTTATAGTGATTTTTCTCGGAACTAGAGCTCCTATTATAGGACTCTTACTCGGAACGGTATTTCTACCAAAATTTTCACTTTTCATTCAGAAGAATAAATGAAAAAAAATTTATTCATTCAATTTTAAACAAGAACGAAAAATCATGCGTCAAGCATAGATTCTGTAACACTTTACAACACTTCTAAAATAATTTTACAAATCTTTACCATTTAACAACATTAAAAGAAAAATAAATACATTAATTAAGAAAATTATTTCATTCCCGATAATTAAAAACGTTAATAATTAACTAACTACTTATCTTATTTCATAGGAGACAATACGGTATTTTTTATTATAGGGACCTTGACATAACCCAGTCTTAAAAAAGTGAAATTTTTTGCCAAATAATCGGGAGAATAAAATTGCAACCAATGCAATAAGGAGGGCCAAATAAAATCGTGGAAATAGACGAATTGGGTAAAAACAAATATCAATTTTACCTGATAAAAAATTTTACTTTTAAGTCTTTGTGAAACGTTTTAACATCCTTCAAAGAAACCTTAATTGGAAATAGTATATGCTTTTTCTTTAAATTCAATTCTGCCTCCTTGGTTTAATGTATAGTTGAAACAAATCTTGTTTTCTAAATAACAGTATGTTGACAGGCACTTTTTGTTCTCCAGAATAAATTGATTCATGAAGTTTGTATATGTGAAAATATGTTTTTGTTTTTCGGAAAATTTACTGAAATCAATTCAGTTTTAATGAGAAAATGGTGTAAAAAATATACTAATATGTTTTATTTCTCCTTTTTTATACACAAATATGGAATAATTTCCTTTCCGTTTTTAGATAAACTTCGTTAAAATTTACAAAAAAAAAAAAAAAAAAAAAAAAAAAAGAAAAGAAAAGAAAGAAAAAGAAAAAAAATCTTGGAATATAATTTAATTTTTTAAATTCTGAGAGTTTGTGCGACATCCTCGGATCAAGTAAATCGAGTTGCGTTCAATCATCTAAGAGTAGTTGCGAAATACAAAAACACGGTCAGATTTTAATATAATAGATTCGTGTTGATTTTCCTTTTCTTAAAATTATGATGTGATTTTTAGCAGAAAACTCTCATCTGTATATAACGGATACTCATGCTTAATAATCAGTATAGATAACAAAACATTTAAATTTTTCGTTATAAATATGGCGTGAAACTCATCTACTTTCTATACTTACTGATCCTTGTATTATTAATGTAAGGAATTAATTCACACTCATTTTAAAACATATTGGAAAATTCCCGTTTTATTTCAAATATGAAGTCTCTTTTTCACCAGAGAAATCCCTTTTTAATGACATAATTCTTGTTAATTTTCTTTTCCAGGCAATTAATTTCAATACTGGCATAGGAGAAATTAAGTCATTTTAACGAAATAATATTAAATCTTTAGGTTTTATCAACAAAAATGGAACTGTTAACATTCGTCATTTTTTTTAGGTAATCGAGTTATTTCTTAATAGTTTTAAGAAATAGTTTTAAGAATGAAATAACTATTTCTCGCTATCCATGACATCATTTTCGACATGGATTATTTTGCGGAGCATATTAATGACATTTGCTAACCATTTTCTTTTGAAACTTCTTTTTACTTTTTAAAAATTTAAATAAAAAATACGGTTTAGTTATATTAGCCGTGCGCAGACGGTAAAACGTCAAGTATTGTTACCATACAAAAGAAAAAAAAAAGAAAAAAAGTGAAGAAAAACCCAAGATCATTTTATTTCCCCACTTTATTTTAGATGAATATCCGCTTTATTTTAGATGAATGACGTCATATTCGCCTGTTTCATATGGTTACGCATATTGAGACCTTGTATTATTATCAAAAACTAAAAAAAGTACGTTTTATTTCTAATAATATTATTTTATCTTATTTTTAATTCTTTAATTTTTTTATTTCATTTTCATTTTTCATTGAAAAATTTTCAGTTGAAACTAAATTGTTGAGTAAAAATTATTATTCTGGGTTTTGAATTAGTTTTCGCAACGATAAAGTACTAGCAACGGTAAAGTAAATTTAACCACATTTTAAAATATTATACGAAAAATTTTCCATTTATTCTCTATGAAAATAATAAAATTTTGAATTATTAAGAAAAATATTTGAATAAAATAAACAAAAAACAGCCTATGTTCATTTGAGGGTTATTATCAACCTATACGCAAAGATACAGGATCATTAAATGTTCCATTTTGACGCTGGCTTCAGCCTAACATTTGAACGCAATCAGATTTATAATATTACTAGCTGTTACCCGTGACTTCGTTCACGTAACATTAAAAAAAGAATAAATGCATTAATTTGGCAAAACATCTCACTTGAAAATTAACAACATATATAATTATCAAAGCTTTATCACATTTTATAGGAGACAATACGGTATTTCTTTGCTATAGGGGCCTTGACATAGCCCAGTCTTAAATAAAAAGAAAACTGCCCAGTTAAACTAAGGGCATTGAGCTCACAGACTATTCACACTAATTGTATATTATACTCTTATTTCAAAGAATTTGAAATAAGCCCCTCGAAAAATGAAGAAATCGACAATATATTAAGGGGGGGTCATCCCCCTCATAGTTAACTAATCAACCCCTTAAACTAATCAGGGAAGCCTCTAATTACAATGAATATGTATACAAAATTTGAAGAAAATCGGATAATTCTGCATGAAAAACCCATTTATCTAAATTAAGGGGGATTAGCCCACCCCCCCTTTCCCCCCTGATACTTAACCAATGAACCCCCAAAACTATTCAGAGAAGCGCATTATCACAATGAACCTATATACAAATTTTGAAGAAAATCGGATAATTCTGCATGAAAAACTCATTTATCTAAATTAAGGGGGGGATGACCCCCCCCCCTTTCCCCCTTTATACTTAACCAATGAACCCCCAAAACTAATCACAGAATCGCATTATTAAAATGAACCCATATACAAAGTTTGAAGAAAATGGGATAATTCTGCATGAAAAACCCATTTATCTTAATTAAGGGGGGTTAGCCCCCCATTCCCCCCTTTTATACTTAACCAATTAACTCCCAAAACTAATCAGGGAAGCGCCTTATCACAATGAACCTATAAACAAAGTTTGAAGTAAAACGGTTATTTCTATCAACAGTTATCGCGTTACGTACATACGTACATACATACAGAACAGGCGGGCACATTAGCTCTCAGGCTTTGATAGCCTGTGAGCTACAAAGTGAAATTTCTTGCCAAATAATATAAACAATCGGGAAAATGAAACTGCAACTAATGAAAAAAGGAGGACCAAGTAAAATCGTGAAAATCGAGGAATTCCTCTTCGTAAAACGAAAAACAACACTGGCAGAATTCTTCTATACAACAGTGCATTTTAGATGGTATTTGGTGTACAATTTGTATATATGTGCATTGCTAAATGGGCATTATTATATTGTTTATTTGCATAGACATATGTTATATATTTCTTACTACATTATCTTGTTTATGTATATATTAAATTAAGTGCTTCACGCTAAGTGGTGTAAATAGTGAACAAACTGCTTGTGGATTTTATACATTGATAGCTATTTCACAAAAATATAACAATCTGATGCGATTCTAAAATGTAAATAAAGGTTGCTGGAAAGTACTTTAAATTCTGCCCAATTTAACCTCGATATTTTCTCTATCGCGTCAAGAACACTATAAGCAAATAAATACCGACGACACAAATCTGATGATCTAAATTTACATATTTTTGTTAGTATATATAAGATTATTTTAATTTATTTCATGCGCTTGAAATTTTTTACGCTTTCTCTAGGGTTAGGTGTCGAATAAATGTACTTTCTTGTTATTTTATTTTGCCATTTCTATTTATTCTATTTTCCATTCATTCCATTTATGGATACTATTGATTTAATTTTCAAAGAATATTCTTTAAAGCTATTATCAGGATTAGGATAGGATACGATTAGGGTTAGGATTAGGAATAAAAATTGAACGACAATGGCATGACCAATTCAGGTTTAAAGTATGAAACAGGATGTCTATTTACATCATGAAGCAATAAGAAAATTAGAAAATTGTCGGCTAATATTTTTTAACATGTTTTACAGTCATACTTGACATCAAAGGTGAGCGGGGAAATGATCATCTAAAATACCATTAAGTGTTTACCACGCAAAAAACAAATCTGGTTACAACAATGTATTTAATTTTGCGTCAAATTTCACTCGATAAAAAAAAAAAAAAAGCAAATTGACTATGGACCTAATTTTAGACCCCTAACCTTCCTATTCTCGGAAATTTTCTACCTATATGTAAAAAAAAATTCTACTATATAGAACGCGCTTTCACGTTTATAATGTTATGAATTGTCACGATCGGCTTGTTCAAGTTTACACAATTCGGCTAGAAGAAAAGATTCATTACTTTTTTAGCTCACAGGCTATCAAAGCCTGAGAGCTTATGTGCCCGCCGGTTCTGTATGTACGTACGTATGTATGTACGTAACGCGATAACTCTTGATAGAACTAACCGTTTTACTTTAAATTTTGTTTATAGGTTCCTTGTGATAAGGCGCTTCCCTGATTAGTTTTGGAGGTTCATTGGTTAAGCATAAAGGGGGGAAACGGGGGGCTAACCCCCATAATTTAGATAAATAGGTTTTTCATGAAGAATTATCCCATTTTCTTCAAATTTTGTATATAGGTTCATTTTGATAATGTGCTTCTGTCAATAGTTTTGGGGGTTCATTGGTTAAGTATAAAGTGGGAAAGGGGGGATACCCCCCCCCCCCTAATTTAGATAAATGAGTTTTTCATGCAGAATTATCCGATTTTCTTCAAATTTTGTATACAGGTTCATTTTGATAATGTGCTTCTGTCAATAGATTTGGGGGTTCATTGGTTAAGTATGAAGGGGGAAAGGGGGGATACTCCCCCCTTAATTTAGATAAATGAGTTTTTCATGCAGAATTATCCGATTTTCTTCAAATTTTGTATATAGGTTCATTGTGATAATGTGCTTCTGTCAATAGTTTTGGGGGTTCATTGGTTAAGTATAAAGGGGGAAAGGGGGGATACCCCCCCCCCCTAATTTAGATAAATGAGTTTTTCATGCAGAATTATCCGATTTTCTTCAAATTTTGTATACAGGTTCATTTTGATAATGTGCTTCTGTCAATAGATTTGGGGGTTCATTGGTTAAGTATGAAGGGGGAAAGGGGGGATACTCCCCCCTTAATTTAGATAAATGAGTTTTTCATGCAGAATTATCCGATTTTCTTCAAATTTTGTATATAGGTTCATTGTGATAATGCGCTTCTCTGAATAGTTTTGGGGGTTCATTGGTTAAATATAAAGGGGGAAAGGGGGGATAATCCCCCCATAATTTAGATAAATGGGTTTTTCATGCAGAATTATCCCATTTTCTTCAAATTTTGTATATAGGTTCATTTTGATAATGTGCTTCTGTCAATAGTTTTGGGGGTTCATTGGTTAAGTATAAAGGGGAAAGGGGGGATTACCCCCCCCTAATTTAGATAAATGAGTTTTTCATGCAGAATTATCCGATTTTTTTCAAATTTTGTATGTAGGTTCATTGTGATAATGCGCTTCTCTGAATAGTTTTGGGGGTTCATTGGTTAAATATAAAGGGGGAAAGGGGGGATAAACCTCCCTTAATTTAGATAAATGAGTTTTTCATGCAGAATTATCCCATTTTCTCAAATTTTGTATATAGGTTCATTTTGATAATGCGCTTCTGTCAATAGTTTTGGGGGTTCATTGGTTAAGTATAAAGGGGGAAAGGGGGGATAACCCCCCCTAATTTAGATAAATGGGTTTTTCATACAGAAATATCCGATTTTCTTCAAATTTTGTATATAGGTACATTGTGATAATGCGCTTCTCTGAATAGTTTTGGGGGTTCATTGTTTAAGTATAAAGGGGGAAAGGGGGGCTAATCCCCCCTTAATTTAGATAAATGTGTTTTTCATGCAGGATTATCTGATTTTCTTCAAATTTTGTATATATATTCATTGTAATTAGAGACTTCCCTGATTAGTTTAAGGGGTTCATTAGTTAACTATGAGGGAGGTAACGGGGGGATCCCCCCCCTTAATATATTGTTGATTTCTTTTTTTTTCGAGGGGCATATTTCAAATTCTTTGAAATAAGAGTATAATATACAATTTTGTTAATAGCCTGTGAGCTCAATGCCCTCAGTTTAACTGGGCAGTTTTCTTTTTATTGATTTTTTCTTTGCTTTTGCATTACGCGAATTTGTTGGTAAAATCGATTTTCTTTTCGATAACATTGTTGTTTTTTAAGTTTAAAAAATACTGTAATTTTACTTAAACATTGCTTTAAAATCTATGCAATTTTTCTTATCCTACAAGACTTTATAAAAATCTATTATGAAACAACTTTAAAAAAAGCTATATTTAAAAACTACAACAAAGTTTTTCCTATTTTAAAACTAAAAGAAATGTAATATTAAATTCCGGTTCGAAACGACGATTTACAAATGTGTTTCGATTGTGGGAAAATGATAGAGGAAAAATGCTGTTACTTCGACATAATCATATTAAATCTTTAGCTTTTATGAGAAAAGCAACTTTCTTTTAAAAATTATAGTTATTTTTATTAAGATTTTCTGATTTTCGATACGGATAATTTTGCGATGCATATCAATGACATTTGTCATGCATTTTTTTTTAAATTTAAATTAAAAATATGGTAACTTTATGTTAGCCGTGTGCAGACGATAAATCGCCAACCTATCCCATCATTTGTATTGAATTCATTAAAAATATAAATCTTTCACTCATTTCATTTAAAACACAGAACTTTAATTTACAACACATACATTTAAAATACATATATTACGTACATTTAAAATAATTCCTTTCATGTGAAAAAGAAAAAGAAAAAAAATAAGAGAAATTAATCACAAATAATTTGATAACCCAAGATCATTTTATTTTAACATCAAAACAAATCTGTTTTATTCTTCTATATATGACATCATATTCGCTTGCTTTCCATACTTACTCGTATTTATGCACTTTGTATTATTATCAAATATTTGAAAACGCACGTTTTATTTCTAATATGACATCATTTCATATTCTGTTTAATTCTTAAATAATTCATTTCCTTTTCATTTTTTACATGGATATTTTTCATGTGAAAATAAATTGTTAATTAAAAATTATTACTCAGGGGTTTTATTTCATATTGGCAACGATAAAGTATTAGCAACGGTAAAATAAATTTAACCATTTTAAAAAAAGCTGCAAAACCGGGCCCTTTGAGCCAAACCAACCAAACCAACCAACCATTTTAAAATATACGAAAAAATGTCCATTTATTCTCTATGAAAATAATGAAATTTTGAATTATTAAGAAAAATATTGAAATAAAATAAACAAAAACCAGCCTATGTTCATATGAGGGTTATAATCAACTTATATGCAAAGATACAGGATAATTAAATGCTTCATTTTGATGCTGGCTTCAGCCTAACATTTGCACACAATCAGATTTATAATATTATTAGGATTAGGATAGGATGTAAAGAAAACATATTTTTAATCTCCAGTTATAGATGTTATAAATTTATGATGGATATTTAATGACTTGGTTTTATGTAATAGTAGAAAAGTTAAAGTTCAGTTTACTATTTAAATTCGTTTCAATGGGTTATTAGTAGTTCGAAATAATTTATCCTTTTAAAATAAAAATTCAAAACCGTGAAAATGCATTATGATCCAGACAACTGTGAGAGGTTGGGATCTTAGACCAAGACCCCGATTGTTAACAGGTTAACGCGGCACTGCATCCAATGTCTGCTTTGCTAATAAATTGTAGTATTTATGAGGATTTTATTTTAATGTGTCTCGATTTTTTTTTTCAAGAATTACAGCTGTTGAGAATAGGCTCTTCGTTTTGATAAAATGTTAAAAATGAAAAAAAAAATTAATAATAATAACGATTTGTTCCTAGTCGCTTTAAATTGAAAAAAAAAAAAAAAAAAAAAAGCAAAGCCCTGAAAAAAATTGCTTTTGCCTCAACAATCATAGAACAATTTGGTAAAAATAGTTTTTCTTAAGCTATAAATAGGCTTAAAATTACACAATGTGCTAAATACTTAAAAGATGACAGAAAAATTGAAAGAAAATTTTTATAATTATTTTAATTCACAGTACTTTCAGGCATAAACATAGCCGCCGTCAGAGAATACAATAAACCAATTAAATTGTTTTAAAAATATTTTTATCATCTTTTAATTAGTCAGCACATTCTATAATTTTAAGTCTAACTTTTAAAGATGAATTTAGCATTCTATTTATTTATCTATTTGCTCATATAAATGGGGTATCACAGATTAATCAATTAAAAAAAAATAGTAATTTTGTTACAAATTCTGTTCAAAAATCAGATTTCTTATGTATTTTATGGTCTACTAAAAGTTAAAATTCCATTTATATTTTTGAAGCTAATGTTCGTTATATAATTATTTATTTGTAAGTTTGTTGTACACTAATGACATAGTATCTTTTTTAGTTTGTTCTTAAGATTTGTTTACCTTTATTCAATTAATATGGTTATTTTTTTTAAAAACACAATTTTAAAGATAATAATAAAGAAGTTGATAGTTGATTTCAATTCTAAATTCTGATCTGCTGATTCAAGAATTATTTGTTTTTGTGTCAAATTATTGATATTGGATATTTGATTTGGAATATTAACAAAAAAAAAAAAAAAAAAAGAGCAAATTCTTATTTTTCCAAAAAAAAAAAAAAAAAAAAAAAAAATGCAAATTCTTATTTTTCAAAAAAATTTAAAAAAAAATTTAAAAAAAAAGTAAATAACTTATGTGAATTTTTCATTAAAGATTCACATTTGATGCTCTACTCAACAATAAATATCACATGCACACACTTTCCGCTAACATAACAAAAATCTTTGTTTTCGTCGAGTTTCCATGAACCTTCTAACAGATTATGCTTTGAGCAATATTATATCACATTAATACTTAAATCCTTTTTGTCCGCCTAGTATGTGTTTGATAACCGAATATGAAAAGTAAGCAAGATACTTTTACATTACGCACTAAATCTCTTCTGCGCATTTCTTCAAGTCCGTATAATAATAATTCACAATAACAATAGTAACTAGACATAAAAGAGAAACACATTTCGAGTGCCAGATATTCAACTCTCGAAACAAGTAAAATATTCTAGCATTGGATATGTGACCCTATATTGTGACGTCAAAATGTGGTATGGGGACACTTTTCATGGGGATGGATTTCAAGTTCTCAGTAAAAAGAAAATTCTCTAGCACTGGAAAAGTTCCCCCATGATATGTATCCCCATCTGCTATGACATCAGAATGACGTATGGGGACACTTTTCATGGGGGAAGTTTTCAAGATCTCAGTGAAAAAGAAAATTACCTGGTACTGGAAAACTTCCCCCTTCTGGTTTAGGGGAACTTTTCATGGGGGAACTTTTCCAATTTTCGACGAAAGTAAAACTCTCTAGGACTGGAAATCTTCCCCCATCTGTAGTGACGTCAAAATGACGTATGGGGACATCTTTTCATGGGGGAAGTTTTCAAGAACTCAGTGAAGAAGAAAATTACCTGGCACTGGAAAACTTCTTCCTTCTGGTTTGGGGGAACTTTTCAGGGGGAAGTTTTCCAATTTTCGACGAAAGTAAAATTCTCTATGATTGGAAATCTACCCCCATCTGCTGTGACGTAAGAATGACGTATGGGGGAACTTTTCATGGGGGTAGTTTTCAGCGCTCCCGCATAAAGGGTTTGTGCTCCTGGCGTGAAGCTTAGAGTAGAAGCCCGACTTGATAAGATAAATTAGTTAGATTGGTTATTTCAATAAAGTTGTGCCGGCGGCCACGGGCTGCTATTGTTTTAGATATTTAGCCCATCTTTAGAAAAGTTGTTGAAGTCTGCTCATCGCAACAAAGAATATTTCCAGACCTTTATTTGAAGGATTTCAGTGATTTGCCTGTGCGTAATTCAAAGTTTTATTTATTCATCTTATTCACGCGATTTCTATTACTGTGTAATAAAATGTATTTATTTAGTGTGGGCTTATTTAGACAGTATTCATCAGTCCGGGCTAAATTCTGTGAATGAGACTCAGCCACCGTCCTCGCCCATTTATTTTTAAATAAACAGCTTTCATCTTATGTTAGAGTTGTTACTGAGCTAGTTCGGTGCTGCCATGAACCCGCTGGTCACAAAGTTAAACATTTTTCACGTGAATTTCACGAAATTACTGACTGGTTTTGTTTCCCAAGAATATGAGCATAGAATCGTGATAAAATCTTACGGAATTACACCTACTACGAAATTCTAAGAACAAAGTTTTAAGAGAATAAACTGAATTTATAGAATAACTAATAAAAAAAATGTGTAAATTACATTAAAAAATAAATAGATTAAATTATATAGACAATTTTTTTTTATCTATTCAATCTGCTTAATTGTACAATATTTTCGTGTCTATCATTTAAAAAGTGCCATATAATATTATTCCTTTTTTGAGAAATCAAAGAAAACAGTATAGAAGAAAGAAATTATGAAATTATCTGTGAGAAATATATAATTGAATTTTCGAAAGTATATAAACGGAATGCTTTACACTTAATAGGAAAAATAATGTATCAAGTATGTACTTAAATCCATTATAATAATAACTAAACATAACTATTAAGTTGAAAGTGTAACGAATGTTTCACTTTAAAGGCGTACAGATATAAAACGTCAACGACGTTTATCAATCTACAAAAGTGCGCCTTGCGTTTGAAATGACATATGATAAAATATGCTGCATTGATAGAAATTCATATTGATTTCACAATTAAATTAATGGAAGTTGTGTATATAATTGAGTATTATAATACTCGACGCAATTACAGTAATAAATGTAGTATTAACACACATCGTGCAGTTGCTACCCAAAGCATTAACCGTTGCGGAATCAGTCTAAAATGAACTTTTAAAATTTCCAAAAGATTTATCTCTCTCTTTGTTAAATCAATTTATACTCCAGTCGCAGGTGTTCTTGTGACGTTTTCCTCTCGATTTATTCTATTTAGTTTACGAAGAGGGAAAAAATCCCCATAAAACATTTAGTCTCAAAGTTCGATTTTTACTAAATTTGACGTTCTCACACGACTCGGCGAGCTGATAACATCGCACCTCGCGTCGCTCTACAAACCACTCGCTAATGTAATCGCAGCGATCTACGCGCGTTTTGTAACTTAAGCCAGTATTGCATCGATACATAGCGCTAGGTCCCTTACTGCTGCCATTCATAGCAATCGAAAAACTTTGACAGGTCAACAAAAGAACTGATATGAGTGCGCATGCGCGTCGCTCCCCTATTGAAGTAATCCTACACTCCCCAGTGCCCTATTCTCCTGCAATACGCAATATTAAATTGCATTCAGAATCGCTCTCTTATGCCTAAATGTTTTTTATGGCGTATTTTTACTCGAGCTTTTTTTTTAATATATACGTCTGCTATATTCATCCCCTTTATTCGAATGTGTACGAGTATGATTCAGTCTCAGAATAGGAGATACCTATCGGCAAATTTTAAGCATGGACGGACAGACAGGGTGAAGTTGAAGGGAGGGACAGTGGGGATGAACTGACCCACCTGTCTATTTGTATGCACGATCGACTATTTCCTAAATGATATATTAAAATATATTCCATGACAAATACAGTAACACGCTATTTATTATAGCGTTAACAAGAGTCAATATTCATGTTCATTATACGGTCCAGTACAAGTCCCCCATTCAAGCAAAAATTTTCTTAAAACATCTGGAATCATTTTGCTATGATTTAGTGAAAGATTAAGTTCATCAAATGAAGTTCGATCAAGCAGCGTCGATTTTCGATATAGCATTTTCTAGTTTTTAATGTAGAGTTAAAATTTTATGCAATTCATGTTGTAATAAATTATGTAAAATTTTGGAGTGTTTGAAAAAACTAATTAATTAAACCGTGCTTCAAAAACTACCTGCCAATAACTGATAACATATTTCGATTATTGAAGGTTATAGAGATCATCCTCCACGGTAAACCTGTTGGCATTTACCTCAAAAATTTACATTTTCGTGGGAGTGTAAGCGCCTACTTACCTACTCAGTCAATAGTGGTTGGCTCACAAAATTAAGGGTTTGGGCCAGTATTCACAGGCAGTATCTGCGGGGTGATTGTACAAAATTTTCAGGGTGTTCCTTGTACGAGAACAATAATTCGGGACATTTTCCCTTCAAATGCATTCCTTTAATTCCTGTAGCAATATAGCCAAATCTGGCAGATACTAGACAAAATCCCTCTCCCTCTCCTCTACTGAGTGAGAAAGATGAGAAAAACGAGGTACTTGTTTCTCTTTAGTTCATGGGACTTTTTTTCTTTCTGTATACGTATTTGCATGAAATAAAAAAAATATATGTATATAACTACTTCGTTTCAGCAAAGTGTGATTTAGTTAAATGATTTGGAAAATCTAAATTTATAGAATATTTAGAATTAAAAAAAAAGGAAATTATTTTAAATTGTGCTGAATTTTATAAGCAGAATATTTATGCTAGTTTTTAATTTGCCCCATATATATATTCTATTTTGTACAAACAAAAAGGGGGAATGGCTAATTTTTTTCTACACATATTTGCATGGAATAAAATAAATGATAAATATAATTGCTTTGTTTTAGCAAAGTGGGATTTAGTTAAATGATTTAGGAAGTCTAAATTTATTAAATATTTATAAATTTACTTTTTAATGGAAATTATTTTAAATTGTGCTGAATTTTATAAGCAGAATATTTATGCTAGTTTTTATTTTGCAATATATATATATATATATATATATATTTTTTTTTCTTTTTTGAAAAATAAAAAAGGGGGAGGGGCTTGATTTTCTCTATACATATTTACATGAAATAAAATAAATATAAATATAACTGCTTCGTTTCAGCAACGAGTGATTTAGTTAAAAGATTTAGGAAGTCTAAATTTATAGAATGTTTAGAATTATTATTATTTTTTTTTTAATGGAAATTATTTTAAATTGTGCTGAATTTTATAAGCAGAATATTTATGCTAGTTTTTATTTTGCACCATATATATATATATTCTTTTTTGTAAAAACAAAAAAAGGGGGAGGAGCTTATTTTTTCTACATATTATTACATGAAATAAATAAATATAAGTATAATTGCTTCGTTTTTAGCAAAGTAGGATTTAGTTAAATAAGTAAAAAAAGTCTGAATTTATCGGATATTTAAAATAAAATTTTCAAAAAATGAAATTATTTTAAAATGCACTAAATTTTGTTCTGTATTTATGTATGCATATATACATATATATTATATATATATATAACCGTCATAAGACAATACAGAAATATCATACACAAATGGAAGAATACTAAGAAATCAAAAATTGAAATATGAAAACATACCTGTTTGAATAATATCCAAAAAAGAAGAAGAAAAAATATAATATGTGACCAGGATCAAAATAAATCAAAATGGAAAAAAGTGAATTAATGAAATATTTGTGGAACTGTAGCAGAATCTTCAAGCGCAAATTACCACAGATTCCACAAAAAATATACGATTTCATCCCAGTACAAGCTATAATAAGCTAAAATAATAAATGAATAAAAGAGGGGGCGTGGCTTATATTTTTCTATGCATATTTACATAAAATAAACAATAATACAATACATAAATATAATTGCTTCGTTTCAGAAAAAGTGTAATTTAGTAAAATGAGTAAAGAAAGTCAGATTTTATCGAATATTTAAAATAAATTTTTCAAATATTTTTAATTAAGCTAATTTTGTTTTGATCAATACTGACTTCCCTTACTTCCCTTCAAGACTTACTTTCCAACATCAGAAAATAGATTTTATTATTATTACTATATGTTTTATTTACTTTTATTTTATTCATTTATTTATTTTTACAGTACTGAAACCGACACTATAATCGTTTTTTCAGTACTGCTAACAAAACAGTTAGTACTTGCAAAAGATGAGATAGATAGCATTTTAAAGAAATATTGATATCATATTTTTATAATTTAGTATACAACATTAAACCTATAATTTTTGACTCACATGTTGATGTACATGGCTGCGAAGAAAACAGTGATGTACCAGATTTGATACTTACCTAGAAAGGAAAAATAACAAAAAATCAGTATTATTTATAAATAAGTACAATTATTTCAATCATTAATAATTAAAATATATGAAAAAGGATACGTATCCGCCACCAATTCTCTTACAAATCATAAATGGGGTTACCATTTAGGAAAAAAAAAAAAAAAAAAGTTAGAAAATTTTTAATATGTAGACATTTTTGAAATTCTAATCTATGCACTAATATGTGTGGTATCATTTTTATACGATTATTTACAACAGAGGTAGCTGGAAAGAAGTATTCTTTTTCAATACATATGCAAGACTCTCAACGTTCCTAAAATATTCTACCTTTGCTACCACTATTATCAAACGGATTTTCAGTTGCTACAGAACTCTACCACAAAGATTTCTGTTTTGAAATAGTGGTAGCAAAGGTAGAAACAATTAGGAACGTTGCGAGCCCTGCACACGTTCTATACTGTTTATTTAAAAACAAGACGGTCAAGTATGACTTTAAAAGTAGGTAGAAACTTTTCAATTATTTGTAATGCGGAATAAAATTTGATCAGTAAAGATAAAGAAAAAAAAAATGTATATATTACAGTTATTTTCTAATAACCACTAATTCTTTTCGCTTTTTTCAGTTGTCCATGCAGTTTCTTTTATCATATAATGGCGTTGGAGAAAAAAATATTTTAAGATGTATGTCCTATAAGAATATTATCATATATCAAAGATATATTTTAATAAACTATTATATGAATGGAAAAATTGCAAGAAATCAAGAAACGGAGTATCCCTTTTTTTTTCGAACTTGATAAGATATTAATTACACATTTCTTCGAGAGAAATTTCAGACGATATTAGGAAAAGGAGAAAAAATGGTCTTTTGTCAGTGCCGTAACCCTTTTATCATTCTTGCATTTTCCTTCCATTTTTGAGAGCAATCAAAAACTCGCCAGTTCTTCTCTCTGCATCTGGAACGCGCTGATTGTTATTTGAACAGAACTCCTCGAAGCCCTCCTCTAAAACACAGCCTCAACTTTTTCTCTAAACAAAAGGGCGAAGACTCTAAAAATTGAGGACCATTAACGATGAATCAAGCGTCTTGTCATATGTTCACCGAAGATACCATCTACAAAAGAAAAATCTCTTTCCCAGCGCTGCGTCTGTCCCAAGGAAAACAAATTACCTTTTCCTAAAGGCAGAAAGTTATTATAAATCCCCGATTGCTGACAAAGGACAGGTCCTTTTAATATGAAGGATACATTTGGTAAAACATTAGACAAATATGTCTCCTCCTTCTCCTTTTTGAAGAAAAATTGAATAAAAAGAGAAAAAGGGAGATCAATATATATATTCTGAAGACAAGCATACGGTTGTAGGATATTAATTTGACTTCTCTTGTCTTCGTATTTGAAGCGATCAATAATTTTGTGAAAGTTTTTCCGATCTATTTTAACGTTTGAGAAATGTATTGTCAAATCTGCGTTTTATGTCCTAGATAGATTTAATGAGGTGATTCATAACGCTTTCTATTCTAGATTACAGGTGTTCCCATTTGTTCGAGGGATAGCTTCCATATTTAGTTAGTCAGTGATTTCTCTAAGTCAGAGGCATTGTCGATATTACTCAATGAATTCTGCTCGCAAAGAGTTCATATATCATGTTCACCTTTCAGATTTCGAGACGTAATGGGTCGTTTTGTCTGCAAAAAAAAAAAAAAATCGTTAATAATAATGAATGCGACCATTTAAAACTTCAGTTTGTTTAAAAGAGTTGTCGAGAAAGAAAAATAACTGATGCTGGTACTTAATGGTACATTAGCTTACTTATTTGTTTTAAAAGGTACGTCATCTTTATATATCTGGTGCCATATTACAATAAATTAATGCTCTCCTTATTTTCCTAAATCTTAAAACTTAGAATATTTTTATAGTATCAGTAACTTAAATTATCCTTTATTTAAAACTGAAAATAACCTTCGCTATTTTTAGAACAAAAAGAAGATCATATATCTTCACTTCATACTGTAACTTAAATAGTTCATTTTTCAAAAATAGAAAAGAGGATAAATAATTGTATTTATGAAGAAAGACCTCAAATATGTACATATATATACTATATATTTAAGAGAACAGAAAGTAAGAAGTTATTTACTTTTAATTTCAGTTATCTTTAGTTGTGTATGAGTGTTTCCGTGAATCATTTGCGATTTTATTATGAGATTTTTATTTTTTTATTCCAGTTGTACAACTTTAAACATACAAGATTTTATTTCGGAATAAAAGCTTTATTTTTATATTTTGGAAAGCATACTTTAAACAAGATATAATGTAAAAACAAACATTAAGCACGAAATATAGAAAAAAGAAAAGAAAAGGCACGGAATAGAAAAAGTCCTTCCGACCTTTACCGGGAAGAAAAGGTAAAACTTCTCTATTTCTTGGTTTTAAGATTTTAGCTAATTTTACTCGAAAACCCTTGCTAAAATGCGGAAAAACCGATTAGAGAAGATTCTTTCCGAGTTTTCGTGAATCCTGAATTTGAATGAGAATTTTATCAAATTATTCAGCTATAGTCAAATTGGTTTCATTTGTGGCGATTTATTTTGGTCGCCAAATTTGACGATATTTCCCCAAGTGCCTTCAAACTTGGCGAAAATTTGACGCTTAGCGTATATGAATATATAGTTTTATGCTATGAGAGTAGGAAAATTAATTACAACAGTGAAAGATAAATTGCGAGAAACCGCGTTCACTAAAACTCATAAATTAATCCCTTATTTTTTTTAATCTGTTGTCTAGTTTCAAAATACCATCCACCCTAGAATTTCAAACTGCTATATTTCAGCCATTTCTTAAGATAAAGACAAAACAAAAAATGCTTTGGAATCCTTGTATCATGGTCCAACACTTAAGCAAAAAATAAATTTGGATTTTAATTTTCTTTTTTATTTGTTTCAGTTTGAAATTTTTAAGTGGCCGCCATTTTGAAACAAGATGGCGGACCAAGCTCACCAATGAACTTGGTTGAGGTCTCGGTAAGCCCAATGCACATGCTCAGTTACATCCAAATCGGTCCATAAATACCAGTGCTATTGCATGACAAAAAATCATTTTCGGATCTCGGGTCACGATCGGTGAAAATATACCGATATTTTTCGGAATTGCTTTCCTCCGAACGTCTGCAATTGGTCGTTTATTTTTATTTTTATAATGGAAGCTCTTAAAAAAAGCCACACGAAGTACGAAAAAAAAATAATAAAGCAACACGAAATATAAAAACAAGCAATAAATATAAAGCAATAAAAATTATAATATATATTATAGCAATATAAAAATCACTATAAAGATATATAAATTATAATATAAAATAATATTATAAATAATATATATAATTTTATTATATAGCATTATATATAATATATATAATTTTATTATATAGCATTATATATAATACAGCATATCCTGTAGTATATATATAAAATAATAATATTGTAAATATTATAATAAAACTAACATATTGAAAAATGAAAATAAAATAAGAAAAATAAGAAAATAAGAATAAAATGAACATCTAGATTCACATGGATTCTAAAAGCCTGTATATTGTACAAAATATGTTATGTAAATATTATTTTTTGATTGTGTATGATACTATTATTCCAAATTTGTATAAAGTAAAACAAAAAAGTATAGATTGTGTAAAATAATTTTTTCAATTATGTTTTCACATAATAGCTGTTGAGAGAGAGAGAGAATCTTCATATATTTTTCAGATAGTAAAATACTTTTCTACTTTAGAAGTATTATTTTAAAAATATACAGAAATATCCATAACCTCTCCTACTCCCAACGATTCTTGTAATTACTATGAATAAAGTTTCTAATGCCTACAATCATTTTAAAAATCAATTATATTTAATTATTAATTTTATTAAAAATTGTGTTTTTGCAAGATAATTTTCGTAATCAGTATGATAAGGGCTTTATAATTTGATAAAATCTGGTGGCGAGTAAAAAATTGTAGTCGCCAGTAAAAAACATGAACCCTCCCTCCCCCGCCATTGAATTTCAAAAAGCACAAAAGTGTTTTTTATGAATTAATAGAGAAAAAGCATAGTTTAGAAAAATTAGTTACATAGTTTAGAACAGTACATAATTTAGAATGATAATATAAACTAAGTTTTTTAGTGAAACTTATCAAAATTATGTATACGACATATGTATATGTTTTGACGAATACTTCAAATGTCCAGATCCATGAAATAGTGAATCAGGAAAAACAATTTTTTGTCTATTTTCCTGTCGAAGTCAGTCAAATAATTTAGATTTTATTATTTAAAAAACACTTGGTCGCCAGATTAAAAAAACACTTGGTCACCATATTAAAAAAAATAACACTTGGTCGCCATATTAAAAAAACTTGGTCGCCTGTGGCAACCTGGCTGCAGCATTTGTCAAGCCCTGAGTATGATATTGTATAAAATATGACAATAATTTGTTTAACGCATTGTTTTTGTTCAAGAATAAGAATCGTGAGAAGTGATGTTGTGATAAATTTTTGAAACAAAATTATCAACTACTTTATGCGGCTTCAAATCTACAAGTTTCCTTATTTAAAGTCGAATGAACTCAATGTGTTTAATCATAAATATTAAAACCACTGGAAAATATTTTAAATGTTGTAAAAGTCAAAATCCACATTTAAATGAAGTTCAATGAATTATTTATGACACCTGATAGTGAATAAAATTAAATTTTTAATTCATTGTACTCAAGTACATAAAATATTTCTTCTCAGCTATTCCACTGAAAGAGAAAGAAAATTTAAAGAGAGAGCTCCACTTATGAACTTTTAAATGTCTTAACTGCAATTTGTATTGTGTTTTGTAAAGTGCAGATTCTAATTTTCTTATATAACAATAAAAGCTTTTAAATATTCCTTCTAGATCAATTGAATGATTTCAATTAGATGCATTTTTTTAGCACTTAAAAAGTTTCAATTCGCACCTATTTGTCGAGAGAGAAAAAATTCCATATGTTTAAAAGAATCTTTTGAATAATAGATGAGGTGAGAACTCTCAAAATATTCCTTTCTTTCTATCGAAAAGCGACCCCTTGGGGTAAGGAAAGGGAAAGAAGAAGAGTATATAAGAGTTTTTCACATTATATACATTTTTTTTCTTCTAGATTCGTTTATTTCATTCTTTTTAGTACTCTTTGAGAATGGTAGCTAGTATAGCCTTTGTGAGAACGTTTGAAACGAATCTAGGCACAATGTCCAACATTCACAGATAGTTTAAAAATAAAAAATAAGTTCAAATTACTGAAAAGAGAAAATGGTCGAAAGCTTTTACTAAGTCATTTTTTAAAATATAATCTATTTAAACTGAATTAATTCATTGTATTCAGACCAAAGAGCGAATGTAATTATATTATTCTTTTTTTCATAAATTTTTGTTGTCTTTGACGATTCTTCTGATACACTAGTTGAATAATTGCTGAGAAGATCCCAATTTTGAGTGCTATTGGTACTTTTATCATTACTATTATTTAAATGTATTTGGAATACAGTTAATGTCACTGATGGAAATAAAATCTTGAAACGTGTTTGATTTGAAATTAATATGCATTTCGTTTAAGATAACTTTCATATGCCTTTCAAATCATGTACACATTTCGAACAAAGGATTAAGAAAACGATAGCATTTTTTTATTCTTTTAAACATTATAAAGCATTTACATACTTCGTAATTTACGGCATAAACGCCGCACACATAATATTCAGCCTAATTAAAATAATAATAATAATAATAATAATAATAATAATAATAATAATAATAATAATAATAAAATAATAATAATAATAATAATAATAATAATAATAATAAAATAATAATAATAATAATAATAATAAAATAATAATAATAATAATAATAATAATAATAATAATAATAATAATAAAAGTCGTAAACGCCGCACTAGTGAGAATATGCTGAATAAAGCAGTAACAGCTGGTAAACATCACGTCGAACAATGTAAAATAATGGGGGAAAATAACACTTTTTAAAATTAAAACCAGTTTAAAGTGTTGTATAATTTTATATCTAATTTATAAATTAAGGAAACATCAGTTGGTATTTATAACCATCCAGAGCGGAAAAAAAGTAATAGCCACACCCTTCATAAACGCCGCACTTAAAAATTTTTGACTTTTAAATTCGTAAACGCCGCAGAATTTCTTGCGCAATTTACTGTACATTTTATGTCCCAACATTAATTATTAAATATTATTTAAATATATTTTGAATTACAACATCAATTATTGATTATTATTTATTTCTTACTCGCAAAAGTCCAAAGAATTCTTTTTAAACCGTGGCATTTAGCTCTCCATCTAAAATATGTTTAATTAAAAAGCTTTAAATCATTAAATTATAAAGACTTAAGGGCGTAAGTCTCTCTTCTCACCAACATTCCTAACCAATTATAAAAGACTTGAGCACAACAGTCACAGTTATGGGTTATCCACTTAAAATCTTTTCATCACAAACAATGTAAATATGTCACTTCAGCAATCCTAAGAAATGATCATGTTTGATATTGAAAGACAAGGAAATAAAAGTGCCCTTTTGAAATCGGAAATAGCAAACGCTTTTAAGATCTTCATTAATTATTAAATATTATTGCAATATTTTGAATTGCAACATTAATTATTGAATATAATTTATTTTTTACCCCCAAAAAATCCAAATAATTAATTTTAAATCGTGGCATATTAGCTTTCCATTTAAAATGTGCTTAATTTGAAAGCTTTAAACCATTAAATTATAAAGACTTAATGGCGTGAATCTCTCTTTCACCGACAGTCATAACCAATTACAAAAGACTTGAGTAGAACAGTCACAGTTATAGGTTATCCACTTAAAATCTTTTCATCACAAACAATGTAAATATATCACTTCAGCAATCCTAAGAAATGATTATGTTTGATATTGAAAGACAAGGAAATAAAAGTGCCCTTTTGAAATCGGAAATAGCAAACGCTTTTAAGATCTGAAGAATAGATTTGCAGCTATTAATCATTTCAGCTAAAGCCCTCGATAAAATGAAGTCACGAATTCTACGAGAAAAATAAAGATTTCATGTCTATTGAGATTGAATTGGTTGGTTTGCCTTCAGCTTCAACAGATTTATCTCGGATGATAAATTAATTTTGATGTTTGAAATCAAATGAAGAAATAAATAAAAAGTTGATACAAGCAATTGTAAGGTTTTTTAGGCTCTTTGTACGAATGTATTAGCTAATTTAAAGTTGTCAAGATACTCGATGTTTTTTTTGTTTGTTGCAATGTAATTGATGATAGTGGGCAGAAATTTATTTATAAATAAAGAAATATATCATACTCTTTTAGATTTGTCTATGAACTAATAATAAAGATAAGTAAACAGTTTTCATTTCAGATTTCAGATGATAAAAAATACTCCAAACATGTTCCGAATAACATGAATTGCAATTCTTGCTATTCATAAGAAGAATGATATTATGCATTGTTTACAAACACATTATTAAATGGTATTCATTAAAAAATAAATAAATAAATAAAAATAAGAAAAGCAAAATGATGTATCAAAAAGATTAAAAAAATGGCCATTCATTATGTTAATTCAAATCTTATATACCTTGCATTATTTTAATGCAATTGTAAAAAATATACACTGCAAGCGCGGTACCGTATTACTGCTTATTTTACTGTTTATTACTGTTAATTTTACGGTATAATACTATATTTATAGCAGCTGGGATGCCAGTATTATACCGTAAAATCAACATTTTTTTTTTCAGTTTATAAACGATTATATACATTATTTTCATTTTCTTTTAAATTCTAGCTTTTATCTAGTAATTAGGGTCAATAAACCCATTTTAGTAAGATTTAATCTTGAAAATTTGTGAATGAAAGTACTGTAATTCAATTTATTAGGTAGCTTTCATTACAACAAGTAAAAAGCTACCTATTGCAGACGTTCGGAGGAAAGCAATTTCAGAAAATTTTTGTATATTTTCACCAATCATGACCCCAAAACCACCCTTCGTTCAAATGTTGATTTATATTGCTGAAAAAATTATAAAAATTTTACAAAAAAATTATAATAAAAAAATAACAAAATTTCTCCCCCCAAAAAATTATAAAATCAAATTGCTATTACAGAGGGTTGAGGCGGGACTGCTAAAAAAATCTATAAAATTTATACATATATGTATATATATTTTTTTTAATTCGGATTTCATGCATTTTACACAATTTCTCAAACATTCCATCATTCACAATCTCATCTACATTATGTTTCCTCATACAAGGCTAAATTTTATTTACTACTATCGCCCCATTTGCCCTCTAACATCCGAAGAGTTTGTAAAATGAGTTGAATTTTTAAAAACATGGAATATGGAAGCTACCTTTTCCTCGCGGTACAGGCCGGAAGGACTTTTTTCTAATAAAACAGTAGACATTTTGTGGTAGTAAGAAGATTTTAAAGATCTTTAATCGGAGGACGTGTGTAGTTGGTCATCGGACTAAAACCATTTATTACTTTACCATTTAGCACGAAAACTTCATGACGAGCTACACCCAGCATTTTACAGCCAGTGGTTAATCATATTCTTTTTGTACGAAATCTTTGAAAAGCATTCCCTCTAAAAAAATTAAGATTTATTCAGTAGAATTGTGATTAGTTGGTGGCGCTTACTTTTTTGATTTTGGTTAAAGTTTTTTTTATAAGCGGACATTTGCAATTTTGGAACCGGTTAGAACAGGTTCTGAAAGTGAAAGTACCCTTATATAAAAAAAACTGGAACCAAAATCGAAAAAGTAAAATCTAACAACGTTAGAGATCGACTTCAACTATCCTACTGCAAAAACAATCATTCAAAAACATTAAAATCCGAGCGAGAAATTTGAAAATAACCTTCCCATAGACTTAACATTAAGCGTTCTTTTCGAATTTATCGTTTGAATTTCAATATTTTAAAATTATTTTTTTTGCATAGGGCCCTTTTTTTAACTTTTTCGATTTTGATTGCAGATTTTCTTTATGAAGTTACTTTATATTTCAGAATTTCAGATCCTGTTTTCCGAAAATGAGAGTATTCTCATAAAAAACTGCGATAAAAAAAATAGATAAGGACACCACAAGAGATCGATCTGGGCTATGCTATGCAAAATAATAATAATGATAATAAATAAATAAATAAATAAATAAACAAAATAAAAATTTTAAAAATGTAAAATGTAAAATGCAAACGAGAAATTGGAAAAAGGTAAGTCCCTTGCAACTTTTGCTGTCTTAGCCAAAAACGTAAAGATTCTTATCTTCTTTACCATCCTTCTGCAAATTATATGCATACTAAAAGATAAGTTCGAAAAAATTAGCTGAAATATTCTGGAAAAATTGGCAAAAAATTCTTTAACAAGGAATATTACAAATACGGTTTTGTATATCGAATTAAAATAAAATGCAGTTCATGACAGCGGTGTATATAGTGTACCATGATATTATCGTTTAAGCTTATTTATACTTGGGAAAATTCTTTTGAAATGGACTTTAGTTTCGTACATATAAAAGGGCTTAATTGTTTATTTATTTATTTTTTCTGCAAGAGGAATATCTATTTAGAATATATATTCCGCGCAAATTCCACATTGCAAATTTTCTCACGATTTTAATTAGTAAAGACAAATGAATAAAAATTAGTTTATAAAATAAAATATTTAGAAATTAAAATTAGCAAAACTGTTTGCTTTTGATCGTATGGTAGTGAAGAAGCATTTATATGAAATGCTTGAGATGTTGCTTTAACTTAGTCCTAGACACGCCATCAAAAGAGGTCCCGTTTAAGAAAAATCTTATACAGCCTTTGCTGCAACCCATTCCCTATTACAGACTAATCTCAAAATTTGAAATTAAAATTCACTTCCTCCTTGCCACTATATCTATTCAATTTTCACTTTTTCGCTGTCGACAACCTTTTCTTGGAAGCTTATTGCAGCCTTCTAGAGAGGACAGAAATATATATATATATACGGAGTACTGAGTGTGAAATTAATTTCACTAAGCCCAAAATTTAATACAAAAGGGACCCAAGTCCAGGTAGAAATCAATGGGCTGGTGCACTCGACGAAACTCCCAAGTATTATAACCACTGTCGCAACAGTTATACTGTCAAGACTGCGTTAAAAGTTCTCGCTCTATTTTCTCAGTAAATTAATTATTCAGCTTTTAATTAGTGGCAGCAGCAATGAAAACACTTCGAGAAGACGGGAAAAGAGGGACTTTTCTGTACCCACTGTTTACCCGAGATCTTGTTTAACTTTGGAGACCCTCGCTCCAGCGTTAATCCAAAGCATAGTGTGTCTCATCGAGCGACAATTATCTGTGTGTGGGAAAATCCTTGCATTAAGCGATGCCGTGTTGTGCCAACTTCTTCTTTTGCTTAGACAGAAGCCAATGGTTTTGATGGATTTTTAGTTTCCGTCGGGTGAGATTAAGTTAAGAAAGTTGAGATTAGGAGTCCTGTCCCTGTCAATGTTATGGGCTATTAAACACGAGAAGAAGCGCCTAAATTCCTATTGGACTTCCAGCGAGTGAGCTTCTCCGATATTTGTTTTGGAGAGACAAGGGACTGTCACCGTATTGTTACACATTTAATGGCGCGTGAGGAGAGTCACATTAGAGGAATTACCAAGAACTTTGTAACGTATTCCCGATCTCTCTCACACCATCACCTTTTGAAACAAATTTAATGTGTTAAACAGTGTGGTGTGCTTTTGCGTCAGGTATTACGAAACACGCACGCACACACTTTGAAACGTTTAAAGTAATCTATTGAAAACTGCAGCGGAAGATAAATCCAAATGTGAAGAGCTTGGGAATTCTTCAGCTGCAAGGAAAAGAAGTGTTTTGATAAGTTTAAGGTAATTTCTGAACGTGGTGTGTTCAGTAGACACTGAACCGCTCCAGATAAGTTATGGAAAATATTTTTTAACAATTTATTTTATTCACTCTATGCTTCTCATAGCTTCTGATAGTTATGTGATATATTTTTAAAACTAAACATTAAAGAATATCAGTGCTCTGTTTTTTCTGGAATCATAACAATTATGAAATGTTTGCATTTTTATCTAAAATAATGTTGTAAAAGTTTATTGCGAACTAATACTAACAGACATACTACTTTATGCTTTTATCATTAAGAAAACTCAATAGTAACGACTCAAATTTAGATTAAATATTTAAGACTTTCTTCAATATCAATTGGTGACTTAAGTAATTACTTAAATTTTGTAAGATTCCCTTTATTTGTTTCTTTTTATTTATTTACTTATTTATTTATGAATTAATAAATTATTTTTACGTTACAATTTTCATATTTGAATGTACCATCGAATATTAATGAAAAATCCCCAAATCTGTGGAATTAAATTATTTCTCCATTTTATACCAAAGAGAAAAATGAATTAAAATCAAAGATAGCTTTTGAGTTAAGTCATGCAATGCAATTAAACATCTAACACACCGATTATCTTTCAAAATTTTAAACATGTTTAGTCGCAATATACTATATTACAAAAAATTAAAGTTATTTTCTTTTAAATAGCTGAAAACGCTTTTTATGGAATTTTATACCACATTTGAATGCATAATTATGCATGCAGACATTAGTAAACATTAATAAAATACAGGTAAAATTATAAGTTTATTTACAGAAAAAAAAGTTAGGGGACTACTTTACTTATTTATTTATTTTAAATAAAAAAAATAATAAAAATGATAATATAAAACTTAATGTGAATCATTTTTTTAGTTATTATTTTTTTATAATAAATATCATCATTTCATAATTGTTTTAATTTATTACAGAAAAATTAACTTTCTCTCGACGCTAATGTAAGATTTTTCCCTTTCCAGTCAAACATTGTTAATATTGTTAATTTTATATTTAGTAATGCTTAAAACATGCATACCTAATTTTAAAAAAAATGCTTTTACGCATCTACATGCGTTTATATATACACGTACTGTTTTCATCGCACATTTTTATTTGTGTCTAAAAATAAATTTTTGCGCAAATATAAATTTATCTCTTCAATGTAGATACATCAAAATGCAATTCATAAAGTAAAATTAACGTGTCCATACATCCCGGTTTCACACTTAAAGTCCTGGCGTGGCGCCCCAATACTTTTGTTAAACATTCCGGATTTTAACGAAATCTCAAAAGTTTCCCGGTTTCTACATATTCAGCTTGAAAGAAAAAAAAAAGAAAAGAAACAAAGAAAAAGACATTTTTACGATTGCTTGAAAGGAATCGTAAAAAGAAATCAAATTGAGGTTCTCTATCGACATTGTTGGAAAACTCCACCCTGAAAAATATACATTCGGCAGGAAAGTATATGAATAAATAAAAGCGTGAAACATAAACTGTCGCTATATCTTAAGAATGAATTAAAAAATATATATATAGAAAATGATTTTGGTAATCATTTTTAAATTTGCTTCAACATTTGACAATTGTAATAAATAAATAAATAAATAAATAAAAATAAAAAAATTTTGTTTTGTTTTGTTTTTGGAGTTGGGGATGAGAAGGGGTTCAAAAATTACTCTTTGTATCCCGTTTTTTGTTCTAGACATCTGGCCACCTTCAGCAAAATACGAACCCTTTTATTTTATTTTATTTTAAATTCTATAAAGATATGCTAATCAAAGCCTTTTTAGAGTTTCACAGAGGTACAAGATATACTAAAACAGTATGCGTAAAAAAATAAAATAAATACAAAACTACAAAAATGTATGGTGATATAAGAATTTTACTATCTTTCTTGCCTCACCTAAAAGTTAAATTCAACGTCGCACCGCCGCCGTATGATTTTTAATCGAATAATTTTCTCGACATTTTACTCGGAGTTCATAATGCTTTATTTGGACTTTTGGTTTCATTCTTCGAAAACTTTCCAATGGTTTGAGTATCGACTTCAGATCTCAAGGCATCTGTGGCACTTTTTCCTCCAACTTTTCATTCGGCGCGTCAGAATTTGTCACTGGGTGCACGGGACCCTTCCTAATTGACTTTATAATTTATTGTTATGCGAAAAGATTAATGGGAATTTGAGACCATTCATGGAAAAGACTGAAAAGAATGAATCTGAGATTACTTCAGGAACTCGCAAATGATCAATAATTCATTAGGGCCATTATTCAACCATCCCCCCCCCAACTCCTGCTTACGTGGATTGATCTCGTCTTGAGCGACAGGCATCAGAACACAAAGCGCATGAGAATGTGATGGTTAAAGAATAAGTCTTTTCTAAAGTCTTGACATGCCTTCCTCTAGACAAGCGCCCATGGGGTTAAAAAACCAAAAACTTTAAACTCGGTTTGATTCATTACTCTTAAAATGACAAAAGTACTCTGCGATATGGCTCGAGCAACAACACTTGTCAGCGTTCGACCCGTTTGGAAATGATTCGTCAAGATATTACCTTAAAATGAAGAAAAATAAAAGTTTTGAAATAACAGATCTAGGGAAACACCGTTAAATTTCTCTGGTGGAATGTATTTTTGAATTTTTAACTTTTATATAATTACGAAAATCCATAGAAACTCCATTAGCAAGAGTTAAAAATTTCACGGAAAATCTTTTTGCTGCTATTTATTGGTAGTTAAATTGAAATTTACACTTTCGCTGTAATTCTGAAATTCTGCTTTATTAGCTTACCTTCTATGCGAAAAAAAAAAAATCTTCACATTTATATTCTCCAATGAACATTTTATTATTTCTTGCGATTTTCGTTTAAAACGTGTGAGAAAGTCCATAAATGAAATAACCGAGTATGTATGTATTTTTTGCGATAAAAATAATTGTAAATTGATTGCTGAAGATTTGCCACGGTGTGCAGTAGTGAGTTAATATAACACAAGTTGCTGACAATGCTTTCACACAATTTTAAAGTCATGGTTACATTACCTTCCTTTCTATTTGAAGACATTTATTCCGTCGTTAGCATAATCTTGATCTATCACCCAAGACTCGCTCTCGCTTTATTAGCTAACCCTCTGTCGTCTTCATGAACCGTTTCCAGATATGACAAAACTTATGGTCATGGTGACTTCTAGGTTTGGTCTTCCTGTACCAATCTGAGCGAGTCGCAAAAAAATGAAGATGCAGCGTAAACGCGTGTGAAAACTTTCTGCCAGTGATAATATATTACACGCATATAGACTCTTACCTAACGAACTGTGACTCGCCAATTGTAAGGCATTTCTAAATGTCCCATAATAGTTCTATAGCACCCTATTTCTCCCCTCGATTTTCTGAAGAAGAGGTTGGAGTCATTAATTTATGACCAGCACTTCATCTCCAGCTATAGAATGGGATGGGACGCATCTGAATGGAACGACACTGAAAAAAAGGGACAGGGACATAATTTAGAGATTCACAAGGCGAAGGGTGCATTTGGACAAGGACGTATCTGAAGAGCCATCTGCTTTCAACGGGGGTCGGATAAACGTAAAAATTTGGCTGAGGTATACAGATTATAGAAACCTAAAAATATCAACTGATAAAATGTAAATTTACAGAATACTTTCATTCAATATTTTCAACGAAAGTATTCTGTGATGTGTAAAATTCTGTTCTGTGAGAAAGATTTGTGATGAAAATTCGGTTCTGTGTAGAAGAATTGTGTCACATAGAAGAATTTGACACAATTCTTCTATGCTTTAGACGAATTGTGTCGCATTCAGATATGATGAAGAAACTGTTACACTTCCTACAATTCATCTTATAAAATTTGTAAAAATTAAAAGATGAAATTTATGCAGTTAAAAGTAAAATTTAATGCGCTATGGAATTATTCTTCATTAATATTTTCCCTTTTTACCTCAAAGATATATTTACAAAATCTGATTTTAAAACTCCGTTTTACTCATTTGGCGGTCATTTTCTATTTCAATTCAAGAATTGTACTAATAAGTCAACTTTACTTAGTCTTATTTTTTAGTCTTACTACTATCATGGCTTTATATTTGTATAGCTGAAATATTATGCCGAAAAAACCTTTAAACATTACCATTATTTAATCAACTGATTTGTGACGAAACAAGAAAAAACAAATCTTCCATTACAATTAATATATTACCTTCCTGTTGAGCATTTAGCATTGTGTTGAAACTTCAAATGCAATTTAAACCATAAGTACATATAAGAAATTTTTCAGTCTACCTCATATTGTTATAGGTGAAAACGAAGTTTGGAACTCTTGTAATAAATTTAATGTAAAAGTAGTTCAAAATTTAAAGACATTTTTAATTTTCAAAAGTTTTTTGTAATACCGTGATGTAAACTTCCTGATGTCTTAATATTTTTAAATTGTATATTCTTGAACGTGATCATGTGTAAAGATCAGCTTTGGTTTTCGATTGATCCTTTGTACTGATGAGAAGCTTCTATAAAGTTTGAAACGTTTACTTTAATTGTTTTTATAATGTGATATATTTTTGTTTTTAGTTTTATTAAATGTCTGATTTTAAAATATTTTTTAAATTTTAATAATTTGATTTAGACGAGAAATATTTAGTTATTTGAGATAAAAATAGTTTGATCAAACCTATATACATATATATATATTTTAGCTCCAATTTTTGAAAACCTTACGTGGGCGCATAGTTTACAATTAACCCGTAATCCAATTCATTAAGTGGGACTCCTATGCCTATACTTTACAATGGACGAAAAAATGACGACTTCATAACATCGGTATACGAAAACTTCTAAAACTTTAAACCTTTCCCATCTGATAATTAACTGGAGCAATAATACTAAGCATTTTTTAATTTATTGGAAGTAATCATAAGCATATACTAATTTCCAACTATCTATAATGCATTGTCTTCAAAACATAATCAGATATGCATTTGATGAGAATGAATTTCATCTTTAAATTTTCGGATGGATTTAGAATATCGAAAATACCAAAAGGAAAGTTTGTGCGAATATTCACATCTGTACTTTATTCCCAACCCCTGCAGTCATATTGTCGATTGTCGATTGGGGATTTCCGGGGACTTTGATTTCGATGATCTTTGCCCAGTGGGACTCCTTACTATTACGCAAGGATGACAATAGACACCGACGGACAATGACGAGCCATTGGGAATAAAATTTATTGCAGTCGTATTTGCTGCACTTTGTACAAATGTGTAGGTAAATGCTGTGGGAAAATAGTTATTTCGTACCGTCTGCTACGATTTATTTGGGTCTTTAGGTTTTCTATTTTACGTAACATAGGCAGAAAAATGGGTTCTGAGATTAGAACTTGTTGACTGATCATGGGTGGTAAACAGAAAAAAAAAAGAAGCTGTTTTTTTTTATACGTTTGCTTTAGGTCTCTTTTCATTGAATTTGAAGAAAGGAGATGAAAAAGAACTGCTTTCAAAGCATCATTTTCTATATGTGTGTGTAATAGTGATAGTCAAATAGATGGTTCTAAACATTTAAGGACGACATTATCTACTATATAAAAGGAAACTTCCCTTTTCACAAAAATCTACAAGTAAATCATTTTTTTTTAAATATATATAAAATTTAAAATGATCGTAAATTAATATAAATTTTACTGTTTATTATCGATTGATTTTGTAGCTTATTACATTTTGTAACTTATTGTCACATCGATTATTTAGAAATACCAATCACGTCGTATAAATACTTTTTTGAAAATAAGATAAAAAGTACTTAACCGTTTACAGATATGACAAAACTTATGGTCATAGTGACTTCTGGGTTTGGAAGACATAAGTTTTTGTCAATTATATCTCGCTCATTCACCATTTTGGTAAATAATCACTTATGATGTCTTGATGAACTTTATATAGTAAAGGTCAAAATAATGATGATAAACTAGTAAATCTGCAGATCAGGAGCCTCAACGTCAGCTCTAAAAGTCATTGTTTTCTAATCTCACTTTTCATATTATTTAGCATCTTACAATTCACAATTCATTTTTTTTTTGTCAGATACATATTTATAGGCATATAAAATACTTCGGAGGTTTCAGAAATTAGAAGCGTTAAATTAAACACGATTTGTGTAATGATATTCTGAAATTCTTATAAACTACTTATTCTTGTTATTTTTCTAGATAAAAAAATGCATTTCTTATTTTGATATTCTTTGAAATAGGGTTTCTAAGTAACTAATAAAATAAAGAGGAAAGAAAAAGAAATCCATTTTAAAATTTGTAAAAAATAGGAAAATAAAATGATTTATATTTCCTGAACAATTGCAAAAAAATTTCCAATAATTTAAACAATTAATTTCTAAATTCTAATAGATTTATCGGCAAATTTTCAAGGCTATTACATATATTTAAGACCTCCATATCGAAATTTAGTATCCTTAATTTACGTTTAAATCCATTATTCAAATATGTGATTTTCATTTCAGTTAAAAATAAAATTTGAAAATCGTCTGCGTTCCCATAGGAAAGCATTATGACCTAAAACGAAATGTTCTATATTTTTCGAACGAATGAATCAAATGTAACTAAAAACTACACAGCTAAATCCCGGGTACCTCACCAACATACCCACCAAAAATGAACCTAATCGGGCGCTTTTTACAGCAGTTATCGCGGAACAGACGGACAAACAGACGGAAACCCAAAACTTTTCGTGTCTCCGCAGTGAGCCTTCACTGACGTTTCGGAAATAATATGATAATGTATGATAAACAATATAATTCGTATAATAAATAATGTATTTTTCTCCCCAAATCGCAATTGTTATTAGAGAAATATAAAATAAGTTCTTGGAATTTTAAGCAGTTCATTTACTTTTAATACCAAGAAACGTTTTATCTTGAAGATTTAAAAAAAAAAGACAAGATGCCTGAAATGCTGATAGATGATTTCAAAATTAAACTTTTATTTTCCCACGTGGTCTTTGAAAACGGTTTACATCTTTTATCATATTCGTCTGCTTTATGTATTTTTTCCTCTTGTTCTTTGCTGATTTGAGTTCATGTTTTTTAATTACAGGCAAATCAACAGAAACCAGATACAGGAAGCCCCATTTATTTTCTTTTTTAGCTCTATTGCCCGTCCCAATCAGAATATCTATCTCAACTAGCCCGTCAAAACTGTTTACATTATGACCAGAGGGGTCGTTGATCTACTCGAGTTGAGATATCAACAACTGTTCCTCGTTTTCTCACCTCTGACAGACGAAATTATTTCTTATTATGTAATGACGGCTATTAGTGCTTTATCTACCCGAAAATGTTTACTTAAGAGATTTCTTGCTTGATACTACGATGTTCTCTGCCGCCGTTTGGACTGGGGTCAGCGGCGGACACAAAAAGGGGTGCTGCAGACCGCGAAAATCGTTTGTCGATGTTATCCAGAGGAGGAGGGAGAAATTGTTTGTCAGCAAAATCAATCATCTTTTGAGAAAATTTGCTGGTGAAATATAACTAAGAAAAGAAAAAGAAGAAGAAGCTGAACTTTGAGGCAATTCTTACGATATGTGCTTGAATTATTTTTAGATAGGTTTTCAAGTAACAGAGCGTGAAAAGAATAACGTGCGAATTGAAAATTGTGTGTTTAGTGATCGCTCTAGTGTCAAATTTCTCTTATCTCTTATTTTAGTGTGTGAATATTCATATCATTATTCAGAGAAGTATAGCATAGCAAGGTATGTTAATTATAAAATGGGGGTGAAATGCATAGCTAATATTTTTCTTGTTTCATCGGACAAAAGCTGTTTTTTTTCTTTCGGTTGAGTTACATTGTCGTAAGATATTTTAATAGTTAATTATATAATAAAAATGATGCATCAATTTTTATGAAAGATTCTATGATGGAAATAACAGAACATGAAAAAAAAATAAAATAAAACAAGCATAATACAAAATTAATAATGATTTTTTTTTTAAGTTTACATAAATTTTACTTCATTTTTTTCTCATTATTTTTTTAATTCAATTTAAAAGCCGTGGCTATTTAATAAACCAAAACTTTTATTTTTAAAAATATCTTCAAGTTCATTGCTAAGTTCAACAATTTACCAAAATTTTCATTGAGGTAAAAAATGACACTAATTAACAGGTGAGTGAGTAGTTTTGAACTGTCAAAAGTAATATAAGCAATAATGTAAACAACAATAAAAACTATTTACTCAAGCCATTATCCCATTTCTTGCGTAGCCAAGCACTCTGTAGATACTTATTTGCATCTCGAGAACAATAACTTTTGTCCCTCGTGTAATTTGTATGGTGATATTTCTGATAGTTACATCCAAATTATTAATCTGTATTATTTCTGATTTACGCCCATGCCAATATGATTCTCTAAAATAAAATCCTCATTAATGGTACAAAACCCGCCATTCTTAACTTCTTAAATCACTAAATTAAAACTGTAAGACGTGTACCTCTATCTCTTCTTCAGAACTATAAACGCGTAAATGTATTACCTGAATTCACTGGAATAAAAATGAATAAAAACACAGATCTCCACAGGCAATATAAACAATTCATGGGGGAATTTAAAACAAAATGTTATATTTTTATTTCTCTTTACAATTGCTCTTATAACATTTTTCACAACTGGCAGTATTTTTTATGACACTTCGAAATTGAATGGAAAACGCATTTGCTTTCACACAACATTTTATTTATCTTTTTTTATTAGCAACATAATGCTTTGGTCTCCGCCATTTTTAATAACACGCAATTTTAGTTTATATAAGTACAGATTTTATTGTTAATTAGACGATTGCTTTCGACGTGTTGTTCACGGAACATAAAAAGGTTTATAGCCGCATAAAAGTAGTTCCAAGATTATTTTCTCTTTAAGATGAGTACTTTTTCCCGTGTCCCTTTGCACAAATTTAATGTGCATACTTTTTTGGTGCCTTTTTTTTTTTTATTATTGCGTTTATTTATTCACTGAATGAGACATTCTCTTTGATAAATTTAGTGTCACGACAATGAAGTTGGTTGTAACGGCGCATGTACTCTCGACAGCATATCCACGCGCGCCGGCGGAACAAAGGTCAAGGAAGGGTAGGATTTCCGAACATATGTGCCCGTAGTCCGCCGCCCAAGCCGCATTTTTTAAAATGGGGAATATGAACATGAAATAAGGTTAACTGAGAAATTTTTGTCAGAGTCAGACAATAATTAAATATATAGACATAAAAAGGAATACAAAAAAAAAATAACAATTAAGAAATCTTAAATATTTTTTTTATGTTTCTACTGACGTTTTTTCAAAAAGGAGAATTAAAACTTCACTTTGTGCTTTTTTTTTCGTAAAGGACGCGGAACCCCACTGACAAAAAATATATTTTTTTCAACTCTATACTTTTACGTTCATGTATTTAAAAATTATCTAAAACGGATGGTTAAGGACGAAAAATTCTTAATTCCTATTTCTCGTAATTTTTTATTATTTTATATCAGTCTGGAAGAATAACTTTTACTATCTTTTTTTTAAATCATTAGAGATAAAGAAGATTTAATTAAATTTGAAAATTAATGCCCCCCCTACCCCCCACCCCTTTCACACCAACACATACAGTGCCTGCCCCTGTATCAGCATATCTGATGACGTGAGCAAAATTTTCATGAATTTATATTGCATTTTAATTTCATTCTTTTTTTCAGTTTTTTTTTTTTTTTTTTGTTGTTGTTTAACTCTCTATTTATGATTTCTTTTCTTATCTATGTTGATTTTCTGATGGCACAATCTTTGTTGATAAGAAATATGTAATAAGGAATTGTCTCGAATTTCCGACTAATTCATTCAGTAGCTTGATTTCACGAATTTCCATAAAAAAAAAAATAATAATAATAATACGTTATTAATGTTTCTTTCTTTCTTTCTTTTTCTTTTTTTATAAGACATGTTACATAAGTGCTTAGCAGTGTCATTGATTATGAAATGTTTTTACTTCTTTTCATGATAATATCGAATAAAAATAGGTGTTCATATCAGCATTGCTTATGCTTAATAGGGTTTTATATATTTCATAACGATCATGAAATCGCAATAACAATTAAAAATATACTATCACTTTAAAATTCTTTCCTTTAAAATTCTCTCACTGACCTAGGTCAGTGAAAGAATTCTAATAACTTTCTTACAAGCTAATATGTATATAATTATATCTTATGGACATCAGAGTGAACCTATGTTTTTTTATAAAATGACTAAGTTATGTTTTTAATTGAGTGCTGATGAATGTATTTTTAAAGATAGAATTAAAAGTTTTCAGAAAAGGAAAATAGTATCTTATATGGTAAAAATAATAAGAAAACAGATGGAGATATACATGAGTTGTTCTTTCCTCTTTACGCAATAATATCTGAAGAATTGGTAGATTATAGAAAACATAATTATAATACCAGACATTGATTAAACATTTTATTTTGTTTTTTAACTATCTAAATGAAGAATTATATTTTTAGTGAAGGAAAGGGGGGGCAGAGTAAAGACCTCTGAACCCCCCATTTAAGATCATTTTTAATACATAGACGTAAAAAAAAAAAAAAAAGCAGATCTAAGAATTGTTTTCTATGGCCTTTTTTTACTGTTTAATTACTTTTTTCTAAACCATCAGAGAAAAAGTTAAAATTTAGTTAAATATATATGAAAATCTATTGAGAGGCAATTGCTCTCTCTTGCCCCCCCCCCCCTTCCACACCTCCTCTCTTGCGGATGTCATGCATGGACGGCTAATAATACATAATATTTAATACATGGACGTAAAATGAAAAAAAAAAAGGACACATCTATAAGAATTGTCTTCTATGGCACCTTTTTTTCTGTTTAATTATTTAAAGTCGATTGAGAATTTTTTTTTTTTTTTTTTTTTTTTACTAAATCATCAGAGAAAAGGTTAAAATCTAGTTAAATACATATGAAAATCTATTGAGAGGCAATTGCTCTTTCTTCCCTCCTCCTCCTTTGCGGGTGTCATAGATATCACCTATATTAAGATTATATCAACAATAACTGTAGTATGTGGGTGATTAGTTATAAAGCTATGCTATTTCAATATAAAAAAAAAAAAAAACATATTTATGCATTTTAGTAATTCCATATAAAAAGCGTGAAATCTTAATGCATTCTAATTACTCATCATCGTTATTTATAATTTTTTCTCCAAATTTTTTATTTCTCTGAATTTTCTACTTCATTTATGCATATGGTTAATGAAAAAGTCATGTGCTATCCACACCAGCTTCTTTTTTTTTATGTATATTAACAGCGATAGAATATTTCAGTGGCTATTAAACCCATCCCTGGAGGTAAAATTATCGTAATCTTTAATTAATTTAGCTCTCATTCTAGGAGTTTGAAAATTAGTGTAAAAAAATATACATAAATTTTCTATCGAAAGTTTTTTGGTCATTAAGCATAATTAGATGAGTTTTTTTTTTCTCATCAGTTTTTCAACTGAAGAAAGAAAAGTTTGCTGCTAATTATGGTTATTCTAATCAAGATTTAACTCTTCTTTTAATTCACGGAGAAAATTCCGCTCCTGCTAATTTTACAGGTGAGGAGACAGAAATGCGTTCACTTAATGTATGCCGGTTACTTTAATGAAGAATCGCATTAATTTTTAGTGAGTATGATTTGACAATAAATTTGTTTCTCATATTAACAAACTCCTAATGCATGAAATTATGAAAAAAAAAAAAAAAAAAAAAAAAAAAGCTCGCTGTCATTGCGAGAATAATTGCAAAAAGTATTTTCAACAGATTGCTCTTTCGAAAAACCGGAAAATGTTATTAATTTATCTACTTTTTTTCAGGTATACGTTCTTTAAAAAAATGGAGCAAGTGGGTGTGGTGGTAAAATAAAAACAATTCTTACGGTTTACTTTGATATTATTGTCGCAACCTTTGCTCTGGTTTCTGACTCCCCCCTACCCTTCAGGAAAACATGAAAATTTTCAAATTATAACAAATCAAAAGCAACTTTAAAAAAAAAAAAAATCCAGCATTTAATCCTGTATTGCATAATTAATATTGGTTATATTAGGACCCAATATCGCGTCAATATTGCATTCATCGGAAATATATCCAATGAAATACCTATATTGGAAATATTTTCAATAAAAAGCGAATATTGGATAAGTAAACAACAATGGAGATATAAGCAATAAATTGGCGAAATATTTCCTACAAATATCGGTGCAATATTGGCCAAAATAGAGTCAAAATATAGTCATACAAACAATGTTTACTCAATGTTGTTTTGCTTATTGTTAGGTTTTATTGTTAGGAAACGCCCGATTAAAAAATTTCAAAGAGTGATGCTAACCCATGCTTTTGTTTTCAAATGTTAATTTATCAACAGGACAGCGCTATCAAAGTTAAACTCCAATTACTCAATTAATACTAAGTGTAATTGTTTGAAAATTATGCGATATTTTTATACTATTCATTTTTCTGCAGACCTGAAATTATGCTGTAAATTAATGAAATAGAAAGGATGTGAATTATCACTTTACTACACAGCGTAAAACCAATACAGTGAAAAGCTAAGAGTGAGAGAATACTAGATTGGACGTCGTCCGGATGGCTTAAATGGCAAAGCACTTAGTGCGCTTTACCAAGGGATCCGGGATCGATCGCCGGTCTGGACATTTTTTCACTCTAATGGTTGTACCTGTGTAGTAAAGTGATAATTCACATCCTATGTATTTCATTAGACGATATGTTCGTAAAATTAAGGCCTTTTGTTTAAGGCATATTTTGTATTATTTTACAGTATTCAAACAATAATCACCTATATTATACCAACGATTTTTTTTCTTTCGAATAAAATAAACATATTTTTAACTGGATATTTTACTTAATAAATGGATCGAATAAGTAGCCAATAGAAAGAAGACATATTTTATTAGAGAAATTTTCTTGTTTAGAATATTTTAATTTGACTTAAAAAAATAGCGGAAGATTGGAACTATGGTGTTAGATTTATTGAAACACTGCGAAATCATATAAAATATGCTTTAAATAAAATACTTTGTTGTTATGCACTTGTAACGCAACTTTGGAATAATTGCCGCAGCATTAGATGGATAATTGGCGTTTAGCGTTGTTAGGTAGGTTTTGGAAGACCCTGTATAAAGTAAAGGTTTAAAATTAATACATAAATTAAAATCCTAAGACAAAAACTTTAATTTAAACAAGATAAAATAATCGAATACGTGTAGATAACACTACAATTTTTACACATTTGATTGTATTTTAAGCTTTTTTCTTTTCTTTTTTTTTTCTAGAGAATTTATTTGAAACCAATAGACGAAAACAGAAAAACGTCGACACAAAATATCTCCCTTAAAATAATTATATTAATATTTGACAGAGTATCGTAAAACAATGAACAAAAATGAAACAAGAAGAGGTAGCTTTGCTAAAATTCATGCTTCGTTTGTTGAAGCTAGACTGTAATTCTCATTTTCAGGTATAATAAAATAAACAATCAACTGCAATAGTAAAAAATTCTTCATCTAATATTTCTCTTACTTCCTGTTGTCAATCATTATCTGACTCTTTATTTGATCTCCTTGACTTCTTTTGCTGTTAATTCTAAAGTTTTTATACCTAGTATTTATGAAAGTCGTGTAACCCAAATTTCGCTACATTTATGAAATATTCATATGCTGTATTCTTTGTTATATTTGTATTACAATTTTGAGAAAAAAATAAAAAGGACATTGTTCTGTGGATATTTTTTAAAATATCGTACCAAACAATCATGATTAGACCCAGAAATTTTGCTTAATAATGGAAGTCAAATATTTACAGTGATCTAGTAAGTTACATTTTATAAAATAAAATTTCTATGTCGAAACATGGTTGTTTAATCTGCGGATTATATGCCGGAAATTACGGTACACAACATCTGTCATTTCATTTCATCTATCAAATGTATGACCAGGATTCGTAAATATAATAATATTTTCGAAAATATAAAAAATATCCGATATTTTGATATATATTCTATATTTTATATATATCCTATATTTGCAAAACAGTCACCTTATTGATAATTATAAATATTTCCAGACATAACATAAATTAGAAACTAAAATATATTGCACTTAGCATGAAAACTTAATATAAAAAATATTCTAAGTGGCTTAATATAAAAAAAATATTCTAAGTGGCTTAATATAAAAAAATATTCTAAGTGGCATGAAAACTTAATATAAAAAAATATTCTAAGTGGTTTTTTTTTCCACTTAAGTAACAAAATTAAAGATCAACTAATTGAAAACAGACACATTTGCTTTTTACACTAAAAAATAAAAAATAAATTTAAAAAAAACTAATATTTAGTATTAAGAAAATTTTATGTTTTACAACAAAAGTTTAAATACAAAGTAATTTTTTTATTAAAAATTTTAACATATATGTAAGCTTGTCTGCTTGTGCAGTTTAAAATGAACTAAACCAAATCCAGAAAAGATCCTTTCTAATAAAGATGTAACTAACTTATCTGAATTGACAGTTTATATTTCAATGGGTGCAAGTAATATTCAAGTAATATTGTCCTACATAATGATTGGTTCTACATTTAAAAATTCAGCTTCAAATATAAAGTTTCGTAAATATTTTATTTATTTATTTATTTATTAATATTTTTTTTTTAGCGAGGGGGGCGGAGGGGGCTAAAAACGTCACTGCTAGAGCAAAAGTTCTTTATCTCCAGAACGACAATTAATAACAGTTAAAAATTCATTTACACTTGTTATGACTGAAAATGTAAAAAATATCCTACACAATGATATTTTGAAATTAAATATCAAAAATTCGAAAATATCAAACATCATGATATTTTGAAAATAAATATCCGGTATATATATCCATGATATATATCCATTGATATAAGCAGAGAAATGAAATTATTATTTTTAAAATTTAAAACTTTTTGCTAACTACTGACCATTGTTTCATATAAAATCATACAGGTTTATGGACAGGTTCCGATTCAACTAAATGTCCATTTATATACATTTTTTTGCTTTAATTTGTAGTTATGTGTATTAATTAATCGCATAGGCAAATTCATTTACACAATAAAAATCACGGCCGTAGCTGAAAAAAAAATTCAGGGGAAGGGAGTTCAATTTAAAATTTTAATATAATGTATTTAATAAGATTAATGTAATGTTATTAATAATACACTCCATTCACTATGCTATAATAATATTTTAATACGGTGTATTTAATAAATTTCTTAAGAATAAAGTAATTGCAAAAGTTTCGATCAATAAACATATATCTATAAAATTTCGAGGGTTGGGGGCAGAGTGGAATGTCAGACCCCCCCCCCCACACACACACACGCACATACACATATACCTCCCTCCTACTGTTTTTTTTTTTCTATGATTCATGGAAATTCCAATAAATTTTAGCACCAATATTACCTGACATCCATAATGTGAACTCTCAGAATTACTTTTCTTTCTTTATCAATTTGCACCAACAATAAGCTCAGTCTTGTTCTCAATTGACAACAAACAGCATTATCCTCATCAGCTCAATTCATTTCATCTTGACAAATAAACATTCTCTGACTAATCAAATACATACAAATATATATCTTCCACAACAGGTGTTCATCTGTTGATTAAGCATCCCACCCCTCATTCGGGGTCAGTGCTGACTGAGAATTCCGAATCGCATTTACATGTTTAAAACTTTAATTACCATTCTGCACAATGCTTACTGGAGATTATTAGCGTAAAGCAAACAGACCGAATGTTTATTTTGGGCTGGGTTGGAACAGCACGATAAGAAGCAGAATTCGAATTTTTTTCCCTTAATTTCCTCCCCCTCTCCACCTCATTCTTTTCAAGAAACAAGGGTCTTGATTTATTGTTCTTACGTGAGTTTGGAGAAATTAAGTGAATTTTGGAAAAGCAGAAAAATAGACCTCGTTACTTGTGTAAGACAGAAAAGTCACAGGTTTTGGAAAGCATCCAATTAAAATTTGTTATAAATCTTGTTTGTTTTCTGACCGTGGGTCTCGTTTGCCACGTTAAAAATAAATACTTTCTGTCATGAAGTAAATTGCGTTTCCCGAATTATAAGAAAAAGCTTAAATTAGAATTTCTGTTTTGGAAATTAAAATACTGCTTAAATTCGATTTTATCGTTGAAACTTTTATGTAATTTATTTCTGTTGTTATGATTCCCAATTACAATTTGTTTGCTTCCTTGTTTTGTTTATCAAGAAATATAAGTTCTAGTAAAATAACTCAGTAAAATGTAGCTATTGCATAGTTAAAGTTATGTGGCACGTATATAACATATTTTAATACTTCTAAAATTTCGTCATTTAATTTGTTATTTCTCGTCTTAAAAAATTCGCTTAATTTGCTATTTCTCGTCGTCAGGAAAATTTTTTCCTGAGGATAACCATAGAAGTTGGTCGAAACGTCAATATTTTTAATTTTAATGTATGTATAAATTTTAAATTTCACATTTGTATACACCATTCAGTAAATTTGTGGTGTTTTATACTCACGTCTTTAATGTAGTAATGTTTCATGGTGTAATCGTCCAGCATTTATATTAAAATATATCTTTTCACGTAAAATAACTCATAAAAAAAAAGTTTACCATAAGGCTCAATCAATGAAATAGAGGAGGTGTGATGGAATAAAACCAAATGAAATGGCGAATCAAAGAAATATCTGATGAATATTGATTCCACTGACAATACCTCGGTACCCCAGGGGTTCACCGTTACGCCTGTCCATCCTCCCGTACGATCTGCATGGACGTCATTAATGGTCGACCAAGCGTCATGTAGCACTGACACCTGAGTAGCCCCAGGGATTGAAGCGACCTCCCGTGGCCATCATGGGGCTACCGAATATTAAATAAAAAAATAAAGAGAGAGAGAAGTTCTTACAGCTTAAAAAAATGAAATAATAAACAGAAACGGTGGCAGATGGCATAGAAGATCACCATCCGATTGGTATTGACAGCAGTATGAAAAGCGTAAAGTTCCAATTTACGCCGGGTTTTTTTCTATTCATTTTCATACTCTTTTTATGCTTCCGGGTACATCAGACTGATAGTGGGAGGGTCTGGAGATATCAACGATGATTTCGGATTTCATTCAATATATAATTTTATTTTATTTTACTTTATTTCTTTTACACAATGGGAAAATAGCTCTGATCAGAGTTGTGGTCCCATTTTACTGTTGTATTTTTTACAGATGTTTTTTTAAGAGAGTTTTTTTTTTAATTGGTATATTTAATAACCGAACTATGAAATTACGTTTTTTTTTTCAGTAGTAGTCAACGAAATGATTGGATAATGTTAAAAACATATTTTTTAAGAAAAGTTAAACAGCAATTTTTAAATTATTCTTTGTTCATGAAATCTGTCAACCGTATTTTTTGTGCGCCGTTATCCGCCAATTACGGGAAGCATTGGCAAATCAGATTAGCCACCTTTGTGAAAAAATCATTGAGAACAATAATAATTACTATATTTTCTCCGTTGTTGGAGTCAGCCACTTTACAGAATCAAATTCTTACTAATAGATGCGTGACCCATTCAAATACCGGTTGTTATATAATCAATGAATCGTAACTACGCGGGTTGTTTTAAATTTCTGAATTAAATCTTACTTTTACTAATATTTTGCAAAACTTTAAAATTAATTGAAATAATTATTAATACTTGATATTTCTATTATAACGTATTAAAATGTTAAATTGTTAATTTGAAAACAAAATAATAATCCTTAAGATACATTTTATTTAAATTTTCGCGAATACACACACACAAACATACATACAAATAAAATCTAAATGAAATATCTCTTCAATAACACTTTAAAATTTTGTCTATTTTAAATCTAAAAAACAAATATAAACTGTATACTTCATTAAAATAAAACTAGTTAACGATCTTTCATATCGTAGAATGCTCATTAGATAAATAAATAATTCGAATGTTATTATCAATTTTTATAATTATTAATACAAAATTATATTTACGGGTTTCTTGTTTGAATATTAAGAAAATAAAATATAATAAAATAAATAATAAATTAATTTTAGCATAACATAATTTAAAACTTACAATGTATTGAAGCAATTTATACAGTTTTAAAATTTCTTACTTAAAATGAAACTAAATATTACAATATATATATATATATATATATATATATATATATATATATATATATTGAATAAATATACATAATTATTAGTCTTAAACCAAATATTTAAATTCATTTATATCAATTATTATTATTTAAATATCATGTTTTGCAGTTATAAATAAAAAAGTCAGAGAATTACTTTATTTTGTTACTGAATAACCTATTTTTCTATTTATTTAATACAATGGCATTTGAAAATCCATAACTGAGTTCAACATACAAAAGGAAATAAACAACTTCAAAAAAAATTTTTTTCCTTCCCTTCTGTAAAATATATTCTTTAATTCTTCTACTTATTTCACATATTAAAGTTAAGGCACCAAACCACCTGCTGTCATAAATTGTTAAGCAACGCACCACAAGTCACATAACACTGCCGTTTCCCACATTTAAGCAGCCTCCACTTAAAACTTCCCACAACACGCCGACAAAATAGAAAAATCGAAACCACTAAATCACGAAATACAAAAACCGATTTCCCAATTACGCAAAATATATCTCTAAATTACCCTGAACTTAAAAAGCCGAGCTGGAAGTCGCAACCGAAGTCGTCACAAAAGTATAAAAGTTAAGGCACATTCAGGAGCGGTACCTAGCCAAGTGTAGCTAATCATGCCAAACCCAACGAAAAGAGACTATTCACCGATATGTTTCATATCTGTATATAAAAAAGAAGGGGAACCATATTTATGTGTGCACAGACATATATAGAATCAGCACCTGGGCAATTGCCACCCCGGTGTATTATTGGGGACCCACAAATTTGTAGCAATTTTGGTTTTTCAGTCTGCGGAGATTTTTCTTTCTTTCTTTCGTTTTTCTTTTTTTTTTTTTTTTTTTTTTTTTTTTTTCACTTTCCTCCCTCGGTATTATGTTAAAGCATTTTTTTTTTCTAAATACGAACTGTCTGGTGAGTTTATAGGTTTTTTTGTACCTTACATTTTGTGAATGGAAAGGTAAAAACTTTATATTGTTTACTGTACTTTTATATAATGAATGAAGTGAATTGTGAAATGTGGTATTTATAAAGAAATGTTAATTGAAAATGATGAAATATGGAACATGCAATATATATTAAAAATGTACTAGTAGATGAAAAATTTTGCATTGACAAATAATTCCATCGTTATTTAATAATAATTGTAGAAAGAATAATAATTTTCTAATAATTAGTCAAGAAAAATATATCATTAATAAAATTAGTAGAAAAAAATATGCCATCTAGTTCTACATTGTCATTTATAAATTTTAAAATATAATTTGATAAACTTTTAAAACCATAATACTTTTAAATAATTAAAATATCTCTAAATAAGCATTATTGATTTTTAAAAAATATGATTAAAAAACACCTTAAAAAGATTCTTACATTTACATTTTTGTGCTGCATCACTTTTATTTTATTTTCAGTTCTTTTATAATTTTGAATATCTGATTAAATCACAAATTAAAAAAATAGTTAAGTCACAAACTAAACATTAAAAGTATACTAGCTGTCGTAGCAACCCGATGTGCTACATTCACATACCAGGAGATCGTTCGGTTTTTAAAGTGAAAAAAAATTCCTTTTAATTCTACGTTTAGAAAATATTTATAATATGAATTTTATTAAATTTCTTATTTTAAGCAAGAAATCTATTTACAATGTAAATGAGCTGGGAATTACGAAATTTGTTTTCCAAGTTATGTGATTTTGATGCAATTGTAGTAGAATGCCTTTATATGAGAATGGCAACATACTGGCAATAAAAATCCATTGGTCGAAAAGATTCTGCATAAAAATTTAGAGAGCTTGTCATTATTGACAAGCTAATGTTTGTTTACTTGTCTAACTCATCAAAGCAAATTCGCCCAGGCAAGTATAGTCAATTTTTTTTTAGCGTGGGTAGTTATGGTTGAGACAAAATCTTTTAATCTGAACACATGCCCAATACGATAGGTTCAGACTCCATGTTCTATCACAGCTCATTCATTTACAATTTAAACAAATGTGGAAAATGTTATTTCATACGGATCAATAATATTAAAATCTTTCAGAATTTTTTTTATATCACCTTTAGTAAGTGTGGAAGTAAATCATATGAATACTCTTTATATTACATTTTTAAAAAAAAATTAAAAAATGTAAACTAAAGTGCGTAGTGCGTACAAAAAAATTAGAACCTACGAAATTTTCATTTTCTTTATTTAATTAATAAAAAAAATTTAAAATATAATAATTAAATTACGAAAAAGTAACTTATTTTAAATGTGTTTAAAATAGCGATGAGTATTTATTTATCAAATATAATGTATATGTATATAACCATTGTAAGACAACACAGATACATCATACACAAATAGGGGAATAAAAATCAAAAATTGAGAAATGAACTCATACCTGTTATGAATAATACTTAGAAAAAAGAATATATACATATATAATTCCTTTGAAATCAAAATACGTCAAACTAGTTCTATCGACAAGATCTGACAAAATCTCTAATTTAAGGATGGCAAGTATTTTGTTTATACAGAATTTCTTTAAATTAAAAAATAACTATCAAATTCAAACAACAAAATAACCTAAACTCCAATTTAGAGTTGACATGTAATAATATATTACATAATAGTTATAGAGAAAAAAAGCAGAAAAAGGGTATATAAAAAGATAAATGATGCCAAATAAATTAAAATAAATATAATTTAATCATATATTTGGACAAAAAATTTGAATTTAGATAGCAAATGACAATGAAAATGAAATACGATAAACGACATTTGTATGGATAATCATCAGCTGGTAATACACTACATGTGTTGAAAAAAAAATTGCCTTATTTCATAAAATGGACTGGCAAATTTGCCAGGAACAGTTCATTTCTATCAGTATAATGCATTAAAAGAGGAAAAAACAAGAAAATTAATCCAAAAGGAAATTTACTCACATACAAATCTGCCTGTATATATATATATATAAGTCAACATCCCCGATCCCAACCTCCTGTAATCTTTATATTTTTATATATAAACACCAAATAAGATATGTATAAACACCAAAGTATTTATATATAGCTTTGAAAAAAAAATTACTTACGAATTCGTTTAACAAAAGTGAGCGAATCTCTTACTTAAAGATGACATGTAATAATATTTTACATACTTGTTGTAGTGAAATATATTATATATAGAAAACATCATAATAAATAAAACCTACCCGGAAATCTCAATATCAAGAATCATATTTTTTTTAAAAGATAGATGATGCAAAACATAAAATGAAATAAAACAGATAAATTGGAACAGAAATGAAATATAGAAATCATATATGGAAAATGAAAAATAAAGCGACACGTGAGTGTTTAATAACTTTAAATAGAATTATATAAATTTTCAACTTGAATATGTCAACAAATGTACCCTTACATATTCCAAAAATCCTTGAGCCTGTCATGTTGAATTATATTGGTCATTCATTTTACTATAACTTCAGAGATAAAAAGAAATATCCTCATTGACAGATAAATAGTTCACAAACGCGCAATATTTTAAAATCAGACATATTTCTATGAATAAATCAGCACACGTGAACGATTATATATAAGACAAGACTGATATGAATATTAAATAAAAATAAGACAATTGTTTCAACCAGATGTTTAAATCACAGAAAAAAAATGGAATCAAAGGTGATAAATCACGGAAAGCGACAAATTCGTAGCGTCTGACGTGCATTCGTACAGATTATGATGGATATTATCTTAATGTATCTGTAATTTTCCGCCACGTAATAAAGAAAAGGAACATCGGACTTTCTTTATATCACAGCGGATACGAGAAGTCGTGCGTGAAGTTGAAATTTGCTGAAAAGAGAAATCGAGTTGGTGCTGACGGTCCGCTTTCTGCAGAGGAAATCACAAAATTTGCTCACCATTGTTCTAATTTCAACACGTGACATTTAACTTCTCACCACTCCATGATTCCGAGTCTAGTAGAAGTCATCACCTTCCTTTACACCTGCAATGACTTTTTTTTTCTTCAATTTATTCTTCAAAACTAGTAGATGAAATATGACTTTTTAAGCAGCTTACAGAAGGTTGAAAAGTGTTAGCGGTTTCAATTTATCTTTAAACCTATACATCAATTTGGTTATCCGCTAAGTTTATATAAGCTATTATAAGTTTTTTCGTACTATACACTGTAACAAAATACAAACGTTACTTAATTTACGAAAATATAATGTAACCATGGACGAAAATATAAAATTACATCTTCCATATTTTCCCCGATTCCGAAAAGAGTTCTTCATAATACAAATGCTGGACGATTACACCATGAAACAGTACTACATTAAAGACGTGAGTATAAAATATCACAAATTTACTAAATGGTGTATACAAATGTCAAATTTAAAACTTATACATACATTAAAATCAAATAAAAATATCAACGTTTCGACCAACTTATATGGTCATCCTCAGGAAATAGTTGTTACATCATTTGGTACAACAAATTACAATAATTTAGTTTGGTGATGTAACAACTATTTCCTGAGGATGACCATAGAAGTTGGTCGAAACGTTGATATTTTTAATTTGACTTTTAATGTATGTATAAGTTTTAAATTTGACATTTGTATACACCATTTAGTAAATTTGTGATATTTTATACTCACGTCTTTAATGTAGAGTTCTTCATCTTTAGAAACCAATATATCTTCGAGATTCAAAGAAGCATTTATAAACATGAGTTTTCTTTTGCTGTCACTTATTTTCAGAAACGATTCCTAATAGTTTTTACAGTGCATTAATCATTTTTCTCAAACTGGAATATAGATTTTTAGGATGCTCTCGTTTTTAAGTTCAGATTTTCAACACATTATTTTAAAGTAGTTTAACTTTTTTTAAAGTTAGATCTAGAATTAACTCCTTGCCGAACATATACACGGATACATATAAAGTTTTAATAGGGTTATTTATTATTGTTTGATTTGAAATTATTTATTTTGCTATTGTGTTAGTATATAACCATTTTAATAAAATTATACAATTGTGTTTGACTGTATATCTACGCATGTGCTTAGGTAAAAAGAAATTCTTAAGTAGAAATGGTGTTATTTTGGTACATTTTTATAATTTTTAAATGAGACAAATTGTATATTATAAAAAAAAAGTAGTAATTATAGTATAACATGCATATAAGAATTCGAAAATTGATTTTGTTTTCTAATTTAATCACTTACTTAATACTTTTGATGTAACAACAAAATTTAATATAATTAAACTCTAAAAACAACCTATTCATCAACAATCTATACATTTATTTAAACAAAATAAAAAAAAAGTCTAAAATGCTTTCGTACATAATATTTCAGTATCTACGGATATACGGATTATTTCATGTAAAATTTCTCCAGCTTCATTTCAACCAAAATAAAGAAATAAAGAAATTTTATGCAGCCTATTAATGAAAAAAATTTTATCTAAATTACATGTTGTGCAAATAACTGTAAAATACTTTACAGGATTTACAAAAAATTAAAAATGAAAATGATTCAAAATTAGTGCAAAAAGACTAAGAAAATATTTCGCTCACGAAAAAGCAAAAGAAGAATAGATTTAATCGAAAGATGTCTACTAAACTATGCTTTATAAAGCAATGTAATACTATGAGATAATAATTGGCATATACAAGACAATGTGGTTTGATAGACAAAAAAAAAAAAAAAAAAAAAAAAAAAAAGATACCAATTAAATATATAACTAAATATTATTACCAACTTAGCGAAAACGCGTGAGGAATACGTTATAATTTAACTGCCTTAAACAACTTGTAGCTGAGGTAAAATTTCAAATTAATATTCAAAGAGAATAGAAACAGCGATAACCCTAGTTAAATAGAGTTAATGATAGTTCTAAGCACTAACCTATTGATTAAATAATGCTTATTAAATGAATATATATATATATATTTTTTTTTATTTACAATGTGTTTATAGACATATGAACAAATTAACTATGATTCGTTCAATTCTTAATAGTATAGTAGCATTTTTATTTTCGTTCATTGCTTAGTCAGAAAAATATTTCAGATTAAAATTAAACCTTGTGCAACATTTCATTTTTAAGATATATGTTGTAATGTTATCCATGAAATAATCAAACATATTTACTCTATTTTCAAATAAAGCTGTATCTGCTTTCTGGATTTAGGCAAAGATATTATGATAAAATAAAATTATTCAGTATTATAATACAGCACAAATTACACTCATGGAGATAATAAAAAAACGGTAAATTATCAGTTAATTTATATTAATTAATGCATAGATTTTCAAATGTACGAAACGATAAAATATCTGACGACAAATATTATAAACAATAAATATTTATTTGTTAATTTTTTTATTTTTAAAAACTCAATAATATCGAATTAAATATCTGATATTTAATTCTGAAACTGAAATATTATACATTAAAATTTAAAAATACTGATCGTTTTAAAACCACTATTGGTGAGTATTCAGCAGATAAAAATCTTCTTTTTTCAATCTTCTTTTCTGTTTTCGTTTACATTACACGTGCAAACTTCATTAATTTTCTTTAACTATTATTTCCTTTGAAACAAACCTATATTTGCATCTATATATTTTAACAATGACAGAATTATAGTATTGTTTTGCCTGAATTCCAATTGTGCAAATTTTAAAATGCATCATACATTACATGGCCACCTGTCATAAAGTCATATAAATTATGTAAATTATACTTTTCTTCTTGCAGTTCGCGTCATTAGACATTAACTGGACACATGAGGTGTCATTGATAGATTGTGCAGAACCCATTTGCAGTATGAAGCTTTCATTGTTCCCAAAGTCTAGATTTGTATCTTTCAAACCATTACACTGAATCAACAGGATAGGGGGTCTTTCGCAATCAAATTTTAAATCTAAAACATATTGACTGAAACCCTCAAATCATGGTTCATTCACTTTGATAGTGATTCAGCAGCTATCCGCTTGACTGGTGTACAAATAAGTTTTGGATAGTTAATATACATAACAAATCCAAAAATAAAATAAAATTTATAAACAAAAACCAAAATGTATGAATAATTCCCAAAATATAATAATAATAATGTTAGTAATAATAATAACAAAAGCCTGTTACATGGCTAAAATGTGCTATGAAAATACTAAACATATTTTCATAGATACTTTCAGCTGAATACTGATCTTTTAGTTTAGAAGTGCATTCTTAGAATTTAGATGAATTAAGAAAAGGGTTACTCTTTAGAAGAAACAAACACTCTTCAGTTTTTGTGCCCCTGTAAATTGGTTGGTTTCCCGTAGAAAGTTCCTTAACTGCCAAAAGAGGGGAGGCGGGAGGGGGGGGGTATGCTTATCGCAAATTGATATTTTCCAAATTAAACATTTTTTTTATATCAGACTAATATTTATTAATCAGACTAATAATTAATCAGAATAATTTTTGAAGGCTAGGGCCTGGTCATTACTCTATTCGGGCCGGGCGAATATAAAATGGAGTTAAAAGTATAAATCCCTGCTCGGACCTTAATTTTTTTAAAGGATTGGACGGAACCTAACTTATTTTTCCCGTGCCGAGCAAGGACTGGAGATGATTCTTTCTAGAGGTCTGCACGAACCGAAATTTACAGCCCCGGTCTCGATCCAGCTCGTATGAAAGTCATTCTCACGGCGCGGCCTGGCCTGGCCCGGGCCAACAATTTTTTCAAAAAATACATATGTTTTTAAATCGCCATTATTCTACAATTATATATAAAATAATAGTAATATCTATTTAAAGTAAACTTTTAAATAATAGTAGATATATTTATAGGCAATAAATTAAAGTACAGTAAAACCTGTGAAAAAGAACCTGCCTATGACGAAATCGTGTCTTAAACCGAAAATGTGGTGATCCATGCAAAATGACTATAATAATACGTGCGAAAAGAATATAATACATTTACAACAGACTATATACCTATTAAAAAGGGAACTTGTCTATAACTTTTTTTTTCTTTCTTATGTGATTCCGTCTTAGAAGATTTTATTGTACAGAATTTTTCAGATTTTTAAGTCACCAATCCATGGAATATGGATTAACGGAATTAATGATAACTGCACATTTACATACAAATAGAGAGATTAAAAAAATAAATACCTCAGCCCAGGGCGTTTTTAAAAAAATGAAGATTATAAACATGAAGAAAAAAGGGTAAAATAAGTATTTTTTGCCCTAACTCCTCCTGCAAGACAATTTTTAATCCCATCGACGTAAAAATCCATGTTTTGTAGAAATCCATTCCAGCCGGGCAAGGCCAAGCAAGTTTTTGTAAGTGTCGAACCGGGCTCGGGCCGTGATTTTATAGGTTTATACCGGGCCGGGCTTGGGTCAAACTTTTAGCTGTTATACATGGACGGACCGGGCTCGGAACTGGAAATTTTGACCCGTGCAGACCTCTAGCATATACATTGATTACTACATAAGTAGCTAAACATTCAGTAATTACACGCAATAAATTTTAGAGTCCAATTGGTTAATTCTTACATCGTTTAACGTTATTTCATAATTAAAATTGTTTTTCTAAAGTAAACATTTCTTTCTATAATTACAGGTGAAGCTAAAATTCATCCAACGAAATATATTATTAATGATCATGGATTTCATTACTATTATCGATTTTGGTCTGTTATCCTAAGCACACTTTTGAAAATTACAAAGTAACATTTTCCCGAAGAATATCATAAAATAAAGTGGGAAAATTTTCTTAATTTGTAATAGAAGAATATCAGTTATAAAGTTAACTGGATGAAGTAAACCTAATTCTTGATTCCTAAACTTAAAATGTTTATACATTTCACGCCAACAAAATAGAAACCGAGCCAAATACAATTTATAAATTGTCAATACTTAGTGATAACAAACGACTTAACCTTCTAAATATTGCCGAGGTCCAATACTAAAGAGCTTTATCCACACCCCCTATTCCCTCCCCCCTTTGCGAAAAACGACATATAAAAAACGCTTTTGTAGTTTCTCCCCAGGTTCGGAGAAATAAAAAAAAAAGGTCGGAGCGCATGCGCAGAAAAAAAAATGGAATAAACTATATTTAAACCTACATTAAAAAACTTAACCTATCGAAAAATATATAGAGAAAAAAGTCAGGAATAATAGTCGGAAAAAAAATGATATCTAAAGCAGTTTGGGAGACGTTCTATATATATAAAGCGGTTTAAGGCGGAAGCTTGAAGAACGTGAATAGGAAAGCTAAACAGTAGAGTTTAGGGGATTGGTAACGTTATGTCAACGCAAGCAACGATTTACATGGGCCATTATTACTAGGTATTGTCAAAGTTCACAAATGGTAGACGCTTTACCGTTTCTAGCCTTCCGAGAAGCACGTGTATATATGTACACATATGCGGGAATAGATCAGTACAAGGTCCGGCCTATTGCTCTAAAAAGTCTTTCCTTGTGAAAAAACCAGAAAAAGAGGGGGAAAAAATGTCGAATGATTGGCTTAAAAGTGGGCGCGGGCATGATCTTCAGAATTCCCATGAATGGTATTAGAATCATCATTTTGTAATCTATCACTGCTTAATCTCGGGGAAGTTGGTTTTTTGAATGAGAATTTTTTTGTTCCTCCGTTAGTATGACTTGAAGGTATCATTATACCCAGGAAATCGCTTTTCGCTTTAAAAACGTGGCGATAAACATTGCACATGCCCATGAATATATGACTTTGTAGGACTTGAAAGAAAAAAAATATATTAGGATCGATTTTTTTTTTTTACTCTTTTACATTTATTTTCTTCTCCGTGTGAATTTTGAAGAAAAAAAAGGGCAAAAAAAATATGAGTACACATAATTCTAAAAAATATTATTTCTCATAGATGACTGAGCATAGGTTTTTCTCGGGAAAAAAGGGCAGAGTGTATGCATTAACCTGGTTAGATATACGATACTTTTTGATATACTACTAAAATCAAAATCAGAAAGATATAAGAATGTGACATAACGATTTTTTCACCTATTCAAAAAATTATAAAATCTGTGCGATTTGCAAAACATATGGCCGACATTTTTAGGAAGGATATTTTGGAACAATTTCTTTAAATTGTCAATTTTTGTTATCAATTTTAATATTTTGAGTAAAGTATTGTGCAAACATTATTATGGTAGATCGCTTATTTATATATTACTCGTGACTTCATTTCATTCTTTTCCGATTTGGACGTCTAAGTTTAAACTGTACTTTATAAAGAAGCATTTTTGTGTAATTTAGGTATAGAAAACACATTTTACTCTCCGTTGGCGCTCTAAGTGCTTGTAAGAAAATATTATAGAAAATCATACCATGCGGTAGATATTATTTTTAAAGTTTCACATTATAAATTCTCTCTTCGTATTTATCCAATTAGATAGGTTACTGTCTAAAATTGCTGTTATTTTAGAGTTAAGAGAATTACTAACAAATCAACGAATTATCTCTCTTTAGGACTTACTGTTAGTTATACTGAAGTTCTTTCGTGTACTAACTTACTAAGATATATTAAGGATATATTAAGGGAACATTATGCATTTTATGTAATTTAAATGCAAGGATCTTTAATGCAACAATATTAGAGGATCCTCTTCAAAGTTATTTAAGGAGCTTTCCAATCGAAACGATTTTATCGACTTGATAATAAACGGCGCATGCCTTAAATAAATCAATCACCACCCAACTACTTTGCATTGCACAAAGAAAAATGCTTAGCACGAGGTGAAGTGTGCTTTAAAATTCTATTTCAAACTATTAACAACCACTTCCTAATTGGATAACAACCCTCTGATATACACTCAGCAATTACCTCAGATCAATTGATTTAAACAATAAATCTCTTTTAAGAATACTCCGAAGTATTTGACCCCCTAACACCCATTGTGCGAAGCAATCTGCATCAAAATATTTATGCTTCGGATCACGTTCAATCAAAACAGCAGCATTTTCAAATTTTCAAAGCTCCTTTGCTCTGAGTCTATTGTTTAAAACGAGAATATGCAAGTGTTAATAATAGGACGTTTCTCTAAAGCTTGATGGTGATGTGCACGCAAGTCTTTTAGAGAGTTTTCCAAACAACACATCTCTTCTGTAACTCATACCGCGCGAAGAGAGTTTTGTAAATGGTAATGTAGTCATGATGCTCAACTTCATTTCTCTTTTGCAGCAAAATTTCATGGGCCTCTAATTGGCATCCAAATTTAAATTATCTTTCACAAATTATGAATTAACTGTTACGATGGCCGATAAATTTTCTGCCAGATGTATAAGATAAATAATTTTCTCAGTTTCGTACTACTTTCTTCTATAGAAAATATCAGCGAGAAATTCCTCAATACTTCTGGTCCGCAAACACAGATTAGTGATACAAGTAAGTGGTCTTCCCAGCAATGCATAATTTAAAGATCAATAAGAAGTCCAGACAAAATGCTTACGAAATTTCGATTATCATCGTGGATTCTGACTTTGAAAAATTTTTAAAGTTCACACTATTTTTTTATATTTTAGTTTATTTAAAAAATCGAAATGATGTAGTCAAGTTATTGCATAAAGAAAGGCATGCATGATGTTTATGCATAAATTTATTTCTTCGTGGTGTAGTAACTGAATACAGGCTTTCAATTGACAGATCATTTCAACTTCAACATTGTTCAATATTTATTTGAAATATATCAAAATAATAAAGAAAATGTTAAATACCTTTTTTTGCTTTAGATTTAAATATATATATATATATATATATATATATATATATATATATATATATATAGCAATCAATCTTAAAGGTTCGAATATTTTCAGTAACACAGCTTTATTTAAAAGTGATATTATTTGTTTGAATATTTATTAGCCTCAAGTCCAATCTAAGACATTAGAGTATTGTTTTTGATATTTTAAAACTATAACAGTAAATAAGTTTTTTTTTTTTTCCTGCTATACACCAGTTATACTTCAGTTTTGAAAAATGCCACTCGTCGTGAACATAAACTGGTTCACGAATATTAATGATGTTTTAATGATATACATCATATCAGTATAATAGATAAATACCAATTCAGTTTTTTTTTTCCAACTAACAATGAAAGAACTTATCAAAAAAACTTAAAGAAGTTAAATATAAATAAATCAACACAAATTTTACAAATATATCTTTCCAAAGATTAGGAATTCGTTTCATAATAAATAGCAAAAAAATATGTCATATTTTATATATTTTTTAATTTAATAATTTAACGTAATAAATTTAAAGATTTGTAACTTTGCTAATTTTACAAATTCTTACATTTATATTTTTGTAAATGATACTTATGTAGTAAGCCACTTGATGAAAAAAATTGTAAAATTCCAGATTTGAGGAAGTTCCCTCTTAGAAAAGTTAAATATTTTTATTATAACAACTCGGAATATAAGTATAAGAATCCCTTATTATTTTATTAAGAGACTTTTATAAATAGCTATTCATTCGAATTTTAGATCATGTTCACTCAATATACCTTTACTTTTATAAATGTCAATCACAATTATTGTTATACTTTCATCAAAATAACGTTTACAAAAAGCTCATATTGCAGAGTCTTTTGTATAGTAACCGATGTCCTAATGTTGTACCGTAATGATTAAAATATTAATGTTAAAATACTGGAAATTTACAATATCTGATTTGAAACGTTCCAAAATACATTTTTGATCATGAAATTTCCTTAATAATTTGAACATTTCAGTAAATTGTCAAGCAAGCAGTATTAGTAAGACTTTTGATGAATTAGGTTGATTAATATAAAATAATTACGATAACAAAAGTAACAATGATTTCTTAAATGCGAAATTTTTGATAAAGGCTTTGAAAATCATAATAATTCCTACCGTATGGTGTTATTTTATTGATAAAGATATTCTTAATTGTGAAAGTAATTCATATTCATATAAAAATGGTCACACATTTCCTCCTTTTTTATTGTTTCAGCTGATTATTTCAACTTATACAATGTGTAAGCACCTTGGAAAAAAAAGAAACGATAAGAAATTTCCTCTTTTCAAGACATGCTATCATTTGTCATTTTGATAAGAATCCATTGATATTTTTTTAGATGCGATTCCAGATATATGCGTTTCTCTACCGTAGTTCAATGAAGCGCGAGAGAAAAAAAAAAAAAGAAAAAGAAAGTCTCATTTCACGTTATATCGAAAAATTGTTCCTATCACTGCTATGATTTCTGTTAATTAACATACGTTTATGTAAACCTCAAAAATAACTTTTTTAAAAAGATATGTGTTTCTTTAATTCGTGTCGAAAATGCTAATGCCATTACATTTATGAAGGTTAATTCTCCAAGTACATTTGTAACAAATTTTCGTTTTGTTTGGAGTAAAAATCTTACAGTTTAGTATAAGCAGGTAGAGAGTTGAAAAATCCTCGACTGGTGTGGAATTGTGATAGAGGCACGCAAGTGGCGTGACGAAAAGGGGATTTTTGATTGAATGGGGTTTCTTAAATTGTTGGATTATTAATCATCGCCTTTTCCGGTTAAAAAGAACGTGTGTAGAAACAGAGGAAATGAAACAGATAGAGTGTCACGGTGTTCACTGCATTTCAAATGTGCAAATTTTTCAAAAATGATCAATGGAATCAGAAATAGTTTGAGGGAGAAATGACTGGAAGGGTATGTACATTTGCATTTTCACAAGCATTGAAATTCATTTCACTGAGGACGATGAGTGATTCCGAAAAATAGACCCTTATCTGGCCACGTTATTGATGAAGGGGCAAAATTATACGTGAGTATATTTGCATGTGCTGAATATTTTCAGATTTAGAGATTATGTCGGAAATTCTTATTCAGATAAATCAGTTACAAAACTTTGTTCCTTTTTTATAAGAAAAGGAAAATTCGTCATCGGTAGAAATTATAAATATATCATTACAAATATAACTACTTAAAAAACGACATTTTACACTGTATCAATCAAATTAAAAAAATATTTGTCCAAATGTTTCGTAAATACTTAATAATACTGGGTTTATTTTAAATTTAGTGTGATCTTAATTGGAAAGTGAAGTTGAGGTACTAAAACAAGTTAAACAATACTATATTTGCAGTTTCTCAAAATCCTCAGTCAGTTTATTTATTTATTTTTTTGGTCGTAGCTATTGTTTTTGATTTTTACAAATATAATTTAAACATAAAATTCAATATCGCATATGCTTATTCAAGAAGCACGATAACACAAATTTTCGATGATATTTAATGAAGTAATAGGAACTGTACAGAGATAAGATAAACTAAAAATCTTTAAAGTTTTCTCTTATAATTAAAAGTGTGATAAAAATCTAAAATCTAAAGATTAAAATTATGCTTTAGATAATTATTAGTAGGACGAAAATAAGAAAATTTCAAGATTTAAATTTAAAAAGCTTGATAAAATTAGAAGCATTCCGGTAAATTCCTTGATATTTTTCGATAAAAATCACTGTTTATTCACCATCTTCTTAGACTGAGACGAAAATTTTCAAAGTCATATGAACTAAGTTATTTCGACACAATACGAAAAAAAATATATAAAGTGAAATTATTTAAAGTTGCTAATTAATGCTTTATTTCATACGATTTGACTGAAGAAAACGGCTTTAGTCACGACACCCAGAACGTGCTACTTATTGAATCTCTGTTAACAATATTAAATTTATCAACACTCTCTTCGCACTTACATTTTCAGACCTAGAACGCTTCTGTATTCTAATTGAATTCAAATACTTGAATAATTTATCAAAGTGTTTTGTTTTCTCAGAAAAATCGCTATTATGGGATTCTCAAGTGATGCTCCACAGCGCTTGTGATATTATCACCGCATTACTTGTCTAAGGAAGACTGCTTCAACAAGCCGACCGGAGAAGCGTCAGCTATCTCACCCAAGATGTTTGTTGCCTTCCCCTAAAACAAACGTGAATTATTCGAAGTATTTTATTCTGTCAAGAGTTGTTTCCCTAACAATTTATAACTGATAATCGTTTCACATGCATAATTCGCTTGGATTTCCCGACAATTTTCTTTTTTCTTTTTTACGCGTGTGTTGTTTTTTTTTTTCTTATAATTGCAAAAAACAATGCTGTTTGTTTTCCTCCTTTCTTGTTTAAAGTTTGATTTGATAAAAATCAGCATGGAATAACTTAATTTTCTGAAGACCAAAATTTATTTAGCTGTCAGTACTAATTAGAATCTTTATTTTAATTTCAGGAAGCTGAGAATATTCAAATTGTTATTATTCATTTTAATCTGAATAATACCATAATGGGTTTTTAAAATTATCTTTATACAAATCCTTAAAAAATACGCATACAATTTTGAGTTGATTCAAATATTTCCTGGTTGAAAAGATAATTTTAAATAGACATTTTTTTTAAAACTTTCCAAAGTAGCTAATTTAAAAGTGTTTATGAATTCGGTTTGTCTGTCTGTCTGTAACAAGTAGGAATAATACAGTAAGAAGTATAATATAGGAATCAGTGTTTCTTCTCTTTATTATGAATTTAATTTTACGTTGTTTGTTTCGTTGCAGAAAAAAATAATTCAAAAGTTTAATTGTATAATTTTGAATTTATATGTACGATTAGTAAAACATAGATAAAGCAACGGTTTCCATATTCCTTGATATTTTTCGTAAAAAAAAAAACTATATTTTTTGAATCAATACAGTAACATTATTATCGCCGTGTCTAACAAAACAATAAAATCACAACACACCACAGTACCATTGGTATTGCAGTCAGTCATGCCTATTGATAGAATCCTAGAATCCTATGAAATTGTTCATATCCATTATGATACCGTAAAAACTTCATTTTATTGCTCTATTTGTAATATACCAAAAAAAAAAAAAAAAAAAAAAAAGCTAATAAAAGAAAACTGCCCAGTTAAACTGACGGCATTGAGCTCACAGGCTATTCAAACTAACTGTAAATTATATTCTTATTTCAAAGAATTTGAAATAAGCCCTCGAAAAATGAAGAAATCGACAATATATTAAGAGGGGGGAACCATCCCCCGTTTCTCCTTCTTATAATTAACCAATGAACCCATAAAACTAATCAGAGAAGCGCCTTACCACAATGAACCTATATACAAAATTTTAAAAAATCGGATAATTCTGCATGAAAAATCCATTTATCTAAATTAAGGGGGGGTTAGCCCCCTGTCCCCCCTTTATACTTAACCAAAGAACCCCCAAAACTAATCAGAGAAGCGCCTTATCACAATGAACATATATATAAAATTTGAAGAAAATCGGATAATTCTGCTTAAAAAATCCATTTATCTATATCAAGGGGGGTTAGTCCCCCCCGTTCCCCCCTTTATACTTTACCAGTGAACCCCCAAAACTAATCAGGGAAGTGCCTTACCACAATGAGCCTATATACAAAATTTGGAGTAAATTGGATAATTCTGCATGAAAAACCCATTTATCAAAATTAAGGGGGGGGGGGGGGGTAGCCCCCGTTTCCCTCCTTTACACTTCACCAATGAACCCCCAAAACTAATCAGGGAAGCCCCTTACCACAATGAGCCCATATAGAAAGTTTGAAGAAAATCGGATAACTCTGCATGAAAAAAATCATTTATCTAAAATAAGGGGGGAGGATTAACCCCCCCCCCCGTTACCCCCTTTATATTTAACCTATGAACCCCCAAAACTAATCAGGAAAGAACCTTATCACAATGAACCTCTATACAAAATTTCAAGAAAATCGGATAATTCTGCATGAAAAAACCATTTATCCAAATTAAGGGGGGTTAGCCCCCCGTCCCCCCCCTTTATAGTTAACCAATCAATCCCCAAAACTAATCAGGGAAGCGCCTTATCACAAGGAACCTATAAACAAAAGTGGAAGAAAATCGGATAACTCTGCATGAAAAATTCATTTATCTAAATTAAGGGGGAGGATTCCTCCCCCCCCCGTTAGCCCCTTTATACTTAACCTATGAACCCCCAAAACTAATCAGGAAAGAACCTTATCACAATGAACCTATATACAAAATTTGAAGAAAATTGGACAATTCTGCATGAAAAAACCATTTATCTTAATTAAGGGGGGTTAGCCCCCCCCGTTCCCCCCTTTATAGTTAAACAATCAATCCCCAAAACTAATCAGGGAAGCGCCTTATCACAAGGAACCTACAAACAAAATTGGAAGCAAAACGGTTATTTCTGTCAAGAGTTATCGCGTTACGTACGTACATACGTACATACATACATACATACATACAGAACGGGCGGGCACATAAGCTCTCAGGCTTTGATAGCCTGTGAGCTAAAAAGTAATTTGAAACTTAGTTTGAAACGGAAACAAATTTGAATGCGAATTAGAGTGATTAGAAGATAATTTATAATAATAAATTACCAGCAATTTTTATCGATCCTATACTTTTTTTGTCATCGTAAAATGAAGAATTTTGGCAAGCGAGTAAAAGATAGGAAAATGCATAAGTTTTACTTACTTTAATAAAAGAAAACTGCCCAGTTAAACTGACGGCATTGAGCTCACAAGCTATTCACACTAACTGTAAATTATATTCTTATTTCAAAGAATTTGAAATAAGCCCTCGAAAAATGAAGACATCGACAATATATTAAGAGGGGGGAATCATCCCCCGTTTCTCCTTCTTATAATTAACCAATGAACCCATAAAACTAATCAGAGAAGCGCCTTACCACAATGAACTTATATACAAAATTTGAAAAAATCGGATAATTCTGCATGAAAAATCCATTTATCTAAATTAAGGGGGGGGTAGCCCCCCGTCCCCCGTTTATACTTAACCAAAGAACCCCCAAAACTAATCAGAGAAGCGCCTTATCACAATGAACATCTATATAAAATTTGAAGAAAATCGGATAATTCTGCTTAAAAAACCCATTTATCTATATCAAGGGGGGTTAGTCCCCCCCCCCGTTCCCCCCTTTATACTTTACCAGTGAACCCCCAAAACTAATCAGGGAAGTGCCTTACCACAATGAGCCTATATACAAAATTTGGTGTAAATTGGATAATTCTGCATGAAAAACCCATTTATCAAAATTAAGGGGGGGGGGGGGTAGCCCCCGTTTCCCTCCTTTACACTTCACCAATGAACCCCAAAAACTAATCAGGGAAGCCCCTTACCACAATGAGCCCATATAGAAAGTTTGAAGAAAATCGGATAACTCTGCATGAAAAAAATCATTTATCTAAAATAAGGGGGGAGGATTAACCCCCCGTTACCCCCTTTATACTTAACCTATGAACCCCCAAAACTAATCAGGAAAGAACCTTATCACAATGAACCTATATACAAAATTTGAAGAAAATCGGATAACTCTGCATGAAAAAAATAATTTATCTAAAATAAGGGGGGAGGATTAACACCCCCCGTTACCCCCTTTATACTTAACCTATGAACCCCCAAAACCAATCAGGAAAGAACCTTGTCACAATGAACCTATATACAAAATTTGAAGAAAATTGCATAATTCTGCATGAAAAAACCATTTATCCAAATTAAGGGGGGTTAGCCCCCCGTTCCCCCCCCTTTATAGTTAACCAATCAATCCCCAAAACTAATCAGGGAAGCGCCTTATCACAAGGAACCTATAAACAAAAGTGGAAGAAAATCGGATAACTCTGCATGAAAAATTCATTTATCTAAATTAAGGGGGAGGATCCCCCCCCCCGTTAGCCCCTTTATACTTAACCTATGAACCCCCAAAACTAATCAGGAAAGAACCTTATCACAATGAACCTATATACAAAATTTGAAGAAAATTGGACAATTCTGCATGAAAAAACCATTTATCTTAATTAAGGGGGGTTAGCCCCCCGTTCCCCCCTTTATAGTTAAACAATCAATCCCCAAAACTAATCAGGGAAGCGCCTTATTACAAGGAACCTATAAACAAAAGTGGAAAAAAATCGGATAACTCTGCATGAAAAATTCATTTATCTAAATTAAGGGGGAGGGTACCCCCCCCCCGTATGAACCCCCAAAACTAATCAGGAAAGAACCTTATCACAATGAACCTATATACAAAATTTGAAGAAAATTGGACAATTCTGCATGAAAAAACCATTTATCTTAATTAAGGGGGGTTAGCCCCCCCGTTCCCCCCTTTATAGTTAAACAATCGATCCCCAAAACTAATCAGGGAAGCGCCTTATCACAAGGAACCTATAAACAAAATTGGAAGCAAAACGGTTATTTCTGTCAAGAGTTATCGCGTTACGTACGTACATACGTACATACATACATACATACATACATACATACATACAGAACGGGCGGGCACATAAGCTCTCAGGCTTTGATAGCCTGTGAGCTAATAAAAAGTTTTAAAATCTTTTTATCCCTTTTGAAATTCATTAAAATATTTCAAATATTTTTGTCATCTATGCTAATAAAAAAAAGTTTCGCTTTGTGTCTCGGTGTGTGTCTGTCTGTCTGTTTGTCTGCGACGGCCAGCGAAATCTAGCGTTCCTAGAAGTCTGAAAATTTATATTTATAAGTAGTACAAAACCTGATCTCACGCACTAGAGTCTCAGAATTTTAATATTTTGACAATTACCCAAGATATTAATTAGAATCTCATTAAGCATCACATCAAAAAAGTCACCTTTTTTATCAAAATGACTAAAGAAAAGAACACCTGTTCTTGATTTGCAAGCAGAAATGAACGAATTTGAAATTCATTTACTAATTAGCGAATTTTAAGAAAACTAATTAAGATATCGAATTTGAGCATATGTAGAACAATTTTCTGCATCCGATAATGCAATTTTTGTAAAATTCGGTCGGTAATTTTTCTTAATTTTTACAAAAAACTGCCAAAAATCTGGCGCCGCCAGTAAAAAAAATCCGAGAAAGTTTCAGACAGGGATTTGCTTTCTTTAAAAACTGAAATACAAAGATATATGTTTCTCTGGCCGATCCCTCCACTTAGTTTGCGAATATGAAAGGAAATAACTGCTAATTTTTACTAATGAACAAAAATTGAGATAACTAATTAAGATATAGATTTGAAATTGAAGATGGCAAGGGGTGCCTTCTGGCGGCTATTTTAGCTTTGTGTCTTCGTTATGTTCTAATTATCAAAAAAATATAATTCCTTTTTTAATGATCACGTTAATGTAGGAGAATGTGGTTTTCTTGAACAAATTATTCGTTATATTTGCGGATATGGGGAGGGAGGGGATTAACGCCTTGCTCTGATTTACACAAAACAAATTCCATTTAAGAAATTTAATATTTTTAGCTTCTCCCGTAGCGTTTTATAAATGTTATAAACCGAGAATACCAGAAATTTCAAATAACGATTTTCGTAAAAATTAAATTTATGTTCCTTATAAAAGTACACAACCCGTATTTACTTGATGTATACCACCAATCAAAGTAAATGATTTGTTGTTGAGCACTTGCATTTTTATCTCGGGTTCTATGGACCCGATCACAACGGGGTTTGGATGATTCGACTTGGTTTTCGATCAAGTTACAGATTTTAGTTCACCTTCCACCACCAGGGGTGCATCATTTTATCGAGTTCTATGGCCCCGTTTTTCGACAGGAATTGATCCATTCAACTCCCTTGATAAAACGGGTACCCATGTCGGATGTTCTTATAGAACAAATTGCGGCCCCTGGCGGTGAAAAGGGGAACTGAAGGAATTAGCAGCGCGTGCGCAGCACTCTTGCTATACGGTGCCGGAGACAGCGGGGACACGTGTTGGAGTTTCGTTTCGAAGGTGGTTTGTTTGGAACAGACTGCACCCCCTGGCGGCAGAAGATGGAATTAAAAGATTTTGCAGCATCTGCGCTGCATGCCTACTATACGGTTCCGCAGGCTGCGGAAAAACGTGTCGGAGGTTCGTTTACATCAGAAAGCACCACCTATCGGCTGAAAGTGGAAATAAAGGATTTTCCTCGCGTGCGCAGCACTTTTAAATAAATAATTTCATACTAAACTGGGTTAAAGCTATAAAATCATGCAAACTTTAGGTTTGTTTAATTTTATCACGGGTCCGGGCAACGCCGGGTGGGTCAGCTAGTTTAAAATAAAATTATTTATTTTTAAGTATTCATAAAACTATTATTTTTGACAAGTATATTATAATATATAAATTAAAATATTTAGTTGATTAAAATCGGGAAAAAAAAATATTGCTAACTGCGGAAAGCGAGTAAACGATAGAAAAATGCAAAAGTTTTACTTACTTTTATAAAAAAGTTTTTTATTTCTTTTATGCCTTTTGAAATGCCCTAAAATGTTTCAAATATTTTTGTTATTTAACATAAAAGTATTCATTTTTAAGCATTCATAAAAACAACTATTATTTTTGACACATATATTATAATATATAAATTAAAATATTTAGTTGATTAAAATCGGGAAAACAAAATTGCTAATTTCGGAGAGCGAGTGTAGAAAAAAGCATATTTTACTTAATTTTACAAAAAGTTTTTAAATCTTCTTTTTATACCTTTTGAAATGCGTTAAAATGTTTCGAATATTTTTCTAATTTAAAATAAAAGTATTTATTTTTAAGTATTCATAAAATTAAGTATTATTTTTAACAAATATATTATAATATATAAATTAAAATATTTAGTTGAATAAAATAAAAAATAAAAACATGTATTGCTAATAAAAAGAGAAAAAAAAAAGAAAGGAGAGAGATAAAAAGAAACAATGCATAACCAAAGTAATTTTGTTTTTTCATTCAATTATGCCATTTGTCCATGTGATCGACATTACAATTCTGATTTCTCCAATAATAATTCCTCGTTCAGGTATAATCCGTTCCAGCAGGTTAATACGTGTGTTCTTGGATTTTAATCCTTTTAAAAACATGTCTGACTGTTTTCATAAAAATTCTAAAACATGTGAGAACAAAGACTTATTCAACGGAAAAACCCAAGAAAATATGCATTTTTATAAAAAGTTTGCATGTCTGATGAGGAGTAAATAAGAAGAATTCAAAATAAATATTTAGCAAAGTAAAGAATTTCTTGGGAATATCTTTTCGCACAGTTCTGCGTGCCTTCACTTCACACGCGTAACTGTAAATCAAAAAATTAACTTAAAATAACATTAACAAATTAGAAAAACATCCGGCTCATTTCTTTCATTTTCATAACTTATATAAACACTCTCGCAACAAAATAACCAGTCAAGTTCGCTCAAGAGGAACAAAAATTCGCTCTAGATAGACGGCTGATCCTTTACCTCCGTTCTTTTTTTTTACTGGCTGATTTTCGATCGTTAGTTTTAGTTAACTTTTTCTTCGAGTTAGTCCGTCTGGTTAAATTGTAAACGGGAGCATTTTTTAAAAGGAAGAATTGCATTGTAAATTTAATAAATGGATCTTAAATTTTTTATACTAAGATTTGTCAAATGATAATAACTAGCTGACTCCTCCCACCCGGCGTTGCCCGGGCCCATGAAAGTAAAATAAAAAAAAAACATCACTTTTTTTATTAATTTATATCTTTAACCCGATTTTGTATGAAATTATATTTTTAAATGAAAAATTCGCGAAAAAATATTGATATTTAGTGATAAAAGTGCTCATTTTCTTGTTTTTTTTACCTAAGGTCGTTTCATAGTTCTAAAATAAAAAGTTCTTTTTGTCCGAACTCTTTCAAATCTTTATTGGTGATAAATAAAACGGTTTTACAGCCCGTGTAAAAATTTCGTGAAAAAATATTGTTATCTAGTTGTAAAAGAAATGTTTTCTTCTCACTTTTTTGTTTGTTTGTTTATTATCGTGTCGGCTCCTTTAACATAGCAATAAAAAAATTGTTCTCATCTTCCGAACTCTGTGACATTTCAATCGGTTATAAATATAACTGTATCCAAGGTCTCTTTAAAATTTTGCAATCCTAAGTTCTTAAAAAAAAAAACTTTAGCTTTCAACCTCAGACCAAAAATATATTAGGACATATATGCTTTCAATGCAATGGTACGGCTTCATCTGTTTTCAATCAACACTTTTCAATCGCCCTAGGCTAAACAAGTGAGGGTTGGGTTAATCAATCAGGTTTCTCGTTTCTGCCTTCAAAAAAACGACGACGCAAAGAGACGATTTTCATGTGGATTTGACAGAATGCGCTTTTCGTTTTAAATATATTGATAATATACCAATAAATTTTGCGGTAAATTTACAGGATTGCTAGTAAATATTTAGTTTTTTTTTCTTTTTTTCTTTTAAAGACACATATTTTATCAAACTCATTTCTTGTACCAATATAACCTCTTCATTTTCTTCCTTTCTTTCTTTTTTAACACTTTTATAAAGCATACATTTGGCAGAATGCGACCACTATGTTATAAATATTATGTAAATGATGCAATTAATTAGACATATATCTTGATTTATACAAATTACAAAAGGTGCAAGCAGCTTTATAAATGGCTCTTTATTTGACAATCATTTCGCTGGATAAAAATCGTGGTATAATGTACCGGAAATAAAGTCTGTGAGATTTATCATAACCTTTGCGATAATTTTAAAAAAGGCTTAGCACTTCGTTAAATTTTGCGAATAAAAATTGGACCTTTCTTTCTTTTTTTCGTTTTTGTACGCAAAACTTCTTACAATTACAACAAATTACCATTGTTTCTTTGTGGGCTTTCCGTTAAAAAACTTTCGAATTACACACCTTTTTTATCATTAAATAATAGCTTTTTGTTACTTTTTCGACAGCAGAACAATAATAACGCTCTTCAATTCTAAGTGTTGTATAATTATATTAAAATGAATAAAAGAATTGCTTTAAAATATGCAAATCCCGAAGTTCTTAATCCGAAAATCCCACACCCTTTGCGACCTTAATATTGCGCCAAATCATTCTTTTATACATTCTCAGCATTTTCCATGATTCTAAAGCGTGAAACACGTCGGCGAGTGTATTTTGGCGTGCACTACGCACATAAATTCAATTCTGCAGCCTTTTTTGTAAACTTCTGTTACGTTCAATTACTCATCACTTTCAAAAGATGTCCCAAATTTTTATGGTAAGGAAAGATTCTGTTCCCTTTCCTTCGATCTGCGGTACAACTCTTTCGCTACAGAGAAAAAAAAGAAAGAAAGAAACCTAAAAAGAAAAAACTATCTTCTCCATTTTCAAGCACGAACCATGTTTGGAATTTCATTTCTCGCGGATATTCATTCCACGATAACCCATTACATCTCCCACCCCAATGCTACAACACAATAACAATGAATCTACACCACTGAAAACTTTTCATGCAATTTTCGGCAACGTTCTGTACCTGGGACCCAACAAAGGACTTTCTCGGCTTCTACGGAATAAAAATTTGCCTTAATGCATTTTATGAGTAGTGTCTCTGCTTGGCTTTCATTTCTTTTAAAAAACTGAAAAGTTTCTGAGCGTATTCTATTCAAATAAGAAAATGTTCTCATATTTGACGTTTATTTTTGCGCCCTTTGTTGCGGGAAATATTCCTTCTCTTTTTTCAAGAAACATTTAACTTGACGTTGTTCATGTTCAATCTTAGCTTTTATACTAATCCAAAAAGCTTTCTCAGTGGTAACTTTAGAAAATGGAACATGGGAAAATAAAAAAAAAATAGAAAAAGAAAAAGAAAGAAAAGAAAAATAAATATATTTATCAAACTGTATCTCAAACAGTTACTTTTATTATTATTTTTATTTTTTTTAACATAAGTGCATGTAAGCATAAATCTAAATGTTTAAAAATTAGAACAACTATTTACGGCAAAATAAATAAATAAATTAATTAATTAAATTAAATTAAATTAAAGAATTTATCACTTTACGTTGGAAAAACATATCATTATTAAGTAATCCTATTATTATGTTGACATATTATTGAAAGACATAACATCATAACAAAAAACTTTAAATTCCCAAAAATTATTGATTAAATGCTACACAAGTAATATGACTACATTAATAAGATGTAATGACTAACTTAGAATTAAAATATGTATATTTATAGTGAAAAACTCTAATTTTCCAATTGTTAAATGTTTATTTCATTCCTATATCATATTTCATCCCAAAGTTTTTCTCACAATTTGTCATTTAAATACTAAGTGTAATTTAATAAACAAGAATTTGAAACACGTTAAATTTCCTTTCAGTGATACCTGAGTAAAATAAAATCAAAAATTTTAAGATTGCGATTATTTATGTGAAAAGCTCTAATTTTCTAATTGTTAAATGTTTATTTACTCTCTATAGCATATTTCACTGCAAAGTTTTTCTCACAATATCGCATTAAATACTATAATTGACATTTAATAAAGAAAACTTTGAAACATGACAAAGAAAATTTATTTTAATTTATACATGAGTAGATTAAAAGCAATAATTTAAAATTTTCAGCTAAACCCTTTGTTTATATGTTTAATTGATCCAGAATACATAATTTCAATTTAAAATTTTCAAAATAAGCAATCAATCAAAACTTTCCTATATAATTTTACTTTTCGCATAAATTTATAGTAAATACAGAATTACAAAATGATAATTTATGCGAAAATCTTAGATTTCCCTTTGATAGTCACTTGTTTTTGTCTTTATCTCATCCTGAAATATTAGAAACCGAGACTAGAATATATTAAAAATTAACAGAACATCAAGATTTATAACTGAGAAAGGGTAAAAAAAAAAAAAAAACGTTCTGAGAATTTTTGAAAGATAAAAAATCTAAAGCAGATTTCTTAACATAATTTTTGGAAAAGGAAGTTAATGCTTGAGAACGTATATACACTGCAAAAAAAAAATGTTGATTTTAATGTATAAAACTGGCATCTCAGCTACCAGTATTATACCATAAAATAATCAGTAATAAACAGTAAAATGCGTATTACTGCTTATTTTACTGTTGATTACTATTATTACTGTTGATTTTACTGTATAATACTGGCAGTTATTATACCGTAAAATCAGCATTTTTTTTTTTCAGTATACTTGACGTATTTGACAGCATAGTACTATAAGATATTCGAAGCCACAGAGAATTGAAAAATATAATCAATTTTTTTCTTGTCAACCCTTCTTCAATGTTTCTAATATTTAAATAATTTAGTTCAGTCTACTCAGCTACCAAAATGCGTTTAAAATAACTTCAGCGATTTGAATTTCAGTAAATCTGGTTGGAAATAACGAATCGACCTCAACATCTTTCCCAACCGTTATTGGAAAACCGCTCGGTCACACCGGAATATATCTTTTATTTTATTTTTATTTATTTATTTTATTTTTAATGGAGCATAAAAATATAATTTCAGGCAATTTTTTATCTTGATTAGACTTTACGGGTATTTATTTCATGTTGATCTATAAAGTGGATTCTTCAAAATATTATTATTTTTTTTATTATTATTAACGTTAAACATACCGGGAATTCTTGATCTTGTTTAGACTTTATGGGTATTTATTTCATGCTGATCTATAAAGTGGATTCTTCAAAATATTATTTCATTTTTTTTCTCATTAATAACGTTAAACATACCGGGAATTTTACTTAAGAGGCTACTGCACTCACGCGAAAACACCCGCTCGCTATTGTTAATCCTATGGTTGAAATATTTTAATTTCGGATTTCAATATTTTTAAATGTTGAAAGTGGAAGTATCCTCAATAAATAATAATAAAAAAACTGCAACCAAAATCAAAAAAGTAAAAAAGGGCCTGCATAGAAATCAACCTCAGCTATCCAATGAAAAAAAATCATTCAATTTTTTTAAATGCGAACGAGATATTGAGATACCTTAAAATATTTTCCCCATAGGATTAACATTATCGAGCGGATGTTTGCGTGCAAGTGAAGTAGCTTCTTAAGTTATAAAAATTTTATTTAACGTACTTCTGTATGAGTTATATTTTATGTATTTTATGAAGAAATTTCTGGTTCGAATCGAAATATTTCCATTTGGTACAGGTCAAATGACCGGTTGTTGGTGTACACTGCAAAAAAAGTGTTGATTTTACAGTATAATAAGCAGTAGTACGCTGCCGCGCCTTAACGTACTTCTGTGTGAATTATATTTTATGTATTTTATGAAGAAATTTCTGGTTCGAATCGAAATATTTCCATTTGGTACAGGTCAAATGACCGGTTGTTGGTATATTTAGTGTTAAATTTTTCGAGGTTGTAATTCGCATAAAATTTACTGATCAAGATGATGCAAAGCGAAACAAATCACTAAATTCCCTCATAAATTTATGAAAAAATAAATTATTCAAGTAATGATTCTGTAAAGTATTTTAAATAGTCATTTAAAAACTAGAAGGGGCACTAGAAACTGCATGCTAATGTATATCAAAATCGATCTTTATCTAAACCTAGATGATACGGAAGATTACCAGTAGCTTAGTAAATATAGTAATGCTGCTTTTTATGGCAGTTATCAAGAATAGGCTCTTTCACGCACATGTGAATGTGATTGAAACATTGTTATTCTTTTGTATTGTTTCAACAAAAACAGAAATTGATTGCCTGTTTATTTTTGGTCTGCTGGAGCAAGGACAAAATTAATGGCGTCTAACAAGCGTCAGTCTCTTTTTATGCTATTTGGTTAAAGCAAGAATGCTGTTTTTATGTTATTTCCACTTTTTAATATGCAAGCTGTAAGTTCAAAATTTCTTTCAAGTAAGTTAAGCCGGAATAGTCTGATGATTTCCACAGGATTACCAAATAATTTATAAACACCCTTGGTTTGTTTTTTAATCTTATTGTTCATTAGTATCAAGAATTGTACATTCTTTATTTCTTTAATATCAAAGCATGTTTACTTGTTTATTGAAAAAACTATATTGTAACGGCTACTTAAAATCATTTGATTTTTTTTTAACTGTATCTTCCTTTATGTTACATTCCATTATGATTTTCTCGAACTTTTGCATTTAAAACATTATGTAACAATATAACTATTTCAGCCAACCTATAACTTTTACAGTTGTTACTATGATTGTGATTTTAGTTTAATACACGTTTTATTGTACTTGAAACTACCATAAAATATATTTTTAAAGACACTGTTGAAAGTGTAATTTAATTTTAATTTTAGGTAGCTTTCATTACAAAAAACTATTTATTGCAGTCGTTTGGAGGAAAGCAATCCCAGAAAATGTTGGTATATTTTCACTTATCATGACCTCCAGACCCCAAAACCACCCTCCGATATATATATATATATATAATCTGGGGGAGACCTACATCCAGCGGTGGATTGAAAACGGTTGATGATGATGATGATATATATATATATATATATATATATATATATATATATATATATATATATATATATATATATATATATATATATATATATACATATATATATTTAAAAATGAAAACACATGTTATTTCATCAAATATTGTGAGCATTATGCCTATAATCGACAATATTAAGACCCTAATAACACACACACACATATATATATATATATATGAAACAAGATAATAAAAAACCTACAAGATTTCAAATAACAAAATAAAAAATAAATAAATGACATAAATAGAAATTAGAGCTTAAAACAATGTGCAAGACTCACAAAAAAAACTAATATTTCTGTTGATTGAACTTCAAAGTGCTCTACAAACAGCAAGTCATCATTAGACTCGAAATGGCTGCTAAAAGCTCAGTCATTGCTTTGAAAACAATGATGAGAAGAAATTAAAAATTGTTTAATGCTGACATCTACCTCAGAAAAATATAAGTAAAAGCTGAAATGTATATATATACATATATATATAAATCAACATTTGAACGGAGGGTGGTTTTGGGGTCTGGGGGTCATGATCGGTGAAAATATATCGAAATTTTCCGGAACTGCTTTCCTCCGAACGGCTGCAATAGGTAGCTTTATACTTTTTTGTATTGAAAGCTACCTAGAATGTTTAAAAATTCAAAAAGGTGTACAAAAAAAAAATTACAAATTGAAAAAATAGTTTCCATTAAGTGTCAGATCGTGATACAAGTATTCCGGAGCATTTTTTGTTTTGGCTTTATCTTAAAAAATGGCTGAGATATGGCAGTTTGAAATTCTAAGGTGGCTGACATTTTGAAACAATCTAATTTTTGTTATGCTGTAACTCGCGTATTTATGAACCGATCTAAATGTGACTGATCATGTGTACAGGACATAGCAAGGTCTCGACCGAGTCCGTTGACCAGCTTCATGCGCCATCTTGTTTCAACGTGGCGGCCAGTTAAAACTTTATTTTTTTTTAATTCAAAAAGATGTATAAAAAAAATTATAAATTGAAAAAAGTTGTTTCCGTTAAGTGTTAGATCGTGATACAAGGATTCCGGAACATATTTTGTTTTGACTTTATCTTAAAAAATGGTTGAGATATAGTTGTTTGAAATTCTAGGTTGACTGATATTTTGAAACAATCTGATTTTTGTTATGCTGTAACTCACATGCTGAAATTCGCATTCAAATTCAGTATTAACAAAATCCGGGATTGAATCTTCTATAATAAAATCGGGTTCCAAGCAAATTATCTTCGGTTGTTTGAGTAAAATGAGTTGAATTTTTAAAAACACGGAATATGGGAGCTACCTTTTCCTCCCGGTACAAGCCGGAAGGACTTTTAAACTTAAAACTGTTTGCACTAAAGAGGTAAATAATTTTGCTTTAAAACTTTTGGAAAACAACTAATGCTAATCATACATTTTCAAAAACATTCACTACTTCTTCAAAAACTCCTAGGTTCCTTTTTGCGAAAACGGCCGCGATTGCTGGAGTCAGAACTGGAAAAGACGTTTTTTTAAACGTCCAAAAATTGGATTTGAGGCAAGAGAAGACTCGAAATTAATGGCAGTTATGGTTGCTAATGCAAAAACCTTCCTGCACTCTTTTACTTTTCGCAAAGAAGGTTATAAATGAAAAACAGGGGAAAGCCAAACTTAAAAGTTTATTATTATTTCTTTTTTTTTAAGATGTGAATTATTTTTTCCTTCCTTAGGAGTTCTGCCATCTCCGTAGGGTAATTCAATTATTTTCTGGGGAATTTAACTTTTTTTTTCTCGAGCATTTTTTCATCGTGGCTTCTGGGAGACGGAGAGATGTTAATAACAATACATTAGGCTCAGCCCATGCGAACATTAAAACAGCTCAAAAAAGTAATAATATTTACACGACATTTTGTGGTATTATTAAGCACACTGGAGCATATCTAATGCAAAGGAAATGGGAACAAAAGCGTCGGAAAACAAACTTTTTTTCTGAGAGGAGACAGAAAGAAGGAGAAAAGGAGATACTTTAATTGTGCAAGAAACATTTAGAAAACAGTTTGTTGGAACAACTCCTTATGCATCCGTAAGTATGTAAAAGGAGTGCGTTCAATCTGTTAAATTGTTATCACTACTGCTGGAATTCACTCTATTTGACCGCAGTTTATCCAAGACGTGAATAATAGAATCGAAATTAATATGGAGTGTATAAAGTTTGTGCTCTCACTTTATAAGTCTGTTTACTGTGATTACATGCAGAAAGTAAAAGAAATTGCCACACAAAGGAAAAAATATATTAATAAAATTGTTTTTGCATGCGCAAGAAAAACAAATGTTAAATTAAATAAAGTTTACTCTGATACATTTAAGTATAAGGTTAAAAATTCTTGCGGGAAACATGAGTATATTTCGGTATTATTGGGCTATGTATCGCAAAATTAAAATACAAGTGTATATCGGTCATTTTTGTTATGCAAACTTCTAACTTATTTTTTTATTTGAAAGGTATAATATGTATATAATGTATAGCAATATAACTTAAAATGAGTGATTATTTCAATTATTCTAATTATCTTTATTTCTTGAATATATATACCTAGCATGTATTTTTAGTGGTTTCGAAAAGCAAATAAACCCTTTTTTGAGCAATAAACAGAATGAATGAATTCGATAAAAATATTAGTTCTCATTGCTACAATGACTTAATTTTATTGAAAATAAATACAATAACTTGGGGTATTTGGACCTTGTTGGGTGGTACTTGAACCCAAACATAAAATGTTTTAAATAAGTCCAGGTCTACTGTGTTACTTAGCTTGTGTTGTTACCTCTTAGATTATTGATGAATGACGTCAATACTCTTAACACAGTAGATGAAGAGAAAATTTAAGACTTTTTTCTTTCTTTTGGAGGGAGAGGGAGGTCCAAGTAGCATCCCAGGGTCCAAGTAACCCTACGTAAGTTACGGTATTTCTTTTCAATATAATTAAGTCATTGCAGAAATGAGGACCAATATTTAATTATTTAATAATTTGACAGAATTTAGAATACAGTAGCCTGTCTAAAACTGTGGGTTATATCTTAACTGGAAACGTTTTGGTCCTGTATCGTGAAAAGAATACAGTGCTAATAAAATTAATGTCATTTTTTTTTTCTAAATGACATTGTTAAAAAACAATGCATGCGAGAACTAAATGAGGATAATTATTACAAATTCTGCATAATTTTTACAAATTTACGATCTAATACTAATAAGTTTCATTATTCTATCCACTCCAGTAATTTTTTTTAAATGACTGAGATTTTATTCGCCGTGAAAATTAGTTTATAAAATTATAGTCCTCTGTCAAATGTTTCGTCACGATTTATAAAATCCTTCTTATCTGGATTTTCACGTAGCATTCACATTCGTTATCCCACGTTTTTCTTATTAAAAAAAGATAATCCGCGGTGTCATCTGATATTTTGCTAGATAAACTATGTTTAGTATACTATATAAATTATAGTTTTTCTTCATAGATATTTTATAGTTGTTGTAACTTTTTTCACAACCTTATCAATTTTCCAATGGCATTAAAATATCATCACATAGACATCTGGTTGAGAAATACATCAAGCGGAAAGCCGAATGAGTATAAGAAAGTTAATCATGAAAACATCTTATCAAAGCAATGAAAATGAACTTTTGAAAAGAAGGTTCTCTAATCAAAGCAACCTCTGTGCATTCAACATCAACTAATGTAAACGATAACTTAACCGTCGCGACCAAACGCCCTCAAGATAATCTGCACCACCCTCTCTCGAATCAGAAGTAGTTCTTTCTTCTATAAATTAATCCAAAATCAAAGTTTACACCATAAATATGGTAGAGTTTACGATTTCGTATCAGTGCTTTTCGCAAAGAGACATTCGCTATCTTTTTCGCTTCTGTCTACACCGAATTGCCCGTACGGCTTATCCCAGTATGAAACGCACTGTGCCAAGTGCCATCATATACATTTCGGTACGATTTGAGTAGATAGAAAGGGTGCCTGGGGTTCTTCTGTCGTCCCTAGTGTCTGTTGTTTAGCCATTATTTTGATCTGTCTGAACATTATCGCGACTCAGCTACATCTTCGAGTGGTTGAATTTCACAGTCATTTTACAAGTGAAAATACTCCATGGGAAAAGAAAAGATCCATTAAATAAAAAATGGGTGTGTATACTCTTTTAAAAGTCCAGAAATTGTATATCCTTTTTTCTCTTTTTCCTAGTTTTCTCTAGAACATGTCTCTAATAGATAACTTACTTTACATGATAATACCACTATTGGCTACCATTATTTTCAAACGACGTTCTTCGTGTTAATTGTCTACAACATTTGAATATAAATCTACTACTGGAATAGTGATAGCCAAAATGATTCTTGTATTTATAAGAGCCATCAAACTATAATTTGAGAAGCAGAATAAACCCACTACTGATTGCTGGAAAATTGTATTGATAAACTATCTAAAAGTACAGTTTTTATGATGGAATATATAATTTTGAAATGAAGTGGATATGTGTGCTATAAGGATTTTTTTCCAGTTAACAAAATGTTTGCACGCTGTATGAGCTATTTCTGTTTTCGTAGTTACCAGGTTCCGTCTTAAACAGATGATAAATTACAGCAAATAGCAATCTTTTGGCTTGGGGTATGAAAGACAAATTCCATTTTAACAAGTTTTGCTGTATTAAAATTTATATTAAAAATACGAAATATGGAACATAATTAATTTTTTTTTACAAATAATTAAAAAATATATTAAATTTATAAGAAAAATTATTGATATTTTCTTTAAAACTGCTGTTTTACAAGTCCAGTCAAATAATCTGCACTTGTTTCATGTCGTCTTCATTGAGGGAACCAGCTGAACATTTTCCAAACTTTTTTTCTTCTTTGTACCGTCTAGAAGTTATTTGTCCAGAACTTCGTGCACAAAGAGAAACATATTTCTATAAAATTAAGTCTTTTGAATGTAAATATGGATGAGAAGAGGTAGCACCAGGCAGAATTCTTTTCTACTTTCACGCACTGAGCAGTTCCACATTCTCAAGCTCATTAGGATTGCACCTAACATGTTTGTGTAGAGGAAGATGATGAACAATTCCATGCAGTCACGCCACTTCTCTGAAAGTTGAGAACATTAGTGGTACACGCCAGTAGCATATATACTTCTCTTTTTGTGCAAGAAACCGAGATAAAAATGAGTGGCATTCGCTTAGAAATCTCATTTCAAATATGTATGGTATTATTTAAAAAGCAAATTTTATTATTATTTCTAGAGGAGGAAATGCGCTTTTGATGTAAGTAAATAAGTTAGATATAGTAGATGTATGTGTGTGTGTATGTATGTGTGTTGCATTTACTAGTTAGATGATGTACATATACATATACAGAGTTATTCAAGAAACATTAGGCAAATTTGAAGGAATTGTAGAGCCTACATAACACCAGGTAACCAGGATTGCAATATGGAATAATATAGAATGGCTTACGAAAATCCGAACCCAGATTTTTATTCATAACTTTAACAATAATGATAGTATTCCAACGAAATATTCAACACATTCACCTTACTTAGTGGAAATGCGATGGTATTACGAAAAGTATTAGAAGCGCACTGTAATTAAGCTAATAAACCGCAATATAAATTTAAAAATACTTATAGATCCTGTTTAATCCAAAAATGATAACATCATAGAAAATCATGCTTCATGCGCTTCTAAATGACATCATTATCTCATTTTCAATAGAAACGAAATTGTTGTGGTTTTATCCCTTTTGTATCTTTATTTATTTATTAAAATCAATTACTCATTGATTGAGCTGAGAGTGAGCGAAGTTCGTTGCGTCCACTCCAATGGTAAATTTATGACTCTACTCCTCCTAAACTGTTCGGCCGATGGCCATCTAATCCAGCACACTGATAGCTCCCAAACCCGACATAAATCGTATAAAAGGGGGAAAAAACTGACACAAATCGTGTTTTTGACAAAAATTATATATCATATGTAAAATAATTTAAGGTTTCAATTTAAGCTTTTTTTCAGTCTTTAAAGATCATATGTGTTACAAACTTAACGCTAAAATGAGCGCTGGTGTCATTTAAACTTTTTTTATGCTTCAAACAGCTCTCAACATTCGTTGGCTCTGGTTAGCACAAAAGGTGGTGGCCACGAATGCTTCTGATTTGCCTACTTTTGGTCGCAGTCATGGACAGCCAAGATTTTTGCCAGAATTATTGCAATTATGTTGTTGCTGTCAATACAATTAACAAAAAAATGGGTGGTGTTAGCAACAATCGTGTTATCGCATAGAAGTTGAGCTTTTGAGAAGTTTGCTAGGATTATTACGGACACATTGTTTCACTGTCAATCGTTGAAACTAAAACAGGTCGATACTAACGGCAGCATCTTCTCATCGCATAGGAGTCGATTTTGAGATGTAAACAGGAAAAACACTCAAGGCCGCTTTAAGCATGGAGTTTGAAACACGTCAAAATCTTACGGTCAGAGTTCAAGTATGAAAAGACAATTATTTTACGAAGACAATTATTTTACGACAGTTAAAGTAATTTAAATTTTCATTTAAAAATTAGAAACTACCAATGCCTCCTTGACGACATCAAATGAATGCTTGCAAATTAACTCGCCAGGCTCAATTTTTTGCAGACCCCGCATGCGTTTCCTATAAAATAATAGTAAATGTTCTTGCAACAGGAAGTGATTAAAGACTTCTGCGATTTTGAATCAATAACGATACTATTGCTCTTTTACTAGTTGACGTGCTTTAGCCAGAAGAAAGAATCTTTTCTTCAAAGCTTATGTAATTTATATGCTTATGTAATATATTTAAGAAGTTTATAATAACTCATGTTATTAAATGTCTTACGTCAAAATATTTTACCACAAAAAATATTGCAGCTAAATTGAAATTTGTACGCAACTTCCAATGTACCTTAACTCCACGTTAGACGACCAAGCCAATTCAAAGGAAAATATGTGCTTATAATATCTCTAAAATAAAGCAAACCTTCTCCCTACAATTTTCCATTTTTCGTAATGTATTTACATTCATATATCAGTATGACAAGCATATAAACATATATACGGCACACGATTTGATTATTTTCTTATCCTATTAACTCATCTTCGTTCTTCTGCCATATTCACTAGGTCTGACCTCACGCCACTTTGCTCAATTGCCTCGCATCTCGGTTTCAGTGACAAAAGCTGAATCACGCGAATTCTGAACACACTATTAGTGCATCACGAAACAGATTCACTCTTTGTTCTTCCTATTCAGCTGGTGTAGAGAAGGAGGTAACACTCGCTAAGTGAGAAATGCACCTATTCCGACCAACATGTCACGCTAGTATACTTTTTTTTTTTACCCTCTTTTCTAAGTATATGAGGGATACATATGAGTAGAAAAATCATTTCATAGAGGGTATGTGAGTAACTGGAGGAATCACGCTGTCTAGTTGTGTGGGGGAATTTTAATTGTTGTTGGCGTTTCTGATAAAAACCCTTAATAACGAATTTAGAATTAAAATTTAAAAATATATAATGATACGTATTGTACATTTATATTAAATTGTGCAGTTTTGTGTTTCATCATTATTTATCCAATGGAAATAAATGTGAATGATTATGCATCGTACACAGTGTCATGGACATATGATTTCTTGGAAAAGGAGGTTGAAAAAAATAAATAAATGAAACGCTTTCAAACGAATTTTTATAAGAAAACAAATTAAGTTAATTGATTTTTATTGTAAGTATACGTATTTATTAATGCTTTGTAAAAAGTTTATAGAGAACGCTGCAAAAAAAGACAAACGTTTCTTCATCTAGGAAAATATTATACGAACGAAAATATACAATAACCCCTTCCGAATTCGCAAAACGTTCTTTATCTTTGAAAACCTCAGAAACAAATATGTTTTTCAGATTTAAGGAAAAAAATTATGAAAACAAAATTTCTTTTGTTGCGACAGATTTTCGGAAATGTTTTCGAGTAGTTTTTATAGTATATTAGTCAGTTTTCTCAATTCGGGATTTAGGTTTTCGGATGCTGCACTGCAAAATAATAATTGTTGATTTTACAGTATAAAACTGGCATCCCAGCTGCCAGTATTATACCGTAAAATTAACAGTATTTAACAGTAAAATAAGCAGTAATACGCTGCCGCGCAAGCAGTAATACGCTACCGCGCATGCGCGCGGTAGCGTATTACTGCTTATTTTACTGTTTAATCGCACGGTAGCTTATTACTGCTTGCGCGGCAGCGTATTACTGCTTATTTTACTGTTTAATACTGTTAATTTTACGGTATAATACTGGCAGCTGGGATGCCAGTTTTATACTGTAAAATCAACAATTATTTTTTGCAGTGTATTTCAACAAACATGTTTTACAGACAAACATGATACCTTAACATTAACATTAAAATTAATGTTATTTTTCTATATTTGCATACATAAACTCAATTATGTAATTGAAAATGTTTAATTGAGAATTCATAGCATCCTAAAAACCGATATTCCAGTTTGAGAAAACATATGAATTCACTATAACAACTACTCGAAAACATTTCCGAAAATCAGTGGCAGCAAAAGAAACTTCGTTTTCACAAATGTTCCATTAAGTCTCGAAAACATATTGGTTGGTGAAGTTTCTAAAGATAAAGAATGCTTTTCGGAATCATGGGAAACTCGGAAGAGGTTATTGTATATTTCGTTCGCGGATATTTCATAATTCCGTTGATTAAAAACTTTTATTATTATTATTTTTTTTTTACAGTGAAAAGAGAATTATATATATATATATATATATATATATATGTAATAAAACTTTTGTTAATAATAACCATCAAATCGCATAAATAATCGACAATATAAGAACCGATAATTATAAGAAAATACAAAGAAATATATATCCAAAAATTCCCAAAATGAAATAAATAGTTAATTAATTATAACGTTAATTTTAAATATTTAAAAAACTCTTCATAAAAAACGTCACTTCAAACATGTTAAATATCAAAACATGCTTTATAAGTTATTGTTTACTGCACTGCAAAAAAAAAAAAAAAAAAAAAAAAAAAAAATGGTGATTTTACAGTATACTACTGGCACCCCAGCTGCCAGTATTATACCGTAAAATTAACAGTAATAAAAAGTAAAATAAGCAGTAATACGCTACCGCGCTTGCAGTGTATTTTTTTTTTTTCTTTTACAATACTGGCACCCTAGCTGCAAGTAAAATAAACAGTAATAAACAGTAAAATGCGTATTACTGCTTATTTTGCTGTTTATTACTGTTGATTTTACTGCATAATACTGGCAGCTGGGATGCCAGTATTATACTGTAAAATCAACATTTTTTTTTTTTTTTTTTTTTTTTTTTTTGCAGTGTAGTTAAGTCCAACTTTCTTTGAAAAGTCCATTATTTGTTTAAGTTTAAAAACTCTAAAAAATATTTTTTTTTTTTCCTTTTCATGCTTCTAAGCTTCGTACAGAAATTTTTAATGCCGAAATGTAAATTTTCTAAAAGAAATCGCTTTTCCATAGTACGAAAACCCGTTAAAAACAGTGCGGTCATTCGATTAAAACTGATTTCCTCTGCCGCACGAAACTGCTCTCTCCCTTCTCCCGACTCAAATGTTCCTGGAAACAACTTCTCCTGAATATTTTAAAGAGAGGATTTTCAGTAACTTCCCAAAAACTCCGGGATAGACGACCGACTTCACGCTAAGCCGGCAAAACAGCTGTCTTGAATTAAGTACACATTTTAGCATCGTTTTTAAGCAGGCATTGAAAATGTTAATGCTTTAATAAATTTGAAAGTCAACACCCCAACATAACGTTTTTTTTACCTCAAACTGCAACGAACACTCCTTTTCCAGGAGAGAGAGAAAAAAAATCCACACTTAATGCATTTTTACGCCGCTTTTCTATTATAGTCAGGCTTTTTTTTTCTTTCTTTCTTTCTTTTGCTTGCTTTGCTTGTGAATAGTAAACAGGTTGACGAAAACTTTTGTATAAAGTAGAATGTTAAGCCTAAACAAAAGTGGGGAAGGCATTACAAGCAGGTTTGAATATTTTTCGTAAGAAAATATATTCATACTGTGAATAATAAACCACTTCAAACAGATTTTCTTTGAAAAAAGATCATTTCTACAAAATTTTAGTTATTTACAGGTGGAATAAAGTATACAGTATTGCGATATAAGACTTAGTGATGTGATAGACAGTTAAATCAATAGTACTTTGTAACTGTTTTTTTTTTCCTTCACTTTTTATCATGTATGAAATTCTTTACGAACAGTATTCTATTACGTTACCCTTAGAAACTAACTGTGTTAATATAAGTGCTTCACTATTTAAAAAAAAAAAAAAAAAAAAAAAAAAAAAAAAAAATCGTTTATTGCCGGTACAAAATTTCTATTTTTACGGAATTTTTTCCGATAAAAGTGAATTTGTGAAATATGTCATAAAATATGGATTTGAGAATATCTTTGACAGATAAAGCTACATTTTCATTGTCTGTAAAGTTGTGGGTTTTATTTTTATTATTACACTTCAACAGAAAAAAAAAATCAGTAATTGCACTGGTAAAATGTGGAAATTCCTTTTAGAGTGTAAAAATATAACAAATACCAAAGTCTTAGCGAAATCGACAAATAAACTAGATTTTTAATCTTTTATCTGTCAAAGATAGTCTTAAATCCTTTTTTGATAATTTCTAACACATTCATAAAATCATTTCATCGGACAAAAAAAAAAAACTCCGTAAAAATACGGAAATTGTACCGGTAGTCAACGAATTTTATTTTTATTTTTTTTTTTTTTTTTCACAGTGTTGTCTTTTTTAAAAAAGATTTACAGAGACGACTGACACTTACACTGACGACAACTTTTTTTATTATTATTATTTTGTCTACCACTATTTCAACACAGTAATCTTTATGGTAAGATTTATACTAATCTTCAAAAGAGTTATTATTGTTAAAAAAATGTGGAAGACAAACATTAGAAAAATAGTCGCCAGTGGCAGCCCATATTAAAGATTCTTATTAATGGCTAGTAATTTATTATTAGCAATGAGTCGGAAATTTGCATTTATTATTTTGAATATTTGATAGAAAATCATTTGAAAATTTAAAATAATTTTATGACTAATTTCTTGACGATAAAAAAAAAAATTTTTAATGATTTTTATTTTTTTAATCATAAAAAAAAACCTGATTAACATTGAAATATTTTTTATGCTATTCATTTCTAAAGGCGTGCAATATCTGAAAGTTTAACTGGCCAATTTTCTTCAGGAAATATGCGCAATTTAAAATTCAATTCTGAAATACTTTCATGTAATTTCGTCATTCGAAAACAATAACGTTTTTTGAACTTTTTGAAATGATTAACACGTTTTGGATATTGTTTTCAAACCACTATTTTTCTTAAATACGTTGCTATTTATTTAATAAGATATTTTCAATTACAGATAATTAAAATAATTAGATTATATATGCATGATATTCGTAATATTTTTAGAAATTTTTATATAATTCATTAACAATTAAACAATATAGATCGTTATCTTATTACTTAATATCAGTATGAAAATATTAGAAATATAAATTACTACCGGCTTTCAACTATGTTTTATTTTATCTCCTTTTTTTTTTATTTTTTAAGCATCATTATAACATTCATATAAGCACTTTGCCTTTTGAGAGTGCAGTGTTTAAATGTTCGCTAAGGAGCTTTCTTTTACTTTTCAAACTATTTAGTGGTATAACCCATCACGTAAAAACCAATTATTTGATAAAACTGACCCAGCAAAAAGAACATTTAGCACGTAATACACATACATTAAATGCAAATATTTACAGCGTCCAGTGTTAATGGTCCACTTTAACACTAAGAGCACAGACCTCAGTCAATATTTGTCTAATGCCTTTGCAAGTTAGTAAATACGACATCTAATGAAGCTTTTCTAGACAATAATTTAAAAGAGTTTTTTTACTGTTTAATGATTACTCTTTTTTAATATCTGCCTTCATAAAAACAAAATGATGCATTAATGTGATATATTATAATTAGTGGAGATTCACAGTTAATTTTAATATTCATGTTATGTATTAAGTGTTTGAACCTTTGAACCTTTCAACAGCTTTTACCGTTCATCGTACCCACAAAAAGAGTTTGTTTGCTCCGTTACTCAAAGCTATTGGACACCACTCCACTAATTTTAAATCTTCGTTTTGTTTAATGACAGAAATTTCTCAATTAAATAATAAATTTAAATAATTTTTGTTCGTAAAAGTGGCCCAAGTTTTTCCTATATTATTGTGCCAAAAAAAAAAAAAAGCTGTTAAAGAATTAAGTTCATTATGTATTGTGAGTATATTTCAGTAATATTTTAATAATTTTAATTCTATAATTATCAGTTATTTAACCCTTTCAGGGGAAATGTACTTTTATTCGTATAATGCTAAAAATGTTGAATGACACTAAAAATTACAAACAAATTTATTTGAAAATAAATAAAAGTTTTTCTTCACGTACTTAATAAAGGGAAAAATTTCATTCCTAAATTTTGGTGCCAATGTAGTATTTAGGGATTGAAATTAAGTGGTCCAAAAAAGGACCACCGTCTTTCAAGGGGTTAGGCTAGATTTTATATAAAATATGAATGAAATAAGAAATCGGGCTTCATACATTGGGTATAACATTCTCAGAACATTATTTTCAATAAAAGATGTAAAATATAAAGTACTTCTTTCTCCTAAGAAACGTTTTAATTGAGAAATTTCTAAATATAACAAGATGTTTTATTTTTATATAAGGAGTAAACTAAAAGAAGCAACCTTAAGGAGGAACTTAAAATATATTTTGCTTCGTTTTACTTTCATTTTATAACAGTTTATATATATTTTTTTAAATAATGTACGCAATTACACACAAATAGTGATATACAAATGTGTTGTGAAATATTTTATATAAAAAAGCTCTGAGGGATATACTATTATATAAAAAACATGAAATTTTTTACAGTCAAACCTCAGAAAGCGTTAAAAGTATCTCAATTACAATGTGGAAAACTTATTATAATAATTTATACTATAAATGTTATAGAATAAATATTAAATTATTTTCACACCATTCAACAAATACTTTACTCATACGAAAAAATATTTTTTCGCGGAAAAACAAATCAACCAAACTCAAAATATGTTTTCCACACAAAGATAACTACGTGTTAATTTATGTAATTTTTGTGCATCAGAACCAATAAACAAACTACATGATTAATCAGTTTTATTTTAAAATGCTAATCAGGTATGTATGTACACAAACAAATTTTTATACATTTTTAGTGTCATAAACGTGGAATAATTAAATTACAAAAATCTTCTCTTCCTTATATTCTTAGTTAATGAGAATTCTGTAAAAACAACTCTCTGAAAGCATTTTTAAAAACAGGGTTCTACGATAAAACAGTAATTCACTTAAAACCACCCCTTGTGCTCTAGTGCTTGTAATTAATTAAAACTACAAGTATATTTTAATGTTTTCAAGGAAACAACTTTGCCTTCCAGTTTAATCCATTTAATTTTGCTACGATAAATAATGAAATACCGAACTCATAATAATCCAGAGTTTATAATGAAAGAATTCAGAGGTTTCCCGTTTCTTATAATTTTTTTTTATGCAAAACATCCGTAGAATTTTTAATTCTTTTTTTACTGATAATCCCGATCATCACCTTTTTTGATAAAAATTCATTATCCATTTTCCCGTACAGTTTATGACTTAAGTGCAAACAATTTACTCAAACGCATTCCGCACAGTGTGAACGATTTTTTTAATTCTCTTTTAATTTTGCACATAATGTAAAAGATTAATTTGCAAATTATGAAGAGGCGTTGTTAGCAGAAAACGTCCTGCGAAATCTCATTATCGATTTTCAATTCGTGATGAAAACTTAATCTGATTAATCAAAGTTGTTTCATTGTTTTTAATTGAAATGTGTCATATTAAAATAAGTTTTCCTTCATGAATTGGAGTGGACGATTAAACAAGAATGTACTGCACCATTATTTTTCTCCTTGTTTGATGATGCGAAAAATATTAATGTTTAAATAATTCTTTGATTTTAAAGTTTTTAGCAGATTTTTTTTTTTTTTTTTTTTTTTTTTTTTTGCATACTTACTCAGGGCTTGAATGAGGGACGGCTACCCTGGGCCCCCTATTTGAGGGGTCACCCCATGGGTGTAATCAGAATTTTCATTAAGATGATGTCAAATGGTTAAAATTGGTCAAAAGTGACCAAAATTCTTACATTGTACAACATTTAAGGAAATTCGGCCCTCCCCTTCCTAATTTTATGATATTATCTAAAATAGCCCTGACTAACTAAAAGACTTGTATTTACACTTTAAAAACTCACATAAACCCCTATATTCTTATACAAAAAAAAAGAAAAAAAAATTGATGTATATTCTATTGTCTCTTTTAAATTTGTTACAATGTTTCTTGTGATACCCTATATACCTGATACGAAATTTATATATACAATATAGGTATAAAGTTAAGTACTAGTACTTTCAGCATAATTCACAAATGATAGAAGGAGAAGAAGGGGATAGAAGATAGAAGGACCCCCCCCCCCCCAGAATAATGCTCGCCCCGGGGCCCTAGGTAGTCTAAGTCGGGACCTGTTCTGAATTTTAAAGGGAACTCAAACACACACACACACACAGATGGACGGCAAATTTTTTTTTTTCTAAAAACCTGTTTTTCGAAATCTCCAGTGTCTGAAACATGTAAATCCGTCAAAAAAAAATTTTCGATTTTCAAAACGATTACAAGATGTACACTATACTACGTATGATGAGTAAGTAATAATGCGAAAAAAAAAGGGTCTGGAAATTGCAATCAAGAAGATAAAATATGTCAGACATTTGGATACTGTTACTCAAATGTCATTTGCACTCATAGAATGTGCTTTCAAATCTGCTATAAACTAAGAACTTATTCTTCCAGAGAAAAATAGCTATAAGATAGCTGAAAAACCACTCCTAACTATTATTTCTTCCCCATTTTCACGTTTTATCTCAAGAACCCGGATTTTTAGTTAAGATACCGTACAAACATAAATAACTTTAAAAGCTGGTATCAATCTATTTACCGGTTTCAACTTTCATCGGTATCACTATCAAGGTTTGAGGTTTTCGTGCTTTGAAATTCAATTATTCTGTTTAAGTATCATGCTTCCAGCTAATTTTAAGGTGTATATTGTTTTTGTGTTTTTTACATGCTAGTTGATAGAATATTTTGAAAGCATTTTTGGCCATTTTTACTCAATGCATAAAAAAAATTGCATAATCTGAATATAAATAGAATCTTTATGTGTGTGTGTGTGTGTGTGTAATATCGAATTGATTACCTTTGTTAAAGGTATACGAATATATTAACTTTTTTTTTTAATTGATGGAATTTCAAATAAAAAAGTTATAATTTGTAATTGAAAACGTATTTGCAGTGTGTTTAAATAAATAAATAAATAATACGCATATCACTTTTATCAAAAATTTTAAACTTTTAAGAACTTAATTTTTTTTTAAATGTATCACTTATTCATAATGGACTTTAAATCTATAAAAATAATTATTTTAAATACTGACCGCTTGTGAACGATTCCTCTAATTTAATATTTTTTTTTTTAACTTTGTGGCTAATCAAACTAATGTAGTGAATTTTTTTTAGCACGAGTATTTTTGTATGTAGACGCATGTACTCTACAGCGCATGCGCAGCAGTGTATTACTGCTTATTTTACTGTTTATTACTTTTAATTTTACGGTATAATACTGGCAACTGGGATGCCAGTATTATACTGTAAAATCAACATTTTTTTTTTTTTTTTTTTTTTTTTTTTTTTGCAGTGTAGTAAATGAACATTGAAACTTATGTGTTTTCTTTAAGTAGAAAATGCGAAACTTTCTGGAGCTACCCTAGTTTGAGAACCGATAAAAGTAGGGAAGTAAGATGTAAAATAATACTAATGACTATCCCCACCCCACGTAATTTTTTTCTAGCAAGGATGTGAAAAAAAATGTACTTTTAATGTGCACTGGATAAAATTTACAAGGGAAAAAAATCTTAGAGCAGGGGTTGTACTTCTTTATTACCGCCACTCCTATTTGATGACTTAATTCGCACAGCGAGAATCAATATTCAAATGAACACCCCCTTCCACGGTTAAAAAAAACCCTTGAAAGCAAAAAATCCCCATCGTGGTGGCGACATTTTTTTTTCTGCTTTCGTATTTTTTTTCTTTGTTTTTCCATTAACATCATATTCTTCCACGGTTAAATTATGATATAGTATTTAAAAAAAATGCCTAAAAAAATACATATTTCACCTCATGCGAAAGGGAAAAAATATTCATGTGGGTGTGGGGCAAGGTGAAAAAAAAAATGTCACAACTGCAAGGACTTCCTCCCCGAAAGTGGTGATTAGTGTTATGGGGGCAAGCCATTTAATTTTTTAAAATAATTTTCCCACCGTTATTCAATTAGAGGTTGTGGGTAAAACAGTGGTTAAAAAAAAAAAAAGGAAAATAGGCAATTTATTTTTTTTCTAAATGGCTCTCAAGGTATACACAACAGGTTTCGAATAACCACTATAGTTCAATTTGGGGAATATAAGCAGATTTTTCAAAATGCTTTTTAATCCTGCGTTTTTCTCGAATTTACAACTACAATAAAAATAATGTAAAAAAAAATCCAGAAAAGTATAAATATTATTTTCATATGAGGAAAACAGAAAAAAAAATAATAATAAGGAAATAAAAATTTACTTCCCTCTTGTAATAGAATATTTTGTACATGTAATATTAGTTAAATTCTGTGAAGTGTATCATCTTCTTAAAAAAAAAAAAAAAAAAAAAAAAAAAAAATTATTTCAGCAATATCATGACTTGTTTGACTGTAACGAAATATGAACTTCCGAAATCGTTAATCCTTTGATTTCTGGATAGCCCAAATCCATGTTTTACGTTTCTTATCTATGCAACACTGAACATAAGTGATGAGATAAATTCATTTTTCATTTTTTAATGTAGTTTAGCTGTCTTTCTTCACAGTTGTTATTAATCCGGAATTTCAAGAAGAGGGTGTTATGAATGAATTATAAAAGCATTTTTCTTCTCATTCTGCCTGAAAGGGATGTTTCAGGCAATTTACTCACATCCATAAATTCAAGATAATCTCTTATTGAGCATTTTATTAAACTGAGCCTTTAATTAGGTTTTTTCATACCTTCAAAGCTTATAATAATATAAGCTTTACTTAGAGGGGTGGGTGTCGATGTAAAACCTTAAAAAAGAAAGGAAAAAAACATTTCTTTTATTTAGCTTATAAAATTCTTCGTTTTTTTTTTTTTTTCATTTCCATCTACAAAACTCGAGATTTTTTTCCAAAACTTTTAAATGCGTTTTTCTCGAAATGGTGTTTTTCTTTAACTGGTGGAAAAATTGGGAGAAAGTTAGTAGTCAAACTATTGATTTTTAATCTGCAGTGGAGATACAAGTCATACTTTTTTTAGGGAGAGAGGAGGCTTTTTTCCCTACAACAGTCTCCAGTCTTTGAAGAATGTCACCTTAGCCAAAAAACAAAATAGTGGCGGAAATTGCTTGTGAACGAAAGAGGTGCCAGACGTATTGTAACAGACGAAAAAGGTATCATAATGCATTTAATTCCAGTGCATTACAACTTCTAAAATATATCCGAACACTCTACAAGACCCATAAACACAATACAAAAACAATTTTCATTACGATATTAGTGTTGGGGCAGCAGGGTGTTCCTGATATTTTGTCCCCTCAGTGTATATAATTATTTTTGTTTTTGTGAAAAGGAGTGATTTGTCAGATTTCTACATTGTTTTAAAATCTCAAACTCTTGTTTGTTTATTTGTTTGTTTCAGAATGACCGTTACCAAACAGCGGTTATCCATCAATTACAAGAGTCCTGTTGGTGAAAGACTAAAAGTCATTTTTTTAATCTGATTTTCTAGTGATAAGATATTTAGGAATTTGTGGTCATATTTTATGTATTTTGTTTATAGAACTTGTCAAATCTAATGGTTATTTCTATTTTAAAATAAACTGCGATTTTTTTATTTTTAAACCTAGAAAAATTATCTTAATTTATCTGACAACATCTCCAGTATCCCTCTTAAGTGTTAAATTTCTATTGGAGTAATTTTAAATGTTTTAAAAGAATTTTCAACTTTTTCATATTTTTTTCAATTAAAATTTTAAAAGTCATATCTTATTAATTTGGAATTGAAATCCAAAATCTTAGTTGAGTTTTTTGAATAACTGTATCGATGAAGAAATCTGAAAGTAGTTTAATACTAAAACTATTTTAATAGGATTTAAATACATAAATGTTTCTATTTATTTTTTTCTAATTATAATTATTATTGCAGCTTTAGTTTGTTGACACTTTAAAAAAAAATTTCAGTGATTCACATTCAGTTTACATATTTTGTTAAATTTTTAATTAACTTTGAACTTTTTTTTCATGTATAATTTTTTTTAAACAGTTTCTTATTCGTTGAGTATACATTGTCAAATAATATTTTTATTTTATTTTATATTTCAGCAGAACGAATCAATGGAAAATTTGAAAATCATCCATGACGAGGCAAATACACGGCGACGCTTGACGAAGCTTTTTCGAAAATTTTCCATCAAAATGATGGAGAGTTTAACCACTATTCTCATCAGCCACTCTGTTTTCTTACTAAACATTAATTAATTAGATATGTGAATACAATGCTTCTCAATGCTTCTTCTCACGGCATTCAATCAATTGAATAACCGTTGGAAATCATCAAAGTAAAAATTATTCATCATTTTTCATCCATAAAACAACCTGTCTAAACAACAGAACTTTCTACCGAAACTTTATGTGTATAGAATACTAGAAACTGCACCACGTCCTCCATTACCTGATCAAAAAATAAATCAAAGCTTTCCTTCGAGATCCCTATCCAAATTTCCTGATAAAACGATTAACCATCAATCTGTGTATGATAATTTATTGCTCAATCGAGGCAAAACCAATACATGATTTCCTCACTTACAATACTAGAATACAAACTTTTTGGCAAGTCTTTCGATCCCTGTGCCAACTACAGCTTCATTTCCCAAACTTGTTTCATGTGGATGGAATCCTCTATTAAGATGAAATGAATTATGAGTAAATAAGAGGAATTCGTTCCTGCTCAAAGAAAGCTAAACGCGCGCTTGGGCTCTTTCTAATTGATGCGGAGATTGTTGTTTTGGGTGATGTTGGTAATCCCTGAGAAGAAAATCCTCCCCCACCTGTTCCAAATCACGTGGTTACCTGTGTTTTTAGCCCGCAAAACGCTAATTGAAAACTGAACACCACAGCCTGCAGAATTAATTAGACAAGAGAGGGACCGCAAAGTAGTTGCGAGAGTGCTTCTTGCATAAGGAGATAATTCCAATTTTGAAATCCGTGAAAACGTTTCTTGATTTTCGTTCTTATGTAAATTCTTTATTTGTTATTCAAAAACTATAGCACATATAATATTTAATTTGGAAATATAAGATTTATTTTTACAGCAAAAATAAACAAATTTTAGTAGTAATGCAATTCACGTGGAATTTAAAAAATTTAAAAGAGTTTAAAAATTATTTAAAATTATCAGCATTAAAATATTCGTTTTCATAACTTACATTTAAATTCATTTTTCAATAAGCCCCCATTGCTACATTTTTTTTTTCAAAAATAATTCTCAATTTTATTATTATGATAATTCTTATTTGTGTTACTTCCATTTTGCTCGATTATAAAACATTATTATAAAAATCAACAACGAAGAATTATTTATGAAGCACAAAACTAAGAATATTCGATTTATTTTATTAACGAAAGACAATTTTAAACTTAGCGTCTGCATTAATTTTTCAGTACCTCAATCGTTATTTTAAGTCAATTAACCCTTTCACCTCCAGATCTTTTACCTACCATTAAATCAAGACCTATTTAGCGTGTGTCACGGAGGAAAAGGGGTTATTTACTTTAAAAAGTAATTCATTTACAAATTTAAAAAATGAACGCAAATTTTTAAATAAACAAACTTAAAATATAGTTAACATAATACACTTTACTTTAACTATAAAATATTTCTAAGTATTAACTATATAAAATATTCTTAATTTTTTTTGATGTTCTAAAATTTTAGCAATTTTTCATTTCACAAATCATAGTATCACAAATATTTATAATTCTAATAATTTATATTTAGTACTAATATTGTTATTCGATGTGGTCAACAAAAAATGTTAATGGGTTTCAAAAAGTTTTGTTGAGAAAACGAAAGTATTAAATATTATTATTATTATTATTATTATTATTATTATTATTATTATTATTATTATATTATTGTCATTATTATTATTATTATTATTATTATTATTATTATTATTATTATTATTGTCATTATTATTATTATTATTATTATTATTATTATTATTATTATTATTATTATTATTATTATTATCATTATTATTTTATGAAATTCTTTCTTTTTTTTTTCTCATATCCCAAAAAATTGAATAATTAAAATTTGTTGGATATTTGAAGTACGTGCTTTGAGGTTTAAAAATACATATTATTTTAAAATATTCATACGCTAAGTCGTCTTTTTAATGTTTAATTTTTAAATGCCCAAATTTTTAAAAATCATTTAAAAATAAATATAAAACACTTAACATATTTACTTAAATTTACCTTTCACTGAAAAGTAACTGAAAACATTATTGACTATGTCATCAATATGTGTAATAATAAAAAAAAAAACCCACAGAAACCGAAAATTAACAATGTTGTTACATCCACATTTCCTACAATTTGTTAATAGCCCCCTTCAAAGAAACAAAACGAAAACGTGCCAGTGTATTTACAAGCGGAACGATTAAACGTATTGGCTTGTACTTTTTCTTTAAGAAACCGTTAGACTTCTCAGCGGTAAGTTGGCGTTCTTTCACACCCTACATTTATGCATAATTGCATGCCTCTCCTGGAGCAACATTTTTAAGACAGACTCTTGAATACATCTTCATTTATAACACACAGTTACGTCACTCAAAACTCTCCTTCACAGATAAAAATTCCCGTTTTCTCACGACAATTGGTAAAAATGTTTCTACCGTTTGAGAGCTTATAAAATTTATCAATTAAGTTCTCCCAACCACGTTGTTGCTTGGCCTTTTTTTCTGACAAAATTATCAACTTTGCTTTATGAAATTTTCTTAACTGTTCTAGTGAAATACCAGATTACATTAATTTAAGCAACTCTATTATTCAAGGGTAAAGGTATTCCACTAAAACGTAACTTTTTTTTTTCTCTCTCTTCTAAGAGTTTTGTTTCTTGATTAATACGTAACGGGAAATGAAATTTTAAATGTTCTTGGAGCAGTACCTCAAAATGCTGTTAGTTCATTTTGTTACACTCACTGTACGTTTATTCTTTTATGTTGTTTTCGGGTATTCACGTGCTTTAATTCTGTATCAGAATCAGCTACTCAAAATTTAAAAAAGGATGTTGCTTATAGAAGAAAGGCAAAAGGATTTCGTACATTTTTAAGTAACCTTTATACCCGGTAATTATCAAATTAGAAATTTACTATGTTAACACAGTAGAATGTTTTGAAATTATCATATTTTTAATTTTTACACTGCATAATTTATGTTTAAATTTAAGTGGAACGAATGCTCTTGTAATATGAAAACTTATATAAAAATGTTTTTTGATAAATCCTTCCATGATTAACTTATTTTTTTTTTTTTTTTTTTTTTTTTTTGTGATGCAGTAAGAAGCTTCAGAATTTTTTTTAAACACATATTTGAAGGGTAAAATTTTTCTGATGCACTTTAATATAAGCTTGAACTTTTAGTGATGAATATATAAGAATTTTTTATGAAAAAACTTAACATCATGTTAGATAAATGCTTTAATATCGTTTTGAAGAAATGGAAAATAAATACTTCAGATACTGACGCAAGCGTTGAAAGCAAAAACCATAAAGTCACGAATGTGCGACTTAGCTGCAAATAAAGTTGGAATCTGTAATTTACATTTAAATTAATAATTTTAACAAATGTATCTAAACCTACTCAAAATAATAATAATAATAATAATAATAATAATAATTATAATAAATAAATAAATAAATAAATAAATAAAAATAACACAGCCTTAGTAAATACTATCAGAAATAATTACTGTGAAGTAAGTCACATGGAAAGGACATGAGCTTTTACGCAAATGTAACTGATAACTCGTGTTCATAAGAAAAACGCGCAGACATTCACATTTCGAATAATTCCATTTCCAGTAATATCATGATTAAACTTGATTACATTAGTATTACATTCACACAGATGCATATCTAAGAAGGTCGTTGTACTCTCTCCCATGAAGAATTTTACAGTCTACTTCTAAGAATTGGTAAATTTCACACACTCTAGAATGAGGTCATCTGTAACTTGCAGATGACCGCAAAGTGACGGATAATCGTAGTGAATAAATTTAAAGCAAGAATAAAAAATTCTTTTTTATCAATATGTCTTCCATTCAGACGGCAAACTCGCGTTATATTGGCGGTTCTGATCAATCTTACGAATTTCAATAGTTACAACATACAGGATTCAGAAGGGGGTGGCCGGTAACCCCCGAAAACAATAGAAGGGGGCGAACCTAATTCGTCATCATCGATCACATGACTGTCGTACGACACACCTTGAGCAAGGCGTGACGCCGGTGACGAACGTTCGAAACACACGCCATTATCAAAGATCACAAACAGTTCCGTTCACAGGCAGGAATATAAAAAAGATTGAAATAAAAAAAAACTTTTATTCCGTCTCTACTTCATGAATACACTACAAATCTGCAAAAATACTGACCCACAACTGTTCCTGATGACGTATTGAAATCCAGGAAGAAAAGTTAGGTTCTACATGGTGAGGAGGTCATCCACACATACAGTTCTTATTTGTTAGGTCTTCCAGTCTCGTCAATGTCAAAAAATCAGGAGAGGAGGAGTCAGTCTATGATCGATGCTTCTGTGTAAAATATTCGGCATGATATTCCAAAATGACTGTTTACTATCAACAATATGCGTCTTGAACAGACAGGAAGCAAACGTTCGATTATCAACAGCAGCACGTATATTGGCAGAATCAGCCTCTACTTTTTTGTCAATTTTTTTTTTAAACTGCCGAAAAGTTGAATGTTTGGACACATCAGATTGTGACCGATTTCTTTAATGTTTTGGATGAGGGAGACATGTTTTGATTCATTTTTCCCTATTTCTTTCTCTTTTTTTTTTTTTTTTTTTTTGGGGGGGGGGGGGGGGGAGGCGGTATTTTTCGTTTTGTGAATGTTAGCTATGATGTAAATAATAGAGCATTGTTATGTGCAATCGATTATCTAATCCGTAGATTTATTACTAGTTAACTAAGTCACATCTACAATTTTGTTTTTATAACCATGTATATTCCTTGAACAACACATACTGCTTTGGTAATTTAGAGGTCATATATAAGAAAACATCAAGTTCTCTAAGAGATTTTATCGAATAAGTTATGATCTGTTACTTTGTAGAAAATGAAAATAATTTAAGAGAAGAGATGTTAATATTAAGTGCCAAGAACAATTTGCAATAGTGCAGTGTTCTACTGAAAGTTATTTTAAAATTTTGTAAAACAATAAACGATTTAAACGATAAACGGTTGTGTTGGAAGAAAATATTTCCCTTACTTAAGAAACTATTCCTAAATCTGTATTTTTACAAGACAAAAATTATAAATTGTTTTACCTTATGAACTTCCAGGAATAAAATTTTCACACATTCCTAAATATTTTATTTTCATGGGAATAATCGGAAATGAAACTATTTTTCTTGAACTTGTATTAAGGTCAAATTTTTATTTTTTAAAGATATGAAATCTTTTTATTGCTGAAACATTGAGGGTTTTCCTTCCTTAATAACAATTTATACTTTTTTTTTCTAATAGTATTTGTGTATTTGTAGATACATATTATTTTAAACTTATTAATATTTTTTTAGAAATTTAGAAAATGAAAAAAAAAAATATTTTCCAAAACAACTAGTAAAACAAAAGACAAAAACTTACTAAAATACATTTTTTTCTTCCGGACATATTAAAAAGACGTCTTAATACCAGCATTGATATTTTTAGCAGCAGAGATCTTTTAAAAGATACTCACCTAAAAGAAGACAAAAATTAATTAGAAGTGATATTTTTGACTAAATATCATTTTAAACACACAATTAATTGAAATATAATGCAATATAAATCATTTTAAGAAGATAAAAATTAATTAGAAGTGATATTTTTGACTAAATATCATTTGAAATAAAATGCAATATGAATCATTTTAAGAAGACAAAAATTAATTAGAAGTGATATTTTTGACTAAATATCATTTTAAACATAATTAATTGAAATATAATGCAATATGAATCATTTTTATCATTTTTGTTCGAATTCTTTCTATCTCTCTCTCTCTTTTCTTTTTCTTTCCCATTTGTGTTTAACCCTACAGTGCATGAATTTTCCTTTATTGTGTTTTTTATACTTATATTAAGAATTTGACACCAGAAATTTTAAGATAGATTTTTAAGTTTAAATAGTAGCATATTTATGTTATTTTTACAGGATTAATATTTCTTTATAAATATAGTGGTTGAAAGAACTTGATTTATTTATTAAAAGTTAAATAGAAAATGTTGCCAATTGGCTACACTATGCACTGTAGGGTTAAACGACAGTTTAACAACTTGCGATTTCAGGAGAAAAAAAAATTATTTACATGACATAGTAAGAAGCGAACAAAGTTTTCGTCTCGCAGAGCAAGCAACACGTAACATTTCCCCTAAAGCTATATTTTATTCTGTCAGCAAGGTGTGGACGAAAAATTATTTCAAGGACCTTAAAATGATGACAGATGCTTCAAGAAATAAGTAACCACGCTTGTACATTATTCCTCTCCAACCAATACTGCTGCTGAGTCTTATTCGTATCTCTTTATTTAGACTTGCAAGTTCACCCCTTGGAACACGCCTTGACGAACTTCACTCCTTCTGAAGTTCATACAGAGAGAGAAGCACTCGTCTGAGAGGTTAATTACCGGGGGCAATCCTTCAAAGCCGCCAAATTCAACAGCTCGCCACAGTCTTCTCTACTTTCAATTTCAGATTCTAGAGCGTTTGCTATTGCAGAAACCATTACCATAATTCCGGGGCCCCGTACAACGAAAGGTCTCCAACTATCCATCAAGTGATCTCTTATCTCAGATCGTGCCCGGGGAACGGAACGCTTTAATTACGCTGACAAATTAGTGCAGAGCTAGAGTCACGTGATTCGAAAACGTCCTCGTTCCCCCTACTTTTCTCTACGAAATGCGGTCGCCACCTGAATTTTGAAAACTTTTATACTTTACCCAAAAGTGGAAGTTCATATAACAACGGGAATCGGGGAAAGTCGAATGCACCCGAAACATTGATTATGAAATTTAAATTTTGTACGGATAAGGAGAAGTTCGAAAAGAGATTGCATGAAGAGTTGGGGATTCTCAGTTGCATCTTTATTCGTTAATTATTCAGATATTGCTTGTATACCTAATCGTGAGATATCGAAGCAAATGATATATGGAATTTATTCTAATGGATTTTGAGATCCTATATGGTATATCCGTGCAGAAACTGATGTAAGCTGAATTGTGTCGTTACTTCTAAATTAATCGTTGCGATTTGCATTTGTGTATAGAACTGATAAATTTTATAATTCCTTCTTAGATTTTCTGTGACAACTTACTGAAAAATGAGCTATATTTTTGCATTAAAAACATACTAATATTTGAATAAAAAGAAGTTCCTTATAAGTTAAAGATTCTCTACACCATAAAACAATACATAGAAATTAAAACCAAAGTGTTTTTATACTTTTATTGTGTACTCGAAAAATTTGCTACAAAATTATTAATCTGAAAAATATGTTTTGCACTAATTTCTTATCATTTGTTTTTAATAAAAATTTTTTTTGTTTTAATTTTTTTAAAGATATATTTCTGCAATGCACCTATATATCACATGTGCTCTATAAGCACATTTTTAAGATGTAGGAAGCGTTCTCCCATAGTCACATATATGTATAGCAAAATTTAATAAAAGAGGAAATAGCAATATCTACTATGCAGAAGAAAAATTCATGTTAAGAACATTTTTAAGAACTTGTTTTTGAACTGTTATTTTCACTATTTTTTAAAGCATTTATAAAAACATAAGAAGACAATTACACTAGCCGTAACTACTTATTGCTCCAATTTTCAGTTTTTAATGTATGAAACACGAAGCCAAACACATTTCAAGTGCTTAGTTACCGCAATTTTTTTAACAAGTTATTACTTTTTTTCTTAATTTTATACTCTACTAAATACAATTTTATAATATGAATTTTTTGAAACGCCTTTCTCAATACTAACTGTGCAATCCAATTTTTATTATAAGTCATTCGTGGTCTTAAAATTTGTTTATTCTAGCAAAAATGACAAACTGGAAAAAAACTTTGTACTTACTTTGTTTTAATGCCTGTTAAAATAATTTCAAATTTTGTTTTACTTTTCTGGAAAGTGAATAATATTCCTTAATTTCATGTAAGTAATTCATGATGAATAGAGAATGTAATACATTTTCTTTAATATATATTCTATGTTCATAAAATTCTAGTCCTAAACATAGAAAATAGTATTCAAAAGTTAAATGTGTACAAACACATGTATTGAATCAATTGATCCCGATTTAAATATTGCTACGCCTTCATTCAACCTCTCTAAATATTATCAAAGCTTATAAACTTTTAAGCAGATATTCATCTTAGCTTGTCGATTTTTTTTTCCTTTTGAGGTTTTCGATTGGATGTATCACAAAAACAGAGTTGAGTAGAAAAACCACAGGGGTTCATGTCGCTTTTAAACAATGACAGTGGCGTGACACGTCACTGTTAGTAACGTCTTAACCTGCATTAGTGACAGCACAACTGTCACATTTGCATGACAAAAAATAGGATGGTGATGCATGATTATGGTTTTTGGGTGGCAACATCTCATTGGTTTCAAGAAGTGCGTTGTATATCAACCAGATTATCGCGATTTTATATTTTTGCACAACATTTAGGAAGTCGCAAAAAATATATGATTACAAGAAAAGTGACACTAAAACGCAAAGTAAAATATAGAGCAATAAAATTTGACAGCTAGCTAAATTATATTCTATATTAAAACCTAGAAAGGAAAACTAGATTTAAGCACTAAGGAAGAAAGCAGATTAACTTGTATTTATACTTGTTTTCTTGAATCTTTCAAAAGTGGTTAGATTGGTAATTATAAGAAACAAGTTTGGAATCATTAAAGTGAAATTTTATAGGACATATGAATACAAAACATTTTATTTAACGCTCGAGTCAAAGTTAAGTACATCTCGGAGGTTTTTTTTAACGAAATTGTTATTATTATTTTTTTTATCATTTTTCTTATTATTTGATACATAACTCTAATTATTAAAAAATAAATGATCAACGTAAAATAGCACAAATAAAAATATATAAAATGGCAGACAGCTGTTTTGGAACCCCTAAAGCTCCATCATCAGTGCCAAATTTAACAAACAAATAATCCAATGGCCCGTTGCAGCCGAGATGCATTTCGGGCCACTGAATTCTGGTAAGCTGCAATATATTTAATTTTTATTGCTTGATTTAATAGTTCAAGCTATATAAGAAATACTATAAACACACGCAAATGCGAATTAGATTCGAACATGAATATTTTTATGATGTTCAAGCGAATGAAATCGATTAATTTGTTGTAATGAACAGGACTCAATTTTCAGATTTTGGGTTTGTTGACATGCTAAACTTCAGTTTTCGAGACAGAAAATATTCAAAAGTCAAAAAGTATGTATGTAAATAAATAAATAAAAATATATTTTAAATTTTCCTGTTATCTGCTTTAAATAATCCTTTCAAAATAATTTAGATTTGCAGTAACCACATCATTTCCATCATATATTTTACATCATACTCTCAGATAAATCTGATAGTTTTCTTGTATTTTCCTTGCATTCAATTTTCTAACATTCTCTACATTAAATCTGAATGAATAAGACAAAACGTCTGAACAGAATTATCTTGGTATTTCAGGGCATATTCGTATGAAAATTGAATTTTTGTTAAAACAGAGCTTTCCTTTGATTTTACCCTCCTATTCATTTCTAGCTGCGGATAAAGAGATCTTATCGTCACTATTCGCTTGTTATCATTAACACTTAATACAATCAAATTAAACTCTCTTAACTGCCGTTTGATTAACTCTCCTTTTTAATTTAAAATCCATATTACAAAATGAAAACCTGCTGATTACTCAGGTCTTTGTTCACTTGAAAATTGTTGACAACGACACAACAGCGAAGAGAGTTTGAGAATGCTTTAGAAAGATTCTAACGAAATGACTTATATTCTGCGCGACAGAACCTACAATATGGAGACAATGCGAGCTACCACGATTCCCTAGACGATAACTTAGCATTCACGCATGGCTTCTGGTCTATGACCGCAGCAAATGCAAATGAAATAGACACGATATCATCTCTCCAGATCTGACATAAAACATTTTTGACAGTCTATTAAATTGGGCTCTTTGCTGTTATTTTAAACGAGATAAACAACTGGAAACACATAATTCTCGGGTCCGGATACAACGGTTCAGACGCTTCCCCTTTTGTTTGGTTTTTATTTTGCACGTTGTAACTCGTGCCCAAACTGCATTGTGGAAAAGCACAATAGTATATTGTTTTGAGGACTAATCTTGTTACTGAAATTTATTTCACCGCCTTGGAAATGAGCTTTAAAGCGATGTTCAGAATGTTCAATTAAGGTGTTAATGTGTCATTTTTTGATACGGAATAAATGGGTTTCCTTTCACAAGCTATCCAAGTCTCAGACTTTGGTTTGGGATATTACGCTATCAGATTAGGCAATTGAAATATGTATTTTTTAATTGCCGATTTGGCTATCTGTATGAGAATAAATTTATGAAGAAGTAATTGTTTTCAGCGTTGAGACTGTTCAAAATAAGGATCAGCTTACAAAGAAATATACATATCGGAACCGCATGGATCGTTAAACAGAGGATGCGTTTAAATCTTTCAGAAAGCTTGTCATATTTGAGTAAGCTTCAAATATAATTTTATTGTTTGTCACTGACAAATAGAACTTGATAACATGATGAAAAAAGATTAAGTTTTTTCGATGTTTCGAGAAGTGAATCCAAAAGTAGGCTTGCAAAAAATAATTTAAAAATTAACAAAAGGAAAGATAAATGTTTTTTAAATTATTATTTTACGTATAAAACTTTGCTACTAGCTTCTAGGAAGTAATTACGTTTACTTCGATTGCAGTAAATTTTTAAAATTAAATGCTGTTGTCTAGATGACTTTGGAATTTGTATAAAATGATTTGTCTCAATCGATTAGGTGTGTGTCCATGAATTATATAACGTATCCGTCAAAGTGTTAAAAAAAAAAAAAAAAAAAAAAAAAAAAAAAAAATTGAAACTGATTTTTACTTATGAATAACTTTGTTCCCTCGCCAAAAAAAAAAAAAAAAAAAAAAAAAAAAGAAATATTTATCAATATATTTTCATTCCAGGTGTATTCAGTAATTTAACATTTCGTTTTAGTTCGTAAGATATTTTCAATTTACAACTCTGGAAAACTACTCTTTCCATTAAATACCCGTTTCACATGGAACTTACTTTACATTAAATGTTTAGCCTAAGCGGAAAAAATTCATATCATGTAGAAATTTACACATGATCTTTGTTTTATAAATCCCAGTATATCTACTTAGTAACAAATGGAAAGATAAAAAAAAAGAGTCTTCGAGAACATTAAATAGCTGAAATTTCGTCATGGAACCATTTTTCATAATTTATCAATGAAATAAAAATCTCTATAGGTATCACTTAATTTTTCATGCTGTAAAAACCTTTAAAAATTAAGTACTTTTTTCTATCGGATTTTCTATCCATTGTTTAATTTTAAATTATTTTACTCACTATCTCTCTCTCATTTATTTTATTATTATTATTTGTGATCTAGATCGATAAATATTTACCTATAGTAAAATTGTCTTATTTTCTTTAATACGTCTGAATTGAAACAAATATCAGAAAAACATAAAATCACCAAAATTCAAATATGTTTAATATTTCCTCTCTGTTTTGTGTATTTTATGAATTAAAATAATAATTTTTGCACTTACTATTTTTGTGTGTGACAACTATGACTAATGTCAGTATATATATATATACATATATATATATATATATATATAATATCTTTGAATTTCAAAAAACATATCAAGTTCTTGTAGCATTCTAATTAAATCTCCTAAGAGATAATTAGTAATAAAGTGTAGACAGAATACCACATAGTTAATAAATTAACAAGTGCAATCATAATTTTACCATAGCATTTGCTTCAATGATGATTGGCTAAAAATACTGAAAATATGAAAAATATTTTTAAAAAGAGAGAGAAAAAAAATATACATATAATAAACCATAAAATGTTAATAAATTGAAGTTGATATCAAATGAATACAAATGGATTTTGAAATGAAATATGAACTTAATATAATGGAAAATTGGATAACAAGAGATTTAAATAAGAATTGGAAATGAAAAAACACGTGTAGATATAATCATCAGCCTGGATGTATCCACAGTCCACACGTGTTTTAAAAACTAATACAGTATTTCATAAATATACTGGCATTTATGCTAAGATCAGTATATTCATCCAGGTATACTATATTATTACCACACATATATATATATATATATATATATATATATATATATATATATATATATATATATATATATATATATATATATATAACTTTGTGTATAATAACCATTAAATCACATTAAAAATCGACAATATATGAACCGATAATTATAACGCAATACAAAGAAATATATCCAAAAATGTGAGATTCCCAAAATGAAATAAGTGGAAAAAATAAATAAAGATGTGTGGAGAATATATTTTTAATTTCAATAATTTATTTGTTTGATTCTCGATAAGAAGAGATAAAAGAAAAGTAACTCAAAAGCTTTTTAAATATTATTCACAACAAAATCATTAAAAAAAAAAAAAAGCCAGAATCCATTAAAAATACTTTAAAATCAGTTTAAAACAATACCAAGACATTCAAAAAACATGCAAAGCAATATAGATTGAAACTTTAGCTGATTGGGATGAGTTAGAAAGCGTTTAAAATTACGATATTTAAATCACGATTAAAAGTACTTTTTTAAAAGAGAAGTCGCTTGAAAGAAAAACCGTTTTAAAATCGAAATAAACGAATTACACAACAAGGTTGATTGAATTATTTTCTTCAAAACTTTGCTACGTAATAATCCCCGGAGAAAGACGTTTCTGGGGAAGTTACAGAAAACAATTTTGTCAAGCTAAATAGAAGAATTAAGTGTTAAGTGCTTTCAGTAAAGTTTTGAAGCGTGCGCAATGGGAATAAGTCAAAGTTGTATTTGTTGCTTGTAAAATCATCCTTTATGTATTAATTTACTTATCAAACCTATAAAAATGTACAATTATGGAGTGTTGGATGTTTATTCAAAACGAGGGTTACTTAAATTTCCAGAGCAGAAATGGTGCTATATTGCGCTCTTGTCTTACATATTGAACAATTTTAAAGGAAACCTTCAAAATATGTGCGCAAGAAATTATTATTGAAAAATTATCTTGGTGTTCGGAGAACGATAAGCTTAGTGCTTGAATAAAATAGCAGCCGCTTATATGAAATCGAATGGTTAATTGAATCAATCGTTTTTCATTGATCGCCACTAAGAGAAAATGAAAATACTTAAGTTTTTATTTTTTCGTTCTTACCATTGTTTTTAGTAATCAGATGTTTTATTATTTCAAATTACTATGCAAAATTACGATTTATTTAAAAAGTTTATTGTATAAAATCTATAATGTAGTTATTTTAATACATGATTTTCTTCTCGACTTTTATCTTACTAAAAATAAAATATTCAACTTTTTCAAAGTTCTGTTATTTTTCACCAGTAAATATATAGTTTTAACTTTGTATGATTTTCTATTCTGATATTATTTCTATAAACTTAGGTAGTGCTAAATAACTAAATAACATTTTCTATTTTATAATAATAAATGTTACATTTAATAGCCGTTACTAATTTATCTTTCGAATTAATATTTAAGTTTACAAATCTCATAATATTCTTACATTAATAATATTATTTTATGCTTGTATTATAGTTTTACAAATCGATTAAAATTACAAGACCATTTACATTTAAATAATATATCATGTTTATAAGATATATTAGAATGAATTCAAACTAAGGAAGATTATTATTATTATTATTATTATTATTTTAAGTTAAGTACTGAACAATAATAAAAGGACAGTACAAATAAAAACAATTTCTCTTGAGTTTCAAAAAATATTTATTACATTATGCAAGTATTATGTCATGCATTATTGTAAAATGATTAGAAATGCAGAAAAATTTCCATTCTAATATAAACCTGCCTTTAAATTTGGGGAATACCTCAAAAGATCGACAAGCTATATCTGCTTTTTATTTTCATTTTTTTTTCTTTTTCTTTTATCAAAAGAATATATTTGAGCATTTTGAATGAAGAAAAAAATTAATCCACAAGATATTTCAGTTACAGCCATTCAAAAGTTCAACCAACTGGCACTTTGTTTGATCCGTAAGGTGACAAAAGGGACATTTAGTATGCGGGGAAAAAATCATATCAAAGTATTAACCTCCCCTAGCCTGTCACAAACACAAAACCATATTAAACATCGCATTTCCACAATTCTCAATATGTGTATTCATCTGCTTTATAAGATTAAGAATGGAATAAAAAATATCACAGACAGTCATACGGTTTTTTTTCCTTTTCGGCATTTAGAAAGAGCAGGTGAGAATAAAAACCAACAACAAAAAATGGACCTGGGTGAATCTTAGATGAAGGTGATGAAAGAAAAATGTAACGGCAAGTCAACAGTTGCCATTTTTCACCTGCAAAATCTTGTTTGTTTAAGGTTCTGTGCAAAAGATATGATATTGATGCCAGAAGAAAGCGGACCTGTGAAAATCAATTTGCACATCCCAAAATAGAATATAATGGTATCACAGAGAGAGAGAGAAAAAAAAATGAACGAGATATACAAGATATTTTCATAACCTTGAGACTGGAGAGCAGAAAAATTTTTGAGGTTATTCAACTCCTTGAAAAATGGAGTAGGGAAAATTAGTTTAATTTTACATGAATAAATATATATATAAATTAATTATCTTAATTTGAGTCGTCCTTTGATATATATATATATATATATATATATATATATATTATTTCCATTAAAATGACTTTTTTTTTCTTTCTTTTCTACTGAAAGTGAAGATTTAATAAATGAATTTAATTGTATTTAGATTACTATAATTTTTTTTATTATTTCATCATTAAACTCAGTGACGTTATAATTTATTTGAATGCAATATTTTATATTGTATCATAATTAGAATAATAATTATATGAATCAAATTATGTTATTATTAGCAATGTATTATTAATCTACTGTCTTAATTAATAGAATGATTGTGACATTTTGGGCTTTTAAAATGTTAGACTTATTTAAAATAAAGGGAAACATTTTAATCTAGAATATGAATTACAATAACTTTCATAGTGTATCTGAAACATTTAAACAATTCTGAATAGAAAATAACTTAAAAATCTTCATTTATTTTAAGTTTTAAAACAAACTAAAGAAACACAATTTATTATTAAACATTTATGATATATCTATAAAACGATGGAAGTTTCTGCCACTATATTTATACACTGCTCTCAGTGAATTTCATTTTCCGCTAACAAAATCAATCAAAAAATTTCATCTCTATCTAAAGAAAAAAAATTCCTTGTGTATTACGAATATGGCGTTTAAATTATTCTTTAACACGAACTTTAAAAAATATATATTCGTTTAAGCAAGTATGGATATTAAAAGTTTCCTGACCCACTCTCATGTATTATTTATACAAAGAGACAATTTCTAGGTAATGTCACGCTAGAAGTAAATCAAAAGAACTAAAAAATATATTTAGAAAATACGGGCAGTTCTATTTTTAAAATATACCAATATAAAATAAGTTTAGTTCGTTGTCAAACGAATGTGATAAACTTATGAAGAAATGTTTTGTGTTTATTATATGCATACATGTGTGTGTATGTGTAATATATGAGACAAAATCTTATGCAAAATGAATCAAAAAGTGTTTTGATCAAGAACAAAATTTTCTTTTTCCTTTTTAATGCAGATTTTTTTCAGAAAATTAAAAAATGAAACCTGTTCATGAGTTATGCTTACAAACATATGAACCATAAATTTATAACAGAAGTTAAGTTCTAACATGGTAAAATAAATTTAATTTTCATAACTCTTTCATTAAAAAATATATGCCAAGAAAAATATTTATAATAAATTTTTAATATAAAAATTTTTAGATTAAAATCTTCAGATTAACAAATTAATACATTTCTATTTGATACATTACGTTGCATTTTGATATACATACATTATTTTACTAGAATCAGAGTCATATCTCATAGAAATATATATGTTTTGTAATTTTCATCAAATAATTTCAAATGCTGCAAGATAATATAACACATTTTTTTTCATACATATCTTTAATAATATATATTTTTTAAAAATTAATTAAAAGAGTGGAATTGGGTTTATTTTAAAAATTAACGTAACCTATGAAGTAAAATTATAAAACCATGCACAGTATTGTAAATTTATTTTAGCAGAAACAAAAAAATGAAATGACTTCAATAAAACAATTAGAGGCTTAAAAAATATTATAAATCATTGCTGACTCTGTAAAATTATCAGATTTATTGAAGTAAAATTTAAACAATGCAAAAAAATAAAAATAAAAATAAAAATAAAATAAATAAATAAAAATAAGATAACAAATGAATTTACAAGTATTTTAATTCTTTTACAAATATAAACTAGAGTTATGAAAATACCTTGCACACAATTAACGAAAAATTAGCATTTTAGATACTGTTTCCTTATAAAAAAGAAAGAAAGAAAAGAAAAATTCAGCGGAAAAAATATAATATATCATTATTTTTTCTTGTAATAAACGTAAGATTCTGATGACAGACGAATATCACTGACATTTCATAAATGTCATTAGAAGCTAATTGGCTTAATCTTTGCAATTCATCATAAAATAATAATAAACGATTCAAATCAATTTCTTGTTATCACTTAATTTGGACATGAAACGATTTTCAACGAAACCTCATCCTACTCCTCGGCCAGGCAATAGAAGACAGATGATAACAAGAGTCAGTTTTAGAGTGGTAACAAAAAAGCACACCTACGTTCGCAAATCCACTATACATCTTTATCACATTCAGTATCTTGTTGAAGAACTTTCTTATATATGTAGCCTTTCCACGCTACAAGAAACCTTATCTTAATATCCTCTATGGATGACCCATAAAGGCATCCCGTCCTTGAAACAAAGCTGGGGCACACCCTGAAACGTGCTTCTATAAAAGATGAATCAAATGCTTCTGTGCTTGTTGCAAGCCACTGTGCTCCCTTTTAGAAAAATTTATCCGCCTGTCTCCTAATAATTTGATGGCATATTTCAAAGGAATCACCTTTGATCTCGGGAATGAATACCAGGTATACATCTATTAAGGGCTTTATTGGATCTTACGTACTTGGGAAAGAAATGATGTATTTTATCAAAAAGCATACACTGTAAAAAAGAAAAGAAAAAACCGTATATATACTGACAATTTTATGTGAAATTTCTGTCTTTCAACAGAAACTTTCTATTTTGAGTGGGAAACGCAAATTTTCTCGGAATAAACGGAAATTTTTCATGTTATCCGTACCCGTTGAATGTTAAAAATGGAAAGGTTGCTTCTAGACAAACGGAAGTATTCATTTTTCAATTGAGAGAAAACAGAAAAATTCCAGCTAAATTTTTGTAGTTGGTGTCTTGGTCTATAACCAAGTCGTTGGAAAAAAGAAAAAAGAAATCTAATTCATAATTACGTATAATTATGAATTAGATTTTTTTTTTTTTTTTTTTTTTTTTTAATATTGCTTTGTTGCTCACATTTATTTTTAAAAATAGAAATATCTCGTTTTGAATCGCGGAAGGTATCCATCTTATAAACGGGAGAATGCCAAAACGGAAATTTTGTGGAAAAACGGAGAATAGACGGGTAACTTTGCTGTTAGTAAATTTACCAGGTTTTTTTTTTCTATCTTTTTTTAGTTATTGTATAAAGGTGGTTAGTGCATTTTTAATTTTTTTTCCAAGATAAAAATGGAAGTAAAATCGTAACAACGTTACGATTTTTATGACTAATCTTCATACCTCATTTAATAATTCTAATTATTAAGGGAAATCTTTACACACAAAATGGAAAAGTCTTTAAATAATTTCATTTTCATATAACGAAAAATCTATTTAAGTGTAAAAATATCACAAACCTCAAAACGTCTAATAATATGCAACAAATATGCTTAAAACATGGGGGTTTTTTTGTTTTTGTTTTTCCTAAGCCAAATTTTTTTTAAGTTAAATGAAAAAATGAAAAATTCTTATGTGGTGTTTACAATAATATCTTTTTTGATTTTACATTTAGTAGAGCATCGTAACTGAGTTGAAATTGCTAGTATCAACTTATTTGAGTAACTTAAATAATAACTTGAATACGAACTTAAACTATATTGTTTACTGTATTACTTGTTTCTTAAACAATACGTTCAGTTACGATTTTAATTTAAAATATCTCGTATTATTTTATTTTAAATTAATTTTTTATTGTGATTTTTTTTAGCAGATACATTTCCAAATTTAAAAAACAAAACACTATATTTAGTTGAGTTACTGAAAATTACTAACGTCAGTGTAGCTATCATGCAATAAAACATTAAAAAAATATTTTTTTTTTACTTAAATTTGGTTACTTTTTTTTCCTTCCAGAGAGCGCTATAAACGCAAAATAAAAATTTGTTGAATCTATATAACCTAATTTTAACTTGGAGTATGGCTCCCATACGAGAAAACACACACACGCATAAAAAAAAATAAAAATATAAAGTTTTAGTTATGTATTTTCCCACCAGCGGGCGCTACCATCTTAAAGAAAAATCTATCACGTGAAAATTTTTAGTAAAACATAAATTTCAGCGTGGCAGAAGCTTATTCTGAAAACTTATTAGTGAGTTCTTATTTTTAAAACTGAATGATATTTGTAAATCTCGAAATTAAATTAAATACTGCAAAACAAATTAACAAATTTTGAATTTTTTTATGTGTAAAATGGGAAAAAATTATCTGAAAAAGTGTTATTTTTTTACCTAATTTTCATCAGTTATTGAAATAGCATTAAAATGCTGAATCAAGTTTGTTATTTAAAATGTTTTATACCAATATTAATTTTAGTATTCGCAGGAAAAAAAAGCAGTTGATTTATTTTACGAACTAAAAACACAAAACATCATTGTTAAGAGGACCATGGACCTTCATTTGTGCAAAAATCGACCCAAAATTCGAAAATTATTTTTGTGCATATTATTTTTTTCCAGTTTGTTCTGAGCTATTTGCGAAAAACCGCAAGCAGCTGCGACTATTCTTCACAAAGTTACAAGCGTTTGAATTTTGTACACAAACAATTTTTCGGTCCTTTAATATACTTTAAATCTGTTTTTCTCAAAACTGATTTTTCAACGATTTCAGATTTTTTAAATTCTCCGAGCGTCTTAGTTTTTGATCAAAATCCACGAAATTGATAAGGAAGTATACTGATATTATGTGTACAAGGAAACTAAGCATGCATTTTGAAATTCGACTTCATTAAGATAATTAAATTTGTTTTTCAACTTGTTAAGAGGCAAAATTTTGATGATAATCGATAGGAAATTCAGAAAAAAAAATCTCTAAAAAATTAACTATACAAGAGATTAAAAAATCAATGCTTAGATTTGTTTGTAATATAGTTTTAAGTGATTAAAATTCAAAAGCAAGGACATATCTAAACTAGTCGGCTGTGCCAATCCCAAAACTTTCTTCTATCTCAATCATGTTAATACTTCTAATTTCGTCCTCACATCGCCAATAAAATCAATATTTTTCGTCATTCTGTTGTACGTCAGCTGCTTGCGAATCATCGGGTTACAGGGATGCAATCAACTGATGTATAGTAAACTACGAAAAGTTCTTTTGGCCTGTACCGACCGGAACACATAGCCTCCCTATTCCTTGGTTTTACGATTTTAGCTAATTTTACTGGAAAACACGAAGCTAAAATGAGGGGAACCCAATTAAAGAAGATTCATTCCCAGTTCTCGTCAACATTGAATTTGAATGAGAATATCGCCAAATTAGTCTTCTATAGCCAAGTTGGCTTCATTTGTGGCAACCTATTTTTGGCGCCAAATTTGGCGATATTTCTTCAATTGCCGCCAAGCTTGGCGAGAATTTGACGTTGGCGAATATAAATATATAGTGTTAAGCATTTAAGAATAGGAACTGACGGAGAAACCTTTTTTATGCAGTGAATAATCTCCACGTGCAGCGAATGATCGAAATAAGAACATGTTAAAAACCAGACCCCAATTACCAATAAGTACTTCAAGTGCCGCAGCTGAAAAACATAGTGAACAAAACCAGAGACTGTCGAAACTAACTAATTGGAGAAATACTGCAGATGTCCCTCCTTCAAAGTACAGCTGTTTGTCCCGCGCGTGTGCACAGAACTCAAATAACAATCTCCCTTCAATTTCCAAAATGTTTCCGAGCAGTTAAGACGCTCTTGTATATATATGATGTAAATATATTTAATATAATGTAAAATTGGAGCACTTATACGCAGCCTCCAAAATGCGATTTTAAACATGTACATCTAGCCAAGAATTATATTACATTCAAAGGAAAATGAATCTTCTGTTTATTTCACACAATTGTCATTTTCTACTAATACTATTTATTATTCTTCCAATATAAGTGAATCAATGGATCAGATAAATATCGCTACAACACTTTGGATTACTACTGTGGGTATATTCAGCGCATAAGGAAAATTTCAGGTAAGCTGAACAAACTTCTTTAACATATCAAAAGATGAAAATGTATATTAAATTTTAAGACTGATTTAACTATTTATAAAAATAAGAAAATTTATTACGCTACCGACGGTTCCCCAACAGGAACAATGGTTACAACAATGAAAGAAAATTTGCTGAAACCCTGTTAACTAAAACTTATAAATTAAACTCGTTTATGGATGAATTCTGCTGTCTTGTTTGAAAGTGACAACCACCTTGAAATTTCAAACTGCTGTTTTGGTTTAATTATCTGCATAACATCATACACTTTTCAACGATACAATAGTGAAAATCGAACAAAAATCGCGATGTCAGCGCCCCTTTCGTCGAAATATCCCCGAATTCAACCTGAACCTGCAAGCTATGGTCAAAAACATAGAAAAAAATTGGTTCAATTATGTGCATAACTTCATACACTTTTCGATGGTACAATAGTGAAAATGGAACAAAAATATCGATCACAGCGCCCCCTTTCGTCAAAATATCCCCAAATTCTGATAGAATCTGCTTGCCATAGCCAAAAAGATAGAAAAAAAATTTGATTCAATTTGAAGCATAACTTCATACACTTTTAGATGGTACAATAGTGAAAATGGAACAAAAATATCAATCACAGCGCCATACACTTTTCGATGATACAAAGAAGACACACAGACGGACAGACGGACAGACAGACATTTTATAAAAACGTGTTTTTCGGAATCTCCTACCCCTAAAACGTGTAAATCCGTCGAAAACCGGAAGTCGAAAAAAATTTCGATTACAATACTTTCTTCTATTATAGATAGAAGAAAGTAAAAATTAAGACGCCCGGAGCATTTTAAAATTTCCTTTTAAAAATTTAAATTTTTTAAAAAATCTTAAAATTGCAAAAAGATTGGAACTTTTTTTTTATGTGTTTTATATACTTATGATGAAATGCATACATGCAAAAAATTTTATATCTCTATGATGAAAATTAAAAAAAAATAAAAAAATAAATTAACATCCAACGTCCCTTAAAGACATAAAATTTTACATTTCTATATATGATCCTCTTTAAACAAGACTTCTACATTTTCAATTAATTTTTTGCTTAAAATAGTCAAACTCAACTGTTAGAACTCAAAATATATTTATTTGCTCTATTAATAGTTATTGTCAGACGAAATGTAGAAAGCAAGCGCAGAGAAAAACATATGTGAAAGAAGTCTCGTAATAGTTCAAGAAAATATTCTCTGTCTAAAGTGATTTGCGGTATATGACATGTAAAAATGCCATTTATTTTGATTTTATGCCGTACGTACAATCTGAGCATGCTATGTGTCACCCCCTAATTGGCGGCAGGAGATATAAAATGGTCGCCCCCGGGTTTGAACATACTTGTTCAGAAAGAAATGAACCAAGCGAACGTAAAGATATTAGTTGCTCATAGGTCAGATGTCAACTGTCATCAGGAATTACAGGTTGCAAGACCGAAAAAAGTATTAAGATAAAAATAATGTTAGTGATACTTACTTGATAATATAGTTGTACAGTTGTACTATAAATATTATTTTAAATTGCCAGTAGAAATTTGTTCGTAAATTAAAGAAGTATTAAGATGTTACATTTACTAAATCAATAAATTGGAAAAGCTTCTAATGTTCATGCTTTGGAAGTGCAATTTAAAATAAAATTGGAAATTTTAAAAAAAAATCGTTTGAGTTATGGGTTTTTTTCTTTAAAAATTATTACATAAAGATGGATTTTAATGCATTTATAATTTTTTTAAACAAAAACATATATATATATATATACACATATTCAAATTTGTACTTTTTCTTTTCTTCTTTTTTTAGCATAAAAATAGGCAATATTTTTATTTTTAGTGATCTACATTAATATTAACATAAAACATAAAAACATTTAATAGCTAACAAAAATTTCACGTCCTAAGATTTGATGATAATAAATTTTAAAATCCTACTATTTCTTCATCGTTATTCATGAGCGAAAAAAATCCCCTGAAAACTGCTTTTCTCACAAATGTTTAGACACAAAATACTTCATGTAGCATGGCGAGGTTTGGATTACATTAGAAAATGATTTTCAAATAAAAAGAAAAAGTTCAAAATTATCTATCTCTTTTAAATTAACATTAATTTAATTTTTAACTTATATTTGTCAATATAGCATAGATTAAAAACAAGGCAATCATTATTAAAATATTAAAAATTCACAAAAAAGTATTAAACTAAACAATATCATAATAAAGTACTATTCTGAAGCATCAGAGAGAAAATATGGGTTATTCTGTAAAAAGTGGCTGTTTTTTTTTTTTTTTTTTTTAAAATAAATAAGAAAAAAATAAAAAAATATTTTTTATTTATTTATTTATTTATTTTTTGAAAAGGGATATTTAACAGTGCCCAAAATGGATACATACACAGTGGTAACCAAACTAAAAGTGGTGAAAAGGCATGGCCCAATTTGGGCACATACCTAAGAATCTTTCGACCCAAATTGGGTTTTATTTTTTTATGTGTATATGAATACGTATAATGAATACGTAAAATATTACTACAAGATAAACCATCCTAACACAAGACTCTTGTGACAGAAATATCTATAATAAGATTTAAACGATTTATTAAGTCGCAAATAAAATAATGCAATTTTTATAGAGGATGATTGGATTTCTCATGCTGAGGCCATTTTTCTTTTTTTTTTTTTCAATCTGGAGACTATTTATTGTACAAGGAAAGTAATAGAGCAAATAACAAATCAGAAGCTACATAATATTACTCGTGTATAGATTGAAATGAAGAAACTCTTCTGTAATTAAGAATTCGCTAATGAATTATTTTATGTTCAATATATTTCCGTTTATAGAAAAAGAAACTAAGCCAGATGTCATAGTTTAATTGGAAGTAAAAAACGAATAGCATTTAGATTCGGTTATCGGAGAAGAGGGACGTGGGAAAGCACTATTAAAGGTCAGATATCAAGTACCGCGGTTGTTACAAACTTGGAGTCCGAGATTATAAATATCTATATTTTTTTTTTAACGGGTGAAAAATGAGCTTCGTTGGCGAGTTGTGTAGAATAAATTTGTCAAACGTGACTGTTTAATAATCGAATATTGAAAACATGTTTCTATATGCAATGATCGCGCATTAAAGAAAGGAATATATTACGATATGCCTTATAAATTATTATTCAAACAATGCAAAGACTCTATTGCAATAAGACATTTTATTAAGGTGGACATAAGCACATACGTTTGTATCTTAATGCAATTACATATATACGTATATCTAGGGGAAGTTGGCCTAAAATGATCCCCTTAAGGGAAAAACTTGTGTAATATAACATAAATAAAACTTTGGCCCTTTGCTAGTAATGTTTTACACTATATTTTGCATTATAAACATCCTCTTTAATAAAAAGCTATGCGTTGCTGACGACTGGGATTTTCGATAATCGTTGCCACAGATTAATCTCGGAAAATAAAACATTTGAAGTTACTGAAAAAATTAATTGCTCGAAAAGTATTTGTCAGAAAATTGTTAGACAAACTGCGTTAGAAAGGTAAAAAATTGTATTTTTCTTGATATAAATTTAAAATCCACTGATTATGCCATTTTTCAAATATTGAATTTCAAAAATTACCGAATTTCACAATGGAGTACCACAGCGAAAACTTCACGTGTAAAAAAATTATAACAGCAATGTGTCAGCACGAGTCACAAATTAAAGTAGCCTTATTATTCTGTTAAAATATAAAAGTGAATTATGATGTCACGAGTGCGTGATTTTTATTTAATTCTCGACAAATACTAGATGCACCATTTCTGTTTAGTTGTGATTAATATAGGTTAATTCACGTTCTTAAAAAATGTAGCTATAAAACATATAAATCAATGGAAAACGGTAAGTAATAAATTGTAAACGTAATAGTAAACCGTATTTAAAAAAAAAAAAAAAAAAAAAAACATAACTTAGTGAAATAAGTATCCGTTTTTATATTATTTTAGGACATTCCAGGTAAAGGTTCAGATTACTTTAAAATACAAGGGTAAATTCACCGATATATTTCGTTTGATTCAAGGTTCTTTTGGAGAAACCGACCAAGCGCAGCAGGCGTAGCCTGTTAGTATTTTAATAATATTTTAAACACAAATTGAGTAATGAAAAAAATATATTTTTTCTTAAAAGTGTCCAAAGGCTCATTTTACCCTCACCAAAGGGCAAAATGATCCTTCATTTAAAAATAATTGTAAATTGTTTTTTATCGGCAAAATAAAGGATATAAAAGTAATTATGACAATACATAAGTGTAATTCACATCTAAAAACATACTCCATTAGTAAACCAAGTCATATTTCTGTACATGAAAGACTGTATATCTAAATAAATATGAAAGTTAGTGCTTACCTTAAAACAGATGTTATAAAATCCAATTTTTCAAAGAATTCTATTCAGACGTGTAATATACTGCGATCGTTTGAATACCGCCATTGTTTCTTCTTCACTTATCACAAATAGTTTATGTGTTACCTTGTAGATAGCGCGATCTGTCTGGAAGAAAACATGTGTGGATCGTTTTGCCCGTTAGGATCATTTTAGGCAACCTTCCCCTATGGTTTAGGGGGTGTTTAAATTTAAATTAATGATTTAAATGAGAAATCTTTGATCATTTATTTTTTAATTGTAGTTAAATACCTGAGCTTAAAATAAATTTTCTATCGCAACGCAGTACTTATAATGGTCCTTATAAAGTCCTTAATAATGGTTTCCATCTAGCATTAATAGATTATTATTAATCACATGAAAACTGAAAAGAATTTTTCTCTTGAAAATTTTGAGCATGAAGAAAAAAAAAAAAAAATAGAACACGTTCTTAAATTTCACGGCAAGCATGAAGTATACATTTCGTACATCTTCTGTGAAAACATATTCTCGCTAAATTCGGGGAAAGTGGATCGCAAAATATTAAATTATTCATTAAAATGTAACTATTTGTCATCATGAATACCGATATATAAAGATTTATGATTATGTGTTCTTTGACATAAACTTTTTAGTTCAATTTTTTGGACTATGGGAGGGGACTGCATTGATTCAAAACTGAGATGCGTGAGCTAAAAACTTTGAAAATTTTTATAAGTAAATTTTTAAACTACTATTGAAAAATAATATAACAGCATTTTTAATTTTGCATTCCCATTGGCATACTTTATATAATGCAAGTTAAAAAATTTGAAATTTCAGAGGGGGGAAAAAGTAAAAAACAAAGCATAACGAAGCATTTATAAGATGTTAATTGATAGATTATAAAGATTAAATGTTGCTGAAAATACGATTTCTTTCTGTGAAAATCCCTCCAGGTTTTTGTTTTTTTAATTTAATCCTAATAAACAAGAAATCCTACAAAATTGGTAATATCAATCATGTTCGTTCATTTTAAAGGCTTGCGTATTTCAGAAATCAGTATTTGACTCTTACGTAATAAGATTAACTTTAGATATAAAACGCTTTGATCTGTCAGTCATATGCGCAGTTGACATGTCTTAAGTCGGGATGGTTTGATCTCCCCACCCACCCCTTTCTTTCTCTTTTTTATTTTTCTTTTCTCTGTGTTTTGCTGTTGTGGAACATAAGTGAAATAATGTTAGAAGAAATACAATTAAATCACTTCCAAATAATCAAATACTAAAAGTTATCTTAAACTTCAATAAAAAATATCAAAAAACTTTATTACTTCTATCTGCCAAAAACCACTTTAAATTCTTTAATTTATTTTTTACCAAGGCTTAGAAAAGATTGTCAATCTGTCGATGCCAATATTATGAATAATATTAAATGTCTATTGATACTAACAAGGAAGGTCTCTATAAGCGCATACTCAGAAAATTTTGAAAAAATTACAGAATGTTCCTCTCATGAGGGTATATACGTCTATAAAAAAAATTTCTGCGGAACCTCGATATAACGCCCGTAAAAAAATTATGAAAATTTCGTTTATATGGCGATTTCACTGGTTGGCGACGGAGTGAAATTTCAAAAAATACGCTGTTATGACAAATAATCTTTAAGGAAAAACTTTTTCTTGCTGAACTTGTTTATGTAAGTTTAACTTACATAATAAATTTTCATAGCTACAATTTTGTGTACACATTTATATGCATATATAATAAAATTTAACGATTGTATTTTACGATTTAAAACAATAATTAAATTGTTTCGAATAATAATTTTGCAAGCAATTTCAAAATGCAAACGATCGTTTACGTTTGGCGAGGAAAAAAATGTTGCTAAGCCAAATCGCGTCTTTTTCCGCCAAAAACTCGAAAGTTTTTATTTTTTTGCAGAATTTTTACTGGGATTCCGCAGTTAAATTTGACTGATCCTTTATTACATACATGAGTAGCTTCATTAGCATTTTTTTCAAAATTTTCTGAGTATGCGCTTTAAGGAGACCTTCCTTGTAAGTAATAATTTTGGTAAAAGTTAATCAGCGTTTCATGATTTTCGACTTTTAGTACAAATAAAACAGACCAAAATTGAGTAATAGACGACAACTAGCGGCCATTCACGAAAGTTTGGGAAGAATTTCGTTTTGGCACTAGAAATGAATATCCGACGAGTCCAACTAAAATAAGGTTGTTTGACTGTTGTTTGGGGTGACAAAAGGTAGCGTTTTAAATCAAGGGGTGTGTGTGTGTGTGGGGGGGGGGAGTTAGGAACTCAACTTTATTTAAAGAAGTCGATGTGGTATTTTTTACCAAATATTTTTTAATTCTGAATCAAATGATATTATTTGCAAGTCGATACAATCACTTGTTACAAAGTTACGGCAGGTTTTATGTATAAAGACCCCAAAATTATACTTTATGAGATAGAACAACTTTATTACACTTATTTTACGTTCAAAACATGCTTTTATTATATATCATATTGAATAATATTAACTTAATTAAATGTCCTCAAAATAGCATTAATCAAAATCAGTGTCATCTGAGTTTTTTTCAAGGTCAACGAATTTGTGGACGTAAAATAAGTGTAATAAAGTTGTACTTTCTCATAAAGTACAATTTAGGACTCTTTAATCATAAAACCTGCCGTAACTTTGTAGCAAATGATTGTATCGACTTGCAAAGGATACCGTTCGATTCAGAATTAAAAAATACCACACTTGATATATTTAAAAAAAAAAAGTTGAGTTCCCTCTCCTTCCTGAGTTAAAATGCCCTTTTCTGCCTCCACAAACCATAGTAAAGCAACTTTATGTTTTGGAACTCGTCGGATGTTCATTTATAGTACCAAAACTAAGTTCTTCCCAAATTTTTGTGAAAGGTTTGTGAAGGTTTTGTAAAACCTTATTTTACCTGCACTAAATTTTAATTTTCGACTTTTTATTCATAAAACTTGCCCTAACTTTGTAACAAATGATACTACCGACTTGCGGATCATATCATTCGATTCAGAATTAAAAAAATACATAATAAACGATACCCCACGTGACCTGCTTTTAAAAAGTTTAGTCTACCCCACCCCTGAGTTAAAATAGGGTAAAACAACTTTATGTTTTGGAGATTCATCGGATCTTTATTTCTAGGGCCAAAACGAAGGTCTTCCCAAATTTTGGGGAATGGCTATCAGTTGTCTCTGAAAAACGTATTTTACCAGTACTATTTTAAGAAAGTGTATTTTAGAAAATTGAATCTGGTGTTAAGAAAAAAAGATGGAGATTTTTTCCCTCTAATTTCTTCACTGAATTTATTTTTCCTAGATAAAAATAAAGTGAAAGGTGTGTTTTTGTTGTAGACCATAGGAATAACAGTTTTATTCTTCTTATAGCAGAGGTACTACGGAAGAAACATTCTCTAAATCTATATCAGCCTTAAGTGGGCACCATACCTCGTACAGTTCATAAAGTTCATTGGTGTTGTCAACATCGGAGTCGAATTATGATTCTCTTTCTTAGAACGTGATGAGAATATATGAACAGACTCAAGAATGGAAACTGATTTGGGCCATGGAGCGTTCAAGGTGAAATTGCATCTTTACTGACATTCCCCTCTGCTAAAAACCTGCTATAAGGTATGTACTTCTTAGATAGCAAATAAAGTAAAATCGCAATTAATGGAATTTCAAGACCTTATTCTAAATTCTAGATCTGAAATATAAAATAACAAAAAAAAAAAAAAAAAAAAAGACAAATATGTTTCATATAAAATTCATAAATATGTATTTTACTTTATAACGCATTTTTATTATTACTATTTTTTTTTTTTTTTTTTTTTTTTTAGGTACATCATTTTTTACAATACATGACAGCTAGAAATTTTTTAATGATTGTATATGACGAAATTCAATAAATAAATTTAATATCCTATCAATAACTTATTGCAATGTAGTCCTCAATTCTTAATAAATAGGTCAAACAAATTGTTTTGCAAAAAGTAAATCTATCAAAAAATGAAAAAAAAAAAAAAGTTATATTCCTTATTATTATTTTTTTAATAATGTCAGTTCAAAAATGTACATTTGTAGTGATTGATTGTCAAACTTTGGAACCTGTAACTTTTGAAATATCTCACAGAATGCGAATTCCCATGCTATCATTATTTACTGGAACTTCTTTCCAACTTCCCCCCTCTTCCAAACATTTACTTTTCAAACAAAAACGCATTACAATCCAATCGGAAGGACCATCCGTGGCATTTGCTTTCTCCAGTACACATCCAGATATCGTTCGGGCAGAACTAAGACCTGAAATAGTTCCAAGCATTTGCAGAAGTAGGAACCCGAACGTAATAGAATTTTCCAGAACATCGAGCCAAAAGACGAACGACGTGTCTTTCCATCACTTGGATTTCGAAGCATTTTAATGTGGGGGTGTGTTCAACTTTCTGCCATCAGGATCTTCAGAACGAAAATCAACAATGTGGGGGAGAAAGTGACATTCCAAGGAGAAATTGTTTTCGGCGGAAGGATGTAGTGCCTCGGCTGTATTAAAAGCTCTAATTTGAAGGCAATTTGCAGCCACCTGCAGCACTGGGTCATTAACGGCCGAGAATGTGTTTATACGCGCGAATGGATACATCATTACTTGGACTAGAGAATTGGTTTGACAACAATTTGGGGACTCTGATCTGCCGTTGATTTGCCGTTGTCTTTTGCCTCCAAATGTCCAGCGCCGAGGGGGAGGAAATTATCACTGACCACTACTTGTGCTCTCGCTCCTCCGCGAGTAGAGAATACTTTCGACTATTTATTGAAAGTACATAAAGGGAGACTTGGGTAAATAGGCTACTAGAGGTTCAGAAGTGGCTGTTAAGGGGGAAACTGCTATTTATAAGGAAAAATGTTTTATCCTCACTTCGGAGAATACATTTTAAAATGTTTTAGAACCATTAATGCTTCTTCTTCCCAACTTTTAGTAGAAGTGTGTTCGGCAAGTGCATCGGACAGAAATGCATAAATCTAAAATTACATAAGAATTATTACTAAATTTATTTGATAAAAGCCCTTGCTTTAACGTGGCCATCTAGATTTTTCTTATTTACTTAAAACTTTAATTGAAAACTTTTTTAATAAAACAAATATTTATTTTAAAAAATAAAAATGGTTTTCGTATAAAATTTTCTCCAAAATGTGCTTAAAAAGAAAAAAAAATGAGCACATGAGAAAAGCTTAAGGTACATTTTGTACATTTTAATCTTTAAGTAATCACTTTTAACTTTATTTTAATATAATAAATAATTTAAAGTATAATAATAATAAAAAATAATTAATAAAAAGTCTTTCCAAAATTTCTCCTTACAATGGAAGTCATGAATAAACAATGAACTGTCAGTTGGAGGAATGGCAGCCATTCATATTAGAATCAAGCTACCGTAGAAAATGTGTGTTGCATTTAGGTATATCGGGATGACTAAGGAAATGAAAAAGGAATAACGAAAACACAATATAAATGTACAAAACATTACACGACGCTTTTCATAGAATGATAATCCTATGCAGTTAATACGTGGTATATAAACTTTTTATTATTTATGTGGAATATAATATATATACAAGAAACCTCAAAGTAAAGTAAATAAGAAGTTACCACTGAAGTTAAATTTGAGCTGAACTTCTTCCGTTGAGAACCAGTTAAACAGTAAACGACCTTTAAGACTAGGGCCACTTTTTATTTAACGCAGAAAAACTGACTTACAAATCACTTTTAAAACTTTTAACTTAATGTGCACCCAAATGCTCATAGTATTTACTTCTTGTTAAAAGAATCGTACATACTTCCAATTAGAAATAATTCCAAATAGAATTATTTTTTTGAAAAAATGGAAAGGGTCCTATAAGGTACAATAACACCAATGTATCCAGGGCTGGTAGTTGTTGTACCTAGGCCTATTCCCTGAAGTTTTTAATTTATACTGTATAACAAATTTTTAAAACTTTTAACTTAATGTGCACCCAAATGCTCATAGTATTTACTTCTTGTTAAAAGAATCGTACATACTTCCAATTAGAAATAATTCCAAATAGAATTATTTTTTTGAAAAAATGGAAAGGGTCCTATAAGGTACAATAACACCAATGTATCCAGGGCTGGTAGTTGTTGTACCTAGGCCTATTCCCTGAAGTTTTTAATTTATACTGTATAACAAATTTTTAAAACTTTTAACTTAATGTGCACCCAAATGCTCATAGTATTTACTTCTTGTTAAAAGAATCGTACATACTTCCAATTAGAAATAATTCCAAATAGAATTATTTTTTTGAAAAAATGGAAAGGGTCCTATAAGGTACAATAACACCAATGTATCCAGGGCTGGTAGTTGTTGTACCTAGGCCTATTCCCTGAAGTTTTTAATTTATACTGTATAACAAACTGAAACCATACTTTAACATTTTATAAAAACAAACGTTGACAATGACATAACACATGTTAAAAATCCACTGGTTTAAAATTGCTTTATTTTTTTTATAATGTGAAAAAGTAACAAATCATAAATTAACATCTCACTAACCCATCGTATTAGGCTACATTTAAATTCCAAACATTTTCCAAAATTCCAGCATGTAAGCCTTATACACAAATGAAAATATTTTTTTCATCAGTTATTCTACATTACAACTTGAAAAGCTTCTCTACAGAGTATTATTATAAAGCATTATCACAATTGGAAAAGCTAGTTCCAAAAGTAAGCTGCAGGAAATAACGTTCTGAACTTCCAATAGTTTGCTTTTGTTTATGCCATTTGTAAAGGATTTTTAAGTACTTCATAAAGGTTAAAGATTTGAAATATTAGACATTTATAATCAAGTTTTAATCTAATAATACATTAATATTTAATAATTTAGCTAAATTCCATTAGCAACATACATTTTATAAACTAAATGCATAAATGAAACTTAAATATATGAAAATGTTACATCGGCAAAGGCTGCGTTCTCACCCATTATTAATGCAAAATTTAAAATAAAATAAAAAAGAGGAACAAATTGATTGCATTTTAACTAGGGCCATGAACCTAGATACAAGGCAATTATGTGGCCTTAGGTACAACACTGAGTGATTTCACACAAAATTAAAAATTCAACGTGGATAAGCGATATATTTGATATAGCATTTAACACTTCACAAAACAATAAGTAAAACTAGATGTTGTAGTCAAAAGAGAAATGTTTCATTTTCTTTTAGAAAATAATAAACAAAATTCAGCTACAAAATTTTATTTTTGGGCTTTCAAAATAATTTTCCACCTTTAACTTCGCACAACTTCCTTTTACTGTAATTAAAAATGGCTACAATAACAACAACTAGTGTTGTCACTCACCCAACTGAATAATAAAACTGTAATCCAAATTTTATTAATTGAAAGGCAATGGCCCTAGGTACTTGTAATTATGTAATTATTGAATAATTACTGAAAGCTAAGATTAGCATTTTTTAATCGTTATTAAAGTGAACACTTTTGTTCGAATATGAAATATAATGTCTGCTAATTTTAGAACAATCGTTACTTCAACACTCCTTCATGACTACTTTCAAATTTTGTCGATTCTCAGTCACTTCCTTTTTCCATACTACAAAAAATTATGGAAAATTCTCCCATTTTATTTTTTTATACAGTAACCTTCAAAAGTTAAGGTACAACTAGTCTTTTTAATCTAATTTGAAAGCAAATGAACATAAAAACATGAAAAATAAAAGAATTGTGCTTTGAACAGTTACATTTTGAATTTAATGCAATTTTAACATTAAGCATGATCTACAAATAAAAAATTACATTTTCTCCAAAAGTCCACTTTTTGACAAAAAAAAATATATATAAAATTTGCCCACAGATTGACAAAAAAATTTAAATAAATAGGTTTGAATGAGAAATCTGATCAGCCCAACTTGTAGTGCATTGGTAGCATAAACTTTCCATATTGTCAGATAAGTTGTCGAACACTGGAATAGAAAGTAACATGAAGAAATGCTTGTTCCAGCGCATTTAAGACCTGTCTTCCAAGATAGTCCTAAAAATGCTCTATCAGATTAAGGTCCGAAGATTGAGCCGGCCATTCCATTCGCTGCAAACCTTGGACTTCAAGATATTCATCAAGAAGCCCAGCTCAATGAGGTCGGGTATTACTATCCATTAGGGCGAATTCATCACCAGTAGCACCAGCGTATGCTGTAACAAATGGAAAAATGACTCGTCCTGATATCTCGTCCCGATATCTCATATTAGTCAGAATTCCTCCATGGGACCCATGCTGGTCAGTGTGACCACCCACAGAGATTCCAGCCCAAGCCATGATTCCATATTCTCTATAACAGTGTCTTACAACAATGTTACATAGCTAGTTTCAAGTACCTTGTTCTTTCCAGTTCAGCATATGACCTAAATCCCACTGCAAAGCAAAACTGGGGCTCGTCTGTAATGCATACAGAAGCCCATTGCTATCTGGTCCAGGTAATGTGCTCTCTTCTCCAACGTAAATGGAAATTTCTGTGTCACCTTACACAACGGGTCATCTTGCATAGAGAGAGTCCTTGATTGTGAAGACGTCTGCGTACAGTAGTAACAAATATTGTCATCCCTGTTGCATTACAATGATCTGAAATGAGCTGAGCCACAATAGTGTTCTTCCTCCTTCGGGCCGAAAGAAGCTATCTTGTGCAGGAGTTGTAACCCGTAGGCGACCTGGAACAGATCTTCTTGATACTAAATTTTAGATTCAAATAGATCACGGAGTCTTTCGATCACACCACGAGACGCACTAAGACATCTAGCAGTATCAGCTAATGATAACCCCATTTATATCCCAGATTACCCACTATCTTAACGAATCAGGTAAACGGCATAAACAATATCTTAGTAAAGACAAATGAAGATGAACAAACATAAAAAAAAAATTGCACACAAGTTACAGAAGTGGGATACTTGCTGTGTCCTTCAACTTCCTTTTTAGAGTCCAATTCTTAGAAAAAGAAAAAATAGTGGTGGGTATAAATATTTTATAAGGTTTTATTGAAGTTACTTATAACCAGTCATAAAGTCACATTTTTAACCTTTATTTTCATTCTTTCAATGATGAGTGTCAAAAAACTGATTGTACCTTAATTTTTAAAGGCTAGTGTATATCAAAATATATGTCACACATAAAATGTCAATGTACGTCATACGTGCAATATAGGTCATATCCTAAACCTATTTTTTACATTAATTTTTTTTCTATAAAAATTAATAAATTTATTTTTTGTTAAAGTGATATAAAAGCTTTATCGAATGCGTTGTGCATATAATTCAGGAAAAAAAAATAGATATTTTTGAGAGAATTTCACGGATATTTACAAATGAATCTATATAGAGGGCCAATCCGATAGTCTGCGAAGCGTACATAGATTGGCTTTCACCGGCCAGAAAAAGATGGTAGATGTGGAAGTTCTGTTTGAACAGATACCCTTTATAGTACTAAATTGAAAAAATTCTGAATTATTATAAAGTTAGAAACGTTTAAGAATCCCATTAATAAAAGTGAAACGAAAAAAGAACAAAGAATAAATTCATGGTCTTTCTTATTAATATTACCCTCCATTTAAAGATAAGTCTTTGTAGCAAAAAAAATTACTGAAAAAGAAAGAGAAGAAACAGTTAGATTAGTGTCAGCATTTAAACTTCTAGAATATCACAACATATACTTTCGTTTGTAAATCTTCCCAAATTTTGTAAATTTTCCCAAAGCAATTTTATGAGGGTAACCCACTAAACTTACCGTAAATGTGTGCTCGTTGTATCCATAAAAAGTATAAGTGTCACAAAAATAAAAGCCGTATTACGATTGACCATCCATGAACTTCCGCGATTGATACTAAAAAAAATCCGTTTAAATCTCGTTACATCGAAACCATCTAGTTCACTTCCGTTCCTTTAGAAAAGATGCTCTGATAATACTCATTCCTCCTTTATATGACAAGATAATTTCAAAGAAGGCAATGTATCAGCATACAATAACTATGCAGTAGTATTAAAACACTGTGATTCTACCTGGTCTGTATTTTTTTTTTTTTTTTTTTTTTTTTTTTTTTTTTTACATTTTTGTGTTTTTCCCAAAAAAGTGATGTCTTTCTCAATCGGGTGAAAACTTGTCACAATTAAACTCAAAAACTCCATTAAAAAAAATGCTTTACGCCACAAAACGGCAAAGAATGAATCAAAAGAAAGACTCAACAGCAGAAAGACTCAATAAAAAAAAAATTGCAAAAGAATCACACTTTGAAAGGCACATATGCCATCTACAGTGAACTTGCAGTGTGCACCACTGCGTGTAAGCCAAAGTTACTTTAATCTCAACTGCATTTGTCCCTTAGTTTAGTGCCCTTTTCAATCGCACTTATATCGAGAAGGATCGAGAAAAACTTCCAATAAAGAACGAAAGTTTTTTGCAGTATCAGGGTTCTTTCAAAAAAAAAAAAAAAGTACGCAAATCTCTATGGTTGGGTCAGCAAGTTTAAGCCTGTTTTACGGTTCTTGAGCACTATCCGGCGAGTAAATGCTTCTGATGCAGAGAATAATGGGAAACACTCTATTTCTCGATTTGTATCGGATCTTTATGAGAACTGGCAGTGTGTTAGTAGTAACAATTGTGACAAGTAACCGACCAAGTAATAGTTTTTGGGATATGTTTGGTAGTTTGATGGCAAGCTGACATGTTTGTGGTCCAAGGGATTAATGTCAAATAAATTTCTTGTCAATTCCTGAGTTTAATTCATCTGTTTTGAGTTATATTGATTTCCGTCCAATTTACAAAGTTGGAAAATATTTTTAACCAACTATATGAATGAAAATGCAACAAGTTGTCATGCGTGCTTATACGTGTAAAAAAAGTGTTTACATATACAGATACTATGGACACAATTTAGTTTTTTATATTCAAGCACAATTTCGGAACGAATATACTTTTTTTTTAAATTTTTGCTGTTATTTGATTAGAAAAATATATTGCCCAGAAGTATACATTTTATTGGGGTAAGTTATTTTATTGGGGTTATCGTAAATGTCCATCGTAACACACCACACACGCATGTTTATAAAAGGTTGTTTGAAGTCGATTATATAGTTTTCAAAATATTTATGTGCATTATATTTTATTTACATGTTATTCATTAATTCTTTAATATGATTTTTTTTTTTTTTTAATAAAATTTTCGTCATGATAAAATGCAAAATAAGTAATTGGTAAAAAGCTAATGGAAAATGTTTCATGTTCTTACAATTATTTTCTAAGTAAACCATTGTTATTTACTTTTTATTTCATATAAACTAAATGTGCTTGTGATGATGTTTATTATTATTATTGTTAGTAGTAGTAGTATTAAACTTGTACATTTGTCTATTTTACTTTTTTTTTAAAGCAAGAGAATTTGTACAAATGAAAAAACAGTAGAACATTTTTACTGCCAAAATATGAAATAAATTAAATAAACATTATAAGGGAAACAATACTTTGCTATTGTTTAAAAAATATTAATAATAAAATTTGATTGTTATTCTACATATGAGGGGTTTGGGGCAAGAGAGTGTCAAGCCACATCTTTGAACTTCTGAGATATTTCAATTTGAAAATTTGATCAAATACTCAAATCAAGATATATAAGCTAAAGTTTTTTCGCCAGTGTCTTAGTAACATTTGATATATTCTGAGTAACAATATGACATTACTTTAATGATATTACTATTACGTTTCTTTAAATTAGCTATCTTCATTGGGGGCATAAACATCTGGAACAAAAACGAAACCTGTCACATACGCTGCCACCAAATGACATTAGTAACAAATTATATGTTGGATATTATAATTTACAATATTAAGCAACAGATTACAGTGTTAGATTTATTTCACCAAAAATGTGGCTTGACACTTTTTTTTTTTGCCCCGACCCCCTCATATGTAAAATTAGAAATGAAAAAAAAAAATCAGGTAAGTAACATTTGTTGTTTTCCACATGCTTTTTATCAACCATTTTGCATGCAGTAAAGGAAATTCTTTTTTATTATTATTCTCTTTTTATTTCTAATCCCTATGTAGGATATCCAGGTGCTGAAGACCTTATACGAAAACAACTCCAGAGAACAGCCTTCATTCTACGAAGCAAAGCGGAGGGCCATACTTGTGATTACTCTACCACTGAATGCCAAGATTTAAACGCTCGGTTTACATAATAGATTCAAGGTTGCTACATTTAATGATTTGTTGGATTAGGATAAATCCAATGTATTGGATACTAGGTCAGGAAATGACTATGTTGGGAATGCTTATAGAACCACAGGAGCGAAATGCCTGGATCACATCAACAGATCAATGCCTTGTACTTGATAGTCAATGTTGACAAATATCTAGTCGAAAATAATTTATACACTTTACAGGCAACTCTTATAAAAGATTCTCACATTTTTTAACCAGTCTATGACATTGATAATCAAATATTCTAATTTGATTGAAATTCTGGTTTAATTTGAGCTAATCTTAGAACGTACAGCAACCTCATTTTGTACAATTATTCGAATCATAGACTGCAAATTAAAATCGTACTTAAAAAAAATGTATTTATTTATTTAGTATTGAAATTTAATAATCCACCTCTTGAGTATTTCTAATAGACAATAATCAAGAGGTAGAAAATAATTCTTAAAAATAATTATTACATAAAAATGTGGGTTCAATAAAAAAAGAGGGGGTTATCATTTAAGGGTATCAAAGTTGTCCTCAACTCTGCCCCCCAAGGAGGGGACAACTTTGATATCCTTAAATAGATTTTTCAAAACTATTGAACATGTAGTTTTCCGTTTTTCAATCCGGCGTATATTTCTGGAGTTATTTGACCGTTTCCAGACTTTTCAATGAAAACGATTCTCACTGCATTGTACTCGATTACAGCGCCATCTACGATTTTCCGAAGAAAATGTTCAATACGAAAGTTACGTATTTTTTCCTGTAGAATCCGAATCTTCAATAAAAAAGGGGGGTTATTATTTAAGATTTCAAAAACCAACCCACCAACTCTGGCCCCCCAGGGGGGCAGAGTTGGTGGGGGAAGCTTTGATATTCCTAAATAGATTTTTCAAAAATATTGAAAAGACATTTTTCCGTTTTTCAATCCGATGTATATTTCTCAAGTTATTCGACCGTTTCCAGACTTTTCGGACACCCTGTATATACATATATATGTCATATACAACATATATATTATTATAATGTCATATATGTCATATATGGTTTATAACTATATAATATGTCTTATAATTTGGCTATACATCTTGGTAGCTTGGCAATTCATACTCGAGAGCTACTGTAACAAAGAAGTACCACATTTTATTATACGTAATTTTTGTTATTGTTGATGGTGTTATTACAAAGTCAATCTTACACGTTATACTTAGCTTTGACACAAATAATAATACAAATATTTTGCGAATAAACAAAGGAAGCCTCGCAATAAACTCCACCTTCCTTATTACGTGATCAAATTTTTATGACGTGACCTTCCCTTTTATTGCAAATTCCAGCTTGTCTATCTTCATTACAATACGTTCTATGAAGATCTATCATTTTTATATAATTAGGTGACACAAGTTCAGATGACAACACGGACAACAATCACATGATCAATCCTCAGTCATATGATAAACTTTTGGCACTTGATCATATGATATTCTTTGAATGTCCGATGGCTATCTATTTTCCTAGCCTCATTTAAACCGAATTAAACATACAGCATACTGCTATCTGATAGGATGCCTTCTTCCTCTTTGTACGTCTGGTTCAGGTAACTGCTGTTTTAAAAAAGCGAAATTTAATATTCTCACAACAAAATAATAAAAAAATGGTAATCATTTTATGTAATGTAACCTTTTTTTTTTTTTTCATTTCGAGTAGAGTAAATTTTTATAAGCCTTTCAAGACTGAAGAAAAATGCACTCAGTTTTTTGTTCATATATTAATTGTCAGTTTTTCGTTAGATTTCTGTTATGGAAACTGCAGCTTTTCACATTTGTAACGCTCATACACACGGGTGAAAATAACATTATTCGTAGAAAGCTAACGCCTTGAAATAAATTGCTTTATTTTGTACCACAAAAATCTCATTTTCCCCTAAACATTGGTTTGTTTTCTGTTTTCACATGCTAAATGCCCGCTGGCAAAATATAGCCATTTAAAAAGAAATTGATTTGGTTCTTTCAAGCATGTAACAATTGTTTTGTGTTAACTCTGCAATTAAAGCTAACTTGGAGGCGGTTCTTATGCACCCATTCATTCCTTTAAGTTCTGAAAGGTGCTTGTTTAGTTAATACAAACGATTTTCCGTTCCCCACATGCTTGGTTTTAAGCCCCCATCCTTTGAATGATTTTTTTCCACCGTCTTGTGTACTTCCCCGCCCCTAGCTAAGCATTCTTCATATCGTTCCTACTTTGACTGTTTAGCCATATTTCACTTTGTAAAATATTTAGACATCAGAAAGCACCATAAAAATAGAAAAGTTTTCGTTTCAGAGTTTTTCCAAGTATCTTAAACGAAATAAACAATTGTGTCTGCCAGAATTACTTGTTTTCCACGTTACACATGACAAATGCAAACAAGAGTAAATAACTAGCTTGGTGAATTTTACATTAATTTATGTCGTTCAAAATCAAAACATTAGAACACGCAAACTGAAATGAAAGATGTGCTTTTAAGGCTAAATGTAATGTAATATAGGGAGAGGATGTGAATGAAATGCCCTCATCGTTATGTTTATTTATATTTATTCGTTTTTCTATTTTACAACAATGATTAGCTTCAAAGAACCCTTTTCGTGTTTTGGATTAACAGCGTTCTCAGTAGTATTTTATTTTTCGTAAAAGAAGATATGTATTCATTTTTGTGTAGGAAAATAAATTCTTTTCGTTTTATTTTTTATTTGTTCTTGTTACTTTAAAACATTGTGCTATTCATAAATACAGGGGTTGCAGTGTTCCATATTTTTTAAATATTTGCAGCCGCTATTTCCAAACTATAATTTTCATGATAGATTTCTCTGAGAAGTGCAATAGGAATACACCAAAATATTATAGTTTGTAAATAGTGGTAGTAAATATATATAAAAATATAGGACGCTGAGACCTCTGTAAATAATAACATTATCTTGAAAGCCTATTATTAGATATTAAAATTTAAAAAAAATCGTTAAGAATATCTTATTTTTATTATTCAAAAGAGATTAGGATAATCTAGTTTGTTCCAGGAAGTTTCTGTCAGTAGATAACTGAATTTAATAAATACAGATAACTGAATTTCATATAATTAAACAAAATATTTAAAGATGTACTTCAGTAGCAATTTTATACTTTGAATTTCAGTAATAGAGAAACTTACTAAAACATTTATTTTATCTGTTTCATCTAATAAAATAGTGCAAGTCATTGAGCTGCGAGTTTATACTTACACTAAAGAATAATCCTTTCGGACACAAATTAAATCAATTAAACAAAAACAACATTACAAACGTAATTTTAATACATATAATATAAAGTTCACTGTACTCCTGTCTCTGTATTTTTATTTTGTATCATCCCACGCACTTCACATCTCAATTCGCTTCGTTCCAATTTTCAAACGATGCATTAAATTCCTCAATAGATTTTTAACACGATTATTACTAACGAGTCCTACCAACCACGTCGAGAGCTTTTCATTTCAATAGCTTTGTCTATTGCAGATTCATTAACCATTCAAAATAACATATGTATAAAAAACAGCGACAGCATTTATAAACATTGGCATATGAATGAAAATACAATCGGCTTCTTTGTGTTCGAGAAATTCATTGACGAGTTTTTTGAGAATTACCAAATCTACGGCCACTTGATCTCAAACAAAGCAAACAAAACTAGTCGATCTCAGTGGAATAAATGCCGCCTTAATACGTGCTCAGTTTTTAGAAGTTAGACCGGCGGAAAGGCCCATTATAAGTCTTGTGACAGGTGATAGAAACAGTAGATGGCCACAATTCATAGAAAATCATAACCCAAAAGAGATGGCATTCAAACGATGCTCAGAGGCAAAGTGGAATAAGTGCTGACCGCTCGGGCTTCAGCGAGATTAATCCAGGGGGAAGAACAGGTTTCGGAATATCAGATGAAAATCGCCTGTCATCTTCAGTAAACCTCACACAAACTAATTTACCTTTCCCTTTCTGTCGTATTTTTCTTTTTGTTTTTTCCTTCTTTATTTTTTACTGCGAATATGACGGGAACGTATGCGTTTAAGGGATATGTTTGGTGCATTTATTTGTATGTGATACATAAAATACTAATTCAATATTTCAAAGTAAATTCAAATAAAATTTACCGTAGAAAAGCGAACGCACGCACGCACGCGCACACACGCACACGCACACACACACACACATATACATATATTTGTACATGAAGCATCTTATCATCATTACATCCATGATGTTGATGATTAAACATTTTATTATTTAGTCTGAAAATGAAATCTATATCTATATCTATATATATTAAATAGCCATGGGATAACTACATTAATTTTAAAAAATATGTTAATAACTTATTAGTTTTACAGTAAAATACCCAATCTACATTTATATTCTGCATGTTACAAAACGTTTTTGATACATCTATATTCTACATTTTACTAAACGTTTTTGATACATCTGTATTGTACATTTTACAAAACGTTTTTGATACATATATGTTATAAAGTAAAAAATCTGTCCATGAACAGCGCTGACGTCATATTGACAGTGGAAACGATTGATTCATAAATTACGCTTTTATTGCAATTTTTTTAACTTCTAAACATTGCACAATTTCAATTTTAACGCTGTCGAATGGAGGAAAAAAAAATGTACTTTCAAATGTACTTTGCTTAAAAACTATATCTCAATTTACTATTTTTTTCTTTTTTTAAATGTTTTTCAAGAAGGAATATTTTAAAATCTGCGTGCAACCCAATTATGAAAGATAAACCCGTTTTCATTTAAAACAATGTAAATAATTAAGCATTTGTATGTTTCCGTATAATATTTCATAACGAAATTGCCAAACGAAATTAAAACTTCACAAATAAATAAATAAATAAAACATGAATTTAACAGATATGTAATCGGGATACGTGTTTAATTACTGAAACAATTAGAAGCACATAGGTTACTATAAATTGAAATTTTTTGCGATTGACCGCTAGCATGCAGTTAATATGAAAATATCAAAAATGCGCTTTGATGCAGTTGGTGGGCAATTAAAGAAAAGACACTAAATGTAAAAAAGTTTATTAGAGTTATCAATTAAAAGCAATTTCCATCTATATATGTCTTCCCATCCAGTATGTCAGGTATCTTTATCCTAGGTTAGTACATGGTGCAATATAATAAATGGGAAAAGAGCAACGTTAATAGCACCAGACATTTCCTTTTCAATGCATAATAAACATTACAACCACCAACAAAAACTGTGAAATTATTAATAAAAGTAAAATAACCAATTGACAACAAAACAGATTTCAATACACTGAACATAGATTCCAAAAACATAGTAGGGAAAAAAAAAAAGCAAAAATTGAATAACCGAAAGTGAATAATAGAAATTGTGGAACTTAGACAGAATCATCAGGTCCCAAATGTCTGAAGCTCCACAAATAAAATGTGTGGTTTCATCTTCATATTAGCCATAAAATAGACAAAGCATATGAATTTGGGACAACCACACCCAGAATGTAGAGAAATACACAATGAAACAACTATTAAGTTCAAAATAAAACAAGATTAAAAAGGATATAGGAAAAAAAAAAAAAACATGAAATTACCACATTGAAAGCATAATCCATACATGATTCAACTTATAATACAAGCACTGGAGTTTAACATCATATGTCGCCAAGAGAAGTTATTTAAAAAATGATGGACCATAGATCAAGGAACGACAAGTACAGCATAGCCAAGCACACAATCCACAATATATAAAACCAGCGCCCTCTATAGAAAATTTAAAATTGAACTCCACCATAAATTCAAATGAATCAATCAGTAAGGTGCTGCCATCTATTGAACCATTTAAATTCCTGTGACACCTTTGCATCATCACTTAAGTTAATTTATAATTAATAAAAAAAAAAAGAAAAAAAGAAAAAGAAAAAAATGTATAGAATAAAGATGCTAAGGAATTAATATTAAATAATTAAATTTTTAAATTAATTAGTTACATTTAATGTGTCTACAAACTTTCTTAAAAATTAAATAAACATGATTTAAGGGGAGAGGGTAGAACAAATAATAAAAATTAAAAATTAATACATGCATTATATTCTCATTTAAGAAAATTAACTATGTATTAGAAGCTAATATGATATTGTCCGCAGTGGGCTAAAATATAAATACAAGTAATCGTAAAAATTTATTAAATATTAATGAATATGAATACATTTAATATGAATTAATAAATACATAAATATAACTACACCAATACGCAGATAAAATTATCGAATCAAAGCCCATTATAAAATGTGTATTTGCATCGTAGTTCTAAATCAAATGTCCCATTATTATTATTTTTTTCTCATATATTTAAAACTTTTTTATATTATTATTTGTATGATAAGCTATATACAAAATCCTTTCATTTTGCTTGATTATTAAATGGTATAGAGTCAACGTCAACAGTACATTAAATACTCCAGAGTATACTACAATTATTGCAAAAGTATTGTTACTTTATAACACTAGAGCTATGTTATTAACAAAATGATAAACGTATTCTCTTTTTATCTCTTTCCATGGTTGTAAATTCCTTAGAAAATAAAAGTGTTCAAGATAGAAAAATTTAACTAAAAATAATTTTGAATAAATTTGAAGAACAAGATAGTTGCTTAATATTCCATAGATAAGTTTCTCACCTTGAAACTCAAAAAATTTTCTACCTGGAATTTAATAGCTTTGTGGATTATTTTCATACATAAGATCCAACCATTACACCATTTTTCTTCGTAAACGTTTATACAACATTCAGTTCTGATTGAGTTTTGAACTGCGATATAGCAATTATGGGTATAGCTTACGGAACAAACATTAATTAAAATTAATCATTCGAGGAAGAACAAAAAACACTATCATCCAAATGAAATAACAAAAATAATAAGTTCGCGTTTAAAAAGCCGTATCTAACGAATGATTGCCTAAAGATCACGTAGCGTTCCGCGCACGCAGGCCGTGCCTATTGTGGAGGTGAAAATGCTGATTGTTTTGTTCCTTTACAAGAGAACGTCATAATTAGTCGAACTTCCTGGGAACTCGTTTTTTTTTTTAACTTATGAACTGTTCTTTTATTCGGAGCTCCATCATCATCATCATCATATACAAAATGTAAAATATAACAAGTATCATATTTCCGCCATGTATATGAATTTATTTGTCCAATGCCTTTTCAGATGGGCTTTCTTGAATGCCGATTCTAATCTATTGTTATGAATGTAAATTAAGTCTGAGGAGTTAATGTGAGATAAGTATAATTATATTCATGCACATCCATTTAAACCGAAGAACGACATTAACAAGCTATTGTCTAAATTGTAAGATCAGGTAGGGATCGCTTTTATACTTGTGTCGATCTCTTGTTGGACGAACACAGACAGCGTTTCGTATTGAACGGCTATCAAGGAATACTAAAAAGCTTATTAAGAAAACGAGGGGGGGGGGGGATACTCTATAGACAGCTACGAACGCTGTATATGTATTTATGTGCGTGTGTGTGTGTATATATATATATATATATATATATATATATATATATATATATATATATATATATATATATATATATATATTGAATAAAACTTGGATGATTTAATTAATTGATCGCTTTCAAAATTTGTTTTATTTTTAATGTTATTTTAACTATATTGATCTACCTACAAGAAAGGTTTTGAATTTGTTTTCTTCTATGGTACGGTTTCGAACACAGCTGATTGAAATCTGTTGTTTTATTTATGCCATTATTAAATTATTATTTTAAAAATTAAATACTACTGTGTAAACAAACATGTTAACAACTTACACTAGATTAATTTTAACACAATTATTAAATTGGTAAAGAAAATCATACGAGTAGTAATTTTTCCAACTGGACGAAAAATGTCCGGGCCAGGATTCGGACCTGATCCTGCCAAGAGATACCAGGTTCGAATCCTATGGCCCGGACATTTTTCTTCCAGTTGAAAAAATTACAACTCGTATGTTAACAACTTATTCCTGAAATAAAATACTTAATGTAAACCGTCAAGTTTATGATAAATTAAAAACTGCTCAATCGACCATAACTATACAGATTTTTAAAAAGTAATATCATCCCAGTATGGCATACGATATGGTCGTTCTAACAAAATTCTTATTCATTTATAAAATACTCTGAAAACAAGAATTACGTTAGCTGCGAAACTTAAGCATAATAGAAAATGTACAACAGATTTTTTTTTTCAACAAAAGGACCAGGGTTGATAAATTATAGATTTTCGCCCACAGATATCGTAAAAATAAAATTTTCTCCTTAAAAATAATTAAATTTTACAATAATACAACTATTCCCGACATTTGTTATATAAAGAAAGTATGATTATACTTTAATCTAAACTGTATTGCTCATAAAGTTCTTAACAACCTGCGAAAAAAGTAAAAAAAAGAGTAATTCGCTAAAAAGCCAATTTACAGCCTTTCATTATTTTAAATATATCCCAGGTTTGTCTTGTAACACCAACCAAACAATTAAACAACAAAATAATAAAAGAATTAATTCACTTCCAGAAAAGAAGAAACAAATTTGACAGAAATATACCCATCCAACAGATCTCTTCTGACATGAGGGAAGAGCCACGAGCTTCTAATTACTAAATCCATTTTGAATAGTCACGGATCGGAGCCCGTGCCCCCCTTACATCACATGTAAGCCCCCCAGCCCCTGCTTGATTTATAAGAACACCCTTGACAAGGTAGTTAGAGACGCGCGGAATTTACTCGCATTTTTGTTGAGTGTCTTTTTCTTCGAGGATACCTTCGTGTGTTCTAAACACGTCTGTCTTCAGGAGTTGTATTTATGTGTTGCGGGTATTAGGTGATTGTGCCGCTGGATTTTTGTGTTTTGCTTTGAAAGCGACGACTTTAGAAGAATAAATGCTTTAACCGTTAAAAGAAAATAGCGGATAATTTATTTTCAATTACCAAAGGCTGTGAAACACGATGTAAGTAAAATAAGGAGGAGTTATTTGTTTCTCATTGGGTGTGATAATAAATATAAGTTAAATGCATAAAACTGTCCTTGCGAAATTGATGTAACAATGAGAAATAAAAGAATACATAAATATATGTATATTACGTTCAATTTCCTTCGCAATTTTTTTTATTCGTGCAGAAGACTTATCTTTTCTATAAACATGATAAAAAACACAGAGAAGTATTTACCAAATTACAATAAAAAATTATATTTTAAAAAAGCATGAATTACTTCAATTATGGATACTACTAATAACTACTAATAACCCTTATAACTATGTACTAATAAGTGCTACTATATAATGCTATTAATGGCTCGAAAGTATGAATACTGTCATGCAACCAACCCCCTTCCAATCTTTTAAAATTTAAGTAAATTGAATAGACCAACTCTCCAACCTGAAGTAAATTGAAGTGAAGAGAGGAGGAGGGAGTCAGTAGTGGTTTCTGTTATGGGTAAGGATGCCGGTAGTGCATCCGAGTAAATATTGGTTTTGTTTTAAGAAGTAATATGAATGGTTTTATGGAAGAATTGTTGTTCATAAATAATAGTAAAAGTGTATATAGCTCTTTATTAAAATAAATGAACAACGTAAAACTCTGCGGGTTATGAAGTTTTCGAGATTTTTGTATGAGTTTTTTCGCGTTTCGAGGCAATTTTTTCACATTGTTTTTCTGAAATGGAAATAATTCTCCGGTAAATTTTGCTACTGCCATGATTAATTTGGATTAATTTGGATTAATGATCAAGTTGGAAGAATGCCAAATCGGTTCCTATATTAACGTCGATAATTATGCTGAAATTTTGAGTTTAATCTCGGTAGAAATAAAAAATTACAATAATTCAAGGTTCGCTTGATTCGAGACCAGAGTGGGAGTAGTCCACACAGATGTATATGTTGACGGTAGCAGGTAAGGGCCCCAACTTCAGATCCATTTAATTTAAGGTGCGTTAAGGAAAAACCGACCAGCGAACGGGCGAAGCTCTGCGAAAGGAAATAAGTACGTTTTTACTATGCTAAGAAATAATATTCTTAGCATACAACTACTATGAACTAATATTCCTTTCATTTCTGCTCTGAGGTAATGTTTTGTGAATTTTTTCAAATTTCTCTAATTTATTTTCCTGTGATCCTAAATTTTTAGGTACCTTATAAGTGAGAGAGCAGGGTGCAGTGCTGTCTGGATAACTTTCTGAGACCATAAATTTTCATTCAAAGGTTTTAAAAAAGGTCTTTTAATCTTGTCGAAGCCCCCCTGTGACCACAGAGATTGAACGCATGAATGCACTGCTTCCGCAGCATCCCTTTAGTAAGTATAAACAGAAATACTGAGGATGTCCTAATAAATGCATCGGCAATGGTAGACATAACTTTAGTCGAAATATCGCAGAAAATAAAATATGGATTGACAACATTTTCATAAATTAAATATCTTTTTTAAAAGACAAGTTTAAATTGTGTGATTATTTTGAATTCCAATTTTCAGAGTATAACTTACAACTTTAGAATGTAATTATTTATAATGATTGATTTTCTTCTTTTCTTCAACATATAAAAATATTTTTTCATACATATGCACTCTATGCGCATGGATTTAATATTATTTAACTAATATAAATAAAATAATAATTTTCTTTTAAAATTTAGCTCAGTAAAATAAATTTAACTTAAAAAAAAAAAAAGAAAATGAGAAAATTCAGAGAAAAGAAAAGAACCTGTTTCTGAAAAATGTAGTTCTATCAAACACAAAGTTAAAAACATAGCTCGATTCAAAAGAAATAATATTCTATGTATATGCAAAATCAAAACGTACATGGATATAAATGAAAGCAAATGTATTTTGTAAGTTGGCTATAAATTAGAATAAAAATGTTGAATAAAGATAACAGAAGCTTAATCTTGAACAGTTGTATGGGAAAATAACTGAACTAAAATTGCCAGGGGATACTAAAAAACGCAAACAAAAACCTGTTGCTCTGCAGGGGGTGTATGCATTGAAACAGAATCTGCAGCTTCATGCCATCTCCATTCAATTGGACTATTTCTATGCAAAGAGGTCTCGGCTACAACGTAAATACTGAGCCATAATCTCTCACTACGACAGAAGATTAGGCGCCGAAAAGGTCCAACGGTTCTTCTTTAGAAATAAAAAAAGAAAAGAAAACGTTTTAGAGATCTATTTTTTTCCATTCTATCGAGTTTTTTATTTTATTTTTTTTTCTCTAAAAAGATTATCTGCGACATGAAATGTAGACGCCGAAAGTGTGGCTCTTAATTGCAGAATTACGAATTCAGAGGGTGATATTTGGCGAGATTTACTGTCATTCGGATGACGGCTATGTACGTATCGTCACATTTTGTCTAAAATATCGACGACATTAATCGAAGTTAAATTACAAACAGAAAGCTGAAGGTCTGTGTAAGCTTCTCTGTCTATTTTATGGGGGTACAATGAAATAGCACTGCTTTTATGACTGATTTTTTTTTTCTTTACTTTTCTTACTTTACATGATTGTGGTGTATGGTACATGCTATAAGTAATGGTCATATATTTCGCAGATATTTATTACGCCGTTTTCAGAAGATTAGTGGAAGATACGTTTATCTGTCAAATAGCATCTCGTTCCTTGCAAAATGTTATCTTCATTTCGAAGAAAAACTAGAAACGAAGTTATAGCAAGATGAAGGGCAGTGTGTTTGATGTCTTTTGACCTCTATGTGTAAAAGTTTGGGAGCTTATTCTAAAACGATTTCTTTAATGGGTTTAATGCTCACTGACGAATTATGCCAGCGAGATCTTTTGTCACGAGCAATGCTCATAATGCCGAACAATTTATTGCTTACTCGCAATTTTTAAAAACTGTTTTAAAAATTATGATTCTGGTATAGTCATTTACTATGTGCCGCAAAGAGAGGAAGGCAGGGGAAGTAGGGTCCTTCTCTGGGAAGGAGAAGGGGGGCCCTTCTCTGAATTTTGACATTTAATTAATTAAATTTTCTTTTTCCCTGGTGATTTTGAAAAAAAAAATTGAAAAATTTATTCTTCACTGGTGACTTATAATAATTAAACACACAAAGGTTTTCTTCGTGGGAACCCCGTGACTTTGAACACTCTGTGAAAAATAATTTAATTGTTTTTCTTTTCCGTTATTTATATGTTTAAACTGTATCTTAAATGTGGAGTGGGTTCGGGGAAGCAGAACTACCCTCTCAAAGCTGGTACACGGGAGGTGCTGGGTTCAAACCTCTGTCGCGCTCGTCGACCTAACTGTTCGAAGTTTTCCGTGGGGTTTTTTTTCGAAACTTGCCGTAAGTACGGGTTAGGATTCCTTAGAAAGAGGGCACCGCATGGAGGGCACTCCTCCTAGGGCCTATATCCCTCGAGTAGATAATCGGCCGTCATAAATCAATCAACCAACCAACCCTTTTGATAATAAAAGCTGGCTGTTGAGTTTTTAATATATCTTATTTGTTATAATTCTGCATTGATTTTTAAGTTTATATGTTTAATAATTGTCATAAAACGGGTTTAGAAGCAGTTCTCCTTGTCAAAAGAAAAAAAATAAAAGGAGTTTTTGCTCATTTTAAAGTGTGCTTCATTGTTATGAAGCACCGTGTATATCAGTTCGGTAATATATCCATAAGTGTACTTTTTCATTTGGACAAAAGTAACCTAAAAATTTAATTATAAAATTAAAGAAGTTTAAAAAAAATCTGTCATCTAATCATATTTATAGCTTAAGCGAATCTTTGATTTTAATTTTCATCAATTATACTAACATTTGCTTTCATTTGATTAATGAAAATAAGCTGTATAATATCCTCTCTTCCTGATCAATTTATATGAAATATTAAGTTATCAATTGCTTTACATTTCAAATCAACAGAAGACTTACTTCTCATTTAAATTCCATTATTACTAAATAACCATGAAATTAAGGCATTTTCCAAGCATTTCCCGTGTTTGCATAATTCATTTGCTTTTCATATTGTGTTTCAGCCGTTATAAAGCTCATATCAAATGAATTTATTTAAATAAGTGATCTTCTCATCCCGATTTCCCGATGCAGTTTTCGTACAGGCGCCATCTAGCGTTAACCAGTTCCAGTTCTAAAATATTCCTTGTTTGTGTGGTGGGAAAATATAGCCTAGATCCATTTAAATCGCATCAATAATTTCAAAATGCATATTTTAGAATTTAATTCTGGAAGCAAGATGTGGATATTAAGGCTTTTATTTGACAAACGTGGTGTACTGATGTAGCGTAATTCTGAATGGGACACTAAGGAAATTTTGATACTGTTTTAAGCATTTATTGATACATTAGGGCAATTTTTATTGGTTTAATACCAATTCGTTTGTTTTGATAAAATAAATTAATAATTTAAAAAAGTGTCGAAAGTCACAAATTGTGATAAATCTCCTCAATAACATTGTCATACCTATTTCTTTGTCTTTCTTTCTTTTTTTTTTTCCCCCATCTTGGTAATAATTTCACATTATTACCTCAGCATTTAAAATATTTTTCGTTTAATTTGTCATTATATTTTTTTCTTTTATCCTTTAAATAATTTTACGAATTTTTACTTTTGATGAGGCATTTCTTCTCCATTTTTTTAAAAATAATTAAAAAGATGCAATAGCTACAGAGAGGAAAAAATAATACATATTTTTATAAACTTACTAATAAGAGGATAAACAAAATAATAATAGTAATAATAATAATAATAATAAAGTCACAAATTGTGATAAATCTGCTCAATAACATGGTCATACCTATATCTTTGTCTTTCTTTCTTCCCCCCTCCCCCTTGGTAATAATTTCACAATTGCATTTAAAATGTTTTTCGTTTGATTTATCATTATATTTTTTTCTTTTATCCTTTAAATAATTTTACGAATTTTTACTTTTAATGTGGCATTTCTTCTCCATTTTTTAAAAAATAATTAAAAAGATGCAATAGCTGCAAAGGGGAAAAAATACATATTTTTATAAACTTACTAATAAGAGGATAAACAAAATAATAATAATAATTCCCTACTAAAATGGCAAATTTCAAAACAAGTGAGCGATACTCATAATAAATATAGAAGATTATTTCTTCATTTTATTATTATTAATTGTAGAAATAATTGCAGTTTTTGATAATTCTCATTCGAAACAAATTTTATCCATTACTTCCAGGAGTATATCTTCCTCAAATCTTATTTTAACAAGATTACAATGGGAATTTCCGTGTTTTTGTATTTTGTTTTATTATCTGAAGATGTCAAACAAATTTGACTGATAGGTGTTATCTTAACTTACACGCAAGAAAATAATCCACCGTAAATCCTACCTGTGAAAAAAAAATAGAAACTTAACCCACATTCATTTTAAAAGATTATTCAAATTTTCCTCTTCTTTATACCAGCTTCTTTGACGTAAAGAATCAGTCAGATTTTTTCCCCCAGTAAATATCAAGCAGATGTGTCTGACAAAAATCTTGTTTTGAACATTAGATATACATTTCTTTCGAACTTATTCATATTAAAAGTAAAAGAAAAGGATATTTTTTAGACATTTATTTCGAATCGATTCATATTAAAAGTAAAAGAAAAGGATATTTTTTATACATTTTTTTCTCTCATATATTAATGTGACAGGAAGTTTTTAATTATTAATAAGAAGATAGTTATATTTTTCTCTTTTACTTTAGACCATAATGTTAAATGTCCTTCTTCTTTCTTTCTGTTGCTAAACTTCAAGAATAAAATTCAGAGAACCCACTGCCAGTCATTAACGACATCAGAAAGTATTTGAAATAATTAAAAAAAAAATGAACTAGACTGCTAATAATAATAATATTATTATTAATTATAATTATAATTGTTATGAAAGAAATGACAAAGCATAGCGCCTCTTCTGTTCTATATTTTAGTTTACCAGGCAATTGTTTAGGATTTTATTCTCTATACACTCATAATTTTTTTAATTCCAAAATAAAATTTTAATAAACTTATTAAATTATACTTTTAAATAAAGAAACCAAATTATGTCTAATTCATTAGACAAATTAATATTACATATTCCTTTATTTCACAGCCAGTTTTACTCGCCGCTATTAATTAAATTTTCCTTTTATAAAATCTTGCAATTTAAAATACTTTTCATAAAAAAATATATTATTTAATGCATACGATATTAACATTAAAGTACTACAGATTTAATATATATATATATATATAAAGTGTTTATCTTAGTTTACAATACTACCACAGGAATTGTTTTTTCTTCTCGACAGTATAAAATTCTAGAAAGATGCGTAGGATTTGAAATGTGAAATAAAATACTCTAATATTAATATAAAATACATAGCTTCACAAAAAATACATTTTTATATGTTATTACTCTAATTCAGCCAGTCAGTTATTTTTAAATTCACAGGTTACTTGTAAATTTCAACACAACACATGTACAGAGCCGAAACTGTGACTGTTTTTTTCCGGGGCAAGCATGAATTCTGGCGCCCCCCTTCCCTTTTCCAAAATAAATTTATAAAGAGTAGTTTTCAACCCATTCCTTTAATTTTTATTTTAAATATGAAATAATTTTTAGAAAGTATGTAGTAGTATCTTAAGATTTTTAGGTTGGTTTCTTTAGAAATCGACCTATAGCAATCACTTCGTTTATATATCTATCTATCTGTATGTAATGTAAATCTTGTCATCACGAAAGAGTTCGAAATACTGAAACAATTCGAACCTAATTGGGACAGTGTATTAATCTTGGAAGTATCTTGGATGAGTTTGTTAATCAAGTATTATGAATTTATTTAAATAACTGATCTTCAGCCAAATACTTATCCCGATTAAAGCTCTTATAATTTGTTTACAGGCATACACAAAAGAAAAACTTGTCATCACGATAATAGCCGAAATATTAAACCAATTCAAACCTAATTGGGACAGCAAGTTGATCTTAGAAGTATCTGTGATGAATTCGTTAATCAAGTATTTTTCTGGCACCCCTAGGTGGTTATCTAATGTAAAAACTGGCCTTGTTCAAAGTAAAGAGTATAAAAATTAACGAATGCATCTTTACTTTTAGTTGTCCGATTCGATAACATTTTTGCCTAAATTTCGTTATTTGTTTTTTGTACCGCCGAATGACAAACTAAATCTTCTGCACGGGACGTATCCCCCCCCCCCCCCTAGTTTCGGCCTACTCAAGTGATTTTTTCTTAGTTTACTGACTAGAAAAGCAAGTTATTTTTCACTAATCTACGTTTAAACGTTTAATTGCAACAAATAATTCATAGTTAATTACATTAGTCTGTAAATTACTTTTAAAGAAAGTTTTATCAAACAAGTGGCTTTTCATACCACAAATCTAAAAAAAAAAAAAAAAAAAAAAAAAAATGTTGTCTATTAACACTTCTATAAATATATATATAGATCAGAAATTGTAATTGCGTCACAGAATTTAAATGTTTGAAATTCAAAAAAATATTTTAATACTGCGAGCTTTCGTAATGATAATTTAAAATATTATTTTAGTTAGAAATATCCAAATATGGAAGAAAAAGTCAAACGACCGTTTTTATATTTTAACTTTTGAAAAAAGAAATAAAAAAAGAAGAAGAAAGAGACTGGGGGTAGAGAAAGAAAAGAGGAAAAAAAAAGAAAGAAAACTCAAACTGTCAAATTTTGACATAATTTCACCTTAATTTTACTTTTAAAACCTCATTTTTAAGAAATTATAAATTTTCTATATACACTCTACAGTAAGTTTTTATTTATAATGCACAAAAATATATCATTAAACTACACAAGAGATTTTACAAAATACAGAAACAAAAAACACCCTACCGCAGAGAACATCAAAGTGATGAATAAAGTTCCACCGATCATCTAATAGGGGTTTACCACATATAAGCAGTGTCCGGGAAAGATGACCTCTCTGCGGACAACCGTATTAGTTTCATATTTACCGGGAAACATATTGATCCTTGGAGATTTCGTAAAAGGAGGGGAGAAGTACAACTCCAAAGCACCCTCAATTCCGTATTTATCCCCTCCCACACACAAATGAAGCGGACAATGTTCCCCGTGGGGTGGTGGGCAATTTTTTTGTTTTATGTGGTAAAAGCATCCGTAATATGTTTGGTATCTGGGTGGGGAGATTTGGATTATTCGCCGGATGGCTTGGTGTCGATTCTATTGCTATACGTTTAGAGATAAAAAACAATGTAGGGTTATTTTTTTTCTTTTCTTTTCCTGTAAAAGGAATGAAAGTGAATGAAGATGTAGACAACTGTTGATTTGAACATGATGATATAATAATATTTTGTTGAGTTACAAAACGGTTTGTCTCACAAAGTAATTATTGACTTCATATCAATATATTACTTATACATTGGTGGGGGAGATTTGGATTATTCGCTGGATGGCTTGGTGTCGATTCTATTGATATACGTTTAGAGATTAAAAAAATAATAATAATGTAGTTTTTTTCCCCCTTTTCTTTTCCTGTAAAAGGAATGAAAGTGAATGAAGATGTAGACAACTGTTGATTTAAAAAGGATGATATAATAATATTTTGTTGAGTTACAAAACGGTTTGTCTCACAAAGTAATTATTGACTTCATATCAATATATTACTTATATATTGGTGGGGGAGATTTGGATTATTCGCTGGATGGCTTGGTGTCGATTCCATTGCTATACGTTTAGAGATAAAAAACAATGTAGGCGTATTTTTTCTTTTCTTTTCATGTAAAAGGAATGAAAGTGAATGAAGATGTAGACAACTGTTGATTTGAAAATGATGATATAATAATATTTTGTTGAGTTACAACCCATTAGGTTCGCAAAGTAATTTTTAACTTCACATCAATATATTACGCCTATAAACAGTTGTATTTATAAATAAGTGTAAACACTTCACAAATAAAATAAGTTTAATGCTTGATAAAACCTATGTGCATAGTAGTATTTTCGTCTTTGTTTTATTGCTTTATTAATTGCGGATTTTTAAAATGAAAATACAATTCCATTCATGCTGTTGTATTTATGTGAGATAAAAGACTTGTGTTCCTCTTTCAAAATTAATATTCCTTCAGAATTTAATCGTTGAGGCATTGTTAAAGGATTATTTTACTATCATTAAAAAATGTTTACATTTTTATTGTTAAATTATTATTTTATTGTATATACATATGTACACATAAATGGATTTACAAGCTAAAAAAATAGTGTAATTTTTAAAAATATTTTATGTTTGACATCTAAAAATTTATTTTAATTTATTTGAAATGGGCTTTATTTTATGTAAAAAACGAATCAACAATATTCAACTGATGGACAGAAATTATTATTATTGTTGCACTTGAAAGTGAATTGTAAATGTTTGCCTTTTTCATTAGCTTGTCAGGGATGGCGTGTGCTGTAAATATTTATGCATAACCAGAAATATAAATTATCACTTAAAATAACTGTCAAATTAAACACGTTAACTTTAAAATGAAACTAAATCATGTAGATTTCAACACATCTTCAAAAGAAATTAAATAATAATTTTAAAAATTTAAATAACATTTTAAAATTAAAAGGTTTTTTTTAATTATTTCAAATCTCAGTCTACACTTTTATGCTTAAGTTTTAAATATTGACCATAGCTAGACCATCCAGCATTTTAACCCATTAATTGGCAAGTTAAATCACCCATTTGAAATCTCGCTCCACTTTGGTTCAAATTTTCGTTATAAATTGGCAACTGGAGAAGAATCATCTACTGTAGGCGGGTGGCGCATTTCCGGGATTTCTCTCTGACGCTCCGATGGCTAAATTCAAATCCGTCTTAGAGAGAATTCGCCGATATGGCTTCGTTGGTCATTCATAGAGACTTTTGCTCCCGATTCAGACAGACAGTTCACATTTGTAAGCAGGAGGATTCTCATTCATTTTGACTACCGATGCACCAACAGTCAGTATGAATTACAGTATATAGAATGAACTGGAATGATTCAGTTTCGACAAATTATGCGAAGAAAACAATTTTGAGGAACATGTCACTTTTATGCCACGAAATATCGATTAAAAAATAAATAAATAAATAAATAAATAATAAATCTGCGAATTTTGTTCAGCCACTATTACAAAGCTGATGTATGATTTAAACGAAGAAGAAGGGTGACTTGTTTTAAGGTTTTGTGTTATTTATCTTGTAAAACATTAAAAATTACAAAATTTATTTAGAAATGAGAAGACGTGAATATACGTTGCCTTTTTATATCTTATTTTGCACGTAATTATATATTTTAATAAATAATAAGAAAGGGAATGAAAAGAAAAGGAAGAAAGGGGAAAAGGAAAAAGAATGAGTAAAAGAGAGAGAAAAAAAAAAAAGAAAACTAAAAACTGAGAAAAAACGTAAAATGTATTATACTAAAATAAATAAATAAATACAGTGATAATTTAATAATATTCATAATAATATATAAGTTACATACATTTATAATTTTATTATATGAAATATTTTTTTATAATATGAGCTCAGTGCGGTTAACAATATAAAAGGCAACAAAACGAGAACTAATTTTAAATACAACACGTTTGTAACGTAAAATTCAGTGAGTCAGAGTGCAGTGAACAATGTTATGTAAAACTTACAGTAAGTCAAAAGGTTTATATTCATTAAATATAAATGGTAACCACTTTTAAAACTGGAGCATAAAGAATCAAGCTCAAAGTCATATTAATATAAATTTTAGAAAAGTAATGAAATTTAGAAAAATAATAAAATTTAGAAAAATACTCGCCACGATTATTACATCAATATGAAAAATATGAAACCTGGGCATTTAGAACTAGTATTTGCAGTAATATTCCTTAGATATATATATATTTTTTTTTTAATGAGGAAAAATATAATTTATTTTTAATTTATTGCTCAGAATCATTTACGAACTGAGGGAAAATTTAAATTATTTGAAGAACTGGTGGCAAATTTAAATTATTTGAAGAACACTACATTTATTTAGACGATTATATTTTATTTTAGTTTTTAAAACTGAGATATAATTATATAGAAATATATTATTTAATGAAAATTATAATTTTACACGTCATGAGAATCAATTGAACATCCAAATTTCGTTTCAATTAGAATGATAATAACAATAATATTAATACTGAAAGTGTAAAATATGCAACAAGTTTATCTGTACAACAAGTTTATCTGTAACAACAAGTTTATCTGTACATGGATATTATGAGAAATTTCCCGAAATGTGTAATGTGTTACAAATATTCGCATTAGAAATTTCATCTTTTCGTATATTTGGAAATGCTTCTTGAATCGAAAAACAAATAAATAAAATAAATAACAATATTATAAATTTTTTTAGTTGATTTTTATTCTGAGAAAGAAAATTTTACTTTATAAAATATCAATTTTCGTATATTGAAATCTTTGTTTGATTTTGAAACGTAATCCTTTAGAATTTTAAATTAATAAGTCTGTCATAATCAGCAAATTATTTCAAACATTAAACATTTCAGCAATAAATAACAATAATTCTACAAATAGTATACGTTTTACGCTATTCATGTTTAAACAATTTTACATAAAATTAAAAAAATTCGTTATTTTGTGCATATTTTAAAATGATTATTTAAATTTACGGATTTTCTTATCTTATTTAAATGGTATTGTAAGAAATGAGGTAAAATGTGTTTAAAAGCAAATTTATTACACAAAATTAATCGCTATAAGAATGTAATTTGTCTTACCATTTGTAAAACATTAAAGATTATGACAAATTTTATTGCTTTCAAAATTTTAGAAAAACAACTTTAAGTTGTAGTCGCTGAAAATATTATGCTAATGAACTTCATGTATATTCAATAGCACAACATAGCTTCATTGTTTGAAGGAAAAACTCCTTCAAGCAAACAACTGTGTTTTAAATCGTAGTTATTACATTGCATGTAAAACATTTATACCAGGAAATATCAAAATGATTGCATGCAAATCTCTTGGGATACTGTCACTTAATCAAATGTTTACCGAACCAACAGTTACATGCAAAATGAACGCAGACAGATACAAAAAGTTAATATGATGGACAAAGCTGTTTTTCAACCCACTGAGAAAACAAAACTGCATTGCAAACATCGTGTTTGAAAATCAGATTTAGATGCACGGAACAAGAAAAGAAAAAAAACTAACTGATGCTTGGAAAAAACAAATATAAAAATTTCCATTCGTATGCACTGTACGATAGAAGTTGATGACAGCTGTAAAAGAACATTTCAGATTCTCTCATTGTATAACCCCCTCCCCCTCCTCCCCACGCCACTTTTCACATATCATCGATGGGGATAAGGGGGTGTCCCCCTTTTCACATCATGTCTCAGATCCTGCATTTACCGGAGCTTCATATGACGTCAGCTTATACGCTTATTTATGTATATTTGATTATATAGATGAGGAAAGTTGTCTTGTTTTCGATGTCAGATAAAACACGTGTTCCTTGTAAATCAGATTTTAATGTTAATAAACAAAGGCTTTTAGCGAGTGTTGCATTGTTTGATGATAGCATACACAATCTTATGTATCTCAAATTTAATAAAATTTTCTTCCACTTAACAAACTGAAAGAATAAAGGTACAGTGCAGACAGGGCCTGATTAAAGTGCGGACCAACCGAGCCGTGACAGTGGGCCCACAAATTTGTTATGCAAGTTTCGTAAAGCGGATATTTTTAATTTGTTTTGACCTTGTACTGGTTATAATAAGCTTTAGTACTTTTAGAGTAAGATAAGATTAAAACAAAAAAATATATTCAGCTAAATATGTATTTTTGTATTTCATACATATACCACGTGTCCCAACAAAAAGCGATCCTTTTTTAAAATTAAATAATTTGAAAACGGTTAACTATAGAAATGCCCCGTTTGTTGCATCTTTGTTAGAAAAGTAAAGAATTTTTAACCATATGATTTAAAAATCAGTTTAAAATTTCACCGACAGGTGGCGCAGTAAATTGAAAAACCTAAATGACAATATTCGCTGCGGATTTGAATTTTTGAGATTTCTTTGTGTGGGGACACCTGTTTTAAAAGAGAAAGTTTACCTACAAAACCCACAAAGCTTAGCGGAAATGAAACATTATATCTGCAAGGCATTTCTGATGAGACATATTCACGGGTATGGGCTAGTTTTGTTAAGGGACTACGTCATATTATTGCTGAAATTGGCGGATATTTCGAAAATTTTTCATTTAGTTTTTTTCAGTTTGCATCGCCGCCTATTGGCAAAATTTTAAACTAATTTTGAAACCATATGGTTTAAAAATTATTGCTTTTCTAATAAAGATGCAACAAACGAGGCATTTCTAACGATAACCGTTTTCACATTATTTAATTTTAAACAAGGTTCCTCCGTTTTGGGACATCCGATATTTTAAGACATCGAAAATGTTTAATTATTTGTTATATAGAATGGTAGGGGGCACGAACACCTGACCTTAGCCTGATCGACCCCTGAGTGGAGCATCGCTTATACGTTTCTCATTTATGCATTCTTTGATTCATACATTTTTCAAGTTCAGTCCCATTTTATTCCCATGTATTCAAATGACAAAATGCTTCATTTATACGACGCAAGATTCTTATAAGTTCATCCATGTTTACTCAAATGAAAGAAATTTCTTTGATGTTTACCCTTATCTCTGTTTCTTCACAATTTTTTCTTAACAAATTTTTATTATTGTTACATACAAGATGGATACTTAATCAAGTAACATAACAATGTAAAAAAGGTATGATTAATTAATCAGTATAAAATTATATATATTTAATAAATAAAACTGCAATGTAAATGAATCTAAATCTATTTTCTGTTTATTAATTACTATATTCATACCTATTAAGAACATAATTATATGAAAACACCTGAAAATTTGTGTGTCATTCATTATGAAAATATATAAACAAGTATTTTCAGAAATTTTAGTAAATTGTAACTTTCGAGTTTTGAACAAAAGAAATAATAATAATAAATAAATAAATAAATAAATAAATAAATAAATAAAAAGAAACTTTTCAAGCATAATTGATTCTATAGATTCTTTTTTATTTTGTTTTGTTTCGTTTCAAAATTTTTATAAAAATTGGTCTTTTTATATATACCATCTAAAGAAACAAAGAAAAATACAAAGGTTTATAAATATTTTTGTTTTATTTGTTAGTTCTTTTAAATTTTAACAGTTATATATTTTTATTATTTTATTTTAATATTCTGAAATGAAATGATAACTAGAATTTGTATTTTTATTCAATTCTTTCAGTATTTAATAAAATGATATCACTATAATTAATATATTTTTTTCATTTATCTAATTATTTAAGACTTTCATAAAATGATAATAGCAGAATTAATTTTATCTTGCACAGTTATATTTTTAATTCAGACATAGTTTTACAAAATAGTGTCACATTTTATTTTGTTTAATTATGTCTGAGTTTAAGAAAATAAAATTAATAAAAATTGTGCATTTTATTTTGCTTTTATTTGTTTACATATTTTTTCGATGTTTGATGAAATAGTGACAGTAAAATTAATATTTCATATAATTTCTAATAGTTTTATTATTTAAAGAATTTAGTTAAACTGGTGTTCATAAAGGAACTATTTTACATTTTTTTAAATTGTTTTAATTTTTCCATAATAAAATAAAGTATTATTATTATTATTATTATTATTATTATTATTATTATTATTATTATTATTATTATTATTATTATTGCTGTTGTTATTATTGTTATTATTATTATTATTATTATTTTGCTACATATTTGGGTTTTTTTTTTACTCTTTCGGTTTCATAAAGTGATATTATAAGAACTTGTTATTTATTTATTTATTTGGTTTATGACAGAGTTTAATAAAATAATATTAATAAAAATTGTGTATTTTATTTTGCTTTTATTTGTTTACATATTTTTTCAGTATTGTATGAAATAATGATAGAAAAATTAATATTTCAAATAATTTCTAATAGTTTTATTATTTAAAGAATTTATTTAAACTGATATTCATAAAGGAACTATTTTACATTTTTTAAAATTATTTTAATTTTTCCATAATAAAATAAAGTATTATTATTATTATTATTATTATTATTATTATTATTATTATTATTATTATTATTATTATTATTATCGTTATTGTTATTACTATTATTATTATTATTATTATTACTATTATTATTATTATTATTATCGTTATTGTTATTACTATTATTATTATTATTATTATTATTATTATTATTTTGCTGCATATTTGTTTTGTTTACTCTTTCTGTTTCATAAAGTGACATTATAAAAATAAGAACTTGCTATTTATTTATTTGGTTTTCCTCAGTTTTTAGTAAAATAATAAGAAATTAGAAACTATACTTATCGCATAAAACTAAATTTTCATACACCAAGGCTCTATTTAAGTACAAAGACGCTCTTTCTTATTATTAATTATGGACAGTATTCCGCATGCTAATATGTCAATTATTACACGCATCTTAAATGTAATCACTATTTTGCCTAAGAGGTCAAAATGGCACAAGCAATTTTTAACTCAATCAATTATAATTTGTTATAAACAGTGAAATTAGGAACTACTGTGAACCTGTTTTCTAATTTCAAACATATTCTACAATTAATCATTACTTTGTGTTTACCTTTACGGCCTGTACCATTGGGAATCTCTTTATTAGAAAGAGATTACTTTCCAGAAAAGCACAGTCAACAATGCTGGACTTAGGAGCGAGCCACGCAGGTTATTAGGTTTGCCCGTGTTCTTAATTAATTGAGAGAAAATTTTAACGACTGCTGAAAGAATTAAATTTTGATTATAAAGTTGGTGCAAGAGTTTTAAATTATGAAAGATCAAACACAGCTTTCATAAATTCAGAAGCGCCACAGTGTCTGTATACACATATACTTAAAATATTCTCATGCAATAAAATAAATTTGAAAAGCGATGTGAAGAATATGTTGTGTATAAAAATCAAAGTAAAGAAAAGCATAAATCGTCTGGAAATTAAATATACAACAGTTTTAAAGCTTCTTAAAGGAGTCCATACTTTAAAGAAAAAATTAAAAAGGGGGGATTTAGAAAGTGGCTTAAACAAGAATACTGCAGAATCCGGCTCAACTCCTCGATATTTGTGTATTTCTTTGAGACAGATTTTATTTTTTGGGGATTCATTTTAAAGTACTACTTCAAAATTTGGGGAATACCTTCTGTAAATTATACATTGTAATAATTTAGAAAACAATATTATACAGTACGAGTTATTTGGTGCTTTGATTCAAGTTTCTAAGTAATTCAGCAACATTACTGTAATTTATTTTTTCTTATGCACAACGTGTGATAAATGGTATCGTCAGTCTAACTTTTTATTTTCTAATAATTTTAGCGATATATATATTTAATGCTTGAAATAGATATTCCTGTGTTAAGGATTAAAAAAAAGACATTTATTTGAAACATAACAATAATAGAATACTTAGAATATTATTATCAGTTACCAATAATTATGTTAATTTAATTTCACTTATTATTTCTAATATACTTTTACAAAATTATATTAAACTCAATAAAGTAAAAATAGAGTACTGGTTCTTTGTAGAATATGAAAATATTCTACATAATAATACATTTAACACGGATGGTCAGTTCAGAAGCTCCGAAGACCTGTAAAAGATAAGTAAAATTCGTGTGCTTAAACTTATCCATTTTCCAGTACTTGTTTAATGCAAGAAAGAACAGAAAAGAAAAAGGGAAAGAAAGTAAAATAAGGATAAATAGGACAGACATAAAATTCGTGTACTTAAATGTATCCATTTCCCAATATTTGTTTATTGTAAAGTAAAAAAGAAAAAAGAAAGTAAGTAAAATAAACATAAATAGCACAGGCATGAAATTCGTGTACCATTCATGTATCCATTTTCCAATATTTGCTTATTGTAAAAAAGAAAAGAAAAAAAAATAAAGAAAATAAAATAAACATAAATAGCATAAACATAATTCATTTTTCTAAAAAAAAAAAAGAAAAAAAAAAGAAAGAAAGAAATAGAAAAATAAAAGAAAAAGAAAAAGGAAAAAAGAAAAAAGAAAGAAAGAAAGAAAGAAATAGAAAAATAAAAAAAAAAGAAAAAGGAAAAGAAAAAGGGAAACAATCTTGTAGGTGAGTATTAGTGATTTTACTAGTAAGTTGTTTACGAAGCAGTAAGAATTAGTAAACTCTCTCTTAATTTGTCGGGAAGGAAGGAAAATTAATGTGTTGGATAGTCAGCTTAAGTAGCGTAGCCAGGATTTTATTTCGGGGGAAAGGAGGGAGAGGGGTAGAGGAGGGATGACCTTATGTGTTTCTCTGGAAATGGACGTAATGGGCCAGATTTGATTTAAAAATAACATTGATATCAGAGAGGGGTGGGGGGAGATCTCCATCTCCATCCTCCAGCTCCTTCATGTGGCTACGTCCCTGTCCGGCTGCTTTTAATTGTTTCACTTTTCCATAAGCCGAGCTTGCACAGTGGTACAGGTTTCACTCACTCGTATTTTATTCTCCAGAAATCTGTTGTATAAAAGAAAACTTTGCTTCATGAACAGAACACACATTACCCCCGGTAAACTCTATTTGTAAATAAACAGGGAGATAAACTTCCTGCAAAATGCCGCTCTCCCACGCTTCTGGTCTCCTAGCTCCTAGATCAAGAAGGGGGTCAAAAGTACCTGACCCTCAGCAGCAAAAAAAGACGATCAAGTGTTCAAGGGGGGCTGCCGGAACCATTCATATAAAGATTTCTTAAGAGTCGATTGTGGTCTCAGCGGAAAGCCCCTGCTAAAGGTAAATAGACGTAAACCGCCCACATAAGTTCTGAATGGAAAAAAGTACAAATATGAGGCCAATTGAAGTAAAAAAGTGAAGTGCTGCAATCAGTATGGATTTTGTAGTTTTTTACCGATGTATTGTGAATTTGGCTTTAGTTGCTTTTCCCACGAAGCGGATTACGTTTCCTTTGAAGTGGCTAGATACATATGGGTGCTTCATCTGCCATGAAATTAAATTTGGTGCTTGTAGCATGCAAGCTAATCCATTTCAATTCAGGCGGGTAGTACTGGTATTTGCCAATTGCCCATTATATATTTTTTTTTTTCAAAAAATTACAGTAGTTAATAAGTCACACACAGAATATCTCAAAAGGATGTTTCCCCCAAATTTTTTTTCACTGGTTACAGCACTGGTCACAGCCCCATAAAATGGCCGTTTTCAGAATATCAGAAAAATACTTCATTTTAAAATTAACACAGTTCAAAAAATATTCAACACATTCAGTTTATCTATTTTTTTGCTATTAGTTATTAAACTAAATTTAACTTTATCAAAGTTTTTTTTGTAAAATAAAAAAAATAACATTTCTAACATAAAAAAAAAGATTTTTGAAGTACAAAATTTGTACTTTTTACTGATTTTATGAATATTTTCATAAAGAAAAGAATATTTTAAACCTCAATAAGGATGGTAACCTAAAGTCTTTTGATGGTATGTTACACAGCGAATTTCCTAAAATGCATACCACTTTGAAAATTTAATTTAAAATTGCGCCCCCTACATCAACATATGCAATTTTAGCATGGCCAGTAGCTGAAAATATCCACTTTTTTACCACAACATTACGATTTTTAAACAATTTAGAAAAATTCGGAGATACTTTTCTACTCATTCAACTTTTTGAAATAGAAATATCCCACCATGGACTTAACACACCGATAATTACACTTATTTTGAAAAGCTTCAGACCCACTTCTAACTAGATTTAATGTCAAAAGTGACAAAATGCAATTGCATATGAAACAACGCCCGGAAGATCTGCTCAGGCATAACGTCGTAAAGCTAATCAAACAGCTGCTAAGACAGATGTATGCGAGTTCATTTTGAAATGAAATAAACGTTTTTACCTTTTAGTATTGTTTTTAGTTTCTGAGCTTTCTGAAAAAGTAGGATAAGAGTTGTCGGCTTCTTTGAAAAGTAAATAGTTTTAGATCAAGTGCTTTGGCTTGTCTGTTAAAAAGGTAGTCTCTCTTTGGATTCAGGTTTATTTTCTATCCTTGTTTGATTAGTCAGGCACAATTGAGTAGATGTCAGAAATAAATAGGGATAAACACAATGAAAGTATTGTGTCTGTGATAAATTAGTTATTGTATTCCAAATTATTAAAAATTAAAATCTACCGATAATAAAATAATGAATTTATCTTACCATTTAAGCTCCACCTTGCATGTGTGTAGTTTATTTTATTTCTACCTTGCTGAGATATTTATTAAAAATGGTTAATCAATATAATGCAGTTATTGTCATAGTAAATTTTATATCTAAACAGAAGTTTAAGTTATTTACTAAAATTTGTGTCACCATGTATTATTTCTCTCAATTTCATTATACATAAAAGTAATTAATTCTATGAAATGTTATGGACATCTGTTCAAAATTTTAAGAAAAACTGTTTCTTTGTTTGTTTTCGCTTTTCTTTCGTTACTTTTCTTTCTTTACTTCTTCAATATTTCCCACTATAACATATTGTACTCATATACGAAAAAAGTACTTTCAATACTAACTGGAAGTATTTCCACACAAAGTCTTGGCAATATGGGACATTAAAAAAAAGAAAAAGAGAAAGATGTAAAGCAAATAACTAGCGTGTTTTTTTTTTTTTTTTTTTTTTTTTTGGGGGGGGGGGGGGGGGGGAGTGCTTTTTTTAATGTAAAACTTTTTTTTTTTTTTTGGGGGGGGGGGAGGTGCTTTTTTTAATGTAAAACTTGTTTTTTTTTTTTTCAGTTAAATTTATTTTTAATTAACTTTAGAAGGAAAGAAATTATTCATTTTTACAATATATTTATATCTATCTGCATGTATATTTATTTATCTACCTATCAATCTACACTTTTGTAAAAGCTTCGAAATTTGGATGCATTGAAACCTATTGTACCATACTTAAAATACCATTGTACCATAAATTGGTTTATTATAGGTAACACAAGAAATATTCCAATATATTATAAAATGTGGTTTTGAGAAAAACGTTATAACTCTGACGAAATTCGAAAATAGAACTCAAGGTTTTTTTTTTTTTTTTTTTTTTTTTTTTTTGATTTAAAAGTCTTTATCCTACCATTTTTTAAATATGTTATAGGAACACATTAAAATTTCGAACTTATTTTCATCTAAACAGGCTATTATTTTTATGTAGATTTCGTAAGAAATTACTACCTATTACATTCTCCCCTAAGTTGTAATTTCTGAAAAAAAAAAATTGGCGATCTACGCCGATCATGACTCCCAGAACCCAAAACCACCCCCAGTTCAAAACTTTATCTATCTATCTATCTATCTATCTATCTATCTATCTATCTATCTATATCACTTTTTTATGGACACGATAACTTCAATAATTCTGCACAAATCTCTTCCAAAGTGATACATAAAATCAAGGGTCATAAAATCGCAGTCAAGTTCGTTAATGGGCAAAATCGAACAAAGGTGGGGGGGGGGGCTTTTTGCGAAAACAGAAAAAAACCATAATCCGTTTAAAGTTATTATTACTTCTAGGCATAGGGCCGAAAATTTATGCATGACAGATTTTTGATATAATTATAAATGGCCCCAAGGGAAAAAAAAAAGGGGGGGGGGGGGTTAAGAAGAAAAAAATTTATGACTTCGTCAATTCACGAGATATCAAATTCGCTTGAATTTATTATAAATCCTCTTAATATTATCTGCAACTTTTATATTGACAAATTTTTTATAGAACCAACCCTTATAGCCAAAAAAAAAATGCCTGTCAATTCACACATTTATATTTCGAAGTAGGCGGTCCCAACTGCCGCATCATGGCAAAAAGGTAATTTCTTCTGAAATTCCCAACAAACAGGCGCCCCATGGTCTGCGTCTTCGAAATCTACCTGTGCCTGTAGGCCGAGCTGTCGGGGATTTTTTTTAAATATGTCTATCAAAACAGCATAAAATAGTTAAAATGTCAACAGATCACTATGTCATAGGGATCATGCAATCTAGGAATTCTGAATTAAAATTCTAATTTTACATCCTGAGTAAAACACGGGTTAACCTTTAACTGCTGTGGCAGAAATTGTCCAACAGTATACTGTGAGCGACTCTCAGATAGCTTAAAAGAAAGATGAATAAAAGGGTCGATTAACCCATAGGCTACCGTTTCTGTACTAAACTTTATATATATGCAGTGATATAAATTAGGAAATAAAAGGCAAGAGTCAGATGACGACTACTGTCAATATCTTAGGCGTCAAATTAAAGTGTTTAGTTGCAGTTTCTAAAATTCATTTGTAACTTAACGGTAATATTGTATGCTTCTTTATAGAAAAGCATGAATATTTTGTTTTTATTTGAAATTATTGAAGTTCGTAATCTCCAAGATTATAATAATTGATGCAACTGTAAAGCATTTTTAATTACAAATTATTTAAAAATATATTTAAAAATTAGTAGAAAAATGCACTTAATCATGTAAAACAAAATTAAAACTTGATAACTTCCATCAAATCAGAAACAAAATTTTATCTAATGTTGATAATTACAATTAAATTTTGTAAAAAAAAACAAGCATCTGCATTTGAATTTTGTTAGTATGAAATCAAAAGGGGCACTAATTTTTTTGTACGTGTTAACCGTTAAAATAATAGTTAATGTTAAAAAAAAAAAAAAAAAAAGAAAAAAGCTAGGCGTCATATTTGACGACCGAGAATAATTTTTCAGTCGTCAAATGCGATAATTTAGATGCATTTGACGACTAACGACTGATAATTTCAAACACTGTGTATAGGACTACTATAATGAAAACTGACCTATTTAGAAGTCTCCTGCGATATGGTACTAGGACTCCAAATGAAACAAAATTTCACTGGTATCGATAGTTAAAATAAAAATTGCAAGTTAAACTGCAAAGAAAAAGAAAAACAGTTGTTTGTGAAACTGCTAAAAAAACAAGGAGGTTAGGTATTGGAGGTACAAGGGTATTGGAGGTACAAGGGTATTGGAGGTATAAGGGTATTGGAGGTACAAGGGTATTGGAGGTACAAGGGTATTGGAGGTTAATGTTATAATTTTTAAAACAATTACGTCTTCAATAACGTTTCATTACATTCCAATTCAGAAATGTTTTCTAGTAAATTTTAAAATAATTTTAAAATTTTCAATGATTGATTCAGATAGAGTTTGAAAATATTTAGTATGAGATTTTTTTTTTTTAAATTATTTTCAAAAGATGAACATTATTTGATTACGAAATGAGAAGCCTAAATTGATCTATTTCCAAATTATTTTCTGTAATGAGTAACTATATTCTTAAATATTTACGCCAACTCCAAATTTTCTCTACAACTGAATAAAAATTCAATAAAGGAGGAATTTGGTAGAAAACTGAAACAACCGTGGGAGAATCATGCACCCAGTAAAATTCAATGAAGCATTAAATAATCTATTCCAGCCCCATCTAAAGATATCGGGATAAATAAGGTCTGAAGTTACAAAATGGTAAAAATGAACATATTTTATTAAATATTATCTAAAGGTATGGCACCTACATCTGAAAGCATTTCCGAAATTCATAATTTCATATTAAATATAAGCATAAAATTGTATTTTAAATAACTATAAATATAAATAATTAAAAAAACAGAGGATTTTAAAAGTTAATGACAATATCAATATTTTAACATTGAAAAGAATTTTGAATATCGTAGAAATTTGTTGTGTTACATTTAAACAGCTAATAGTGTTTTTTCAAGACGAGTTTGATTTTTAAATGAACTGAATTTTCAAATTCATGATTTTAACTGATTCAATTTAATAAAATATAACAATTTTATCTAATATTTAAAAACATAAAGTCTAACATGAAGAAAATACACACACACACACACATATATATATATATATATATATATATAATTATAATATCTATGAATTTCAAAAAACATATCAAGTTCTATTCTACTTAAATCTCCAAAGAGATAATCAATGATACTGTGTATACAGAATACCACATAGCTAATAATTAACATGTGCAAACATAATATTACCATAGCTGATGCTTCAATGGTAATTGGCCAAATTTTACTCATACCAAAAGAATATTGAAAAAAGAAATAGAGAGAAAGGGGAAAAAAAATTATAAATTGGAGTTGCAATTAAGTAAACACAAATGGATTAACAAATTAAATATGAACCATACACAATGGAAAATTGGACCACATGAGAATTAAATATGAATTGGACATGGAAAAACACATGCACATGTACTCATCAGCCTGGATGCACCCACATGTGTTTTAAATAATAATTCAGTGTTTCATAATTCTACTGGCATAATGCTAAGATCAGTAGAATCATCCAGGTACACTGAATTATTACCAGACAACAATTGGAAATATTAAAATTTGGAAATATTTAAATAGGAAATAAAAAACCATTAAGAAAATACAATATATTTCACTCACATCGATTATCCAAAAAACTGTAATTAACACCTCACTAAATTACCACGAGATAACAGTTTTGAAATAATAAAATTGGAAATATGAACGCGTAAAGTGTAGATAAAATATTTTACTCACAATAATTATACAGAATCCATAAAATGTCACAACGTCTATATAATATTTACATCCACATGGCAATGCATCATACATGTTAACTAAGTCGAGTTGAGAGAAATGATTTGTAAGACAAGTTGAGAGCACACTTTTTTTAAAACACAACCCCATAAATGACACCCAATCACAAAATGATTCAAAAACACTCAAAATAATTCTGGTTTTAATACACTTATAACAAATTTATATCCGTGAATATATATTGCTCCATCCAATTTTAATTCCTGAAAGTAAAATTAATATACAATCAATAGCTCCCTCTATAGTTAAATTAAATATAATATTAACAATATTATCTACAACTACCTGAAAGGTAAAGTGTCGCCATCTATTGGTATTATAATAGTTCATAATTAATATTTAGTTAAATATCCTTTTTATTAGTTACATACTCACTTCATTAGATTTATTTATATAAATAAACTTTAAAAAACAATACTAACTTGTAGTTTTACTTAAAATTCAAATAAAATATAATACTACTATATGAATAAATCTACACAGAATTAATTCAACTTGCACAGCATTTCAGATATTATTTTAATTCAAATTATTTTTGCTGCCAGCTGTGTTAATCCGCTGATATTATAGACATTTATTAAATAATTAATGTTTTATTTTTACTACTACTTAAATATATATTAGACTTGTTTTTAAATAATTAATGTTTAATTTATACTACATTGTAAATATATTTTATATTTATAGATTAATTTAAATATCTAATTAAATAATTCATAAACAATTCAAAATATCTCAAAATTTATAATGTTGATAATTAATAGTATTACTACTGTTTTTCAATCAAATTAATGCAATGCAGTAATTAAAATACTTGTTAATTTTAATTATTCATAGACAAAAATAAAAACTATATATATTTATTTTTATATATATTGCAAATAGATATATATATATGAGTTATAATCACCAATGTTATCATTGTATAATTTAATTTGTTATTGTATAAGTTAATTTATAAATGTATGAAAACTGCACATCAATAATACCTTAAACAGAGGTGATCGGCAACGCACAATCACAACTATACAAAGTATAAATAATGTTCAATCAAATATTAAATTTCCTAATATGTTATAATTGTAATTATGTATGTTATATTTGTAATTTTCTACATAAAGTGTATATAATGTTCAAACAAATATTAAATATTAAATTTCCTAATATGTTATAATTGTAATAATGTATGTTATAATTATTATTTTCTATATCTTTTGTTATATGTTATCGCACACTAAAACAATAATTTATTACATACCATGTTTATATTTAAATTATATAATAAATGTTATTTAAAAGAGTTGATGATTGAATTTATCATAAAAATAGGATATCCATATATTTTTGCTTGATCTCGAATATATCTAATATTTTTGTTTTTATTTATATCTGAGCATAAGTATTTTATACGATGTAGATAATTGATAATTATATTTTTATAAACAGATTTATGTAAACATGAAGCATAATTGGTAAAAATATTTACTTTAAATGGGAAATCAAATCTCTTATCATAAATATCAAAAATTAATTTATAATTATTAGTAATATTAATTTTTAAGTCAAGAAAGTTTATATTATTATTAATTAAATCATTTTCGCTTAATTTAAGCTGAGTAGGATAAAAATTGAGTGGTGATGTGCAATTTTTTTCATTGAAATAAAATATGATAATGTCATCAATATAGCGATAAAATACATAATCATTGTTCGGACTTATATTTCTTTCATAATAATATAAGTAAAGGTCAGAGAGAATACTAGATGCAGTTCCGCCCTGCGGAATTCCCTGGCATTGTTTATAGATAATATTGTCATATATAATGTAATTATTATGCAATGTAAAATTTAGTAAAGTTTTAAAAAAATTTACTGAAATATGTTCTTTTAATTTTAATTGAGATTTAAATTCTTTAAATAATATACACATTGTTTTATGTAAGTCTTTTATATCAATGTTATTAAATAAATCATTAAAATCCAATGTTTTTATGAATTTTACCGGATTGATATTATGTATTTTATTAATGAGTTGAAAACTATATATATATATATATATATATTATATATATATATATATATTAATTATTATTCAAAACTAATACTCATCCCATTAATTTTTACTGTAGGAAATTATTGTTCTATTACATATTATATACTTTAAGTTGAAATAAATTTTAACTAAATATTCAGATATAATTATATTTCCAATAGGATATTATGTTTATTTTTAATATAAATTAAAATGCAGATTTCTTGGTATACCTTAATAATTTTCATGGTTAAGCGAAACAAATATAGCTAGAGTTACATAATTTTAAAGTTTTCAAAATGAGGTATTGGGCTCAGTTATCTATCCGTTCGTATTTATTTTTAAATCTATACTACTTCATGAAATGTCTGGAAAATTCTCACTCCCCACCCCTCTCTCCTTAGAAAAATTTAAAATCCTGTATGTTCACTATCAATTTGATTCATTTTAAAATTTAAAATTCAAACAGAAATTTATTTTGCATGTGAGTCTTTCAGCCGAAGATTTTAAACATGTATGCGGTTTGTAGAACTTCTAGAAAAAGAGAAGTGTTATGAAATATTTAAGTGCTGACAGAATAATCATCTTTAAATTATCTGTAAATCTTAAATCATCTAACAAGAATATCTATATATTTTTTTCTGAAACAAGAAAAAAAAAAAGCATGATAATGGTTAGTTTATTCTCAAAAAAGTCTTAGGGCTTCATTTGTTAACGCATTTCGTAGAAAGATATCACTCTTGTTTACTGAGGGTTTTCCTTTACAAGTATTTTGTCTTGAATGCCTGTTTGAATGTGTTTTAATCATGCAAAATATCAGCAATTGACTCCGACACTGAGACGCCTTTTAAAGAAAAAAAGTGCATCACCTCTATCAGCAATTATCTCTAAAAAGTTTTGAAAGTTCTGTCTCATTCACCCACTTAAATCCACTGACGGCACCTTTGCTGAGAATAACATCCTTGATCGCAACAACGCTTTCTAAACTTCTGTATGTCTGTAGAGATGCTGTTTCATTTGTTTTGCCAACTGTTGATTGTTAATTACAGTCAAAGAAGTTGTCGGAGCATAAAGTGTGAAAATAGTTACTTTTTAGGGAAATTTTTCAACGCAAGACTAAAGAAAAATACACTCGTCTTCAAAATTATATTTAATAAGCTTGGAATATACGAAAAAGAAAAAAGTAAGTAAGACAAGCTATGGTTACTCTCCGTAATTTCAGACACAATACAGCTATTAACCCTTAACCACTGTGATAATAATTATCGCATAGCTATACTGAGTGTGGTCTTGGAGACTGCTTGATCGAATAATGAATAAAAGGCTCGATTAACTCATACGATACTGTTTGTTGTATACTAAACTTTATGTACATTATTATTTAAATAAAATTTCCCCTATTCAGAAGTCTTTAGCGATAGTACTAAGGCTTCAAACGAAACAAAATATAAGAACACACATTTTATCAGACAATTAAATACACTAAACCAACATGGAGTGAAAAATTGACCGGGGCCAAGGACTTGAACCTGGGACCTTCAGCGTACCGTGCTGACGCTCTGCCACTAAGCCACCCAGATCGACATCCTAGCACGGTAATTTCCCACATTTATCCATGTTGGAATATATCCATGTTTTAATGGACGGTGCAATATCCATGTTTTTGGGTAATAAATCCATAATTTTATGGTGCAATATCCATGCTTTAATATATTGGAACAAAATATCTTTAGTATCTCTACTTAAACTGAAAATTACAAGTTAAACTGTGAAAATTGAATAAAAAAGCAGTAGTCTGTGAGACTGGTAACAGCCGTTAAAGGATAGCCATTTTCAAATCACGAAAACTGACCAGCTATGAAAAGATATTTCGTTGACATTGGCACATCACGCGGATCATTTTGGCATATATATCAATACACTAATTGGTAGTAATAGAATATGAAGCAAAATATTAAAAAGTATATAGTATTGGCTACATAAACTAAACCATGCCTTCGGAAAAAAGAGGGGGTTGGCCCATAGATTGAAATAAAATTCTACTTAGATTTAGCCATTTACAAATATATATATTTAAGTGGTTTACTTTTTAATTATTTAAATGAGTCAATTTTTTTAATATCCAGAAACTATTAGAGACGCAAATTTCGAATCAGTAAAACATTGATAATTTTTACAAACGAATGAGCATAATTCCAGTAAAACCTGCCAAAGCTGAATTGGGGGACTGAGAAAAAGATAATTCTGCTATATGCAAATTTCGTTTTCACAAGTTTTACTCTATAGTAATTTTTCGAACTGAGATTTCAAAGCGAGAGTTATGACTTGTTAAATTCATATACAGCGGCTTGAAATTGGAAGAGTTCCCAACAAAAAATTCTCGACCAAAACTCACAATTTTCCGAAAGAGAAAAAAAGAAGTCTTTGGAATAGCAAATGGGACAAGCAAAACTTTCTCCCCTCATAAGGGAGAAAAGGTTGTTTTTATTTTCTGTCTGTGTTTTATTGTTATTATTATTATTTAAAGGGTTTCATAACATTGTGAGTTTCGTCGAGAATAATAATATTGCTTTTCATTCGTTTCTGTGATTTTTGAATGAGCTGTTTTTGTTAGAATTTTTTTAATTGTTTTTTAAAAAAATAATAATAATTAAAATATGCAGTGGGCGCTGGTGATATTGTTTTATTTCCTAAGCAGCATCTCTGAATATTTTTCCGTTCATAAAATATAAAATATTAAATTTACTCTAAAAATTCTTTCTTTCTTTTTTTTTTAAGGGGAGGGGACTCGCGATTACAAACACAACAAAGATAGAATTTAACGACATTGACGATGTATATTTTTAAAAAGTAATATTTTTTATCATATTGGTAAGTAGGAATAAGGTATACATGAAGTATACTCGCATTTTATTCCAAGTACATGAAAATGCAACGTACAACACATTGAAATAAATTAATATAAGTTTATAAAAATTTAAGTGTTTAAAATGAAGAGTTAATTTTAGACGTCGAACGTAGAAAAACTTAGAGTTATTTTCCACTTATTCAACTTTTTATAAAAGAGTTATTTCAACATGGATTTGGGTATCAATAGTTATGCTTACTTAACAACTATCTCAGAGCCAGTCAATGGCTTTATTTTTTAGAACATTAAAATGCTTTATTAACGTAATTTATTCATGTAAAATTCAAATAAATTATTAATACACTTAAAAAAAAATATGGAATATTTTCTAAGAAGACGCCAGTTAACAAAGCGAAATTCAATTTTTATCATCAGTGCTATGACTTCAATTTTATCATTATGCGCGAAAATATATAGTAGAAATAAAATCCTGCATAATAATCCTTAAATTTAAGAATTAAAAAAATTCCCGGTATGTAAAAATGACACAACATTTTTTACAAAACACGAACAGTTTTTCATCATTTACCTTTAAAATCTACATAACAGAACTCCGTTTAAAACAGCACTGTGGAAACAAAAGCATTTAAATGTCCTATCTAATCAGTTTACATCTCTTTTCCCCTTTTCAATTGAATCATGCCCCACATCCGAGTAAGTGAATAATCATAACCTACAACCGTCAATCCACCCTTTTTTTAAACTTATTTATATATATTTTTTTAGAAGTAAGGGTGTTTCTAGAGAGGTAAGGGGGAATAGGGCTTTTCCAGTTCTAAGGACACAGACAGAGCGAGTCCAGTTTTCGTGACTCAGTCGAATTCAATCGACCGCACAAAAGGTGGGTCTTCATTTCCCCCCACTTTCCCCTCTTTTATTTTTATCTTGATCTATCTTTTTATCGGCCCCCTTCGTTCTTTTTAACCCCTTTGTTGACGTATGAAGGGGTTACTCTGACATTAGATCTACTCTATCTTTTCACCAGCATATAGTGTATACAAGCTTTATTGTGTAACTGTGTGTGATGGTAAAGTGTCAACTTGTGTCTTCCTTGTCATATGGTTTTGTTATGATCCCAGAATTTTCACACGAATAGCCCATCGGGGCTATTGAATGATTAAAAAGTTCCTGCTATATAATTCCTGATTGGTGTTGTCTCAATATTTGTATTTGAAAATTAGTAACATTTTTCTTTTACGGATGAAGCTACAAAATTAAATATGTTTTGCATTATGCTTTGAAACAACTTTCAAAATTGCGTTAACTCCCACCAATGTCACCCGAACTCAGTCCGGGCAATTCATACAAGCAAAGTTTGTGATTACTCAACTGCAATTTGATTTGTGCAACAATTGATTCTTTTACGTGGCCGAATTGAGTCCACTTCCATTTCAAATGCACATTTAAATGTACAATTCACTAATTTCTTATTATTCTTGTTATATTTGAAATGGAGAAAACCTTGCGACACTGTTAAGTAGTTAAAAGCTGTATTAAAAAAGAGATTTCCATATATATATAGTTTGCAATTTTTAATGTGTTGTTTTAAAGTTGTTTTTAAATCAGAATTATACATTGAAATATGAAAAATTTACAGAATTCTCCTTATAAACAAGTTCCGATTACAGCATGGGGGCAAACTTCCACCAGTATATTAATATAGAAAATTTCGCCTTGTTTGAACGAAGAACTTCTGTCTAAAATAACGCAAAAAATTCTAGAATAGCATACTGGTAGATGGTTGCCCTTGTGGTAATAAAGGTCTGCTTATAAATAACTATCATATAAAGAGTTTTTTTGGTGAGGGGCGAGGTAGGGGTGTTAGTAATTTAGAAAATAGCTAAAACGAAAATGTAAAGCTAGGCGAAAACAAAAATAGTAAATTTTGCGGTTTTATTTTATATTTTATATTTAGAATATGTATTTATTGTATAATCTTGATAAGAACAAAAAGTTACCGTTATACTACACTGCAAAAATAAATAAGCATTGTACTGTAAAATCTTTTTTTTTTTTTTTTTTTTTGCTGTGTAACTCTGTTGTAAGTCATTGTATAAAAATATGACTGATATGAATAGATTAAGTAATAACGTCTTACTAATTAATGTTATACTTAAACTTTGATTAGAGGGTCGTCTTCACACTGAAATTGCATAAAACTATGAAATTTTCAATATGAACCCATAAATTTGATGTAATATTTGGAATTTTTGGTAAGTTTTACCTTAGGATACCAAGTGAGAAGTCATTCGCCAAGTAGTTTAGGAATGATACAGTTTTAAAATTTGGAATGTTAAAATCATTTTTAATCGTTGCAAAGCGGGTAGTTTTTAAAGCATAACTCGAAACTTATCGGGCGGAATGAGTTAAAATTTTACATTTGCATATATATAAAGCTTCTAAAAAATCGATTTCTGTTGAAAAATTTATAGGTTACAATTCTTTTTTTTTTTTTTTTTTTTTTTCGAAAATTGATTTTAAAATATAATATTTTCGAAAAAAAAATGAATCGCAGCCTATGAATTTTTTGATAGAAATCGATTTCTAGAAGCTTCAAATATGCGAATCCAAAATTGCAGCTCATTCCGTCAAGTAGGTTTTGAGTTATGCTTAAAAAACTAACCACATTGTGACCTGTTTTGCAAAGATTAAAAATGATTTTAACATTGGGAGTTCCAAACTTTCAACGGCCATAATTACTAAGCTACTTGACCGAATAATTTCCCGCTTAGTATTTTATAGTATATAATTTACCTGAAAATCCAAATATGAGGTCAATATTACGTGTTATTATTAAAAATGTCAGATTTTGATGCAGTTTCTGCATGAAGACAAGCCTCTATATAAGCAAAATAAACTACACATTTCTTGAATATGAAGCAAATATAAATATTTAACAATAATATACGACTAAAGTAGAGAAAGTAAATAAACAATCATGGTTCAATGATTATTTGACAATTGTAACATTTTAGAAAAATATATTTATCATTAATAGAGTTTATGTATTTTTTTAAGCATTTTTTTTTTTGCATTAATTAATAAAAGTTATTACTAATAATAATAGATTGGCACAAATAACATTTTGTTATGATGATATGCGGCAGAGTTAGTATATATGGGATAATTTTTGTTTCGTTCCTGTACATTCAAGTGTTTGAAAGCAGTTTATTTGTTATATGAATCCCATTATATTTATCCATGCATTTAGACTTTAAATTTTCATAGTGATTAAAAAATATAGTACAATATGGACAAATATAAAAGAAAAATTCATTAGTAAGTTATATTCGCGAATAGAATGTGCTATATACAAATTAATTAGAAATATTCACTTAATCATAACACCGATTTCATGACTTATGCATAACCAAATACATGGAACAAGTAAACAGAAATATTTGAAAATCACTCCACTTTAAAATTTTCACTTAGTGCAAGATAAAAATGCAAAAATTATTTTCAAAATGTAAATATTTACCATTAAAGTATGTTTCAACAACTTTTTCCAATGTTATTCCCCATTTTTTATGTATTTGATATTCTCAGGTTGATCTCTCTTTTTCGGTTCATAGAGCTTCTTGAAAACAAAAACGCAGGCAAAATCCAACCTGGAGAACAAATCATTTTTAGATGCTGTCGTAGTTGTTGGTATTTTACCTAAAGCGCTTATTTTTTTCTAATATACTGTAACGCTCCTTATCATCGGCAATATGAATTGTTCAATATCTGAAATCGACGAGAAGTCAATAAACTACATATTCCTTGAATGTGAAGCAAATATAAATATTTAACAATAATTTACGACTGAAGTAGAGAAAGTAAATAAACAATCATGGTTCAATGATTATTTGACAATTGTAACATTTTAGAAAAATATTTATCATTAAGAGAGTTTATGTATTTCTTTTTAAAGTGCATTCTGATGAAATTAAAAATGACTCGGAAAGAGTCGAAACATGTCAAACAACTAATAAAAGTTATTTTAATTTATATTATAGTTGTTAATTTTACACCTTTAGCATTTAAAAGTAATATGCATTCTGATTTATTATTATTTTATATATTGCACTACACTGAAAAAAAAAATTGATTTTCCGGTATAATACTAGCAGCTGAAATGCCAGTATCATGCCGTAAAATCAATTTTTTAATTCCTACTATTAGCTCACACTCTCTCTATATATATCTTGTTATAATTTTCAATCGTTAATAAAATATTTTCTATTCATCCATTCAAGTTCAAATAAATTTTTTTAAACTTGTACTGGATGACAATTGATGTTAATACAGTTTTTTCAAATATTAATTCATTAATTAAATTTAATTACTTAATTTTAATTTTTATATGGGAGAAAAAAATTCTCCCATTGTTTTCATAAATGAAATGAAAGATTTATCTTGAATTAGTGATGTCAACAAAAAAATAAAATGATTATAAAATAATGATGATTATAAAATAATGTTCAATAAAGATAACGTGGGACATTAATGCTGTACGGGTTTATTTTATATATTTATGATTAAAAAGTAGGAATTGACTTAATTTTTTTTTTTTTATATTACTTGTTTTTTCAGTGTAAATACATAAAAATATTATAGCCCTGTAATAGTCCTAATACGAGATTATAAAAAAACTGTATGATGGTCTGTCAAAACAATTCTGTTTATAAGGTATCGAAGAATCTTTATGGACATTTTTTATCTAATATATAAAAATGAAAATTTGTCTGTCTGCACTTCTATGCAAATTCACAGTTTGGAAAGCAGAATTGTGAAAAGTCACATAACAAGTGTATTAAAACACGGCCAAGGCAAAACTAAAGATCTCTGGAATCGAAATAAATTATAGTTAATTTTTAGTTAATAAAAAAAACACCAATCTAACAGCCATTGCCTATAAAATTTAAACGTTTTTCATTATAACAGTTGCCAACAATTAAAGATCCGCAATAAAAAAAATTTCACAGCAATTAATTTTCTATTGAAATACTTGCATGTGAAAAATGAAAATGAAATAAAAAATTTCAACAATTAAAAAGAATATCAATATGACGTCATATTGGAAGTATAACAGATATTTTCAAACATTTATCAATAATACAAGGAGTACGAGTATGAGTAAGTACAGAAAGCAGGTGAATATGACGTCATTAGAGAATTAAAAAGAAAATGAATATGACGTCCGTATTGGAAGTTTAAAGGACTTTTTCAAATATTTGACAATCATACAAAGAGAGTATCAATATGAGTAAGTACAGAAAACAAGTTGATATGACGTTGGCAGGTGAATATAACGTCATTTGCGTTTGAAGAACATATTGAATCATGATAAAATTCTGATTATGAAAATATTGGCATATTTTAACATTTTGAAGTTCTGTATACAACATTTTTAATTTTGAAATTGATTTTTCTAAACATTCTTAAAATCACGGACAACGCCGGGTACTTCAACTATAGCATTAAATAAATATTGCGTGTAACTGATATTTAAAGTCATATTTAATTTACAAAATGAAGATCCACAAAATTATAAAAACATTTATATTATACTTATTATATAATTTTTACGTTTTTTACTACAAGATTTCAAAATAATACATAAAATCTAGTAAAAACACTCAGATTGTTCTTTTTATAATTTTTAAGCTGCATTAATAATGATAATAATGTGGATTAGTTCTTTAATTCGCATCATCAGAATTAATTATTATTACGCATTCGGCAATGTAGTTATAGATGTAAAGTACTTTATTCTTTATAATATGTGTGCAAATGTGAACTGCCAAACTGTTTAAGGCTGTTCTTAAATCCAAACTGGTTATTTTCGGACCCATTTTTAAATTCGTTTTTGTTCGCAAACGTATCAAATTGGTCGGTTCTCTTATTCAGAAACTATGTAATCGAACTGTTTTTCTCGTTTTTTGGTAAAGGCAGAAGAATTTTCAGAAAATGCTGTCAAATATGGCGTTTTGAATCGAATTTCTGGACGCGACAGCACAGAAAAAGAAAAACTGTCGTCCTGAAACAACAATCTCTTATAACTCAAGATACAATTCATTTATCGTAAAATGAAAAAAAAAAATATTCGATTATAAATCTCTTCAACAATCACGCCTGCAAGTATCATGCTTTTATGCTTAAAAATGAGTCAGAAAATATGTCAGGACGTTTCGCTTTGTTGAGCGCGGCAAAAATATTTATTTGAGAACCGCTTTAATAGTGAAAAGCAATAAATAACCTTTACTATTTAGACAGATACTGAAATGTTTAAGAAAATGTAATATAATACAGATTATAAAATGTAATGTAAGGGGAAAAAAAGAAAAAGAAAAGAAAAAGGAAGAAGAAAAAAAAGAGGACAGATTTAAAAATAAAATAAAATAAAATAAAAAGTAAATAAGTAATAAAAAATAAAATACAGTTGCAATCACGAAGTGTTCAAAAGCCACCCGAGTTCTTCATATAACTGATAGAACAATATTTCTGCACTTCTAAAAGCGATTTAACAGATCAAAGCATGTTTTCACAGCGCTTTCCTCCACCCTTTTATGCAACAGAGTTCTTGCTCTCCCCCTCCCTCATCGATGTTCTATCCTAGCAACCGAAAAAAAGGGATATTTTTTAAAAAATCTGAATTATGAATAACCAGTACGGGTTGGAGAAGAAAGATGAGGGGAGGCAAGCATGAGGGATCCTACAGACCCTTTACCCGAAGCTGCCCCCATCACAAAGCAAAGGTTAAACTAACGGATCGCATTCAAACACTGCACAACTTTTCTTAAATACATTTCTTCAAGGTGGTTGAACTGTAAAAAATTTCTTTTTATTACAACTAAAAGGATTAGTTTTTATAAACGTAAATTGTATTACTTTGTTAAGAATGAACTGATGATTTTCGGATTTACAAGAAGTCGATGAGGTCAGTTTTCACCCAACAGGATGACTGGATAATGATTGACTTTTAAAAATGAGGTTTTTAACAGGGGACTTTTCCCTCCATACTAATTTTCGGAATGCATTAATGTTATATGTCAAAGTACCCCCCCCCCCTTTTTTTTTTAAACACAAAATTAAATAAAAGTATAAAAACTTCTTAAAAACACCATAAAAATAAGAAATGCGCAAGGCCTTTCGAAAGAAGTATGTCTTTCTTCGTCAGGCGCAAAGGAGACGTGCTACTAGTTTGAAGGCAAGACAGAAGTAAGACGCGCAATCCTTATTTTATAGTTTTTTATAATAAGTTTTTGTGCTTTTATTGTAATCGCACCAGTTTTTCAGTACTTAAATTCATAAATATTAAAAGCAATCGACAATGTTTACTCAATATATGTTCATGACTATGTCAACTTATATAGCTTTAAACAAAGTGAATTCATTTAATGAACACGTTATCATAAACTTTGATTAGGTTCTTTTCTCGAAAAATTAAATTTTTAAAAATATGTCTTTCTCGTTACAAAAACAAAAGTTTCATTAATGTAGCGACATTCATACAATCAAATTTCTTTCAATAATAAATCATTTTAATGGAAATTGTATATCCCGTTTTCAATAAATAAATAAATAAATAAAAAAGAAAAAAAAACCCGTTGAATTGAATTATAAATATGCTTTTTATTCTTTATTTATTTTCTTTTTTTTTTTTTAACCTTCACACATCAAATGGTCCATTTTTTACAATTCGAAATATCTTTTATTTGCATTATAAAATTAATGGATTTCTTTATAAATCTATCTAAAACATGTAAAAATGTATTACTAATCCAAAAGTTTGTTATGCAATTGAGATACTTTGAAACCAGAATTTGCGCATTCTATATATTTCGCAATTTGAGCAGAATAGGTGTTTGTTTTCATTTTAGAAATTCCATTAGCTATAACGTGAATTTAAAGTCCTTTCCCCTAGAAAATACTGTATACAAGTATTTATCTTCATGGCAATGTTCAAAACTCCCCGATTCATAATAACATCAAACCTTTTTCGTAAAATTAACAGTAAGAAATAAAATCACTCAAAATTGAAGTAATGCAAAATGTTTATAACTTCCAATTAACAAAAAATTCCAGAGGAAAATTTCTTCCAATAGTATTCTAATATAATAAATATTAAAGGAAGTAAAAAAGAATAAAAATCTTGATAAAAAAAAAAAAAAAAAAAAAAAAAAAAAAAAAAAGCTTAATTTTGAGCACTACTATTATAGAATTCCGCATGCAAGTTGGTAAACAAGTACAATTAACCTTAGGATGGATTGATGCAGATATATGATACACTTTGAAAAAAAAGTGATACAACTCGAAATTTTTCGAAGTCACTTTTTTATTATAAAAACATCTAAAAAAGTTACATACTTTTCTTAAGAAAAGTCCGCAACAAAGTGTAATAATCACGGACATCCTTTCGAATTGTGTTTTACGAAAACAACTTTTTGCTATATAATAATTTTGGATACCTTTTGGGAAAGTATACTTTAAGCGCAATCTTTAAATGTTAAGTAAAATATTTTGTGGGTGTATATATCAGTACAAGTATGTACATTAAATAAAACATTTTAAAAATGATATCAAAAGTATATGGAAATTTTGAAAGAATTAGAAATCGCTGCTTCTAGAATATAGTGTTTATGCAAAATAATTTTAAAACATTACTTTATATATGCTACTTAATTTTGAAGAATTTGCATTTAAAAATGTACTTGATTATGCTTATTGTGCTTGCTTAAACGTGCTCACTGCTTACCAGTGATTTCGAGGATTTTATATTACATTGAAAAAAAAAAATGTAATATATGAAGAACTTTAAGATTATAACAATTTAATAAAATAGGACTCCGTAAATTCAACATTTTCATTTTGATAATTAATTATAATAGGGATAATAAGAAAACATTTTAAATAGTTGCACTATTACATAATTATTTAGCAATGAAAAAAAATATTAAATGAAACTATCAATAATAAAATAATAAAATCTATACTACTATCTACCTCCCATACTATTTAACTTAATAAATACTTTATAACTTAAGAAATAATAATAAAGTCGTTAAATTTATTGAAGTAATTAAATTATTAGTCTCGGATATGGAAATACAAAATGCATCCCATTTAATGCTCTGAATGCAATAATGTTCCTTGATTTGATTTTCTCTTTCTATTATGTTTCTCCTCGTTGTTTATGTTAAATCTATAATTACAAAAAGTGTTGTTTTTTTGTCGGTATTATTGCATTTAATTTTAGATCTAATCTCTCTTACACATATAAATAGGTTTATGAACTTAATTGTTGGTATAAAAGATATCTTTTAAAATAAGATTAAATTTTGAAATATTATCGAAAGAAAGGCTTTCTATGTCTTTTTGAACTTAATTGTTGGTATAAAAGATATCTTTTAAAATAAGATTAAATTTTGAAATATTATCGAAAGAAAGGCTTTCTATGTCTTTTTGAACTTAATTGTTGGTATAAAAGATATCTTTTAAAATAAGATTAAATTTTGAAATATTATCGAAAGAAAGGCTTTCTATGTCTTTTTGAACTTACAAATTGGATTTCTTTATCTGTTCCATAAATAGGCATCTGCACGTAGGTATAATTTAACAAATCTTTGACTCCATAACTAAACTTCATAATATCTAACATTTTTCATGGTATATCAAAATCTAAAAAAAAAATACGATTAAATTTTTGAAGCAAAGCGCGTAAATGAAATTAATATCTTTATATGTAATAAAATTTTAAAATATTTTTTTATTTCAAATGAACCGTATTAAAACAAAATTTTAAAATTATTCGAGCTTCAAAGATAAAATTTCTCAAATTCAAGCTTTTGTTAAGTTGTATAGTTTAGCCGAAAGTCTATTTATTTATTATATTTTTTAAGAACATTTATAGAATGTTTTAAAGCATTTGTATTGAGAAATAAAAAAAATAATTACTTGGAATTTATTACTTATGACATAATAGTGTTAAATATATAACTAATATACCGAATACGAAATGCATTTAAATAAAAATATTGACAGTTTCTTCAACATTTCACAGTTTTTCAAACTCTACAAGCATAACTTTCAATCAACAATAATTTGGCTCAAAAGAAATAGATGACTCTTCATAGTGTTGGTTTTTTGCGCATTTTTTTTAATTGCTCAATAGTGTCTTAATAACAAACATATTTTTGACTCAATATTATTGCAAGGAATCATTACATTTATAAACATTTTCAAAATAATTGTAAGATAGGTATTCATGATATAGGTAGAATTAAACATTCTCCAAATAATTTTCATGCTAATTGGTTGAATAAAATTTAAAATAGTGGCGAATTTTTACACATTGTTTTTAATTGCTAAATAGTGTCTAAATAACAAACATATTTTTGACTCAATATTATTGTAGGGATAATTACATTTATAAAATTTTCAAAATAATTGTAAGACATATCTTACTCTCATGAATCTCTCTATAGAGAGATTCATGAGATAGGTAGAATTAAACATTCTCAAAATAATTTTCATGCTAATTGGTTGAATAAAATTAAAATAGAAATAAACTTTTTAATAAATTTGACTTAAATTTTACTATGAATCTCAATAAAGAAAAGTTGTTCCCATTTTGTAATTAGTGTACTTAATTCTCTTTTAATCATCAAGTCCTGTTGTCAAAACATATTGACTGTATCAATTCATAAGGAATATAAACACAAGTGATTCGATAACGATAATTTTTGTAACCTAAATTGCTATTATTTTTAATTCACCTCATTTATTTTGTCGGGATTTAAAAAAAATATATATTTAAACTTATATACAAAAGCTCTTATAAGTAGTTTTCCGTATGCTAATTTTATATACGGGTAATCACTTTTTTAAAATGCATAAAATAATTTCACAATTATTTTTAATTTTTAGAATAAACAAGCATAAATAATACGATTAAATTTTCACAATAAAATATATAAAATTACAACGGAAAAATTAAATTAAACTAAAAACAATTCTGTAAAACAATTTCGTTGCATCAATTCTGTTAGATTTATATAAAAACATCTTTAACCAAGTCGCTGCTACTTATATGTGCATCACAATCTAAGTTTCCCAAATCTATATAAAGATTATTGGCAAATTCTTTTTTATTTTTTTATAATTATTTGTCTGCATTTAATTCTTTAATAATTATTCGTCTGTCTACATTCAGTTGATAATTGAATTTATTTATTACAATTATAACAGATAAGTAGTTTCAAGTTAGTACTTTTTATTAATTTGTTAGTGCACACTGCTGTCTGTATCTCATCTGCTTTCTAACCAAGGAGCAAAATTTTTCATCCCCATCATACCGCCTAATGATGTCGAAACTGTTTAAATTGGGCAAAGTAACTTTGTTGGTTCATTTTTACTTCATCTACTGTTGTAATCGGTCGGAAATATAGAAAATCATTAGCTTTCTTTAAATCATTAAATTTTATCATTTTGACAAAAAAGTCTATATTGTGGCACTTTGTAACTATATACATTTTAAAACTCTTTACAAACTGTTTTTACTTCCATTTTTCATTGGCTCAATTATAATTGGTTACCGAAGTCATGAAAAACTGTTCTCGTAATAAAGAAAAAGAGAGAGAGAGAGATAGAGAGAGAGAGAGAGAGAGAGAGAGGAGGAAAAAAAATCCTGTTATGAAACAGCTGATGAAAATTTAATAGAGATGCAAAACAACAGAGACATAGAATTAAAAATTTTAAACAGAAAAAGAAAGTATGATTTTTACATTGTATTCTCACACGTGCACATTTCATATTTTTTATTTGTTTAGGTAAATTATTTTCGAAGGAAAATCCAATTTTTTGAAAAACATGTTTCCTAACTAAAGAAATATTTATACGATAACTTATTTCGTATTTAATACATACATGTAAATATGTATGTTTACTTATTTGTTTAATATGATATTATATAGTATATGTTTATTTAAGATTCTAAGCAAAATATTATTATTTATTTATTTATTTATTTGTTATAAATTAAAAGGATTTTAATTCAAAGTTTTGTAATATTTGTGCACTTTTCTAGATATATAATGAATTAATTAATATAACTTTGGTAAATTTAGGTTAACAATATCTATCTTTGATTGTAACATGTAATCCATCTTTATATAAGAACATGATATGCAAGTTTCAGATTAATACTTATTAGTAAAATTTGCATATGGTATTTTAATTAGAGAAAAATTTCTTTTTAATCACATTTTAGTTTCGATAATTTGTTTTCCTACTTTTGTTAATTTTAAGTTAACTCTACAGTCTTTAACACATTGTGCAATTGTACTAAAAATAAATAAATAAAAGAACAAAAAACAAAAATAAAAACATTTCAAAAATATTAAAAAATTTCAAATATTTGTGTGTTATTTATTGTCATTTTAATATCTTGTTATAATAATAACAGGAATAAAAAAAAACACCGGAGTCATAAATGTGTATATTAAAATGGTTTTTACAATGTCAGAATTTAAATAAAATACTTTTACTACATTCGTTAATTCTTTCTGCATATGAGGACAATGAATCACATTCGTAAAAGATATCCCCCTCTCATCTTTTGCCGTAGCAGATCGGAGTACCTCCGGCAAAACCAATCAGAAAAGGGACGATTGAGTCACATCTTGGCTAGTATTATCTCCGCGGTGTGAAGCTGCGAGTGGCTTTTTTTAATCAAATTTCCAAACACAACTAATTAATTTATGTTTGTTTCTTTAATATTTTTTATTTCTCATCCTTTTCCTTATCAATATATATGTATATACATACATACATATTTTGATTACAAATGTATATATATTTTTTACATATATTTATAATTAAAGTTTCAACCGTATTCAATTAGTTTACTTATGTTTTTGTTTTATGTACTTTCAATCAGATTAAGAACTCGTTAATATTAAACAAAATTTTATTTCGCCCAAAAGAAAAAAAATAACTTTTGATAATTTGTTACTTTATACATTAAAATATCCTGCGTAAAAAGTAACAAATTACTCAAAATTGTGTACAATAAATTTATAACACAGTTTAAAATAATTTTTCAAACTGAAACTCATAAAATACATTTTACTTTGAAAAAAAAATTGAAAAGCCCCACTACCCCCCATTTCCTCTTTGCTGATAAAAAAAATTCTGCCAGCTGCAAAAATGCATATATATGCGCTCAAATTCAAAACTACTTCTTTCATAATATTTTGATGACATTATTTTATTTTATTTTTTCTAATGCTGTAGTAAATTTTGCTTGTCAATAAGTCGCCAGTATAATTTTAGTAATTTATAATTTTAGTAATTTTTACATTATAATTTTTTGTTGGAAGAGTTTTCATTCAAAAATTACTGCATTTTCTAAGCGAACAATTATGAATGTTTCAAAAATTTGCCCACCGCCTTTTATTGAAGTGATGTAACTAGAGTTTCATTTTCCTATACATGCATTTTTTAAAAATTTGTTTTCGCTAATTGGAGTTTTTGTCTCGTTTTACTCTTAAAAAAGCAAATCCATTAAAATATAAAACTGCTTGATAGTTGCTATTTAATTCGTAATTTGTTAATATTCATTTGACAATATATATCCATAATATTCAGAAAAAAATCTAATAATATGCTTATTAAAAAAATACATATTTAAAAATTTTGCTGAATTTATCATAGAGTAGTTTTAATAACTAAAACTTTGCGTAAATTTAAGCAATAAAATAATATCCTATATAGGTATTAATTAGACCATTTATCAAATAGCAGACACTAATTATTTTTAATGTAATCACCAAATAAATTTACATAGTCATGCAAAAAAAGTTTAAGTATAAATTTTTTTATGTATGTTACTGGATTTTCTAATAGTTTAATAACATTAATTTCACCCTTCAGCTACTTGTTTATTCAATTTTATTTCAGATTTTTAGAATATTTTATGGTTTCAAGGGATGCACTTACTTCTAATGTAACTATAATATTTTCTTATTATTCGATTTGTATCTTTGCTCCTTTTTATATTATATCACAATCTCATAAACATTTAAGAATTTAAAATAAAGGATACACAAACGGTACTTCAGATTTTTAAATAAATAAAAGAAGAAAGGAAAAAAAAAAACATGAAAACATGTTTTAAAATTCAAAAGATTTAAACAAATAATTACAAGTTAAAACGAAGAAAAAATTCTACATATTTCTTTAATGTATGTATTATTTATCAGTAATCTATATACATTGTAGTCGAATTTAGTTGAAGCTTTGAATTTTGAATTTGATTTGACCTAAAAATACAGTCAAAATATGTATCAAAATGCTAATACACGAAGCAAACCGATACAATATTATTTCACATTATTTTATACATCTTTGTCATTTATGAGGATATCCAAACATTCTTAAGCTATTAACTTTATGTTCAAAGATCAGATTATTTAAATTGATGTGATTATCCTCCGAAGCAATTCACTTCAATTGAATTTCTACATTAAGCTATTGCAGTATACTAGCATAATATTCGGCAGAATTTGATTAAGGAGTATGATTTGCATTAATAAATTTACCTAATCAATTTCTACGAAAACGAAAGAAACACTTAATATTCATAGAAACTGAAGGTTGTTCCCTATAAAGTATTTTTCTTTTTACCACTCCCGAAATCAGAAACAGTAGGAGCTCATGATGGAATCGCTAAGTTGAAAGCTTTAAATTAATGAGACGAAACTTGGTGATAAGTAAAGTAATAAGCAATCGTAATAAAAGTTTCATTTTTCTTAGTTGTCAAGTTTTTAGATTTGTTTTTTCATGCAGTAACATTATCTTTTCGATGCCTGTCTTTGATTTTGTTTATCATAATTATATAAACCTTAAATACTTGTTGTATTTATCATAATTAGCCTTTTATGTTAATTAAACATACACATGTTTAGTTTCTAGGATGAAAAATGATATTGATTAAATATTTATTACCGCAATTGGTGACATGAACTAAGTTTACAAATGTAAAGAATCAAAGAAAGCTATGCGTTTAAATATTTTGAGAACATTTATTTTAGTCATTAAATGAATGTTTTGATGTATTATACCTACACAGTTAAAAACCTGGCTTTCTTATCTTACTTTATATTTCCATAACCGTGGAATTATGTGAACGTATACAAGTATCATAAGAATAATTTTGGTCCTAAACAAATATCTTACATGATATATTTAAATCGGATTGTTAAAACACAAAATACTAAATAATTAATAAACTTTTAACTTGATTTCAACAATATATATATAAATATATATATACTAATCAAATATCTACTTTCCAGTAATCATTTATGTATTTAAATATATATATATATATATATATATATATATATATATTATGCATTTTCTAATGAGATTTATTTTGTAAGAGCATACCGAAAACACTATCAATTGCGTTGTATTTTTTTTCTTTAATATTGAAAAATATGCATGACTGATCTTTAAACTGTTAAATTACCCCCCTTCCCTGCAAGGAAAAAAAAGAAAACTTTTGAAATAACCGATAAATATATTAGTGTCATAAAACATCTATAATTTGAACAATTTTGATTTGATTAGCATTCTATTCGAATGTCTTTTACCGAACAACAATTTCCCCCTTTTAGGACTATTATTATTATTCTTACATCATCAAAACATCTTAAAAAGTAAAAAAAGAAAGAAAACGCGTAATCAAAGCAAAACACAAATACAATTGATATTTTAATTCGGTATTACATTTTGTTTTAAGCGTTATCAACTTCATCCGCTTGTTAATATTTTCTAAAATATAACAGGGACAATTACAAATAAAAATTAATTCGACTCAATAAGTTCTATTCCTTGTTGTAGAAAACTTTATTGAATTGTTATTACGAGTTTATTACGACTATCATCATTTTCTACACAAGTTTCCTTATAATTATTTTTGGATACCATTCGATAAACATAAAAAAAAAAAAAAAAAAAAAAAAAAAAAAATGCGCTTAAAAATTTCTATGTAGAACGAAATATTGCAATTTTATCTCTCGGCAAATTTTTTAAGCTATGAATAATCAAATATTTATTTATAAATAAAGTGCGAAAATAGATATATATATAAACTAAACATATAAACGCAATAAAGGTGATATATTATCTGCGGTTAATTAATGTATTTATCACGAATCTAGATTAGTTGTCAATATATAAATATAGATTGATAAGTGTCAATTAGCAGAAACTCATTTGTTAAATTTATATAGCTGGCACCAAATCGTTAACACTTTAAATTGATTTATTTTCTGAAATTGGCTTGATGTGTAATGGGAAATAGGTTGAAGGAAATTGTCTGTTGTTTTGTTGTAATGAAAAAGAAATATTTCGTCTGCAATTTATGTTTTCCGATTCCAAAGAGTTTTGTTTCTTGGCCTATTTGCTAATTGTTTTATAATGCAAATCCAGAATTGAAATCTATATAAATATCAATGTCGTTTTGAGTTTAGATAAAGGGAAAAAGTACCGGTGGTAAACCAAATGATTCAACAAACTTTCAAAGAAAATGTAAAAAAGATGAAAAATAATTAAAAAGGGAAGAAAAAATGTATACTCTATATTTGTGTTTCACTTGAAGAAAAAATCTTCCGATTAACAATTGTCGAAACTGGACTTAACTGATAAACAACCTATGCACTTTAAAGTTTGGAAAAATTTGTTTTATACAAAATGTATACCAGAAAATTTATAACATGGAAGTAGGATAATTTTGGCTTTTTAATTTATGTTATGGAGAATTTTCGAATTCTTAAGACAATGAAAACAAGCATATTAATTCGGGAAATTGCTTAGGACACTTAAAAGGTAATTCGCAATATTTTTTGGTTTTCAGACACTTTAAGTCGATTGAATCGACGGATTCAATGACAAAATCTACTTATTATGCTACGAAACATTTTAACAATGTGATAAAAACAAGCGAAAGATGTTACTTCGCAAACAAAACATATGCAAACTTCGCACAATGTTATAAAATCGCTTAGATATGTGTATATGATTTTTTTTCATGATTATTTTGTAAATATTTTTTTTTTTAATTATTTATTTATTTATTTTTCGCCAAATAAATTTTAACTTTTTTAGATGAAATACAAGTCAATATAAAATTGAATAGCATTTCTCATACAATGCAACGTATAATTCATTAAATTCACTTTAAACATTATTATAATTAAAACATAAATTCTATTTAATATTTCATCACATTTTAAGCATAATTTTGCATCTAAAAATTATGTTTGTTGAAAAATTTAAAAACTTATTTATTTTTTACAGATAAAATAAAGAATATTATGTCAATACTTTGTCAAAATTAAAAGGCACTTTAAAATATAATAAGGTTATTTTTATGAAAGCCTTTTTACTTTTATAAAGGCATTTTTTCTTTTATATATACTTTTATCGCGGCTAGAACAAAACCCTAACGCAATTCGCTTTGAAAATAATAATAATAATAACTTTTCTGCACATGAAGACATTAAATTCTTTGTATTTTTAAAATTAAAATTTAAATGACTGAAATATATAAAATGTCGTATTTTTACTTTTAAATTTTATCTGCATTAAACAAACAGAGAAAAGATATTTTGAGAAACAATAAAATATTGATAGACATGAGTTATTAACAGAACATATAAAAAACATAGATTAATTGTGTCTAACTTTTTCGCAAAACAAGCGGTATGTTTGAAATGTAATAGAAAGGAGTTTATTAAAAAGTTTACCCATAAATGTCCAATAAAACACATTTATATTAAGAACTGGAATAAATGTATAATATATATATGCTACTACATTTTCCTTTTATTTACTATAATTTTTTTAATTATTATGCATTGATTATTAACGAGTTCATGCTGTTTCGATAAAAAAAACTTCAAAAATAAACGTACAAAGTTTATTTTTTCTCAAAATATATTTCTTGTTGTAATTTGTTTACAATTTCAACTAACTATCAACTGCATTTCATAACCTATATTTAAACCCGAATGTACCCATACACCCCCCCCCCCTTTTTTTTTTCTTTCAAATTACTTTCAGACATTATTCTTAATTATTATGCATTGACTTCGCAATTTTTCGATAAAAAGCTTCAAAAGTAAACGCACAATATTTATTTATTTTTTCAAAATATTTTCCCTACTGCAATTTGATTTTAATTTAACTGAATTCAATTACTTACAATTCATAAACTGTTTTAAATCCAAATGCACCACAGATCTTTTCTTTTAGAGAATTACTTTCAGACATTTCGTTTCCAGTCCAATAAATCGTCCTTCTGTCCTAGGGCAGAAAGTTGGGGGAATAAGAAGTTCAGTCAGAAAAGTTCTCCGACGAATTGCAGAAATTCTGTTTCTGCTATTTCTAGATCTGATTCTTTTCAAATGCATTCCGAAGTATAGGGAGAAACGGGACATACACTTATAGTTTCCTTTATATAATTTTGTTTTTGGTAAGCGCGTAATTTTTAGTTGTTCATTTTAGATATAAATGTTATCATTTGTACTAACATCAGATAAAATTGTTTTTTGTTGTTTTTTTTTTTTAAATTACTTATTACAACAATAAACAAATTTAACTTTCCTTTATATTTTCCCTCCTAAACAATGTTTTATAACCCAAAAGAGATTATCAAAGTCACTGTGATAAACACGTTATAATAAATTTATCTGTTTTTGAAGCATTTGTTTTTACAATTTGAATTCAGTTTTTCTGTCAATGTTCTTTCAAAGTTAACGGATAACAGTGCAGATTTAGTTATACTAAAATTATTCACAAAAATTTCTAAACAAGAAAAAAATATTTATAAAAGTTTATTTAGTTTAGGGTGATATTTATTTAGAGTTGTTCACATTTGTTTAAATTCACTTTTTAAATACAATAAGATTTTAAACTGAAACTCATCTTGATTTATATACTGATTTGATTTGATATACTGATTTGATTTGATATACTGATTATATTTGTCTCATTTTAAATATGGACGATGTAAATGAAAACAATGTATAATAAATTTAAAGTAATTTTTGCCCTCAGAAGTTAATGATATTATGATAGATGTAGTAAAATAAGAACTGAAATTGTTCAAATATTATTGCAGCACGTATAAGTTAGTAGTTAATTTTACCGTAAATCCAGTTCATTTATTTAATTCACTTGAGTGAAAAATACATTTAATTGTTACGTCAGTGTATTTAAAATTAATATTGCATTATACTTATGATATTTACAATATATTTATGTATGTATATACATGTAATAAGCAAGCATGTGTAGTTTTTAAACAAGCATAAACAACATTCGCAACTTAACAATAGGTGCTATAAATGTATGAAATGCACGAAGTGCATTTACGAAAACAAGTAGGCATTGCATTTTGTTCTGTATGAGTGTATTCGTCAAAAGTGAGTTGTGATTATTTGTCGATAAAATTAACAAACAGGGATATCAGTGGAGGAGGGCATTTTCCACCCCCATACCCTCTTAGTTTCAGGCTTTCTTTTATTATTATATCTTACTTTACCGTATTATTACTATTATTTGAATGTTTTCATTTATTTTTACCAGTATGTTAATAAATGAATGTAAACAAATTTTAATAGTAAAGAACATTCTTTTAAAAGTATGTATGCAAAATGTGAAAGAATAAAAAGATAACAAGTGAGCAGAAAATTTGGATTTACCATGTCCGCAAAAGAAATTTGCCCCATAGAATCAAAATCTAAAAGGACAATTCTGTTAATAAAAATAAATTATGTTTATTTTTGAAAAAAATAAAAAATAAGAAATAAATAAATACATGCTTCCCTGTTCAAAATTCGAAATAAAAACTGTTGTTATAAATTTAAGAACTCATTTCAAAGCCTAAAGGAAAGTTAACAAAAGTTTTGCACCGCGAGATGATTTTAAAAAAAAGTTCTATGCGTGATTTAAAAAAAAAAAAAAAAGAGCAATGCATTTTTCTCTCTTCTGTGCTCATTATGTCAACAATATCAGTTTACTGAAGTCACCTCTTGATGAAAGTCAAACTTCAGACATACTGAGCTAATTGAAGTATTATGCAATTAAAAGAGAATGAAGAAAAACAAAAGAATAAATAAATAAAAGAATCAAAGAGTACTGACCTAGCAGTGGTGCAGTCTTTGTAGAGGCTATCAAAGTCCTTGCAAGAAAGAAGTTTACACCGGTTGACACCGGGTTGTATGGCCCCTAGGCCCCTAAGAATGCGCACTTGTTCAACGTTACAAACTATGGGAGTGATGTCCAGTCGCTTGAGTTTCGTATAGACAGTGTGAAGTCCGCCCACAAGGTGCTTCAAGAAAAGTTCGAAGGCCTGTGGCAGACACAATAAATAGTCACCGTTGACCAAGAAAGCTGCCACCTTAGCGCCCCGATAGTCGATAAGACGGCAGTCATTTGCTGTGGCGTCCGTTGTAATGCCCGGTGGTGACACCGGGAGCATGGGGCGCTCAAGCCGGGGTGGTGCCGCCCCCATGTACCCGTGATGATGACCGTTCCGCATGGCCAACATGCCCATGTGGGCAGGCATCGTGCTGCCCAAGGCCATGGCTGTTGACAGGGGTGGTGTGTAAGGTTTCGATATCATTTGTGGGGGACTAGCTGAAGAAGTCCTAAGTTGTTGCTGAGGTTGAGGTTGGTAGCCACCAGGACTTGAAGCGACCACCATGTTGACAGCAGGTGGTGGTTGACCCCCTGGGGTGCCATTACCACATTCGCTGACCATGCCACTGGAGTCCGGGTTGGGAGAGTTGTGCAAAGAGGGCATGCGATCGGCAGAAGACGGTGACGTGCTTCCTTCGCCGCTGCTACCCTCCATCGGGGACCTTCGCAAATCTATGATTCAGGCAGGAAAAATACACAAACTTCTACTCCACTTTTGCAATATAGCAAGCGCGCGAGAGGGGTTGCGCGGCCGACGTAGAGAGACGGATCTGGCTCAGGCAGGCAGACTGCGTCTCTGTCGGCTCGGCCCTAAGCTCCGGTGAGTTGTGAGTTCCAGCTCCCGCCCAATCTGCGATCGCGCCGCACTCCGAACGTCACGCGCCAATACAAAGAGCGTGAATGCCGAATCTCGCTTTCTCCGTACACCCCTCCCTTGATTCTCTCTCTCTCTCTTTCTCTCCCCCCCCCCTTCCCTCCTTATTGCGCGTTTTTATTTGTTTTGGGTTTTAGATTTTTTTTCCATTCTGCGTTTGTGTGCGCGGACTTTTCTCTTTCCTCCGGAACTGCCACTCGCCAATGGGTGGCGTCAGATTCCCAAATCGGACTGCCCACTTTCTTTTTTTTTTATTTTGTTTTGTTTTCGATTTGTTTTTCGGTTTGTTTGTATCGGAGACAATTGTTCAATTCTCGCGCTTCGGAGTTTTTCTACAGCGGAGAAAGATTTGTCTTGGCGAGGAACAAGCTAACGAGTCATCGTTTTATGGTAAGAACAGCAAGAAAAATTAATAGGCGCAGTTAGTGAAGCGAGTTTTCATTCGTTTTGTTGAGCTAAGCAGTTTCATTTTAATTTACGCTCGCACAAATAAATATTATGATTATTTATTCAAATTAATGAATATGAATAACATAAAAATGCTGATTTTTTAAATTATTTTTTAAAGCCTTGTTACTTATGTATATAAATGTTTATTCATATACTGAAACTGTGATCTTCATTTACTTTGTTACAAAGAATAAAATGTCCACAGACAAAATAGTGGTGGATAAATTCTCAGATCACGGAATATTTTCACTAGAATATAATAGTAGTTATTTTCTAACACTCAAATTCACTACTGCTGTTCTTTTATCTATTTATACTAAAATTTTCATTGTTATACCAGCAACAAATAAATAAAAAATTAAACTTCTAAATTTAGATAGCTTAGTCCTAGGATAAAATCTGTATCAGATGTGTCAGGATATGTTGTCGATAAAGTTCTTATAAGTTCACTTTATTTATATAAAGTTTTATTTTATTTTAAAAATTTAGAAGTGCTTGCGAAGTTATTTCCTAATAGCAAATATCCTGGTGTATGTGCATAACATTAAGCGGCATAAAAAACTTACAATCATAGATACTACCCTACCATACTGCCATTATGTATCTATCTATAATCAATATAAACATGAAAATGCTGGAAACAAAGACTTGATAGGGGAAAAAAAACTACAAGACAATAAAAAAAAGTTCAAAGCCAAAATTTATTTGGGAAATTCTACTTTTGAATTTTTTAAAGAATGATAGTTATCATTTTTTTTTTTTCGTTTTGTTTAATTTATTTCTTTTCTTTTTTTCTTTTAGGAAATACATAATAACTATGATTATTATTGAAAATTATGACTCGCACTGTGTTATAAGTCCTCCACCACTATACTTGCAGTAACAATTGCATAGCATATACTGTTTTGGTGGTAAAACCTAGCCGAATTCTGCATCGGGTCGAGATAATCAGATTTTACCCGATCAAGACCCGACCCACTGTTTCGTTAGAAGTTTGAGTCGGATTCAGGTCGGGTTGACTTTACATGTTTCGGGTTCGGTTTAGGTATTGATATTTGCTGATCGGGATCAGGTTGATCCAATATTTCAAAAGAAAGCCCTGAATATTTAAAAAAAAAAAAAAAAAAAAAAAAAAAAAAATTATACATTGAATATTAATGTTCATTTTACAAAAAAGAATTACAAAAATATATATTAGGTGTATAATTGTAGAGATACATTTTTTCATAATTGTAGTAAAATATGAATTTTTTTTCTTTTCTTTTTCTTTCTTTCTTTTTTTTTTTTTTTTTTTTCGCTTTCGATCCGGGTTTCAATATTTCAGGTCGAGTCGGGATTGGGTTGAAGTGTATCGGGTTCAGGTTGATGAATTTTTTTTGTTGGGTTTCTGGTTGACGATAAGCAGAAACTTCGGGTTCAGGTCGGGTGTGCAGGACTAAAACCTAATTCAAAATTATTTAAACTATTATAAGATAAAAAAATATTTCCATAAAGTTATAATTCTTCGGTATTATTATTATTATTATTATTATTATTATTATTAGTTGATTCTAATCATTTTAAAGTTTACTTCGGTCAATGCAAATAGTTTTACGCAATATTCAGAATAGGAAATAAAAATTCAAATTTGTTTTTTCTTTGAAAAATATTGCATTTAATCTGTAATGCGATGTTCCCGTTTTGATAAATCTACATCAGATAATTTATAAATGCAGTGAATAACCGTTTCTATGTTTTTCAAGGAATTGACTCTATATATAAAACATAACATGAGAATATTTTTTAATGAAATTCATAATATTTATATAAGCAAAATAATAGTAACACTTGATACAGTTTGACCCAGAAAATTATTTTGACATTTCTTTCCCTTGAGTAGTTTACAAATTAAAAGAGAGAGAGAGAGAGAGAGAGAGAGAGAGACGTGTGGGGGGGGGGGGGATAAGACAAGTACATACAGAATTTAGATCAAAACTAAACTCAATACTAAATAATGAATTTCAAAAGCACATTTTTAGAATAATCCTTGGAGAATTTTTTGAAAAAATCTTATCAGGAGTTTAAAAATCTTGTACATTGTTTTCTTTTTTGTCATGTGAACTAGATAACTTATTATTCGAATGTACACGATTAAGCTGAGATCTAAACTCAAAAGAATTTAAATGAAACAAAATCGCAAACGTAACTTATCATCAGATATCTTCAACGCATAAACTTCACTATACTTCATCTCCCGAATGAAAATATCAAACCACGATTTGATTAATTATAATAAAAATTTCACAAAACACTCAAAATCCTTGAAAAACGTGGCTAAAGATATTACTATTACGCTTATTACTATAATAAAATTGAATAAGATATCATTGAAAAATTAGTTCAACGGTTACTGAGTCCTCTTAGATAAATAAATACACGAGAAAGCATTTTTGGTAGTTTCGTATGCCAGCGGTTAGTCATGAAAAATTTCGGGAAATCGTGAAATTAATAGGGTAAATAATATGTCAATAAAATATTATAAAAAAAAAAAAAAAAAAAAAAAAAAAAAAAGCTCATAGATGACTTTCTTCTCTTACACCAATAAATAACACGAAAAGGCACTTTTGTTTTTTTCGTATATGCCAGCGGTTAATCGTGAAAAATTTCGTGAAATCCTGAAATTGATAGGGAAAAATACTATGTCAATAAGATATTATTAAAACAAATAGTACAAAGGTTACCGAGTTCCCTTATATAAATAAATAACACGAAAATCATTTTTGATTTTTTCGTATGCTAGCGGTTAATCATAAAAAATTTCGTAAAATCGTAAAAAAATAATCGTTAAAAATAATATGCCGATAAGATATTATTAAATAATAATAATAATAAAGTCCTCAGAGATAAATAAATAACACAAACATCGTTTTTTTTTTCTTTCTTTTTTTTTTTTTTTTTGTATGCTAGCGCGTGAAAAATTTCTTGAAATCGTGCAAATAATCGTGAAAAATAAAATTCAATACGATATTATTAAAAAAATAGTTCAAAGGTTACCGAGTCCCTTTAGATAAATAAATTACACGAAAAAGCATTTTTTTTTTTGTTTTTTCGTATGCCAACGGTTAATCGAGAAAATTTTCGTGAAATCGTGAAATTAATCGGGAAAAATAATAAGTCAATAAGATATTATTAAAAAATATAGTTCAAAGGTTACCGAGTCCCCTAAGATAAATAAATAACAAGGAAAAGCATTTTTTTCGTATGTCAGCGATTAATCGTGAAAAATTTCCTAAAATCGTGAAATTAATCGTGAAAAATAAAATTTCGATAAGATATTATAAAAAAATGTTCCAAGGTTACCGAGTCCTCTTAGATAAATAAATAACAAGAAAAAGCATTTTTTTTTTTTTTTTTTTTTTTGTTTTTTCGATGGTTTTTTCGAATCGTTTGGCCAACGATTAAACGAGAAAAATTTCGTGAAATCAGGAAATTAATAGTGAAAAATAATATGTCAATACCATATTGTTAAAAAAAAAAGTAGTTCAAAGGTTACCAAGTCTCCTTAAATAAATAAATTTGTTTTTTTCGTATGCCAGCGGTTAATCGTGAAAAATTTCGTAAAAGCGTTAAAAATAATATGTCAATAAGATTCAAAATTTTAAAAAGGCGCACAGTGAAAAAGAAACCAAGCCGGGACTAGAACCTGGGTCATGAGTATAGTGCACTGACATTCTACCAACTGGCAACCATTCTACCAACATTCTGCCAAGTCCTCTTAGAGAAATAAATAATGCGAAAAAGTATTTTTTTTTTTTGCTTTTTTTCGTATGCCAGCGGTTAATCGTGATAAATTTCGTAAAATCGATAAATTAATCGGGAAATTAATATGTCGATAGTATATTATATAAAAAAAAAAATAGGTCAACGATTACCGAGTCCCCTTAGATAAATAAGTAACACGAAAAAGTATTTTTGATACTTTGGTATGCCGGAGTTAATCGTGAAAAATTTCGTGAAATCGTGTAACTAAACATGAAAAATAATATGTAAATAAGATATTATTAAAAAAAAAAGTTCAAAGGTTGCCGAGTCCCCTAAGATAAATAAATAACACGATAAAGCATTTTTGCTTTTTTCGTAGGCCAGCAGTTAATCGTGAAAAATTTCGCAAAATTGTGAAAATAATCGTGAAAAATAACATGTCGGTAAGGTATTATAAAAAAAATAGTTCAAAAGTTTTCGAGTCCCCAGAGATAAATAAATAACACGAAACCCCCCCCCCTTTTTTTTTTTCGCATGTCAGCGGTTAATCTTGAAAAATATCTTGAAATCTTGAAATTAATCGTGAAAAATAATATGTCAATAAAAGATATTATTAAAAAAACATAGTTCAAAGGTTATCGAGTCCGCTTAAATAAATAACACGAAAAAGCATTTTTTGGTTTTTTCGTATGCCAGCGGTTAATCGTGAAAAATTTCTTGAAACCGTACAAATAATCGTAAAAAATAAAATTCAGTACGATATTATTAAAAAAATAGTTCAAAGATTACCGAGTCATCTTAGATAAATAAATTTGATTTTGATAAAGCATTTTTGGTGCCTTCGTATGCCAGCGGTTAATCAGGAAAAATTTCGTGAAATCGTAAAGTTAATCGGGAAAAATAATATGTCAATAAGATACTATAAAAAAATAGTTCATAGGTTACCTTATTCTCTTACATAAATAAATAACATGAAAAAGCATTTTTTGTTTTTTCATATGCCAGCGGTTACTCGTGAAACATTTCGTGAAATCGTGAAAAATAATATGTCAATAAGATTCAAAATTTTAATTGCTTAAAAGGCGCATAGTGAAAAAGAAACCAAGCCGGGACTAGAACCCGGGTCATCAGTATAGTGCACTGACATTCTACCAACTGAACCACTTGGAAACGATACTCAACCTGGCACTTTCTCACTATAACATGTTGGCAAGGCTACAAACGCAGCATATGGTGAAATATTTTCCGTGGGCCACCAACTCTGTGGGGCAAATACGAAACCAAAATAATCCAGCATCGATAATTGAATAAATCTATATGTAATACTTCGAAATTTTACTATAGAAAATTTCGATTATATCTCAAATATTATGAATGCAAAGCGTGTGAAATTTTCTGTAGAAAAATTTCCAAGGTTTACATATAAATTTTTGTCAATAAGATATTATTTAAAAAAAAAAAAAAATAGTTCAAAGGTTACCGAGTCCCGTTAGATAAATAAATAACACGAAAAAGCAACTTTTGGTTTGTTTGTTTTTTCGTATGACAACGGTTATTCGAGAAAAATTTCCTGCAATCGTGAAATTAATTATGTAGAATAAAATTCAATACGTGATTATTAAAAAAGTAGTTCAAAGATTACTGAGTCCCCTAATATAAATAAATAACACGAAAAAGAATTTTTGTTTTTTCGTAAGCCAGTGGTTAATCGTGAAAAATTTCGTAAAATCGTAAAAGAAAAAAAAATTATAATATATTACCGACATTTTAATTTTCATGATTATTATTATTTTTTCTTTTACGATTTTACGAAATTTTTCACGAAAAAAAAAATAGTTTAAAGGTTACCCAGTCCCCAGAGATAAATAAATAAACACGAAAAAAAAAATTTTTTTTTTTTTTTTTTTTTTAATGTTTTAACCGTATGCCAACGGTTAATTGAGAAAATTTTCGTGAAATCGTGAAATTAATCGGGAAAAATAATAAGTCAATAAGATATTATTAAAAAATATAGTTCAAAGGTTACCGAGTCCCCTAAGATAAATAAATAACAAGGAAAAGCATTTTTTTCGTATGTCAGCGATTAATCGTGAAAAATTTCCTAAAATCGTGAAATTAATCGTGAAAAATAAAATTTCGATAAGATATTATAAAAAAATGTTCCAAGGTTACCGAGTCCTCTTAGATAAATAAATAACAAGAAAAAGCATTTTTTTTTTTTTTTTTTTTGTTTTTTCGAATCGTTTGGCCAACGATTAAACGAGAAAAATTTCGTGAAATCAGGAAATTAATAGTGAAAAATAATATGTCAATACGATATTGTTAAAAAAAAAGTAGTTCAAAGGTTACCAAGTCTCCTTAAATAAATAAATTTGTTTTTTTCGTATGCCAGCGGTTAATCGTGAAAAATTTCGTAAAAGCGTAAAATTAATCGTAAAAAATAATATGTCAATAAGATATTATTAAATAATATAGTTCAAAGATTACCGAATCCCCTAAGATAAATAAATAACAAGAAAAGGCATTTTTTTTCGTATGTCAGCGATTAATCATGAAAAATTTCTTAAAATCGTGAAATTAATCGTGAAAAATAATATGTCGATAAGATATTATAAAAAAAAATAGTTCCAAGGTTACCGAGTCCCCTTAGATAAATAAATTACACGAAAAAGCATTTGTGTTTTTTTCGTATGCCAGCGGTTAATCGTGAAAGAGTTAGTAAAATCGTGAAATTAATCCTGAAAAATAATATGTCGATAAGATATTATAAAAAAATAGTTCCAAGGTTATCGAGTCCTCTTAGATAAATAAATTACACGAAAAAGCATTTGTGTTTTTTTCGTATGCCAGCGGTTAATCGTGAAAGAGTTAGTAAAATCGTGAAAAATAATTTGTCGATAAGATAGTATATATATAAAAAAAAAATAGTTCAAAGGTTGCCAAGTCCTCTTAGAGAAATAAATAATGCGAACAAGCATTTTTTGTTTTTTCGTATGCCAGCGGTTACTCGTGAAACATTTCGTGAAATCGTTAAAAATAATATGTCAATAAGATTCAAAATTTTAAAAAGGCGCACAGTGAAAAAGAAACCAAGCCGGGACTAGAACCTGGGTCATGAGTATAGTGCACTGACATTCTACCAACTGGCAACCATTCTACCAACATTCTGCCAAGTCCTCTTAGAGAAATAAATAATGCGAAAAAGTATTTTTTTTTTTTTGCTTTTTTTCGTATGCCAGCGGTTAATCGTGATAAATTTCGTAAAATCGATAAATTAATCGGGAAAATTAATATGTCGATAGTATATTATATATAAAAAAAAAAATAGGTCAACGATTACCCCTTAGATAAATAAGTAACACGAAAAAGTATTTTTGATACTTTGGTATGCCGGAGTTAATCGTGAAAAATTTCGTGAAATCGTGTAACTAAACATGAAAAATAATATGTAAATAAGATATTATTAAAAAAAAAAGTTCAAAGGTTGCCGAGTCCCCTAAGATAAATAAATAACACGATAAAGCATTTTTGCTTTTTTCGTAGGCCAGCAGTTAATCGTGAAAAATTTCGCAAAATTGTGAAAATAATCGTGAAAAATAACATGTCGGTAAGGTATTATAAAAAAAATAGTTCAAAGGTTTTCGAGTCCCCAGAGATAAATAAATAACACGAACCCCCCCCCCCCTTTTTTTTTTCGCATGTCAGCGGTTAATCTTGAAAAATATCTTGAAATCTTGAAATTAATCGTGAAAAATAATATGTCAATAAAAGATATTATTAAAAAAACATAGTTCAAAGGTTATCGAGTCCGCTTAAATAAATAACACGAAAAAGCATTTTTTGGTTTTTTCGTATGCCAGCGGTTAATCGTGAAAAATTTCTTGAAACCGTACAAATAATCGTAAAAAATAAAATTCAGTACGATATTATTAAAAAAATAGTTCAAAGATTACCGAGTCATCTTAGATAAATAAATTTGATTTTGATAAAGCATTTTTGGTGCCTTCGTATGCCAGCGGTTAATCAGGAAAAATTTCGTGAAATCGTAAAGTTAATCGGGAAAAATAATATGTCAATAAGATACTATAAAAAAATAGTTCATAGGTTACCTTATTCTCTTACATAAATAAATAACATGAAAAAGCATTTTTTGTTTTTTCATATGCCAGCGGTTACTCGTGAAACATTTCGTGAAATCGTGAAAAATAATATGTCAATAAGATTCAAAATTTTAATTGCTTAAAAGGCGCATAGTGAAAAAGAAACCAAGCCGGGACTAGAACCCGGGTCATCAGTATAGTGCACTGACATTCTACCAACTGAACCACTTGGAAACGATACTCAACCTGGCACTTTCTCACTATAACATGTTGGCAAGGCTACAAACGCAGCATATGGTGAAATATTTTCCGTGGGCCACCAACTCTGTGGGGCAAATACGAAACCAAAATAATCCAGCATCGATAATTGAATAAATCTATATGTAATACTTCGAAATTTTACTATAGAAAATTTCGATTATATCTCAAATATTATGAATGCAAAGCGTGTGAAATTTTCTGTAGAAAAATTTCCAAGGTTTACATATAAATTTTTGTCAATAAGATATTATTTAAAAAAAAAAAAAAATAGTTCAAAGGTTACCGAGTCCCGTTAGATAAATAAATAACACGAAAAAGCAACTTTTGGTTTGTTTGTTTTTTCGTATGACAACGGTTATTCGAGAAAAATTTCCTGCAATCGTGAAATTAATTATGTAGAATAAAATTCAATACGTGATTATTAAAAAAGTAGTTCAAAGATTACTGAGTCCCCTAATATAAATAAATAACACGAAAAAGAATTTTTGTTTTTTCGTAAGCCAGTGGTTAATCGTGAAAAATTTCGTAAAATCGTAAAAGAAAAAAAAATTATAATATATTACCGACATTTTAATTTTCATGATTATTATTTTTTTTTCTTTTACGATTTTACGAAATTTTTCACGAAAAAAAAATAGTTTAAAGGTTACCCAGTCCCCAGAGATAAATAAATAAACACGAAAAATTTTTTTTTTTTTTTTTTTTTTTTTTTTTAATGTTTTAACCGTATGCCAACGGTTAATTGAGAAAATTTTCGTGAAATCGTGAAATTAATCGGGAAAAATAATAAGTCAATAAGATATTATTAAAAAATATAGTTCAAAGGTTACCGAGTCCCCTAAGATAAATAAATAACAAGGAAAAGCATTTTTTTCGTATGTCAGCGATTAATCGTGAAAAATTTCCTAAAATCGTGAAATTAATCGTGAAAAATAAAATTTCGATAAGATATTATAAAAAAATGTTCCAAGGTTACCGAGTCCTCTTAGATAAATAAATAACAAGAAAAAGCATTTTTTTTTTTTTTTTTTTTTTTTTTTTTTTTTTTTTTTCGATGGTTTTTTCGAATCGTTTGGCCAACGATTAAACGAGAAAAATTTCGTGAAATCAGGAAATTAATAGTGAAAAATAATATGTCAATACCATATTGTTAAAAAAAAAAGTAGTTCAAAGGTTACCAAGTCTCCTTAAATAAATAAATTTGTTTTTTTCGTATGCCAGCGGTTAATCGTGAAAAATTTCGTAAAAGCGTTAAAAATAATATGTCAATAAGATTCAAAATTTTAAAAAGGCGCACAGTGAAAAAGAAACCAAGCCGGGACTAGAACCTGGGTCATGAGTATAGTGCACTGACATTCTACCAACTGGCAACCATTCTACCAACATTCTGCCAAGTCCTCTTAGAGAAATAAATAATGCGAAAAAGTATTTTTTTTTTTTTTTTTGCTTTTTTTCGTATGCCAGCGGTTAATCGTGATAAATTTCGTAAAATCCATAAATTAATCGGGAAAATTAATATGTCGATAGTATATTATATAAAAAAAAAAATAGGTCAACGATTACCGAGTCCCCTTAGATAAATAAGTAAAACGAAAAAGTATTTTTGATACTTTGGTATGTTGTAGAATATTTCGCAAATTCTAATTTTTTAACTTATATTAACATAACCCTTCATTTCTCTAAATTTTCAGTTAATTTTTCTTTCACTTTCCTTTTTTTTTTTTAATCTATAACATGGTAAGTAATGCAGTTCTTTCTTCCAAATTCTAGTTAAATGTTCTTTTTTTTTCCCTTTTCGTAATATCAACCCCAAGTGTAAATTGTTGTGACCTTGTTGTTCAACCCCACTTATTCCAGGAAAAATACCCGCAAAGTTTAACCTTGTAGGACAAACGGTCAACCTTTCAAATAAACGTTCGGTCAAAAAAGGACCATTAGCAACCCGTTTCTTCGAAAATTTTCCTGTTACCATGTGGTTAGCGCATAGTAACAGAAGCGTAAGGCTCCCGTTCCCCTTAATTTTATAATGGGTAGGCCCCATATAGGTTCGAGGAGTAAAGGTGATACGAGAAGGTCAGTCAGTAAGCAGAGAACAACGTATGATGTAGGTGCGAGTCGAAAAAATTTGGAGCGGGCGAGGGGGATTTTTGGCGGGAAAATGCGCCCCGCTACCCCTGAGCTCCGAAGCATGAGCGCAGAAGAAAAAGGCATTTGTACTACAGAAGAGGCTAACTAAAAAGGATGCTGGTCATATAAGTATTTGTTGCTATCTCCATTACTGAGGTTTTTCGGAGATATGAACTTTCCTCAACTTTGAGCCGAGGTAGTACATGAAAGTTCGGAATGTGTTGAATGAGGATCGAATTAAAGAGCAGAAGGAGGAATTAATGTTATACTTCTAATAATCCTGCTGATACATTAAAACTAAATTAGTGCAAGCAGAGTTTCTTTCGATGTTATCAACACGAATGTCATCGGTGTTACAAGTACCGGCCCCGATAGTGTAAGCGGAATTTCTCTCGACATCATCGACACGAGTGTCATCGGTATTACAAGTACCAACCCCGAATTGCATGTGAAAGCAGTACGTGACCAGTGAGATGCGGTTTTAGGTGGTGAAGAATTTCTCTTTCGGCAAAGTGGGGACTGCCGATGAAGTAGAGGCCATCTTCGACGATAATGTGGTGATCTGATATAAAATTGTTAATCTGTCATCCTGATGAAAATCTCTATAGATGAGATAACTGTTGTGGTCTAAGAAAAATATATGTGAGTAAATTTTGGTTTGTCTATAATGTCTTACTATAATTATAATATTCTTTCTAGTACTGATATGAAAATGTTTAATTGTAAATAAACCCACAATTAACCAAGAATCTGTTTTTCCCTTATTAATTTGCATCTATTATTCTGATTAATTTAAATACATTTCTCATGTATTATAACAGTAGCTTAAAAGATTTTATTCAAGTTATCAAACTTTAAATGGTAATGTTAAATTCTACTTTAATAGTAGTCTGCTCGATTATAATAACAGCAAATACATGTGTAAAAAAATTGAATTTAGAATTCTGTTATTGTTTTATTCAATTGTGTTTATAAATATTATTTCATAAGTAATTCTTTTCTGCACTTTTAGTTTAAAATCTGTAAATTAATAGTAAATTAAACCCCCTTTTCTTGTTTTTAGCTTTGTTGCCCTTATATTTTTTATTCTGTGAAAAAGTCCACCTTCATTGGTTTTTTTTAAATTGATAACAGAATTCATATGGAGTGAAATTCAATCACACATGTTTTCTTTAAAAATATTAATTCTGTAAGAGATATATATATGACAAATATAATTTTAAATTAATGTGGATTTAAGATGAAATGTGTAGACCTAATCTAAATATCCAAATGTAAATAGAACTAAATAGCTAGACAGATGATAGTAAATTTTATAGATTAAAGTTTATTGATGCACTTAAAATAAATTGTTTAGTCTGAATTAAGTTAATTGTGAAATTTTATATATTTTAAAGAGAGTTAATAAATTTATGAAGTATTAAGAGAATCCTATTAAGTGAAATATTATTGTTTAGGTAATTAAAAATGTGTCCTATCATCTTGATTCACAGCTTTTCAAATGATTTATAAAATACGTAATGTGCTCAACTATACGATTTCATTTGGTCCCTAAATTTTGAAGGTATAAATGTATTCATAAAATAATGTCATTTTGGATTTAACTTGCAAATTTTCTGAGTTTTATCCTCTCAAATATGAGAGTTTGTCTCCATTCAGTTATTCAAAATTAGTGTAATTTTCACTGTTATTCGTCATCATTTATGAATACTTTATATTTTTGAGATTTAGAAGTATTGGGTGTTTTCCTTTTTTTTTGGTTGTGAAAGATATGAGAATATTGTTACCTCCTTTGATTTTATTTAAAAGTAAAATTTAAAAGTAAATGAATTTATTTTGCCATTCTCTCCCTTCTCTTATATTTTGTATTATGTGTATTAACTTGTACTAAATTTTGGTGCCCCTTCTTAAATCTAATTACCTGGTGTTTGTAATAAATTTATGGTAACAATATTCAGTTGGTGGTATGTCCTTCTCACCTGGTATAATGTTAAATTTAAATTCTTGTATAATTGAATTGAAGTTTAATATTGTGAAGTAGTAGAAGGTAAGATTATAGACATAAGATGCATTAAAACTAACTCTTTAATTAAGGAAAGACCCAATAAGATTGGTGCCCATGACATTTCAAACCTGGCTTATGCTTATAGATTTATAAAAATCTAAAAATTTAAAAAAAAAAAAAAAAATATGAAGCTGTATTTTGTGTTTTTAATTTAATTTTCATGGTTGTAAAAGGTATTTTGATTTAATTTTCATGGTTGTAAAAGGTATTTTGATTTAATTTTCATGGTTGTGAAAGGTAAGTCTGTGACTCTGTATTGCAATTTGGTTAAAGTTTTGACATCTCTGCACTTAGATAGTTCCAAATTTAAATTCTCTATTGTTTTTATGCTTTTGTATGTGTATTTCTGTGTATAGTTGCACCCCCCCCACTTAATTTTTTTTTCTCATTGATAAAACTTATCATGGCAGAAGATCAGGCAAAAAACTTGGCTAATATTCAAAAGAAAAATTCCCTTATGGAAAATATTTCTTCAATTCCACCTTTTAGCGGTGTTGAAAATTCAGTTTCTTTTAGTGAATTTTTTGAAAAGTGGGATAGCCTTGCTACCTTTTTCGAATGGGGGGAGGATGAGAAAAAATTCGCTTGGTTTAGCAGAGTTACCGGGGGAGCGGCAAGGTTATTTAAGCTTCATAAAGATAAAAAGGTAGATGAAATTGTTAAAATTTTCAGGGAAAGATACACCAGTCATGTTTCTCCAGATGTAGCCCTTTCAAATTTTTTTAGTTTCAAGCAAACCCCTCAAATGTCGGTGCAGGACTTCTATGACAGAGCCTACGACATGTCGCTTAAAGCCCTAGTTATTGATGGATTAGAAGGGGAGGTAGTTAACAAAAGTAGAAACGCTATCTTTCACTCAATGCTTTTGGGAAATCTGTCCCCAGAAATAAGAAAAGGGGTCATTACGAAAAACCCACAAACGCCTGAAGAAATCCTCACTGTTGCATTGCTTGAGGAAAAAGCGTGCAGGAGTATAAATCCATTCTATAACCTCCAAAATGAAATTAGTGCTCCATTTATACCTGAATCTGTACCACAAAATTTAGCCTGTGCAGCTATGTATCCCCAAAATGAGTATAAACAATCAAAGCAGGACATCAGCAATTTGAAAGATCAGGTAGATTTGCTGTCAGCAAAAATTGACAGTTTAGTTCGAATTCAGGAAAGGCAGAGTGAGGTCCAGAGCCAGGAAAGAGCACAATTCAGAAATTTTCAGTGTCATTTGTGCTCAGAAAGTGGACATTATGCACGAGATTGCCCACAGGCTAGGTACCAGTATAACTTTGGTAGGAGCAGGCATAATAACTATAGGGGCCGTGGAAACTATAACAGTAATTATAGAGGAAATTCAAACCAAGCAGGGAATGGTAACTATAGGGGAAATAGAAATAGAAATGAATATAATTATAGGGGTAGAAATGACTACAGTTATAGAGATAGAGATGACTACATAAATAGAGGAGATAATAATAGGGACAGACATGAAAACAGTAATGGAAACCAACCGAGTAATGATGCTAATGCCCAAGGTACTCCTGCGAGGCCTTTAAACGGTTAGAGGCCGGATCTTTAATGGTCGAATTGATCCCCCAAAAGCCAAACGACTCACCCCCTGTATATAGTGTGTTTTCACCCCATTTATATAGTCTCCCAGTTACTAAAATTTCTGTAAATAATAAAAATATTACTGCATTATGTGACTCGGGATCGGCTATCAATTTGTTGAGTAGCACTATGCTCAATTTGTTCACGGGTAGCCCTATAGAAGAGTGTTGCACACCGATTGTGACAGTAACTGGTCAAAAAGTTCATCTCAATCAAAGTGTACTCGCAACATTTAAAATTAATGATACGCTGTGCAAGGCACAGTTTTTTGTTGTACCAGGTCAGCTGGCGGAGGAATTTTCTGCTATTTTGGGAATGCCTTTTTTAAAAAAGTATCGAGTTCTCATTGATTGTTCAGACAATGCTATCACTCTTAGAAGCCCTGAACAAACCCAATGTAAACAAAAAATTGATATGCAAAGTCATTCCAAATTAGAGACAAACAAGGGTTGCCATAATCTTAGTGAGTCTACTGAGAGTGTGGAAAACGTCGAGGAAAATACTGAACAGTGTCAGGATTCTGTAAATAATGTAGGGGTTATAGTAAATAATTGTAAATATATGTATAATAATGATTCAAAAATGTGTAATTGTGATAATTGTGACCCTGAAAATTCCCAGTGCAAATATGTCAACAAAGGTGAAAGGGAGCAGAAGGTAGACTGTAGTAGTAATGTAAAGACAGTTCAGGGTACCATAAGTAGTATTAGTGGAGAATTCGATAATGGTGGGCAGAATAAGGTGTCAAGTGAAAGTAATAGTGTCTTGCAAAGTGAAAAAGTAGAGGGTACCACAAATAACTACAGTATACCACAGACTACTGAGGCTCAACAAGTAAACCATATTGCACAACATGCGGATAATGCTAGCAAATCTGATGAGACTGTTTTTTATGATATGGAGGAACAATTAAGTGGGAACACACAAAATAATGAGAGTGAAAATAGAATGAGTAGCAATGAGAGTAATGACAAGACTATCATAGGCATTGCCGCATTATGTGACAAACTTACAATTCCCCCCCAAACTAAAATTTTAGCTAATGTTAAGTGTAATAAAGAATTAAATGTAAATGTTAATGACCCTATAATGTTAGAACCCCTTGCTAGAAGTATGCATCAAGGCCTCCTTATTTCTAGAACCATTTGCACACAAGAGCATGGTTTATTTTTATCTTTTGCTAATTTCTCAGATAATTCTATTAATTTAAGTAAAGGAACATATGTTGCCAAAATTCTTAAATGTAAAGACAACTTAAATTTAACCCCAGAGATATGTAATTTAAATTGTAATGTAAATGTTGACCCCCCAATTGCAGATTTCGACCATGCAGATTTAAAATGGAGCTCTGAAATTAATTTAGACCACTTAGACACCCCTTTAAAAGCACAAATGCAAGATTTCCTGGATAAGAACAAAGATGTGTTCGCAGCCTCTGTACTAGATTTACCTGGCTGTGACACTATTCCCCATACCATAAATCTAACCTCTGATAAACCAGTTCGTTGCAAAGCATATAGAGTCCCTTATAAACTGCGCCAGGAAATGGAGGACCAATTAAACATTTTATTAGAAGCTAATATTTTGTCACCTTCAATGTCAGAATTTTCTTCTCCAGTCATTCTCGTACAAAAAACAGATGGTACATACAGATTAGCTGTTGATTTTAGGAAGCTAAATAAAAACTTGGTAAAAGATGCATACCCCATTCCTAATATCACAGACTCTGTAGACTCCCTTTCAGGTGCCAATTATTTTTCAACTCTCGACCTTACTAGTGGTTTTTTTCAACAAGTCATTAGACCTGAAGACATGCATAAAACTGCTATTATTACGCATAAAGGATTATTTGAGTGGTCGCGCAACTGTTTTGGATTGGCTAATTCAGGAAATAGCTTTCAGAGATTAATGAATGCCATTTTTGGGGATCTCGGAAATTTGGGTATATTAGTGTATATTGATGACATTGTAGTATCTTCTAAAGACATTGAGTCTCATTTTACCAAACTTAACTTAGTATTCGAAAGGCTTCGCCAACATAACTTAAAACTTAAACCCAGCAAATGTAATTTCCTGACAGACAAAATTCAGTATCTTGGTTTTGAGATTCATGGTGGTCAAGTATCCCCCATTAATAAAAATATTGAAATTATAGAAAAGTTACAACCTCCTACAAATCGTAAAGGTGTCAGATCTTTCATCGGCACATTGTCTTTTTACAGACGCTTTATCCCAGATTTTACTAAAAGAGCAATTAATTTAATAGACCTCACTAAAGAAACAGGGCGTTTTGTCTGGAACGAGGCAGCCCAGCGGGAATTTGATGATCTTAAGAAAGCTCTTATCTCAAAACCTTGTTTAGCTTTACCTGATTTTGACAAAGAATTCATTATATATTCTGATGCAAGTAGTGAATCTTTAGGGGCAGTGTTATCACAATTGGATAATAACAAAATGATACACCCTGTCGCCTTTGCTAGCAGGAGACTGAAAGATGCAGAGACAAGATACTCTGCCACCGAAAGAGAACTTTTAGCCCTTGTCTGGGCCACTGCACATTTTAAGTGTTATATAGCCAGTACACATTTTTCCATTTATACGGATCATGCTCCACTCACCTTTATGTTGAAGATTCAGGATCCCACGTCACGCATGGCCAAGTGGATATGCACTTTATCAGACTATAACTTTACAATAAACTATGTCAAGGGAAAATGTAACAGTGTGGCAGACTTCCTATCGCGTTTTGCTAATGTAGAGAAGCCTACAAGTGCAGTTAGCTGCAATTTTAGTATTCAGGTAGCTAAAGAAACATCTTTTGAACCATACTCAAACCTTATGGGAAAAATTTGCGAGTTCCAAAAATCGGACACGAAATGCTGTGAAATTGTAAAAAAATTGGAGCAGAAATTGGAAATCTCACCTAGGTATATGAAATTCTTTTTTAGAGACGATATCTTGGTATGTGAGGATACTAGAGAATCTTTGATTTTAAACAACCCCATCAAGTTAGTGGTTCCTAAGGAACTGGTTTTGCAAGTGTTCACTCTAACACACGACTCTCTAGCTGCTTGTCATCAAGGTTTCCAGAAAACAATTGACCGCATCCGAGAGCACTTTTACTGGCCAGGGATGTCGGCAGATGTCAAACACCTGGTAGAATCTTGTGTTAGTTGTCAAGAGAAAAGAGCCCATAAGGCAAATCAGCTTGCCCCCCTTCAGCGTATGCCCACCCCTGAATTTCCTCTAAATAAAGTACACTTAGATATCATAGGCGTCTTGCCACAAACATTTTCAGGAAATAAATATATAGTCACATACATAGACTCTTTTACCAAATGGCCAGAGGCGTATGCTGTCAGTTCAATTACTTCTGATGTAATAGCGGACACGTTGGCAGATTTCATATCCCGATATGGAGCACCGTGTTATATAACGACAGATAATGGAAAAAACCTAATATCGGATGCGATTGAGCATGTATACAGTATGTTTGGCATAAAACATATCAGAACATCTTTTTATCATGCACCCGGAAATGCTCAGGTGGAACGCCAAAATAGAACGTTAAAGAATGCACTTTCTCATATTGTAAATCAAAATCAAACAGACTGGGACTCTAAACTTAAATTTGCTCTGTTAGCAATGCGGACCGCTGTACATTCATCAACAAAGTTAACACCGGCAGCTGTCATGTATGGTAGAAACTTAAATCTTCCCTATCATGTATTTTCACAACCACCTAAACTTAATTACAACGATGCACCGTCTTTCTGTGAACTTGTAATTCCTGCTCTCCAAAAAGTATATGCAGAAGTCCATAACAATCTAGTTAAAGCAGCTGAAACTCAGGAGAAATACAGAGAAAAAACAGCAGTGTGTAAAAATCTAAAAGTAGGTGATCTAGTGTGGCTTTACACACCTAGAATTGAGCCAGGACAGACTAAAAAGCTAAGTAAATTAAATAACGGTCCTTTTACTATTATTGAACAATTAAATAATGTAAATTTTAAGATCGCTTTAGTTGCTAACCCGAAAAATACCCAAGTTGTCCATGTTGATAGACTAACGTTATTCAAAGACAGGAAGATTACTAACCAAAACAATCCACAACAACAAACGACTAACGGAAATTCGATTCACAATCCGCCCATCGATGAAACAGAACCGATTCAGAGTGGCGAGCAACCAACCCACCTCCGTACTACTAGACATAGACGATATTTCGCATGGGTTCCGCCCCCTTTAGCACAAGAAAACGAGAATGATTGCAACACTGAAACCGTAACTAAGGAAGACGAGGAGGAGGCACGCAGCGTTTCAACCGAAATTGGTGCTCTTTCCCCACAACCACAGGTCAGTCCGGGAGGGGAAGAGTCACATCCACAGATTGCTCCGGTAGGGGAAAGTTCGGGTAGCACACAAGAGGAGCCTAGTATTGCTGAAAGAGGCAGAGAGGTTGATCAGTCCGATAGCAACGAAAAAGCAACTGAGGGTGATTCGATACGGCCTGTCGCGAAACCGAAACGCCTCGGTCGTTCTAGATCGACTCCACGGGTCGATTATTCCTTTCGGGACAGAAGCGTTCGTCCCATTTATAAAGAGTAACGACTTTATCTGTTTTTCACTCAATGTTTTCTGTATATAGTCTAATTAATTTGTATTTATATGTGTTTTAGAGGAAATTTATCGAAATTAAAACTCGGAATTGAAAATTTTTCAACTTAAAATGGGTTTGTTTTGATTGCTTTCCGGAAGTGTTAGTAAGCGTTTTTGGAGCTTTATATGTACCTTTTTTAGAAGGGTATTGGGTATTATGTTATATTTTGGCATGCATACCGCTCCGCACCCACTTTTTGTAAATTTTTATAAATTTTTAACCAAAATTCGTGCTATTTCTGGGATGTTTGGAGTTTTTTTTGGGGGATGTTTTGAAAATTACGTGGTGCAAGCGAAGGGATTTGGGTAAATTTTTTTTTCTCCCCTTTTTTACTTCCTTTTGAAAATATAATTGTATTGTATATATATAGCTAATTCTAACACTTATTTAGTTTACTTATTTGTGTTACCTTCTCGAAAGTTGTAATTTTTTGGGTATATGTGCAAATCTTACAGAGATATTTTATACATTTCTGTATGTGGGGTGTGACTTATTTACAGCCGTACATATACACTTTCGGTGTGTACATTTTTATGCCTTCTATATTCTATTCTCTTCTGTAAATTTGGGTAATTGTGTTTATATTTTCTTTTTTCCCTTTTTTTTTTTTTTATATCTTGTGGGCAGAGTTACCTGGTAGTAGTGGAATTTGTTTTTCACAATTTTTTTTTGCATGTTGTTTTTAGTTTCTGCATTTTTAAAGTTGTCTAGGCTATGGTAATTGTTCCCATAGGAATACAGAGTTGCAGACATACACTAAAGTATGCACAATGATCTGTAAGTGCATTTGTACACTCCAAGTAAAACCCCAACAATCAAAATATGAACTTTTCAAATGAATAGGGGTTCCCTGCAAATACAATGAACTTGCATTCATGTATTTTTTTTTTGTAAAGCATTTTAAACTGAAAATGAAATATTGCATCTCTGTTGTGTTTTTTTTTGTGTGTTATGCTATTTACCTGTATGTAACCTAGTGCTATTTCTATGAATTTGATTTAAATAGTTTTTTTTATTACCTTTGACTCACACACTGTTATATGTCGAGTAAAAGATTTTATTTGTGTATTATGTATATATATCTCTACATCTGCATCTCCAGCCTGTGTCTTGATGTGTATGTAAATTGTGAAAATTACCAGTTGGCAGTCCTTCACATGTTAATTAACCTTAAACTTAAATTTATTTAATTTTAGCAACAATTTTGGGGCCTAGCTGCAGTTACACATGGCAATTACGGTGGAGTGGCATACTCACTTGTAGAAAGTAGTAGTGGTGAAATGAGAGTTCACCGTCTGGATATCTGGTCTGTTTCGGGAAGTTGGTGAAAATTTTCAGTAGGTATCATCTAATACAGATAACTGTAGGCAAATCTGAAGGCAAGGATAGAGGCTCAGTTGGTTGTGATAAACCCCATGGTTACTTATATGGCTCACAGCTTTTACTTATGTATAAATTCCTTTTTAAACTCAATTCCATTTTTCTTTTAGGGATGTGGTCAGGTGGACGGTTCATTGTGTGCAGCTCGAATTGCACATTCCGGAGTGTGACGAGCGGGGTTTCAACTATGTGATGCTTGGAAGCTCTTCGAGTCGCTGTTTGATTTGTTCGAGTATCTTGGACCCACGTAGGTGTTTCTCCAGCAGGCAGTAAACCATTTTACCTTCATTTTTCCAATTTTTTGGTTTTAACAAGTCTAGGTTAACTAACTTGGAGTAGGAAATCGAGTTCTCCATTGGGAGTTAGCTTTATACTTTCTTTGTTTTGTTTAAAAAAAAAAAAAAAAAAAAAAAAAAAAATTTTTTTTTAGTCAAAAATTTTTTTTTTTTATTCAGGATAGGGGAGTCTTGTTGTAGAATATTTCGCAAATTCTAATTTTTTAACTTATATTAACATAACCCTTCATTTCTCTAAATTTTCAGTTAATTTTTCTTTCACTTTCCTTTTTTTTTTTTAATCTATAACATGGTAAGTAATGCAGTTCTTTCTTCCAAATTCTAGTTAAATGTTCTTTTTTTTTCCCTTTTCGTAATATCAACCCCAAGTGTAAATTGTTGTGACCTTGTTGTTCAACCCCACTTATTCCAGGAAAAATACCCGCAAAGTTTAACCTTGTAGGACAAACGGTCAACCTTTCAAATAAACGTTCGGTCAAAAAAGGACCATTAGCAACCCGTTTCTTCGAAAATTTTCCTGTTACCATGTGGTTAGCGCATAGTAACAGAAGCGTAAGGCTCCCGTTCCCCTTAATTTTATAATGGGTAGGCCCCATATAGGTTCGAGGAGTAAAGGTGATACGAGAAGGTCAGTCAGTAAGCAGAGAACAACGTATGATGTAGGTGCGAGTCGAAAAAATTTGGAGCGGGCGAGGGGGATTTTTGGCGGGAAAATGCGCCCCGCTACCCCTGAGCTCCGAAGCATGAGTGCAGAAGAAAAAGGCATTTGTACTACAGAAGAGGCTAACTAAAAAGGATGCTGGTCATATAAGTATTTGTTGCTATCTCCATTACTGAGGTTTTTCGGAGATATGAACTTTCCTCAACTTTGAGCCGAGGTAGTACATGAAAGTTCGGAATGTGTTGAATGAGGATCGAATTAAAGAGCAGAAGGAGGAATTAATGTTATACTTCTAATAATCCTGCTGATACATTAAAACTAAATTAGTGCAAGCAGAGTTTCTTTCGATGTTATCAACACGAATGTCATCGGTGTTACAAGTACCGGCCCCGATAGTGTAAGCGGAATTTCTCTCGACATCATCGACACGAGTGTCATCGGTATTACAAGTACCAACCCCGAATTGCATGTGAAAGCAGTACGTGACCAGTGAGATGCGGTTTTAGGTGGTGAAGAATTTCTCTTTCGGCAAAGTGGGGACTGCCGATGAAGTAGAGGCCATCTTCGACGATAATGTGGTGATCTGATATAAAATTGTTAATCTGTCATCCTGATGAAAATCTCTATAGATGAGATAACTGTTGTGGTCTAAGAAAAATATATGTGAGTAAATTTTGGTTTGTCTATAATGTCTTACTATAATTATAATATTCTTTCTAGTACTGATATGAAAATGTTTAATTGTAAATAAACCCACAATTAACCAAGAATCTGTTTTTCCCTTATTAATTTGCATCTATTATTCTGATTAATTTAAATACATTTCTCATGTATTATAACAGTAGCTTAAAAGATTTTATTCAAGTTATCAAACTTTAAATGGTAATGTTAAATTCTACTTTAATAGTAGTCTGCTCGATTATAATAACAGCAAATACATGTGTAAAAAAATTGAATTTAGAATTCTGTTATTGTTTTATTCAATTGTGTTTATAAATATTATTTCATAAGTAATTCTTTTCTGCACTTTTAGTTTAAAATCTGTAAATTAATAGTAAATTAAACCCCCTTTTCTTGTTTTTAGCTTTGTTGCCCTTATATTTTTTATTCTGTGAAAAAGTCCACCTTCATTGGTTTTTTTTAAATTGATAACAGAATTCATATGGAGTGAAATTCAATCACACATGTTTTCTTTAAAAATATTAATTCTGTAAGAGATATATATATGACAAATATAATTTTAAATTAATGTGGATTTAAGATGAAATGTGTAGACCTAATCTAAATATCCAAATGTAAATAGAACTAAATAGCTAGACAGATGATAGTAAATTTTATAGATTAAAGTTTATTGATGCACTTAAAATAAATTGTTTAGTCTGAATTAAGTTAATTGTGAAATTTTATATATTTTAAAGAGAGTTAATAAATTTATGAAGTATTAAGAGAATCCTATTAAGTGAAATATTATTGTTTAGGTAATTAAAAATGTGTCCTATCATCTTGATTCACAGCTTTTCAAATGATTTATAAAATACGTAATGTGCTCAACTATACGATTTCATTTGGTCCCTAAATTTTGAAGGTATAAATGTATTCATAAAATAATGTCATTTTGGATTTAACTTGCAAATTTTCTGAGTTTTATCCTCTCAAATATGAGAGTTTGTCTCCATTCAGTTATTCAAAATTAGTGTAATTTTCACTGTTATTCGTCATCATTTATGAATACTTTATATTTTTGAGATTTAGAAGTATTGGGTGTTTTCCTTTTTTTTTGGTTGTGAAAGATATGAGAATATTGTTACCTCCTTTGATTTTATTTAAAAGTAAAATTTAAAAGTAAATGAATTTATTTTGCCATTCTCTCCCTTCTCTTATATTTTGTATTATGTGTATTAACTTGTACTAAATTTTGGTGCCCCTTCTTAAATCTAATTACCTGGTGTTTGTAATAAATTTATGGTAACAATATTCAGTTGGTGGTATGTCTTTCTCACCTGGTATAATGTTAAATTTAAATTCTTGTATAATTGAATTGAAGTTTAATATTGTGAAGTAGTAGAAGGTAAGATTATAGACATAAGATGCATTAAAACTAACTCTTTAATTAAGGAAAGACCCAATAGGTATGCCGGAGTTAATCGTGAAAAATTTCGTGAAATCGTGTAACTAAACATGAAAAATAATATGTAAATAAGATATTATTAAAAAAAAAAGTTCAAAGGTTGCCGAGTCCCCTAAGATAAATAAATAACACGATAAAGCATTTTTGCTTTTTTCGTAGGCCAGCAGTTAATCGTGAAAAATTTCGCAAAATTGTGAAAATAATCGTGAAAAATAACATGTCGGTAAGGTATTATAAAAAAAATAGTTCAAAGGTTTTCGAGTCCCCAGAGATAAATAAATAACACGAAACCCCCCCCCCTTTTTTTTTTCGCATGTCAGCGGTTAATCTTGAAAAATATCTTGAAATCTTGAAATTAATCGTGAAAAATAATATGTCAATAAAAGATATTATTAAAAAAACATAGTTCAAAGGTTATCGAGTCCGCTTAAATAAATAACACGAAAAAGCATTTTTTGGTTTTTTCGTATGCCAGCGGTTAATCGTGAAAAATTTCTTGAAACCGTACAAATAATCGTAAAAAATAAAATTCAGTACGATATTATTAAAAAAATAGTTCAAAGATTACCGAGTCATCTTAGATAAATAAATTTGATTTTGATAAAGCATTTTTGGTGCCTTCGTATGCCAGCGGTTAATCAGGAAAAATTTCGTGAAATCGTAAAGTTAATCGGGAAAAATAATATGTCAATAAGATACTATAAAAAAATAGTTCATAGGTTACCTTATTCTCTTACATAAATAAATAACATGAAAAAGCATTTTTTGTTTTTTCATATGCCAGCGGTTACTCGTGAAACATTTCGTGAAATCGTGAAAAATAATATGTCAATAAGATTCAAAATTTTAATTGCTTAAAAGGCGCATAGTGAAAAAGAAACCAAGCCGGGACTAGAACCCGGGTCATCAGTATAGTGCACTGACATTCTACCAACTGAACCACTTGGAAACGATACTCAACCTGGCACTTTCTCACTATAACATGTTGGCAAGGCTACAAACGCAGCATATGGTGAAATATTTTCCGTGGGCCACCAACTCTGTGGGGCAAATACGAAACCAAAATAATCCAGCATCGATAATTGAATAAATCTATATGTAATACTTCGAAATTTTACTATAGAAAATTTCGATTATATCTCAAATATTATGAATGCAAAGCGTGTGAAATTTTCTGTAGAAAAATTTCCAAGGTTTACATATAAATTTTTGTCAATAAGATATTATTTAAAAAAAAAAAAAAATAGTTCAAAGGTTACCGAGTCCCGTTAGATAAATAAATAACACGAAAAAGCAACTTTTGGTTTGTTTGTTTTTTCGTATGACAACGGTTATTCGAGAAAAATTTCCTGCAATCGTGAAATTAATTATGTAGAATAAAATTCAATACGTGATTATTAAAAAAGTAGTTCAAAGATTACTGAGTCCCCTAATATAAATAAATAACACGAAAAAGAATATTTGTTTTTTCGTAAGCCAGTGGTTAATCGTGAAAAATTTCGTAAAATCGTAAAAGAAAAAAAAATTATAATATATTACCGACATTTTAATTTTCATGATTATTATTATTTTTTCTTTTACGATTTTACGAAATTTTTCACGAAAAAAAAATAGTTTAAAGGTTACCCAGTCCCCAGAGATAAATAAATAAACACGAAAAAAAAAATTTTTTTTTTTTTTTTTTTTTTTTTTTTAATGTTTTAACCGTATGCCAACGGTTAATTGAGAAAATTTTCGTGAAATCGTGAAATTAATCGGGAAAAATAATAAGTCAATAAGATATTATTAAAAAATATAGTTCAAAGGTTACCGAGTCCCCTAAGATAAATAAATAACAAGGAAAAGCATTTTTTTCGTATGTCAGCGATTAATCGTGAAAAATTTCCTAAAATCGTGAAATTAATCGTGAAAAATAAAATTTCGATAAGATATTATAAAAAAATGTTCCAAGGTTACCGAGTCCTCTTAGATAAATAAATAACAAGAAAAAGCATTTTTTTTTTTTTTTTTTGTTGTTTTTTCGATGGTTTTTTCGAATCGTTTGGCCAACGATTAAACGAGAAAAATTTCGTGAAATCAGGAAATTAATAGTGAAAAATAATATGTCAATACGATATTGTTAAAAAAAAAAGTAGTTCAAAGGTTACCAAGTCTCCTTAAATAAATAAATTTGTTTTTTTCGTATGCCAGCGGTTAATCGTGAAAAATTTCGTAAAAGCGTAAAATTAATCGTAAAAAATAATATGTCAATAAGATATTATTAAATAATATAGTTCAAAGATTACCGAATCCCCTAAGATAAATAAATAACAAGAAAAGGCATTTTTTTTCGTATGTCAGCGATTAATCATGAAAAATTTCTTAAAATCGTGAAATTAATCGTGAAAAATAAAATTTCGATAAGATATTATAAAAAAATAGTTCCAAGGTTATCGAGTCCTCTTAGATAAATAAATTACACGAAAAAGCATTTGTGTTTTTTTCGTATGCCAGCGGTTAATCGTGAAAGAGTTAGTAAAATCGTGAAAAATAATTTGTCGATAAGATAGTATATATATAAAAAAAAAATAGTTCAAAGGTTGCCAAGTCCTCTTAGAGAAATAAATAATGCGAACAAGCATTTTTTGTTTTTTCGTATGCCAGCGGTTACTCGTGAAACATTTCGTGAAATCGTTAAAAATAATATGTCAATAAGATTCAAAATTTTAAAAAGGCGCACAGTGAAAAAGAAACCAAGCCGGGACTAGAACCTGGGTCATGAGTATAGTGCACTGACATTCTACCAACTGGCAACCATTCTACCAACATTCTGCCAAGTCCTCTTAGAGAAATAAATAATGCGAAAAAGTATTTTTTTTTTTTTGCTTTTTTTCGTATGCCAGCGGTTAATCGTGATAAATTTCGTAAAATCGATAAATTAATCGGGAAAATTAATATGTCGATAGTATATTATATATATAAAAAAAAAATAGGTCAACGATTACCCCTTAGATAAATAAGTAACACGAAAAAGTATTTTTGATACTTTGGTATGCCGGAGTTAATCGTGAAAAATTTCGTGAAATCGTGTAACTAAACATGAAAAATAATATGTAAATAAGATATTATTAAAAAAAAAGTTCAAAGGTTGCCGAGTCCCCTAAGATAAATAAATAACACGATAAAGCATTTTTGCTTTTTTCGTAGGCCAGCAGTTAATCGTGAAAAATTTCGCAAAATTGTGAAAATAATCGTGAAAAATAACATGTCGGTAAGGTATTATAAAAAAAATAGTTCAAAGGTTTTCGAGTCCCCAGAGATAAATAAATAACACGAAACCCCCCCCCCCCTTTTTTTTTTCGCATGTCAGCGGTTAATCTTGAAAAATATCTTGAAATCTTGAAATTAATCGTGAAAAATAATATGTCAATAAAAGATATTATTAAAAAAACATAGTTCAAAGGTTATCGAGTCCGCTTAAATAAATAACACGAAAAAGCATTTTTTGGTTTTTTCGTATGCCAGCGGTTAATCGTGAAAAATTTCTTGAAACCGTACAAATAATCGTAAAAAATAAAATTCAGTACGATATTATTAAAAAAATAGTTCAAAGATTACCGAGTCATCTTAGATAAATAAATTTGATTTTGATAAAGCATTTTTGGTGCCTTCGTATGCCAGCGGTTAATCAGGAAAAATTTCGTGAAATCGTAAAGTTAATCGGGAAAAATAATATGTCAATAAGATACTATAAAAAAATAGTTCATAGGTTACCTTATTCTCTTACATAAATAAATAACATGAAAAAGCATTTTTTGTTTTTTCATATGCCAGCGGTTACTCGTGAAACATTTCGTGAAATCGTGAAAAATAATATGTCAATAAGATTCAAAATTTTAATTGCTTAAAAGGCGCATAGTGAAAAAGAAACCAAGCCGGGACTAGAACCCGGGTCATCAGTATAGTGCACTGACATTCTACCAACTGAACCACTTGGAAACGATACTCAACCTGGCACTTTCTCACTATAACATGTTGGCAAGGCTACAAACGCAGCATATGGTGAAATATTTTCCGTGGGCCACCAACTCTGTGGGGCAAATACGAAACCAAAATAATCCAGCATCGATAATTGAATAAATCTATATGTAATACTTCGAAATTTTACTATAGAAAATTTCGATTATATCTCAAATATTATGAATGCAAAGCGTGTGAAATTTTCTGTAGAAAAATTTCCAAGGTTTACATATAAATTTTTGTCAATAAGATATTATTTAAAAAAAAAAAAAATAGTTCAAAGGTTACCGAGTCCCGTTAGATAAATAAATAACACGAAAAAGCAACTTTTGGTTTGTTTGTTTTTTCGTATGACAACGGTTATTCGAGAAAAATTTCCTGCAATCGTGAAATTAATTATGTAGAATAAAATTCAATACGTGATTATTAAAAAAGTAGTTCAAAGATTACTGAGTCCCCTAATATAAATAAATAACACGAAAAAGAATTTTTGTTTTTTCGTAAGCCAGTGGTTAATCGTGAAAAATTTCGTAAAATCGTAAAAGAAAAAAAATTATAATATATTACCGACATTTTAATTTTCATGATTATTATTTTTTTTTCTTTTACGATTTTACGAAATTTTTCACGAAAAAAAAAATAGTTTAAAGGTTACCCAGTCCCTTTAGATAAATAAATTACACGAAAAAGCATTTTTTTTGTTTTTTCGTATGCCAACGGTTAATCGAGAAAATTTTCGTGAAATCGTGAAATTAATCGGGAAAAATAATAAGTCAATAAGATATTATTAAAAAATATAGTTCAAAGGTTACCGAGTCCCCTAAGATAAATAAATAACAAGGAAAAGCATTTTTTTCGTATGTCAGCGATTAATCGTGAAAAATTTCCTAAAATCGTGAAATTAATCGTGAAAAATAAAATTTCGATAAGATATTATAAAAAAATGTTCCAAGGTTACCGAGTCCTCTTAGATAAATAAATAACAAGAAAAAGCATTTTTTTTTTTTTTTTTTTTTTTTTTTGTTGTTTTTTCGATGGTTTTTTCGAATCGTTTGGCCAACGATTAAACGAGAAAAATTTCGTGAAATCAGGAAATTAATAGTGAAAAATAATATGTCAATACGATATTGTTAAAAAAAAAAGTAGTTCAAAGGTTACCAAGTCTCCTTAAATAAATAAATTTGTTTTTTTCGTATGCCAGCGGTTAATCGTGAAAAATTTCGTAAAAGCGTAAAATTAATCGTAAAAAATAATATGTCAATAAGATATTATTAAATAATATAGTTCAAAGATTACCGAATCCCCTAAGATAAATAAATAACAAGAAAAGGCATTTTTTTTTTCGTATGTCAGCGATTAATCATGAAAAATTTCTTAAAATCGTGAAATTAATCGTGAAAAATAATATGTCGATAAGATATTATAAAAAAAAATAGTTCCAAGGTTACCGAGTCCCCTTAGATAAATAAATAACCAGAAAAAGAATTTTTTTTTCGTAGGCCAGCGGTTAATCGTGAAAAATTTCCTAAAATCGTGAAATTAATCCTGAAAAATAATATGTCGATAAGATATTATAAAAAAATAGTTCCAAGGTTATCGAGTCCTCTTAGATAAATAAATTACACGAAAAAGCATTTGTGTTTTTTTCGTATGCCAGCGGTTAATCGTGAAAGAGTTAGTAAAATCGTGAAAAATAATTTGTCGATAAGATAGTATATATATAAAAAAAATAGTTCAAAGGTTGCCAAGTCCTCTTAGAGAAATAAATAATGCGAACAAGCATTTTTTGTTTTTTCGTATGCCAGCGGTTACTCGTGAAACATTTCGTGAAATCGTTAAAAATAATATGTCAATAAGATTCAAAATTTTAAAAAGGCGCACAGTGAAAAAGAAACCAAGCCGGGACTAGAACCTGGGTCATGAGTATAGTGCACTGACATTCTACCAACTGGCAACCATTCTACCAACATTCTGCCAAGTCCTCTTAGAGAAATAAATAATGCGAAAAAGTATTTTTTTTTTTTGCTTTTTTTCGTATGCCAGCGGTTAATCGTGATAAATTTCGTAAAATCGATAAATTAATCGGGAAAATTAATATGTCGATAGTATATTATATAAAAAAAAAATAGGTCAACGATTACCGAGTCCCCTTAGATAAATAAGTAACACGAAAAAGTATTTTTGATACTTTGGTATGCCGGAGTTAATCGTGAAAAATTTCGTGAAATCGTGTAACTAAACATGAAAAATAATATGTAAATAAGATATTATTAAAAAAAAAGTTCAAAGGTTGCCGAGTCCCCTAAGATAAATAAATAACACGATAAAGCATTTTTGCTTTTTTCGTAGGCCAGCAGTTAATCGTGAAAAATTTCGCAAAATTGTGAAAATAATCCTGAAAAATAACATGTCGGTAAGGTATTATAAAAAAAATAGTTCAAAGGTTTTCGAGTCCCCAGAGATAAATAAATAACACGAACCCCCCCCCCCTTTTTTTCGCATGTCAGCGGTTAATCTTGAAAAATATCTTGAAATCTTGAAATTAATCGTGAAAAATAATATGTCAATAAAAGATATTATTAAAAAAACATAGTTCAAAGGTTATCGAGTCCGCTTAAATAAATAACACGAAAAAGCATTTTTTGGTTTTTTCGTATGCCAGCGGTTAATCGTGAAAAATTTCTTGAAACCGTACAAATAATCGTAAAAAATAAAATTCAGTACGATATTATTAAAAAAATAGTTCAAAGATTACCGAGTCATCTTAGATAAATAAATTTGATTTTGATAAAGCATTTTTGGTGCCTTCGTATGCCAGCGGTTAATCAGGAAAAATTTCGTGAAATCGTAAAGTTAATCGGGAAAAATAATATGTCAATAAGATACTATAAAAAAATAGTTCATAGGTTACCTTATTCTCTTACATAAATAAATAACATGAAAAAGCATTTTTTGTTTTTTCATATGCCAGCGGTTACTCGTGAAACATTTCGTGAAATCGTGAAAAATAATATGTCAATAAGATTCAAAATTTTAATTGCTTAAAAGGCGCATAGTGAAAAAGAAACCAAGCCGGGACTAGAACCCGGGTCATCAGTATAGTGCACTGACATTCTACCAACTGAACCACTTGGAAACGATACTCAACCTGGCACTTTCTCACTATAACATGTTGGCAAGGCTACAAACGCAGCATATGGTGAAATATTTTCCGTGGGCCACCAACTCTGTGGGGCAAATACGAAACCAAAATAATCCAGCATCGATAATTGAATAAATCTATATGTAATACTTCGAAATTTTACTATAGAAAATTTCGATTATATCTCAAATATTATGAATGCAAAGCGTGTGAAATTTTCTGTAGAAAAATTTCCAAGGTTTACATATAAATTTTTGTCAATAAGATATTATTTAAAAAAAAAAAAATAGTTCAAAGGTTACCGAGTCCCGTTAGATAAATAAATAACACGAAAAAGCAACTTTTGGTTTGTTTGTTTTTTCGTATGACAACGGTTATTCGAGAAAAATTTCCTGCAATCGTGAAATTAATTATGTAGAATAAAATTCAATACGTGATTATTAAAAAAGTAGTTCAAAGATTACTGAGTCCCCTAATATAAATAAATAACACGAAAAAGAATTTTTGTTTTTTCGTAAGCCAGTGGTTAATCGTGAAAAATTTCGTGAAATCGTGTAACTAAACATGAAAAATAATATGTAAATAAGATATTATTAAAAAAAAAAGTTCAAAGGTTGCCGAGTCCCCTAAGATAAATAAATAACACGATAAAGCATTTTTGCTTTTTTCGTAGGCCAGCAGTTAATCGTGAAAAATTTCGCAAAATTGTGAAAATAATCGTGAAAAATAACATGTCGGTAAGGTATTATAAAAAAAATAGTTCAAAGGTTTTCGAGTCCCCAGAGATAAATAAATAACACGAAACCCCCCCCCCCCTTTTTTTTTCGCATGTCAGCGGTTAATCTTGAAAAATATCTTGAAATCTTGAAATTAATCGTGAAAAATAATATGTCAATAAAAGATATTATTAAAAAAACATAGTTCAAAGGTTATCGAGTCCGCTTAAATAAATAACACGAAAAAGCATTTTTTGGTTTTTTCGTATGCCAGCGGTTAATCGTGAAAAATTTCTTGAAACCGTACAAATAATCGTAAAAAATAAAATTCAGTACGATATTATTAAAAAAATAGTTCAAAGATTACCGAGTCATCTGAGATAAATAAATTTGATTTTGATAAAGCATTTTTGGTGCCTTCGTATGCCAGCGGTTAATCAGGAAAAATTTCGTGAAATCGTAAAGTTAATCGGGAAAAATAATGTCAATAAGATACTATAAAAAAATAGTTCATAGGTTACCTTATTCTCTTACATAAATAAATAACATGAAAAAGCATTTTTTGTTTTTTCATATGCCAGCGGTTACTCGTGAAACATTTCGTGAAATCGTGAAAAATAATATGTCAATAAGATTCAAAATTTTAATTGCTTAAAAGGCGCATAGTGAAAAAGAAACCAAGCCGGGACTAGAACCCGGGTCATCAGTATAGTGCACTGACATTCTACCAACTGAACCACTTGGAAACGATACTCAACCTGGCACTTTCTCACTATAACAGGTTGGCAAGGCTACAAACGCAGCATATGGTGAAATATTTTCCGTGGGCCACCAACTCTGTGGGGCAAATACGAAACCAAAATAATCCAGCATCGATAATTGAATAAATCTATATGTAATACTTCGAAATTTTACTATAGAAAATTTCGATTATATCTCAAATATTATGAATGCAAAGCGTGTGAAATTTTCTGTAGAAAAATTTCCAAGGTTTACATATAAATTTTTGTCAATAAGATATTATTTAAAAAAAAAAAAAATAGTTCAAAGGTTACCGAGTCCCGTTAGATAAATAAATAACACGAAAAAGCAACTTTTGGTTTGTTTGTTTTTTCGTATGACAACGGTTATTCGAGAAAAATTTCCTGCAATCGTGAAATTAATTATGTAGAATAAAATTCAATACGTGATTATTAAAAAAGTAGTTCAAAGATTACTGAGTCCCCTAATATAAATAAATAACACGAAAAAGAATTTTTGTTTTTTCGTAAGCCAGTGGTTAATCGTGAAAAATTTCGTAAAATCGTAAAAGAAAAAAAAATTATAATATATTACCGACATTTTAATTTTCATGATTATTATTTTTTTTTCTTTTACGATTTTACGAAATTTTTCACGAAAAAAAAAATAGTTTAAAGGTTACCCAGTCCCCAGAGATAAATAAATAAACACGAAATTTTTTTTTTTTTTTTTTTAATGTTTTAACCGTATGCCAACGGTTAATTGAGAAAATTTTCGTGAAATCGTGAAATTAATCGGGAAAAATAATAAGTCAATAAGATATTATTAAAAAATATAGTTCAAAGGTTACCGAGTCCCCTAAGATAAATAAATAACAAGGAAAAGCATTTTTTTCGTATGTCAGCGATTAATCGTGAAAAATTTTCTAAAATCGTGAAATTAATCGTGAAAAATAAAATTTCGATAAGATATTATAAAAAAATGTTCCAAGGTTACCGAGTCCTCTTAGATAAATAAATAACAAGAAAAAGCATTTTTTTTGTTGTTGTTGTTGTTTTTTCGATGGTTTTTTCGAATCGTTTGGCCAACGATTAAACGAGAAAAATTTCGTGAAATCAGGAAATTAATAGTGAAAAATAATATGTCAATACGATATTGTTAAAAAAAAAAGCAGTTCAAAGGTTACCAAGTCTCCTTAAATAAATAAATTTGTTTTTTTCGTATGCCAGCGGTTAATCGTGAAAAATTTCGTAAAAGCGTAAAATTAATCGTAAAAAATAATATGTCAATAAGATATTATTAAATAATATAGTTCAAAGATTACCGAATCCCCTAAGATAAATAAATAACAAGAAAAGGCATTTTTTTTTCGTATGTCAGCGATTAATCATGAAAAATTTCTTAAAATCGTGAAATTAATCGTGAAAAATAATATGTCGATAAGATATTATAAAAAAAAAATAGTTCCAAGGTTACCGAGTCCCCTTAGATAAATAAATAACCAGAAAAAGAATTTTTTTTTCGTAGGCCAGCGGTTAATCGTGAAAAATTTCCTAAAATCGTGAAATTAATCCTGAAAAATAATATGTCGATAAGATATTATAAAAAAATAGTTCCAAGGTTATCGAGTCCTCTTAGATAAATAAATTACACGAAAAAGCATTTGTGTTTTTTTCGTATGCCAGCGGTTAATCGTGAAAGAGTTAGTAAAATCGTGAAAAATAATTTGTCGATAAGATAGTATATATATAAAAAAAAAATAGTTCAAAGGTTGCCAAGTCCTCTTAGAGAAATAAATAATGCGAACAAGCATTTTTTGTTTTTTCGTATGCCAGCGGTTACTCGTGAAACATTTCGTGAAATCGTTAAAAATAATATGTCAATAAGATTCAAAATTTTAAAAAGGCGCACAGTGAAAAAGAAACCAAGCCGGGACTAGAACCTGGGTCATGAGTATAGTGCACTGACATTCTACCAACTGGCAACCATTCTACCAACATTCTGCCAAGTCCTCTTAGAGAAATAAATAATGCGAAAAAGTATTTTTTTTTTTTGCTTTTTTTCGTATGCCAGCGGTTAATCGTGATAAATTTCGTAAAATCGATAAATTAATCGGGAAAATTAATATGTCGATAGTATATTATATAAAAAAAAAAATAGGTCAACGATTACCCCTTAGATAAATAAGTAACACGAAAAAGTATTTTTGATACTTTGGTATGCCGGAGTTAATCGTGAAAAATTTCGTGAAATCGTGTAACTAAACATGAAAAATAATATGTAAATAAGGTATTATTAAAAAAAAAGTTCAAAGGTTGCCGAGTCCCCTAAGATAAATAAATAACACGATAAAGCATTTTTGCTTTTTTCGTAGGCCAGCAGTTAATCGTGAAAAATTTCGCAAAATTGTGAAAATAATCGTGAAAAATAACATGTCGGTAAGGTATTATAAAAAAAATAGTTCAAAGGTTTTCGAGTCCCCAGAGATAAATAAATAACACGAAACCCCCCCCCCCTTTTTTTTTTCGCATGTCAGCGGTTAATCTTGAAAAATATCTTGAAATCTTGAAATTAATCGTGAAAAATAATATGTCAATAAAAGATATTATTAAAAAAACATAGTTCAAAGGTTATCGAGTCCGCTTAAATAAATAACACGAAAAAGCATTTTTTGGTTTTTTCGTATGCCAGCGGTTAATCGTGAAAAATTTCTTGAAACCGTACAAATAATCGTAAAAAATAAAATTCTGTACGATATTATTAAAAAAATAGTTCAAAGATTACCGAGTCATCTTAGATAAATAAATTTGATTTTGATAAAGCATTTTTGGTGCCTTCGTATGCCAGCGGTTAATCAGGAAAAATTTCGTGAAATCGTAAAGTTAATCGGGAAAAATAATATGTCAATAAGATACTATAAAAAAATAGTTCATAGGTTACCTTATTCTCTTACATAAATAAATAACATGAAAAAGCATTTTTTGTTTTTTCATATGCCAGCGGTTACTCGTGAAACATTTCGTGAAATCGTGAAAAATAATATGTCAATAAGATTCAAAATTTTAATTGCTTAAAAGGCGCATAGTGAAAAAGAAACCAAGCCGGGACTAGAACCCGGGTCATCAGTATAGTGCACTGACATTCTACCAACTGAACCACTTGGAAACGATACTCAACCTGGCACTTTCTCACTATAACATGTTGGCAAGGCTACAAACGCAGCATATGGTGAAATATTTTCCGTGGGCCACCAACTCTGTGGGGCAAATACGAAACCAAAATAATCCAGCATCGATAATTGAATAAATCTATATGTAATACTTCGAAATTTTACTATAGAAAATTTCGATTATATCTCAAATATTATGAATGCAAAGCGTGTGAAATTTTCTGTAGAAAAATTTCCAAGGTTTACATATAAATTTTTGTCAATAAGATATTATTTAAAAAAAAAAAAAAAAAATAGTTCAAAGGTTACCGAGTCTCGTTAGATAAATAAATAACACGAAAAAGCAACTTTGGGTTTGTTTGTTTTTTCGTATGACAACGGTTATTCGAGAAAAATTTCCTGCAATCGTGAAATTAATTATGTAGAATAAAATTCAATACGTGATTATTAAAAAAGTAGTTCAAAGATTACTGAGTCCCCTAATATAAATAAATAACACGAAAAAGAATTTTTGTTTTTTCGTAAGCCAGTGGTTAATCGTGAAAAATTTCGTAAAATCGTAAAAGAAAAAAAAAATTATAATATATTACCGACATTTTAATTTTCATGATTATTATTTTTTTTTCTTTTACGATTTTACGAAATTTTTCACGAAAAAAAAAATAGTTTAAAGGTTACCCAGTCCCTTTAGATAAATAAATTACACGAAAAAGCATTTTTTTTTTGTTTTTTCGTATGCCAACGGTTAATCGAGAAAATTTTCGTGAAATCGTGAAATTAATCGGGAAAAATAATAAGTCAATAAGATATTATTAAAAAATATAGTTCAAAGGTTACCGAGTCCCCTAAGATAAATAAATAACAAGGAAAAGCATTTTTTTCGTATGTCAGCGATTAATCGTGAAAAATTTCCTAAAATCGTGAAATTAATCGTGAAAAATAAAATTTCGATAAGATATTATAAAAAAATGTTCCAAGGTTACCGAGTCCTCTTAGATAAATAAATAACAAGAAAAAGCATTTTTTTTTTTTTTTTTTATTTTTTTTTTTTTGTTGTTTTTTCGATGGTTTTTTCGAATCGTTTGGCCAACGATTAAACGAGAAAAATTTCGTGAAATCAGGAAATTAATAGTGAAAAATAATATGTCAATACGATATTGTTAAAAAAAAAAGTAGTTCAAAGGTTACCAAGTCTCCTTAAATAAATAAATTTGTTTTTTTCGTATGCCAGCGGTTAATCGTGAAAAATTTCGTAAAAGCGTAAAATTAATCGTAAAAAATAATATGTCAATAAGATATTATTAAATAATATAGTTCAAAGATTACCGAATCCCCTAAGATAAATAAATAACAAGAAAAGGCATTTTTTTTCGTATGTCAGCGATTAATCATGAAAAATTTCTTAAAATCGTGAAATTAATCGTGAAAAATAATATGTCGATAAGATATTATAAAAAAAAATAGTTCCAAGGTTACCGAGTCCCCTTAGATAAATAAATAACCAGAAAAAGATTTTTTTTTTCGTAGGCCAGCGGTTAATCGTGAAAAATTTCCTAAAATCGTGAAATTAATCCTGAAAAATAATATGTCGATAAGATATTATAAAAAAATAGTTCCAAGGTTATCGAGTCCTCTTAGATAAATAAATTACACGAAAAAGCATTTGTGTTTTTTTCGTATGCCAGCGGTTAATCGTGAAAGAGTTAGTAAAATCGTGAAAAATAATTTGTCGATAAGATAGTATATATATAAAAAAAAAATAGTTCAAAGGTTGCCAAGTCCTCTTAGAGAAATAAATAATGCGAACAAGCATTTTTTGTTTTTTCGTATGCCAGCGGTTACTCGTGAAACATTTCGTGAAATCGTTAAAAATAATATGTCAATAAGATTCAAAATTTTAAAAAGGCGCACAGTGAAAAAGAAACCAAGCCGGGACTAGAACCTGGGTCATGAGTATAGTGCACTGACATTCTACCAACTGGCAACCATTCTACCAACATTCTGCCAAGTCCTCTTAGAGAAATAAATAATGCGAAAAAGTATTTTTTTTTTTTTTTGCTTTTTTTCGTATGCCAGCGGTTAATCGTGATAAATTTCGTAAAATCGATAAATTAATCGGGAAAATTAATATGTCGATAGTATATTATATAAAAAAAAAATAGGTCAACGATTACCGAGTCCCCTTAGATAAATAAGTAACACGAAAAAGTATTTTTGATACTTTGGTATGCCGGAGTTAATCGTGAAAAATTTCGTGAAATCGTGTAACTAAACATGAAAAATAATATGTAAATAAGATATTATTAAAAAAAAAAGTTCAAAGGTTGCCGAGTCCCCTAAGATAAATAAATAACACGATAAAGCATTTTTGCATTTTTCGTAGGCCAGCAGTTAATCGTGAAAAATTTCGCAAAATTGTGAAAATAATCGTGAAAAATAACATGTCGGTAAGGTATTATAAAAAAAATAGTTCAAAGGTTTTCGAGTCCCCAGAGATAAATAAATAACACGAAACCCCCCCCCCCCTTTTTTTTTTCGCATGTCAGCGGTTAATCTTGAAAAATATCTTGAAATCTTGAAATTAATCGTGAAAAATAATATGTCAATAAAAGATATTATTAAAAAAACATAGTTCAAAGGTTATCGAGTCCGCTTAAATAAATAACACGAAAAAGCATTTTTTGGTTTTTTCGTATGCCAGCGGTTAATCGTGAAAAATTTCTTGAAACCGTACAAATAATCGTAAAAAATAAAATTCAGTACGATATTATTAAAAAAATAGTTCAAAGATTACCGAGTCATCTTAGATAAATAAATTTGATTTTGATAAAGCATTTTTGGTGCCTTCGTATGCCAGCGGTTAATCAGGAAAAATTTCGTGAAATCGTAAAGTTAATCGGGAAAAATAATATGTCAATAAGATACTATAAAAAAATAGTTCATAGGTTACCTTATTCTCTTACATAAATAAATAACATGAAAAAGCATTTTTTGTTTTTTCATATGCCAGCGGTTACTCGTGAAACATTTCGTGAAATCGTGAAAAATAATATGTCAATAAGATTCAAAATTTTAATTGCTTAAAAGGCGCATAGTGAAAAAGAAACCAAGCCGGGACTAGAACCCGGGTCATCAGTATAGTGCACTGACATTCTACCAACTGAACCACTTGGAAACGATACTCAACCTGGCACTTTCTCACTATAACATGTTGGCAAGGCTACAAACGCAGCATATGGTGAAATATTTTCCGTGGGCCACCAACTCTGTGGGGCAAATACGAAACCAAAATAATCCAGCATCGATAATTGAATAAATCTATATGTAATACTTCGAAATTTTACTATAGAAAATTTCGATTATATCTCAAATATTATGAATGCAAAGCGTGTGAAATTTTCTGTAGAAAAATTTCCAAGGTTTACATATAAATTTTTGTCAATAAGATATTATTTAAAAAAAAAAAAATAGTTCAAAGGTTACCGAGTCCCGTTAGATAAATAAATAACACGAAAAAGCAACTTTTGGTTTGTTTGTTTTTTCGTATGACAACGGTTATTCGAGAAAAATTTCCTGCAATCGTGAAATTAATTATGTAGAATAAAATTCAATACGTGATTATTAAAAAAGTAGTTCAAAGATTACTGAGTCCCCTAATATAAATAAATAACACGAAAAAGAATTTTTGTTTTTTCGTAAGCCAGTGGTTAATCGTGAAAAATTTCGTAAAATCGTAAAAGAAAAAAAAATTATAATATATTACCGACATTTTAATTTTCATGATTATTATTTTTTTTTCTTTTACGATTTTACGAAATTTTTCACGAAAAAAAAAATAGTTTAAAGGTTACCCAGTCCCCAGAGATAAATAAATAAACACGAAAAAACATTTTTTTTTTTTTTTTTAATGTTTTAACCGTATGCCAACGGTTAATTGAGAAATTTTTTGTGAAATCGTGAAGTTAATCGTGAAAAATAATTTGTCAATACAATTAAAAATAAAAATTAAAAAAAAAAGCGGTTTAAAAGTTGACAAGTTTCCTTAAATAAATAAATTTATTTTTTCGTATGCCAGCTGTTAATCGTGAAAAATTTCGTAAAATTGTGAAATTAATCGTGAAAAATAATATTTCGATAAGATATTATAAAACAAAAATAGTTCAAATATTACAGAGTCCTCTTAAATAAATAAATAAACACGAAAAGGATTTTTTAGGATTTTTTGGATTTTTCATATGCCAACAGTTAATTGAGAAAAATTTCGCGAAATCTTGAAATCAATCGTGAAAAATAATGTGTCAATAAGATATTAAAAAAAAAAGTTCAAAGGTTACCGAGTCCACTAAGATAAATAATTAACAAAAAAAAAAGCATTTTTGTTTTTACCGTATGCCAGCGGTTAATCATGAAAAATTTCGTCAAATCGTGAAATTAATCGTGAAAAATAATATATCAATAAGATATTAATAAAAAATATAGTTCAAAGGTTACCGAGTCCCCTAAGATAAATAAATAGCGAGGAAAAGCATTTTCTTTTTCGTATGCCAGCGATTAATCGTAAAAAATTTCTTAAAATCGTGAAATTAGTCGTGAAAAATAAAATTTCGATAAGATATTATAAAAAAAAATGTTCCAAGGTTACCAAGTCCCTTTAGATAAATAAATTACACGAAAAAGCATTTTTTTTTTTTTTTTTTTATCGTATGCCAGCGGTTAATCGTGAAAATATTCTTAAAATCGTGAAAAATAATTTGTCGATAAGGTATTATATATATATATATATATATATATATATATATAAAATAGTTGAAAGTCCTCTTAGAAAAATAAATAACACGAAAAAGTTTTTTTTTGGCTTTTTTTTTTTTTTTTTTTTGGGGGGGGGGGGGGGGGGGAAGGGGATTTTTTTTTTTTTAATGCCAGCGGTTAATCGTGAAAAATTTCGTAAAATCGTGAAATTAATCGTGAAAAATAATATGTCGATAAGATATTATACATAAAAAAAAAAAAAAAAAAAAAAAAAAAAAAAGGTCAACGATAACCGAGTTCCCTTAGATAAATAAATAACACAAAAAAGCAATTTTTTTTTTTTTTTTTTTTTTTTTTTTTTTTGCGCATGCCAACGTTTAATGGGGAAATATTTTGTGAAATCCTGAAATTAAGCAGGAAAAATAATGTGTCAGTAAGATATTATTTAAAAAATAGTTCAAGGGTTATTTAGTCCCTTAAGATAAATAAATAACACTAGCATTTTTGCCTTTTGTGTGCCAGCGGTTAATCGTGAAAAATTTCGTAAAATCGTGAAATTAATCGGAAAAATTATAATATGTCGATCAGATATTATATAAAAAAAAATAGGTCAAAGATTACCGATGCCCCTCAGATAAATAAGTAATACGGAAAAGTATTTTTGGTAATTTCGTTTTTTCGTATGCAGCTATCTTTACTATACCTGAATTTTCATGGAGTTTTCTCTAATTTAGTTTTGCATTAAATCAAACGCTGCTGCTCTCTCTGTCGTTAAAAACGAGTTCCCTATAAACGAGAAACTATGCTAGTGTTTTGTTGTAAGTATAGGATGTTATACGAACTTTTTTGCAGATTAGAATAGTTTTGCCGTATGCTGATAATTCCGATAATTTCCCCCCTTTTTTCTGTTTCCTTTTATAGGAATAATTATAATTTTAAATCAGTACTGAATTAGATTCATTTTTGAAGAAAATAAAACCACACTGACACGAATATCGACGATATCTATATGAATAAGTTGAAAATTGTACGCTAAACGTGACAAATGAGGTGCGTTCGTACTATAAGTAGTTTTGCAATGTAAAAAAAAAAAAAAAAAAAAAAAAAAAAAAAAATCATCATTATTATTTCAGTGAAATGAATTATATCGACTGTTATGAACGAAATGAGCATGCCTTTTCTCTTATTTTATTACGTACGCCACGGCGTTTACAGATGCGATTTTTTTTTTTCGACACCATACAGCGCTGCAAAACTCACCATGGAGATCTTGCTTTGCGAATGATTACCTCCATGGTTTAACATTTCTATGACTCACGATTTACTCTTGTGTTTATTTACTTTAATGGACTGAGATATTCGGCTTTGAACCTAATTTCTACCGAAGTTATCTCAGAATTTATATACATTTTTTAACGTAACTCATCTCTCAAACAAACACTTTTTTTGACCGAACTTTCTAAAAATGTAACTTTTATGAACTTTTATTCGAAAAAATAATTTTGAATAAAAATGGCCTCTTGGCATATGGAAAAAGAAGTGGTCAGCCCGTATTTGTTTTCCTCAGTCACATGACTTGCGCTTAGATTATACGTATGATAGTATTTAATAGAATGGAGAAAACTTTAATTAATATCTTTTCAAGTTTTGATTCGATTTTCATAAAATTTGAAATGTCTCGACAAAATTCTGCAAAGATAAATATATCTTAAATTTTAAATCATTTGGTTGGGTAGTTTTTGCGCTGTTATATGCGGACGGACGGACCAGATGACGACTATAGGTGCTACGTATTTATATAATTTACGAGCGCACCTAAAAGGCATTTGCATTATTCGATATTATAGATTTTGATTTAGATATATTGAGGCGGAATTGCTAAGAAGAAGAAGACGAAAAAGCTGTTTTGTTTCTTAAGCAGTTAAATGAAAAAGAAAAACTGAAAATATAAAATATAAAATAAGTACTTTAATTATTCATGTAAATTTCGGATATTTTTATTCATACTATCTGAAAAATTATACAGGGTGTACGAAAAACATTCACATCGACTTCTATTCATAAATATTGATTATAGACATATATTATAAATTACAAAATTACGTAAACAAGGTACAGAATTTTATGAAATCGATTGAAATTTTCAGGGGACTAAATTTGAAAAAATCCAAAATTTAAATTTTTATACTGCCCCCTTACAAAATATTTCCCAATGAGTAAAATTTACCCAATACACTAATGAAGTCATGTACAAAATTTCAGCATTTAATCATAAAAAGTTGGAGAGATATAAAAATACATAAATGCTGACTTTCGATGCCTGGATATGAGTTCGCAAAGGGAAAAAATCATGTCGGATGATCGCGCTTCGGGAGTCGCACACAAATTGCTTATGATGCATTTTTGCGTCACGTCATCTGCGCTCTAGCTGCAAATATTTACATTTTAATTTATGATTAACCACTCACCAACTTTGTTCAAACATATCTCTGCGACTTTTTATGATAAAATGATGAAATTTTGTACATAACCTTATTAGTGTATGAGGAAATTTTTTTTTACGGGGTCGTAAGAATTTATATTTTGTATTTCTTCAAATTTAATTCCCTGAAAATTTTAATCGCTTTCATAAAATTCTGTAAATTTTTTTTACATAACTTTGTGATTTATAATATATGTCTATGATCAATATTTAAGGAAGAAAAGCCGAGGTCAGTGTTTTTGGGATACCCTGTATTTTAATTTTGTTAGCTTGTTAAAGATTAGAATTTACGTTAAAATAGTATAAAAATTTAGATGTTGATGTAAAAATATATTTCATTTTCAGATACATGTTATTCTATTAAAAATCTCTCTCTCTCTCTCTCTCTCTTGGCTCAATGCTATTAATAAATATCTGCGCCAATGTAGGTATTCACGAGTCTGAGAAAACCCCACTGCTATTGTTTGTTTTTTCAATTATGTGAAAAATTCTCTTTTTAGGTGCGTTCATAATTATATAAATACGTAGCAGCTATAGTCATCGTCTGGTCCGTACGTCTGTCCGCATATAACAGCGCAAAAACTACCCAACTGAATGGTTCAAAATTTAATATATATTATTGTTGCAGAATTTTTTTCGAATCATTTCAAATTTTATGAAAATCGAATCAAAACTTAAAAAGATATTAATAAAAGTTTTCTTCATTCTATATTAAATCCTATAATACGTAATTAATTCAATGATATTCCATGATAAGTGATGATTCTAGGTTGCCATGCTATTTACGTCCTATTTAAGATGAAGGCGTGTTATTTTCGTATTACTGAATTTAAAAACCAAATTTTTGCACTAAAATCGTTTAATTATAGCAATCCTTATAATCTACCGACAGTTATTTAGAGAGACGCTTCCGGAGAAATGGAACAAGTTGGAAATTGTACGTCAAACGTGACAAATGAGGTGCGTTCGTACCATAGCTAGTTCTATAAATATTCAGATCTTCATGATTTTTAATTCTGCGAAATGAATTATATCGTCTGCAAATTCATTTCTGTCATAAAATAAGTATCTCGGTCGCTTGACGATTCAACCTCGGAAGCTCCTATAACAAAAAAGCACCGATTTTTTTTTAAATTAAAATTTCTTAATAAATGTTTTTATTAGTATCTCCTAAAGTTTTGATTCGATTTTTAAAAAATTTGAAACAAAATTCTGCAAAGATAATAGTATATCTTAAATTTCAATCCATTCGGTTGGGTAGTTTTTGCGTTGTTATATGCGGACGGACGGACAGACGGACGGACCAAGCGACGACAATAGGTGCTACGTATTTATATAATTACGAACGCACCTAAAAAGAGTCTAAATATAGATTTCAAGTTCTGAAATGTTCAATTTGAATTTTCAGTAAATGTCAAGAAGATAAAATGTTGCCAACTTAAAATGTACTTGTTTTATTACGGAAATTAAATAACGATGATTTTTTTTACATTGTCTTGTATCGGATATTTGCGCACAGTAAAATTTTAATGTAACAGAATTGCAATTAATTGATTGCAAAAGTGTATTGAAACTTAATGTCATAAAATAAAATGAATACCTATAATATGAAAATCTGCACATAAAATAAATTTTGAATTCATGCATTTTTGCATAAGAGTGCAACAGCTATTGCACCAAGATCTGAATATTTATAAAACTAGTTATAGTGCGGACGCACCACATTTGTCCCGTTTGACGTACGATTTCCAACTTGTTCATATAAATATAAACTGATTGCACTACAAAACTGCATTGTGATTTTTATAAATTCAGAGTTTGTTAATACCTTTTAAACCAATAACTTCATCCCAAAGACTCAGCTCAAATAATAATGTTTGAATCAGAAATTTTATTTTATAATCAAAAACCGTCCGCATTAGACTAGCCGCACAAAAATAAGTTATGAATTAATTTCTGGTTGGAAATGAATTTAAATGAACACATCCTCTTTAATAAAAAGGTATGTGTTGCTGACGACTGGGATTTTCGCTAACCGTTGCCACAGATTAATCTCGGAAAATGAAACATTTGAAGTTACTGAAAAAATCAATTGCTCGAAAAGTATTTGTCAGAAAATTGTTAGACAAACTGCGTTAGAAAGGTAAACAATTGTATTTTTCTTGATATAAATTTAAAATCCACTGATTATGCCATTTTTCAAATACTGAATTTCAAAAATTACCGAATTTCACAATGGAGTACCATAGCGAAAACTTCACGCGTAAAAAAATAATAACAACAGCAATGTGTCAGCACGAGTCACAAATTATAGTAACCGTATTATTCTGTTAAAATATAAAAGTGAATTATGATGTCACGAATGCATGATTTTTATTTAATTCTCGAAAAATACTAGATGCGCCATTTCTAATTAGTTGTGAATAATATAGGTTCATTCACGTTATTAAAAAATGTAGCTATAAAACATATAAATCAATGGAAAACGGTACAATAAATTGTAAACGTAATAATAAACCGTATTAAAAAAACATAACTTAGTGAAATAAGTATCCGTTTTTATGTTATTTTAGGATATTCCAGGTAAAGCTACAGATTACTTTAAAATACAAGGTTAAATTCACCGATATACTTCGTTTGATTCAAGGTTCTTTTGGAGAAACCGACCAGCGCAGCGGGCGTAGTCTGCTAGTTTAAATATAAACATTATAAACACCAGAATTCACATTATTTGTCCACGAGGAGTTCAAATTAACTCATGTTAATATGTTTTTCTTTCTTTTAAAAAAAAAAAAGATTTTTTTTTAATCTGAATTTTTTTACAAGCATTTTAAACATTATGGACTTATTTATTTATTTTTCAAAGTCTACTTAAAAATACCACCACAGAGATTATAATAATCAGGTTTTACATATTTTATTTTTGTACTGACCGAATGCCTAAATAATGAGATTAGCATCACATTCAAAACAAATAGCGTCTCTAAATATTTTATACAGATTTGCTCTATTAAATATTGTCTATGATTTATTGCACTGGGTTATCTACCCTATATATATAAAATCCTAATGAAACGAATTTGTGAAACGATTTTATGAAACGAATTTATGAAACGATTTTATGAAACGACTGATTAAACGACTGATTATGTTTCAGGGCTATTTTTAATAAAATATTAAACGCTTGATGATGAAATTAATACCAATTGTCCATAAAAATCCGCGGATGTCAAAACTGGTAACAGAATTTTGAAATTGGAATTAGTTTTCGATATATTAATTTTTTTCTAATTTTAATGACATTTCTGTAATGATGGCAACTAATTACTCAGTTTTTTTGTGACAAAAAAGGGAAAAAAATTGAAAAGGACCCCGATAGGGATTATTGATTTCTTTTTATTCGTCATTTTCAAATTGAAATTGAATTTATCTTTTATTTCAATCGATAATGAAGACAAGATTGTGATTAAATTATGTTTTTCAGGAAAATTTGAAAAAAAAAAAAAAATCACATTTCTATCGTCAGGATTCAATCGTCTGTCAGCATTTAATTTAATTTATAAACTGAAAATATTTTGAATAAATTCGTCCAAATGACGTCATTTAGGTAAATGCAAAAGAAAGGGAGGAAAAGGAATTAATAGTAATTATTATTTATTGATATCATTTTGTTATTTTTTTTTTTAATTTAACTAAACGAATTTATAAAATCATTAATTCGGATATTTGAAACTAATATATAAAATAATAATTGCCCAATTGAACGGAAGAATAAAATATCCTGCTTGGTTTTCTATCCTGCTTGGTTTTTTCCGCCAAGCTTTTTAAAAAAGCGTCAAGACCCTTATAATAGAAAAGCACCAAAAGTTCATTGGGTTTATTTTCATAACTTTTGGCAACAAATCTATGTATATTAACGAATCTATCCCTTTTTGAAGCTCGAATTACGCCAAACCTAAAAGCAAAGGATCCTATAATGGAAAAGTACCCGATTTTCTTATGGACAATATTCAAGTGACAGAACATGGTGTAAAATTACCGCGGATAGCAAATTTGTTTAAATATCTCATCAATTGATGCCGAATAAATGCAGGCATGCATGCACAAAATATTTAATTAATTTTGTATGATAAATAATTATTAGAAAATTCGTATATACATATTAATTAAAAAAAATAATTTACATATTTAAAATAACATGAAAATATACATGATGGTGCACTAAAATAGAGAGAAAATTAAAACCTGTTACTGAAAATGTCTATAACATAGTATTTTTCAATACCGTGGTTCTTAATGTTATTCACAAGCAGATGGAATTTTTCTCATCCTTAAACGCAAAGGAAGAATAGAATAGAGATTGTTGTTATAAAAGTCCGAGAGGTAGTCACAATTTAAACCTAACCATTTTATACAAGCTGGTTTTCAAGTAGTAATTGATTTTACTTATCAATCCCGAAAACAGTCGTCAGTTGTCGCAACAGCTGGTGTATGAGGCCATGATAATCGAAAAATGTCCCATTAAAATGTTAAAAGCATGGCAACCCAATTACAGATTTACCAATATTTTTAAAATAAAGCACGCTGTCATGTTTTTAGAGGCCTCGAAGTCTGAGCGGGTGTTGGCGAGCATAGCTCGCAGGGTGTAGGCCCCCTAGTTTTGTTATAACATTTAAAGAGCTTAATCTAAAAATTGTCAACATTTATACATTGTTTAAATTTTTGTTTTTTATTTTGAATAAATTTCCGATTATCATTCGAACATTATTTTGAAAAATGTCGATTGAATTCCCAGAGCAGCAGTAGTCAAAAAATAAATGTAAATAATAATAGAAAATAGGAGAAAATGCGAAATACTTTTCTTTTTCATTTTCTTTCTTCCCCCCTTTTTATTAACACATTCCAACACAGTAATATTATTTACAACATATAATTTTCAGAGCAGGAGTAGTCAAAAAATAAATGCAAATAATAATATAAAATATAGGAAAATACGAAATATTTTTATTTTTCATTTTCTTTCTCCCCCTTCTTTTTATTAACACATTCCAACATAGTTATTTATGAATTCGGTTTGTCTGTCTGCCGTGTCTGCCCGTGTTCTAACTCACGTAAATATACTCGGATTGCCATGCAATTGATATATCTTATTGATGTTTATTATGGCTTGTTCGGTGTTGAAAATGAAGTGTGTTAAATTTATAGTTCTTTTACAGTGACACTCAAAAGCATTTCGTTACATTACCGTCAATGGAGAAAAATCATTTGCGGTTTATTTTAATGATGTTACACTATTTCAAACACACTGAAATTGATACATATCACTGAGGTGCATTACAACAGGCTTATTGTGTAGAATATTGTGTGTGTGTAGCATTCCTCGTTCATTTACAGGGACACGCCGAAGTATTCGGTTAAAGAACTATGTCTGTTAATAATAATTGCTGGATGTGCGTTTTCAATTGCGGTACACTCTAAAAACGACATTTTCAAAACTGAGCAAAATATACTCAAATCCGAGTATGTCGCATATTCAAAATGGCTGCGAATCAAAATGACTCAAGTTTGAAACATGTATGTACTCATTTCTGAAAACATGCACACACTCAAGAATAAAACATCATGTGCTCCTATTTGAGTATGTCCATGTTTCACAAATGAGTATGAACTGACTTTTATGCTCTCATTTTTTAGTATTTCCATGTTCCAAAAACGAGCTAACCTCTATGTGCTCAGTTTTGAGAATGTCCATGTTTCAATATTCTGAGTATTTTTGGTATTTCAGAACTGAAAGCATTGAGTCGTCATATATAAAACAAAAAGTTTCATAACATAATAAAAAAAATCGATTTACTCAGATTTGAAAGAGGCATTTTTTTCAGTGCACGCGTTTTCAAATTTAACTAATTTTTTTCCCTAATACTTGATGTGTATAAATTCTATAGATCATATACAGAGCAAAACATCACAAGTACATTTGAGTTTATTGACGGAAATTGCTGAAGGGAAATTTTCCAACTGCGCTATATGCTTTTCCTAACTGATCTCAATTTTAGCATTCTGTGTTGTATATATACAAATCTATAAATCATATACAGGACTGCACAAAAGAATTCAGATATTTTTCAGAATTTTGTTCGTAATTCGAGAAATTGGATTTTTAAATGTGTTATGCGTTTTCCAAACTGTTTAGTTTGACATCAGACATTGGACTGTATTAAACAGTAGAGATTTCTAAAAGTATTTTGGAAGTGTTGGAAAGTGTTACATAATATATGCTTGATGCATTATTTTTCATTCTTCTTTAAATTGAAAGAGTGAAGCATATGTTTAAAATAAATGAATCGCCAATGATCTAAAGAGATTTAAGCAAACTTTTATTATTATTTTTTTATTATTTCTAAATGCTGAAACAACAAATGAAATCATAATAATAATTTATAGACACATGCTATCATTACTACATTCAGATAATAATAATTTTTAAAAATGTTAAAACAAAATAATATTGAATGAAAAGACATATGCGTAAGGGGAGATGGGCCCATAATATTTAAATTTTTTAAATCACGATATTCAATTAAATTAAATTGACGATTTTTAACATATAAAATTTATTAATTACATTATGAAAGAGTGTTTACAAATACGCGTTTCTAAGCGCTCTTTTTATTAAATTTGTTTCTATGCAAATAGTTTTAAATAATGTGTATACTATTTGAAAACGATTTATATTTAACGCAAGTTTTATTTCCCTCTCATTTTTTAAGTTCTCACTTTAAAAAAATGAATTTTAAATCAAATATAAAATTAAATGCCTTCGTTCAATGGAAAAAAAAATATATCTTGGAAAATGAAAAAATAGGAAAGAGCTTCTCTGTATCTTCGGATATAGTTCTACTGCTACTATTTCTCTCCGCTCAGAAAGCAATTAGCAAGCATCATGACACTTAGCGCCATCTATTGACGATTTAGTGATTATGAAATTTTTTTAGGGTGAAACAACCGATGATCGGTAATTTGTAAGTTGCCTCTATTCAAAATAAATAAATAAATAGCAACAGCAATGTAAGTTTTAATGTTAAAGCGCGTAAATATGCCTAAATCTAAAATAAGAGAAAGTAAAAATAATATAATATGTAATTTCAATAATTTCAAAATTAGTTTTAGCTGAAATTTTGCGGAAGCGTAAATAAAAATTGTAAAAAAAGTTTTCACTGAAAGATAAATTTGACGAACTGTGTATTACGGTAACGTTATTCCAAAAATAATTCCAAATTTTTCTTTTAAACGTATGCACTTCAAAAATGAAATTTGTTAATTTTGACAAATAAGTAAGTTAAAAATTAGTTGAGTGAAATGTATTAATATGTTCGGTTTCAAATAATTCACTTTTAGAAACAAAATGATATAGCTGTTTTATTCTCATAGAAAAGTTTTGAAGAAATATATATATATCTGATTTATTTATTTTTATTTATTTATTTATTTATTTTTTCTTAAGAGTATTCTAAAATCCAAACTGGCTACTTTCTGGCACATTTTTAAAGTAATTTTTGTTCGCAAACTTATCAGAGTGGATGATGCTCTGATTAAGAAATTATGTAATCAAACTGTTTTGTTTGGTTGTTTGTTTGTTTTTTGTTTTTTGGCAAAGACAGGAAATTTTTCATTAAATGGTGTCAAAGTTTGAACCGAATTTCCGGATGCGAAAAAACAGGAAAGGAAAAAAAAACTGTCCTCCTGAGACAACAAACGCTTATAACTCAAGATGTAATTCATTTATCGGAAAATTAATGAAAACTTTTCGATTACAAATCACTTCAAGTATCATGATTTTATGTTTAGAAATGAGTTAGAAAATCTTCACATTATTTCAAAACATACTATACTAAAAAAAAAAAAAAAAAAAAAAAAAAAAATCGAGGAACGCTCATGGTAAAAAATGGGCTATTAGTTGCCTCAAAATATTCAAGGAAAGTTCCTTGGATACATGAGAAACTTTTAGGTATTTTTATATTCACATACAGTTGGTAATTTGTAGACCATACATTAAGCTTAATTGAAAATTAATTTATTGTTATTTATTTTTAAAAAGTAAGTAAATTCATTACTATTTGTAATGTATTGTATTTTATTCGAATGGATTTCTTGTATAACGGTACATGTAGCAATAGTAGGATCTATATCTATAGCGCAAATCTGGAGAAAAAATTTCATTTCGTTCTCTTCTCCAAGTTGTAGTCAAACCTGTAAATGTCGTTTTTCTTCCGAAACGGTTCTATTTTAATGGCTTGGATTCCGAAGAAAGTGTTATCCTGGGATGGATTATCCCGTTTGTTAAACAAGTTGGAAATTGTACGTCAAACGTGACAAATGAGGTGCGTTCGTCCTGTAGCTAGTTATATAAATATTCAGATCTTGATGATTTTTAATTCTGTGAAATGAATTATATCGTCTGCAGATTAATTTCTGTCATAAAGTAAGTATCTCAGTCGCTTGACGATTAAACCTCGGAAGCTCCTCTAACAAGAAAGCACCGATTTTGAAAAAAAAAAAAATTCAAATTTCTTAATAAATATTTTTATTAATATCTCCTAAAGTTTTGATTCGATTTTTAAAAAATTTGAAATGTCTCGACAAAATTCTGCAAAGATAATATATCTTAAATTTCAAACCATTCGGTTGGGTAGTTTTTGCGTTGTTATATGCGGACGGACGGACAGACAGACGGACAGACGGACGGACCAAGCGACGACAATAGGTGCTACGTATTTATATAATTACGAACGCACCTAAAAATCAATATCAATCATAGGACAGTCCATTTATGAAAGATTCCTAGTTCAAATTAATACTTATAAGCATCAGTTCTTACTAATAAGTATTCTACTAAACTCTCTTTAAAAAATCCACTGTTTATTTATTCATTTATTTATCTATTTATTTTTGACTAAATTAATAGGCAAAACGAGCAACTGAACTCCTTTTTGATAGGCCATTTTTTTTCACAACTTTTTTGACTAAATTAATATGCAAAATCAGTGATTGCTTTCTTATTTTATGAAATTATTTTTAATTTTGTTTTTTAGCATATTTAATACAAAATGAATGATTTTTTTAAGCTAACTTTGTTACAGATATATATATATTTCTTTTATCAAAAATAAAATAATTTTAATGTATGTTTGAATTAATTTTAAATATCTCTTTTTTTTTTTTTTTTTTTTTTTTTTTTTTTTTTTTACATTTTAAATCGCATAAATAAGGTAATTGGAGAGAGAATGTTTAGAAGAGATTTCATCAGTTTTTAAAATAAGGGATAAAAAAAAAATCTGATGATACATATATTACAAATGCAATTGTATTTAACCCTTAAATGCATGAATTTTTCTTTTAGAATTGTGTTTTTTATACGTATATTAAGAATTAGACACCAGAAATTTTAAGAATGATTTTTAATATTATTTAGTATGTGATTCATGTGATTTTTACACAATTAATATTTCTATATAAATATAGTGGTTGCGAAGAACTTGATTTATTTATTAAAACTTGTTGCCAATTGGATACACTATGCATTTAAGGGTTAATGATAACAAATTAGAATGTTTGTCTTTTACTTATTAGTTCATTGTAACAGTTGAACTTTAAATATTAAATATAAATATATATATATATTATATATAAGTGATTCGGAATTATGGAATATCTCGATTGGAATTTTTTTTATATTAGCGACAGAGTAGTCAAATTTAATTTCATTTATTTAAAAATTGTTATTGTATGCATTGTAAGTATGTTTTATGTTGAAGCATAAATACCAGCTGCATGTATTGTAATATACGAGCAGGGAAGACCGAGCTATGCTCGGTCAAAATTAAATTTGAGTTCAAATATTATGACCCATGACCAAAATGACCCACTAATTGAATTTTCTTGAACATGTGACTTAGCCCAACAGTCTTCTCGTGCCCGAAAACCATAGGATGCAAAATTTAGTGTAAATAGTCTGAGCGGTTTTTAAGATAAAATAGCTTGACCCATAATGACCCATCACCAAAATAACCCACTAATCGAAATTTCTCAAACATGTGACCTAGCCTAATAGTCTTCTTGTTCCCTAAACCTGTAGGGTGCTAAATTTATTTCAAATCCTCTGAACCGTTTTTAAGATAAAATAGCTTGACCCATAATGACCCATGACCAAAATGACCCACTAATTTAATTTTCTCGAACATGTGACATAGCCCAACAGTCTTCTCGTGCTCGAAAACCATTAGATGCAAAATTTAGTGTAAATTGAGCCGCGTTTTAGATCTTGACCCACAATGACCCAGAAATGACCCACTAATCAAATTTTCTCGAACATCCCGCATAGCATGCATGGTCACAGTGACGTCGCTGTGACGTTACTGCGAGTCACAATTGTCACGGCACATCTGTGACCAAAATGCCACCCTTCAGAGAGGTTACATTGTGACTTAAGTGTGAACTTTCTTAAAAACTCTAAAAAACATACAGGACTATTTCAAAACATGTTATTTATAGTCAAAAATACTTTTCTGGTCAATTTTTAAATTTTTGTGACGTCACAGTGACGTCATTGCAAGTCACACATGTTACGTTATACCTGTTACTAAAATATACTACCCTATCGTGAACTCACACTGTGGCAAAAATGTGAATTTTAAAAATATTTGAAAATGAGAAGAAACATTTTACTTAGTGCCATCTTTCTTCATTTGACACATTTGAGAGCCTTTGACCTTAGTAATTTTTGTTGCCCCTTGTAAATTAATTTATAGTCACTTATTCCTTTATCTAGCTAAAAAAAAATGATCTGCATATATATATATATATATATATATATATATATATATAATTTTTTGTAACTATGCAATTGTAGATTACCATACAAAGGTAATTAGATATGAAAACTAGAAAACGTTTTTAATTTTATAATTTATTTTTTAATTTAAAAAAAGTTTTATTTTCTATGAAAAATTAATAATTTGTGTTAAAACAACTTCAAACAATTGTATCAATTATAAATTACTTCTACTATTGATAAAGGCTGAAAAATAATATAGTGGAAGGAGGTGCTTGTTCATTGCGAAGTGCCATTAAAATGTGAAGCCACAATGTGGTCAAAATGTAAATACAGATAATGGGATATACTGAGAAAATTAAAGTTTATTTTTTGTATGCTAGTGCTTTATTTAAATTGCTGTGTACCTTTATGGATGAAGTAGATTATGAATATCATAAACGTATAAAATAAGTAATTTGCTCCTCTTAGAAGTATAAAACTATTTCATTTTATCTCCAGAAATGTCCATATAATTTTTTTAGCTATTCAAGCCTTATTTAAAAAAATAAATAAAATCAATTCTCTAGGCATTATTTAATTTAAAAATTACATTTAGTAAACTTGACATAAAATAAAAGAAAAGAAATGGAATTATTTCAGTGAATTGCACATCTGTTAACAGGAAGTCGAAAACATTTTTTTTTTTTTTTTTTTTTTATGATTGCTAAGTAAATTGACCAGCTGCTCAATATTTGTAAAATGAACTCGCCGAAATTATTGTCTGCGGTGAAGCTATTTCGAAAAGTGGTTGGTTTCATTCGAAGGGTTTATTTATTAAGTCAAAAAGTTGCAAGGATATGGTTTCCCGTTTCGTTTCATGTTCTTTTTTTTTTTTTTTTTTTTTTTTTTGAGTGCTAATGCAGACCACTAAACAGTAAAACACGACATTTAATTGTTGGAACGGAACATGCAAGAAATGTTCTTTTGAAAAAACTGTCGTTTTATCGGATTTAAGAATTCAGATTAAAATATAAGTCCGAAAATGCTTACAATTGCGTTGGCGGTTATGATATGTATTCGTCAATGCTATTGTAATGTTTTTGTACTTAATTTACTTGAAAAACACTTGTATTCCTCGGATTACTTCCATGATGCCATAAAGAATTACATTTGCTAAAAAAAAAAGGTATGTAAAAATGTTATTTTTTCAATCTACGTAATTAAAGTGTAGAAAGAACACCAACAGCAAAGCTTGAAATTTTTTTGTTGTTATGTATACTAGTAAGAATTTAAATATTAATTAAATGTTAACTATTTGATATTAATATTAGATTTATTATTTTTAATTGTATCATATAAATTATCTGTATTGTTAAAACAATTCAAAATATCAGTAATGTTCACTAAACTGCATTCTAAAACTTATACAGTAAATCTCAAATCAGATTGTACGGTATACTATGTATTATGGTATCAGAATCATAGAAAATGTTACTGTGGTTCTTGCCCCGGAATCAAACATCAAGCCAGATAGATATCATGTCATTGGCGTCATCATATATTACTATCGATGAATCGTAAATTATAAGAAAATTGTACAATTTCTTCACATCAGATGCTAAATAGAGTGGCTGCGGTGCAGTGCGTTATCAACAAAAAATGATCGGTGTTTCCAAAAAATAATCTATTGCAAAACTTATTATTTAAAAAAAGATAGCAGTTTCATAAATATAGGTATATATATATTTTTAAATAATTTTTTTTTTTTTTTTAATTAGCAAAAAATTGTTCTTATTTTTTATAGTTATCATTTATAGATAAAGTAATAGCAGTCAAATACTGCAGTAATTAAAACGTAATTAAAACACATATAGTATTTAAAATAGAGGTCCCATGCATGATTTATAGCATGATGTCAAGATATGTCATGCATGATGTCAAGATATGTCAACATTACGTGCATAAAAATAATCAATATTGATAAAATAATAAAATAATTATTCAGTTTAGGTAATTTTTCTAGTTGTGTTATCGAATTTTTTTACCGTAAAAATTTATATTTAAGTTCTGCATTTAGTATTCTATCAAAAACTATAAATGAAATAATTTGTAAAGAAAAAATATATAATCTTTTTTTTTTTGCGTTTATGATCTTAATTTTAAATTCCATTTGCTCCGAAAAATGTTTTACTGCTTGATACAATGTTTATTATTTAATAATATCTCACAATAGATAGATCTATTATTTAAATGGATTCCAATTATAAATATTTCACAATGCTTATTTTAAAATCCATATTTATATTTCATTAAAGTTGTTCTCAAATCCAAAATAACTAATTTCTGACATATTTTCTGAATTAGTTTTTATTCGGAAACACATGAAATTGGCAGGAGTTCTTAATCAGAATATATTTAATAGAATGGTGTTTTCCATTTTTTGATAACGGCAGAAGATGTTTCAGAAAACACTATCAAAGTCGGTGTTTTGAACCGAATTTCCGACGCGCAGCGTGAGAAACGGGAAAAACGTGACCGAAATTGATCTTAAGTATTTCATTTATCTAAAAATGGAAAACGCTATTCATTCCAAATCTCTTTAATAATTAGGCATGCAAGTGCCATGCGTTTAAAAATTTGTTCATAAATGTGCCAGAAAGTTTCGTGATACTGAGAGAGGGGAAATATGGCAAAGTATACACATTCACAAGACTTCAATAACATAACAGCAAAATAGCATAGTTTTAATTATTGTCAATATTTTTCGTGGTTACATAAAACTAATGGAAATAGAAGTTAATTTAAAAAGTTGTTATTTGCACAATCGAATTTCATATTATTGAAATATTTACTTTTATTATAATGTTTAATAGATTCATCTATTATTTTTAATTTAGTATGCGTTTTTTACATTTATAATTTTCTTGCTTAACGGCTACATTAGCCGGTTTCCCAATCAGATGCAAAGTTTTAATTTGAATACGAATTGCATAAATAAAAATTATTGCCGATCCAATCCTTATCGTCGATCTTATACGGATTTGGTAAAATCTTGTTATCCGAATCTATGCGAAATCATTTATCAGGTTCGGTCGGGTTGTGGGCCTACAGATTTTTTTTGTTGTTGTTGTTGGGTTAGGGTAAGAATATGGGTTGAATCGAAATATAATTTCAGTCAACCATGATTCATGTTCAAGTCGACATTCAACCATGTTCAAGAACTATATAACCGGATTCGTGCATGACTCTTATATCCGCGTATGCAAGATTCTATTACGAACAAGACTTACAGTAAAAACATTATACCCGACTCGGGTCAGATCGGGTTCACGAAAATCAGGTCACCCGACCACTAATCCAAATCTATTCTGTAGCCAAACAAATCCAAAAAGATCGATCCGAAATTTCTGGATTGGATTCGGGTAAAATCTGGTCACCCGACCCGGTGCAGTGTCGTCACAAACGTCACAAACTTGTAGCATAAAAAAATGTCGATCCGAACAATCCGGATAGGATTCGGGTAAAATCTGGTCACCCTATCCGATGCAGATTCGTCACATTTTTCACATTGAAGTCGCACGGTGACTTCACAAAGTAGTCACATTGTGAGGTCACAGAAAGCCTTGAAAACGGCCATAACGACCTCACATTTATGTCACAGCGACTTCACATCGACGTCACTTGACGTCACGACGACGGTCACAAAGTCACAGTGTGACTTCACACTGACGTCGCCGTGACGTCACCATGCCTTACGGGATGTGACCTAGCCCAATGATTTTCGCGTGCCCAAAACGCGTAGGATGCAAAATTTAATCAAAATCGTTAGAGCCGTTTTTTAGATAAAATTAATTTGACCCGCTTTGACCCAAAAATGACCCCCTAATCGAAAGTTCTCGAACATGTGACCCAGCCCAATAGTCTTCTCGGGCCCGAAAATAGTCGGATACAAAATTTCGTCAAAATCGTTTGAACCGTTTTTTAGATACAATTAGCTTGACCATGACCCAAAATGACCCACTAATTGAATTTTCTCGAACATGTGACCTAGCCCAACAGTCTTCTCGTGCTCGAAAACCATTGGATGCAAAATTTAGTGTAAATTGAGCCGCTTTTTAGATCTTGACCCACAATGACCCAGAAATGACCCACTAATCGAATTTTCTGGGACATGTGACCTAGCCCAATGATTTTATCGTGCTCGAAACTCGTAGGACACAAAATTTAATCAAAATCGTTATAGCCGTTTTTTAGATAAAATTAATTTGACCCGCGATGACCCGCGATGACCCACTAATCGAAAGTTCTCGAACATGTGACCCACCCCAAAAGTCTTCTCGTGCCTGAAAATGGTCGGATACAACATTTCGCCAAAATCGTTTGAACCGTTTTTTAGGTACAATTAGCTAGATCATGACCTAAAATGACCCAAAATGACCCACTAATCGAATTTTCTCGAACATGTGACCTAGCCCAATGGTTTTCTGGTGCGCCAAAACGGTAGGATACGAAATTTCGTCAAAATCGTTAGAGCCGTTTTTAAGATAAAATTTGCATATATATATATATGCCACATATGCCACATATGGTTATATATATGTATATATATATAACCACACACAAGATTTGCTCGTATTAGAATATATCATATATTCTAATACGAGCAAATCTTGTAGGTGGTTATATATATATATATATATATATGCAAAAATTATCTTAAAAAAGGCTCTAACGATTTTGACGAAATTTCGTATCCTACCGTTTTGGGGCACCAGAAAACCATTGGGCTAGGTAACATGCTCGAGAAAATTCTTTTAGTGGGTCATTTTGGGTCATTTTGGGTCATGGTCAAGCTAATTGTATCTAAAAAACGGTCCAAACGATTTTGACGAAATTTTGTATCCGACTATTTTCGGGCACGAGCAGACTATTGGGCTGGGTCACATGTTCGAGAACTTTCGATTAGGGGGTCATTTTTGGGTCAAAGCGGGTCAAATTAATTTTATCTAAAAAACGGCTCTAACGATTTTGATTAAATTTTGTATTTTACGAGTTTCGGGCACGCGAAAATCATTAGACTAGGTCACATGTTCGAGAAAATTCGATTAGTGGGTCATTTCTGGGTCATTGTGGGTCAATATCTAAAAAGCGGCTCAATTTACACTAAATTTTGCATCGTATGGTTTTCCGGCACGAGAAGACTGTTGGGCTAAGTCACATGTTCGAGAAAATTCAATTAGTGGGTCATTTTGGTCATGCGTCATGATATTTGAACGCAAATTTAATTTTGACCGAGCATAGCTCGGTCTTCCCTGCTCGTGATATATAAGTATGCAAAATAGGCATTTTTAAGTTTATAAGTAAGGATGTAACGTAATAGGGAATAGAGATAATGCATCAAGTTTGGAGATAAAAAGAATTAAAGTAATAATATAAGCATTAAAACAAATATTTATTAATATTAGTTGTTTTGGTGCATAAATAAAATTGGCAAATAATACAGCCTTTTTAAAATAATATATATATATATATATATATATATATATTTATCAAACTTGGAGTCATATTCGTAATGTTTATTTTAAAATTTGTATCTGATTAAAAAAAGATTATAAAAAAATAAATAAATAAATAAAATATAATAAATATAATAAATAAAATAAATAAATATAATAAATAAATAAATCCTTCTATATATAAAAAAAGTAATGGTTTGGAAATGGACCAATGAAAATCTGCGTAGATACCGCGAAACGTATCTGATTGGTCAGAGCTTTCTGACTTTTCTTAGGGGGGATTAACATGAAAGTAGAGAATTTAGATAAGATGGGGCGCTATTAGGGGGGGTTATCAAGGGGAAGGGACCCGGATCTGTCGCCAAATTTGGCGCCAACTTGGCGATATATCGCCAAATTTTGCGGCCAAAATTAGCTGCCAAAAGTGGCGCCAACTTCAAGTATTTCGCCAAATTTCCATACATTCCCATTGAAATCCAATAGCGTTTACTCACTTGCAAAAAATCAACAAATTGAGATATTGCAATGCAATAAAAATTGATATTAGCTTATGAATAGAGCTTAATTGAACTATTTACATTATTTTTAAGCACGAACACTAACTATTTACAATATTCGTAACACTATATATACAATTGTTACTTGTTAGTTATCCTGTCGACCAAATTACTGTCGCCAAATTCATATATATTAAACGAGCGAGAGATTTTCCCGATTATTCATATATATTAACGAACAAGGGATTTTCCCGATTATGAATGATATCGTAAACGACTGAGAAGATTTTCACGAGACTTGCCCCCTATACTAAATCGAGCACGAGAAAAAGATCTAGCTAGGTTCCGAATACAAGAAAATTCGTTTTAACAGGGTAAAACAAACTCAGCGCTGAAAATGTTTTTTGTTATAAATGGAAAAATACTCGAACGATTTACACGGAACGTGTTGCCTATACTAATTCGAGCACGAGAAATCCATCTAGTTAGGTTTCGAATTCGGGAAAGGTCATTTTGATCTATTAAAACAAACTCCGCACTAAGAATGCTGCTATATATCGAAAACGGCTCTAACGATTTTCACAAAAATTGATGACTATACTAAATAATTGAGGTGATAAGCTGGATTTGTTTGGTGATGGATGGAGCTGATTTTTATAATAAATTTAGGTTTCATTTAAATTACAACAACAATTACGAAGTGGAATCTAAAAATTGAATGCATAGAAAATAAGGGATCGCGAGGCGATCCAGAATGAAAACGCGAAACGATTACGTCTGGGGTTGGCTAGGGCGCGATTACGCGGGGGGTTGGGGAGCGTAGCGAGCAGGCGGGCCGAGCCCCCTAGTAAATAAATAAATAAATAATACAAAAATAAAACATCTTAAATTGAAGACACAAATATGAAACTATGACTATCTTATGTATTCTTCAGAGGAGGTTCATAAGAATTATTCATAGTAAAGATATGGTATTTCGCCGAATATTGTCAGCATTAAGCTTAAAAATGACAATAATAAGCTTCTTATAACCTAGCAAAAAATCAATGATTGAAAAAAATTAAAATAAACAAGAAATAGTTGAAAATTCAACAAAAGGAAATAATAAATCTAAAGATATATTGAGCAACTCACCAAGTGAAAAAAGAATAGTCAAAGATGCACACGGAATCAGATCGTTTCTATGAACCATGGACAAGTAAGTTATCATAAACTATGTTGAAGAGCAAAAAATGGCATGGATAAAAGAGCATATACTGCTATCTAGAAATGGCATGAATAACATACACCAACTAAATACAAGCTCAAAAGAATGTCACTTGGTCAAAATTCCACAAATGAAATCACATTATAAAAATCCAAGAAGAAGTGAAACGAGGACAAAAGAAGTATAAGGTAAAGAATAAAAATAACAATATTAAAAGAAAAAAAATCATTATTATTATCAAATAGATGTCAATTAGCAATAAATAGTTATTAAAAAATTTTATTTAAAAAAATTATATTAAAAGTATTTATTAAAAATATTAAAATAGATGTCAGTTAGAAATAAATAAAACTCCAGTAGTCACTAATAAGGGGCTAAACCTTCTGAATTGCCCAGAGCACTGAAAACTCACTCTACACCCCTTAGATGAGCCAAGAGAATTTTGACTAACTGAACATCAGTGAATTAAAGTTTCGTTGCTTTCAAACAATCATCAAGTTTATTTTATTTCCAAGTTTTAATCGTAACCAGCAAACATGAATCAGAAATGAAAAATTCATGCTGAGATAAACTATCTTAAAAGGAGATTCTGCTTTATTGGCTTTTAAAAAAGAGGTTTTTTTTTAAGGAATTGTTATAAAATAAAACCAGTAAATGTAGAATTATGTGTTGGCGCAGTTTATACATAGTAAAATTTTTAGTTATTTATTCACAGGACAAATGGAATATGGTAAGTAAGCATACCACTCATCTTTTATTAGATATCCATATGGCGTAGTCCACAATCGTCGTTTGTCTCCAATCAAATCCTTTTTTAATCCTCGTTTGAATTAGTCCACATTAAATCGTGTATCCGTTTTTTGGTTTGAAGTCTTTTTTAATCTGAAATCACTTTCCAATTCGTGTTATTAATTGTATTAAATAATTCACATTACTATTTTAAGTTTAAAAAAACATTATATTAACTTTACATTACATTTAGTTAAAAGATTATGATTAGACATCATAAAGGGTTCAAACATAGCTCCTTCACTTACAGGTTACATTATGTTATCTGAGTAAAGGTTCAATGTTCTTAGAGAAAGATGCTTAGTAAGAGTCTTTCAGTTCGTAAAAACCATTTACGTCAGAGCTTATGGCATTATTATTTCATATAGTGAGAGAAAGTTAGGATATTCCTGGTTTATGAGAGTCATTAGTGTGTGTTGCACTTCAATCACGTAACACTGTTGATTGATGTTATGAGTTCTCCTCCAATGCTTTTATTAGATTGAATAACATTGTATATTCAATTCTGCTTACTGAGATTACTTGTTAATGGTTTTTTTTAACATGATACAGTTTGATACACAGATAAATATATATTTTTAAATTAAAAAGAATTCGACATGCTATTTCGAGCTACAAAAAAGGCGAGGTGACTGGCGAGCAGACTCATGAGATAACTGGATGACATAGGCGTACACAAGATTTTCATTAGTGTGTATAGGTGTGAGGGGAGGGGGGCAATGGTACATTATCTTAATATTTTAAATTATATCTTACTATTTTTATAGACTGAGAGGAGAACCTCCCTTCCTTCCCTAGCGTACATTTATGTTGGATAAGTGAAAAGTTTCAAGTTTCAAGATATTGTCGAAAAAAAAAAAGAACAAAATTTTAAGATTTTTGCGCATAAAGTATACCAGAAGAACAATTTTTGAGTTAGTTACAAAATTTGAAAGAAAATTTTCTTTAAGAAAATTATATGTGTACATATTTTTATATATATTTTAGTTGAAAGTGTGGAGACAATCTTTCCTAACATTGTGAGTTTAATGTTATGCCAATCGTATATTAAATTGAAAACATGCTGTATATATGCTATATGCTCTACATATGTTGTAAGCTGTAAACTTGATACATTATTTCTATTTCATTACATCTTTACTTATACGCTTACAGTTTGTTGTGTATCTTGCATACTTATATAGTTATATCTTACATCATGCATTGGACTTACACCAATTTTTGAAAAAGGGATTAGAGAAAAAATGAATTTAAAGATTTTTATTTTCTACTCGATTCCACTTGAGTTACACACATTAACGTGCTGTAGCCTACTTAATTCTATAAATCTTTGTTTTCTTTCTTTTTTAAAGAATAAAAATGTAAAAAATATATATTTTTTTAGTCCACATAGTAAAATTTCCTCTTAAAATGATTTTTATTTAAATTTTACAAAAAAGCACAGAATTCCACATTTTTATAAAATTTTAGTAAATTTTAGATTAAAACTACATTTAAATATTTTAAAACTTTCTTTCTCACAGAGGCGAACAGTGTTTCAGAACATATACTTCAACATAAAACACACTTACAATACATACAATAACCTTTTTTTAAATAAATGAAATCAATTTTGACTACTCTGTCGTAATAATAATAATAATAATAAATCCCCCCCGCCCCACACACACCACCACGACCTATTCTATGAAACTGGCTCATATTTTAATTTTTTCTAGAAACTATTTCCTAGAGGATTTATTGCCTTACAGTTTGGACATGCATACATACAAAACTTCAATACGAGTTTTAAAATTATTATTATTATCATTCATCTGAAGGGTTTTATTTTTCTGATAAATAGCATGCACCGAATTAAATTTTAATATTTATCTGCAATGATTAAACACACACACTCGCACGAACACACACACACACACACACACACACATATATAATAAAACTTTTTGGTAATAGCTATTAATCACAGGAAAATCGACAATATATATACATTAATTCACTTTTACTTGCCTCTCCAATTTGTTTTATCTTATCTTGGTCATATGTTTTATTTATTTTTTTTTTCTAGATTTTTCTGGGTGTTATTCAAACAGGTATGCGTTCATAATTTAGTTTTTGATTTTTATTTCCCCTTTTGCGTTTAATGTTTCTGCGTTGTCTTTTAAAGGTTATATATATATATATATTTGTGACCAAATTTCATAAAATTGTATGTTTCTTATAATATTATTTTGTATGTGCAATATATTTTGAATTGTATAATATACAATACTATGAAATTCAAAACTTATAAAAAAGAGTTCATGAGTGTCATGAATGTTTTAAGTGGTACTTTTAGTTCAGTAAAAATGTAGACTGCTTTAAAATCATCTAAAAAATTTAAACATGTCGGGTACAACACCTTGTGCATAAAACGACGAAAAAAAACCGCCCCACATATTATAAACTCTAAAGCATCTCAAAATTTTCGAAAGAATAATAAAATCGTTCAGACAGTTCCTCGTTCAATGTCTGAATATTAGCCTCTTGAGAATCTTTGAAAAATCCTCTTCAGATCTACGTTCCTGAAAACCTTAACTCGGTCCGTTGCTGCAGCACAAAAACAACCCTACTTCTCTCTCTCACCACGAGAGCGACAAGATCATCTTCTGCCTATTGATCATGCGCCCGATTTCCTTCTTATTAGTTCACGTGGCGTCACCGAGGACCATTTACTGCTACAAGATTGGTTACATCAGCACCTGCGGTTTCAAAATAGAGCATGCATGCCCTAATACTGCATGCTCTAATGGTTTAAAAAACAGAAATAAAAAGTGAAAAGTGCAAGGAATCATGTAGTGGCCCACACTATCGTGTGAATAAGAGATCCAAATATTGATTTAGCATGAAAAAAAAAAAAAAAAACCCTAATGCAAGTGCATGCCAAATATGCGTGCACATGTTTAAGTAAGTGTTCAATCCGGAATTTTTTATGTGGTGCATTTTTCTATGGAGTACCATGGTTTAATATTCGTCGGAAATACACCAGGGTGATTCGTTACCACGTATATATAGGAGGAGTAGGTGATCAAGGGAAAAATCGGAGTTACATAGCAATATAGAATCGAAAACGGCAACGAGTAAGCTCGAAGCCACATTAATACTTGATGTATTACGAGGGAAAGCCATTAAGTAAGTAAGTTAACAAAGATAATTAAATAATAACTTACAGTGATAATCACTTCATAACTATTTTTATTTCTTAACATATTCTCCACCAATATTTATGCAGTTATTCCATCATTTTATCAGTGCTCCAATACCAGCGGCATGAAATTCTTTGGGTTGTTGTCTCAGCCTTATTAGGACTTCATGTTGAACCTCTTCATGGTCTGCAAACATCATCTTTCCTCCAAGATGATTTCTATGGACTGAACAGATGGAAATCGTTTGGGGCTAAGTCGAGGCTGTAAAGTGGATGTTGAAAAAGTTGTCAACCACACTTTTGAATTGCCCCCTGTGTTATGACTGGTCAACAGGCCTAGACACATCATCAAGCCCATCGTCCTCTTAAAATTGATTTACGAACGCGTACCAATGTGTCAATGTGCCACGCTAGTCAATATCAAATGAATATCATAAAGCTGTATGATTCTTAAATCTATTAACATTCTTGGAAAGTACTTGTTACTACTTAAAAATATATTATATCAATTTGTAACTTACTTAATGACTCTTCCTCGTAAATGTCCCAGCTCTTTGATATCTTTTAAGGAAAATTGCTTTAACACTAAATATACCGGAAATTTTACTCAAGTTTTATAAAAATACTTCACACCAGAATTTTTATTTAAAGCTATTTAATATTTTTATTTGAACTTCATTAATCATAGTCAATTAAGCCATGGCATCCATATGTCTAGTAAGAGCAATGTGGATCTTAGATTTATGACCGTAGATTTATGACCACAATTACACTGGAACAAATTAAATGGGCCCCAAGAAGAACAAAAAAGAAAAATAAACAACATAAAGACTGCCAAAAATAAATAAAGTACAAATTATATTAAATGAATGATAATAGAAATAAAAATTGTAAAAACTTATTTCTGTGTCATTTATATTTTATTTACTTTATGAAGAAATTTTTCGTTCGAATTGAAATATTTTCATTTGTTACCGATCACATGACCTGTTGTTGGTATATTTAGTGTGAATATTTTTCCGGAGGCCTCTTCTGTATTCATGCTACTTTTCCTAAAGTCTTTTATATAGTCGGGCTTCACGGACATGGGTCATTATTATCGTTATATAATAAGTTATATGAACCTATATTGCTATCTGATTCTAATTCGCCTTTGAGTAACTTACTCCTCCTAGAAGTTTGTACACGTGGTAGCGAAACAACCTGTATAATTTACTTGCTGAACGGAAATTCAAAAGTAATGGAATTCTAAATGAAATAAAATGATTTTGATCAACCAAATCAAACGACTGTTATATGGTATTCGCATACCTTGAAAAATAAAAAATAAAAAATAAAGAAAATTCATTCTAAATCCGGAAACAAAAATATAATTTTCTTGAACTTCTAAAGATTTTCCATTACATGCAATTTTTCATGCCTTACTAAATCATATAAATAATATTTCGCTTGTTCCGATTATTGTACGGGTGTGCATTATCAAATGCTACGAAAAATCTGAATATTTCAAGACTATTTCTTCTATTTTGAGCTGGGTTTTTGTAGATATACACTCAAAGTCTCCAACCGGCTACGCCAATATTTGAAACTGTTAAATGAAGAGAATTTAGTAACACAAATATACACGAAGATATTTTTTTCTCTGTTCCACGTAATGAAGCTCTGATCTGTTTTGAAAGTAATATGTACTGCGATTGCCACTGTGACGGAGGCGATGTTGTGTTTGAAGTGGTAAGGTGCGTCTCAAAATTATATGGACAGGCGATTTTTTGAAATAACAGCTAAGAAAATAAAGCAATAATCACGAAAAAAATAATTAGCATATGGAATCATAACATAAGTTTATTACGATACAGAAATGTTATGTTTATGTCACAAATTGTTTGTAAAAAATGAAATTCAAAATAAGCTGTCTCAAAAATATATGGACAATGAAACGAATTGCTTTTATTACCACCGTATCAGAAAAATTTGCATTTCTGAGTTCTGTACTTGTGACGTAATCACTTCGAAATATAAAATCACTGCTCTTTATTCAATTGTCGAATAGTTGGAAAATGCCTCGCAACGTTGAATTCTCTGCTGCTGATATTGCTAAAATTTGGCGTTTAAAGGCTCAAAATGTTAAAGTGTCTGATATTGCAAAACAAATGAAGCGTAGCATATCTGGAATTTATGCAATTTTATCAAAAAGTGACAATACGATTGCAAAAAAGCGTTCAGGTCGACCAAGAAAAACATCTCTAAGACAAGATAGAGAAATTTTGCGAGCAGTTTCAACCCAAAAGAAGTCTGTTCGTGAAATTGCCAGGACTTTGGCGTTTCCTATTTCCAGATCTACTGTTCACGTCGCATACAGGTAAGCGAAAATCATAAATATCGCAGAATGTGTCGGATATGCTGAAAGTGCACCATAGAAAGGCTCGAGTTCTTTGGGCTAAAAAACACATGCATTGGACGGATTAATGGTTAAGTGATGTCTTCTTCAGTGACGAAAAAAAATTCAATTTGGATGGCCCTGATCAATGGGCATACTATTGGCATGACTTACGAAAAGAACCTCGCGACTTCTTTAGTCGACAAAAAGGAGGGGTTCACTAATGGTGTGGGGCGCATTCTGTTTCAACGGAACAACGGATGTTATTTTTCTTAATGGTCGACAGTGCTCTGAAGATTATCAAAATGTTCTTAAAAGCAATCTACTTCCAATCGGAAACATCTTAGGGGGGAAAAACTGGAAATTCCAAAAGGACAATGCGTCGATTCACACCTCCCACTCAACAACAGCTTGGTTTAAACAGAATCAAGTAACTGTTATAGACTGGCCAGCCATCAGAACAGACTTGAATCCAATTGAAACCCTTTGCGAAGTACTTGCACGAGATGTGTATGCCCATGGTCGGCAGTTTTCTACTATTCCGGAATTACAGCAACAAGTAGAGCAGAGTTGGTTCTCTTTACAGTCGTGCATACTTCAAACACTAGTTGGAAGCATGCCTGATAGGGTTTTCAAGATAATTAAAAGGAATGGATACAAAATTTGAATTTAAATGCAAAATATTCGAAAAGTCCATATATTTTTGGGACAGCCTATTTTTATTTTTATTTTTTTACAAAAAATCTGTAAAACTTATACTTTATTTCTTTGCTGTAATAAATTTATGTTATGATACTATATGCATATAATTTTTTTCGTGATTATTGCTTCATTTTTTAAACTGTTATTTAAAAAAATCGCCTGTCCATATACTTTTGGGACGCACTATAGCGTAAATCTTCATGGATCCGCTCTCATTAAAACAAAGAAGTATTTATTATATCGAAAAAGGTATTAATAAAATAAAAATTCCTGATTAAATGAGAAATCACAGAGATTTCTGGGTTCTATTTAGCTCATAATCAAAGTCAATTAAGTGAATACTCCAATAAGTACGCCACTGATTTAGAACAAATCAAATCCTATAATGTTTCGATAAAGTTTTATTATATGAGAAAAGTAGCTTCTTTCCTGCGGCTTTCACGGTACACTCCTTCAAACCGCTCGGGGTGAAACGTTTTTGCGGTTGACAGGAGGTCAACCCTCTTTTCTTTAAAATAGTCCCGGCTGGACGTTCTTTTCCTTCCGTACCGACTGATATTCTCAACCTGGAAGTATAAGCTTTTTTTCGGCTTTTTAAACTAAACCTAAGGTAATCCTTACGATTGCAAGAAGAAACAAATCTCCACCTCAGTGTTATGACTCTGAGCTTGAGCCAAACCGATTCACAATTCTATCTAAGAGCTTGACTTCCCTCTAAAACCCCCTTGCATTCACTTATATAACCTGTGCATCAATCGCACAGAACAAAGGTTATTTTTATAGCCACTCCGATCTCTAGTACATGAGATCACAAACAAAGTTCGCTCCCATAGGATGAAAGGATGTTTCACGATTGCACAGTGGAAAAGTTTCGCTTTCGCCTAATGGATTCCACTTGTGTGGTTGTCGGTGAGTTGCAAAAGATGCCTTGCCACCATCTGAATTGAAGTAGCTGTCGCTGTAACGTCAACTGGGATAATTCGTGATGACGGATCGAACCATTTGATGTTTTGCTGCAGATTTCTGGACTTAATCAAAATTCAGAGAAGAGTTGCTTTTACATAGCTTTCCCTACGCTGGTTTTCTGAGCAGTATACATGTATTTTGAATGAGATATTGTAAAGCTCACACGCCACTTTGATTATCAGCTTTGCTGAAAAAGACAGTTAACTTTCTCAGAAGTTGTATTACTTATATGTATTTATGAGAGATAAATCGAATTTATAAAAATTATCTACACAGACCCTGACTGACTTTTCTCTCTCTCTCTTCTAAAATAATTTTAAGTATATTTAAAAACCTTAAAAACAAAATATAATAAAGTCTCTGATTAGCAGTATCATAAAACATAAAACTGAACAGCATAAAACAATAAAATTTTACTGCTGCAATATTAATCTTTTTATAAAAACACTGATATGTACTCCTTTTGTTTTCTAAGGGTTTAAATTCAATGTGCCATTGTCACTATTACATTTACTGTAATGGGCTTTTAAATAGAAATGATGAAAAACAGCAGCTTCGTAAAAGCTAATTTTTCTTTTTCTTTTTCTTTTTTTTTTTTTTTTAAACATACACATTTGGTGTTTTTCACTTTCTTCTATCTTTACAAGAAGAAAGTGTTGGATTCATGAAAATTTTCGAATTCCGGTTTTCGACGGTTTATACGTTTTAGAAGGTCCTGAACACGATTTGACTGTTTTTAGAAAATGTCTGTCTGTATGTCTGTATGTGACAAAAATTTTGTGGGCGCTCTATCTCAAGAACTAATGCACGAAATTTAATAAAACTTTATATTCAGCTAGTACCTGATATAAATTGATGCTGATTAGTTTTTGGTGAAAATCGCCTAACAGGTGGCGCCACTATGCTGCATTTTTCGCGATATCTGCAATAGCTCTATCTCAAGAACTAATGCACTTATTTTCATTAAACTTCAGATTCAGTTAGACCATGACATAAATAGACGTTGATTATGTTTTCGTGTACATATCCCAACAGGTGGCGCTGCTATGCTACTTTTTTCATTGTTATCACAATAACTATATCTCAAGAACTAATGCACGGATTTTCATCAAACTTCTGATTCGGTTAGACATTGACATAAGTTGTTGCTGATTAGATGTTGGTCTAAATCTCCCAACAGGTGGCGCTGCTATGCTGCATTTAGCAGGATTTACACGATTTTAGCAATAATCATATCTCAAGAACTAATGCATATGTAATTTAATAAAACTTTAGATTTAGTTAGACCTTGATATAAATGGGTGCTGATTCTTTTTTTGTGTATGCGAAACCTGTGTGAGATAGAAGAAAGTTTTGGGATTGGCACATCCGACTAGTTAATAGATCAGATCACGATTACATTAAAACAAATAAAGACTTTTTGTATATATCGGTTGGTAAATTTTCCGTCCCATAAATATTAAAGATATTGGATTGAGCTTTCTATGGCATTTTATTTTATCCATAAGAATAAAAAATCCCTCTAAAAATCGAGGGGTGGAGGCGAAGACTAAGCTTTTAAGTTTTAGTTCCGCGAAATATCTTTTAGTGTTTTATACTTTTGGCGCAAGTGTCAGAAAAGTTTACTGGCGATCTGTAAAAAACATTAAAGTACTTAAAAATAACTTGCAAATTATTGATGCGAAACCAGAAGGAAGAAATGTTCAGCACCTACGATATAGTTTTGGATATAGTAGTATTGTTATAAAAATATTACTTCCTGAATTATGGACTTTCTGGACTTTCTGGACTTCCTGAAATTATATATTTCCTGAAAGCTATTTCTATACCTGTTCCCAAAGTAATAAGTTTAATCAAGTTTTAATTAATTTTACAATATTATTCTAATGAAATTAAAAAAATAAATAAATAAAACGTCATAATAAACTCATTAACCGACAACGCTGGTAAGAAAGAAAATAAAGCTTCTAAATTTACTTATTGTCTGCACATATGCATGAATGTGAATGTACGAGAAAGGTAGAAATGTTCTTTGAAAGTTTACGTTTCAAATAGGATATCGTGAAATGTTATATGCATTTCTTTTTTATAGATTAAATCGAAAGTAAAATCAAAATTATTGTCATTTGTTCAAATATGTATAATATACATAATAAATAAACATTTCTTTTGAAAATATTCTTGCGAACAAAATAAAAAATCTGTGACAAACATCTGCCAGCTTATATACCTTGGCGGTTAAAATGCTTTTGGCAATACTATAACGCATAGAAATTCCTTTATAAAAAAAGATTGTGCGATGTGATTTTAATTGCAATGGGGGGGGGGGGGAGGGGAACTGGCAGCCGATAACTTACACAAAACCATTTCAGATATTAAACACGTACCACGTATAAACTATAATATGAAACGAATAAATATCCAGAAGATGATACAGTCTTCGCAAGACTTTATAAAACTTGTCGAAAATAATAATAATAATAATAATAATAATAATAATAATAAAGAAAAAAAAAGGTAAACATAACATTAACTTGCATGTTTAAACACATGTGCTTGGTTTTGCCCCTACATGCTCTATGTAACTTCTGCGTTAGGATATGCATATCTGAATAAGCAACACATACAAAGTACGTAGTTACATTATTTTACATTAGTGATATGTTTAAATACTTCTAATTTGATTGTTCAAAGAATAATTTTACGATAATAAGAACTGCATATTACAACACTATTGCTTTAACAATAGTGATATATTTTACTACTTCTAATCTGATTGTTCAAAGAATAATTTTACGATAATATATAAGAACTGCATATACAACACTATTTCTTTTACAATAGTGATATGCTTTACCACTTCTAATTTGATTGTTCAAAGAATAATTTTACGATAATAAGAACTGCATATACAACACTATTGTTTTTACAATAGTGCTATGTTTCACTACTTCTAATTTGATTGTTCAAAGAATAATTTTACGATAATAAGAACTGTGTATAAACAGTAGGGTAAATCTCCTCCTTCCAATTAGCTAAGAATTGAATCGTGTCATAACACATGACCCAGCTTCAAATTCTAATACGATTTAAGACATTCGTACAAAAGCAGTAATTAAGTTTTTTAACACTTTCTAACATTAGATAAAATTGTTTATCACTTCAGTTTGTCTAGCTGCATCTCTGTCTCTCCGTGTTCTAACTCGCGTAAATATACTCGAATTCCCCTGTAAATGACATATCTTATTGGTATTTAGTATGGCATGTTCGGTATTAAAAATGAAGCGTGTGTAACATTTATAGTTCGTTTACAGGAGTTCTCAAAAGAACTCCTTTATATTATGTTCTATGGAGAAAAATCCTTTGAAATGTATTTTAATCATGTTAAATTATTTCAAACATATTGGAATTGATATACAGCATTCAGGTGCACTACAAGATGCTTTACTGTGGAATACGGCGGGCATAGCATTTATCGTTCATTTACAGGGACACACAAAATAATTCGGTTTCAGTTATATTTTTATGAGTGATAATTACTACAAGTGCGTTTTCAGTTGTGGTATGTTTTTTTAAACGTAGCTAATTTTTTGGATATTACTTGGTGTGTGTAAATTCTACAGATCATATACAAGGCGATACAAAAGAATTCGAGTATATTTCTTTTAACTGACGGAAATTACTGAAAGTAAAGTTTTAAAAGTATTATGCGCTTCCTAACTGGATTATACATTTTAGTATATTATGTATCATTATACACAAATCTATAGATTATATACAGGGTTTCACATAAAAATTTAAATACTTTAACAACTACTAGATGGAACCCGTCAAAACTTGACGAAAAAAAAATACTATAACAATATTAGTAAAATAAGCTTCTTTACTATTTAAGAAGGGGTGCGTATGAAAAAGTCTTTCAAAAATCATATTTTAAAAGTTTTTTCCTCAGTCAAATACCAGTCAATATTTCCGATGCAAACTCCAAACAAACAATCCGTAAAAAACTGTGTAATGTAAATCAGTTTGACATTATCGCCATATTCCCCACGGCAAGAAAAAAATTCCATGTACCTATGAAGTATCATACAAATAGTATATATTCCTACGTTCACCTCATATTCAGTAAATAAAAGAACATAGTAAATAAAGCACACATCTCCCCCCCCCCCCCCTGTGATAATGCAACCGAATCAGCTCCTATGCGCGTGTGCATTGTATCTGCCTAAAAGCACCGTAGAAATTCGATGTTAAAAAAGTTTTAAAATGTTTAAATTAAAAGTTTTAAAATGTCCTCTTTAATCATTGTTCGTTACAAATCCATTTCTTCTAAAACGCATCCATTATTTTAAGCTAATCAATTTTTATGTAAAAATGAAGAACTGTTTTACAGTAATAAATCAATCTGCAGATGAGGGAGATTTTTAATGTTTTCAAGTGTAATTTATTTGTATGGTTTCTTCGGTTTCTTTACATTATCAGGATGACTATCCCTTTTCCATCACAATCGGGGATATTTTCCCTCTTATACAGTTGACAAATGGATCGTTAAAACAATATAAAAAATGCAATTCCTAGCATATTCTGATATCTGCTGGGTTGGGTTGGGTTGATTATTGACGGCCAATTATCTACACAAGGGATATAGGCCTGGGGGGAGTGCCCTTCGTGGGGGTCTTTCTAAGGGAACCTAATCCGTATTTAAGCATGGATAAATCCACGGCTCGAAGAAAACCACGAAAACTCCGAACGATTAGGCCGACGGGCGCGATTGGGATCGAACCCAGCACCTCCCGTCTACCAGCTTCGAGAGCACAACCTCTCAGCCACTGGTGGGGCCTGATATCTGCTGAAACATATACATCAACGAATTCAACATATCAATTTTATGTTCAACATAAACTGAAAATAGATTTTTCTTTTTTAATTTTTTGACAGATTTTCGTTTAGCGCCAAAATGCTCTATCTTATGGATAATCTGATCTTATGATTTATCACTGTTATTATTATTATTATTATTATTATTATTATTAACTTTTTATGATGGTTAGGGAAATCTATTTTCAATTGTGGCAACTTTCCCAGGGGCTATTTTTGTCATTGAAGCAAACTGGTGGTTATTGATAAGATAAAATTAAAAATACACAAAAATTATAATACAGACATAAATACAATAAATACAATAATCCAACATGGAGTGAAAAATTAGCCAGAGCCAGGAATCGAACCTGGGTCCACAGCGTTCCGGGCTGTCGCTCTGACCACTGAGCCACTCCGGCTAATTCCTGAGTCTGCAATTTCTAACTAATAAACCATGTTGGACATAATCAGAAATTAGCCGGAGTGGATCAGTGGTCAGAGCGACAGCCCGGAACGCTGTGGACCCAGGTTCGATTCCTGGCTCTGGCTAATTTTTCACTCCATGTTGGATTATTGTATATATGTCTGTATTATAATATTTGTGTATCTTTAATTGCTGATTGCAGGCGTTGTTTATGTGTGTTTTAATGTAGAATTAAAAAACTTTTCATGCTTGAAAATTATTTATAAAGTCGTTAAATTAAGCGGCAGTTTTTAAATAAATTTGAATCGAAAGCTAATTTTATTTTCTAATTGATGATGTAAGAATTATAATTGTAATATGTAGTAAAAAATTTTAATTTGTAGTATTTAGAAGTCATTTAAGCGCGATGAAAGCTAAAGCGATAGCGCCGTTTGTTGTCACAACCGTTATACATTTCTAAAAACTACCACTGTGTTTTTGCTGGCGTCCAAAAGTAGACTACCGTTTTTTCACATCGAAAGAGAAATTCACAGTGAAAGAGATAAGACTTTGCGCTAATAAGGAACTGTTAAATGAACTCATAATAAACCTACCAAAGTAATTCCTATGAAATATTAGTCCTACATTGTTTATTCTAGCTAAAAACACAATAATTATTTCAAGTATTTTTTTCTACCATAACACTATTTTTAATAATTTTTAATTTCCTAAAATCCTTTACTTTTGTGATTTTTTATTAAAAAGGGAAATTTTCTAACCTATAATTAAAAAAAAAGTAATTGGTAACATGTAATCAAGGTATGCAATCAAGATGAAGCAATCAATTCTAATCTTTATTATTAAGAATGGAAAAATCAGTTAAAATTACGCCATGTTGACACAATCATATACATTTTTCTCTTTAGTTATATCAATGTTAAAATGCATTTCAAGCTAAGCATAACGTCATTTTCTCCGGCGCAAACTTATCACATGTACTTTATATACGTTACTTTAATGCTTAAACACCATGTATACAAAAAATAATATATATATGTTGTATTTAATTGTTATGAAAAATGGCATCAACAAAGTTATAATGCATAATGATACAATAAACCCAATAGAAAATATTCCCTTGACGTCACAATAAGTATGAATTTTTATTCGCTTATAAAACACGCGGATAAATATTTTTATCGAAATTTAACTTGCAAATTAAAAAATTCGGCCTAAAAGCCACGTGCTTTTAATATTTATTATTACTCTTTCATCCTCGCAACCACAGAGTTCAGAAAATAATCTCTATGCAACGCAACAGTGGGCGTTATCCGATTATGACGTCATTAGCAGAAGCAAAAGTTTAATTGAAAAATACGGCTAATTAATTAAATTTTCGAACAAACGAATGCACGATAACAAATCTGTGTCCAAATATCTTTCATTTAAAAAAATAATGATGTAATTTGATGCAGCAGTTTGTTCTCATGGATTGTCGAAAGAAATCGCTTAGCGTTTTAAATATATAGAATGATGGCAATTGCTGAAATTGGCTTTTAAATGTGTCATGTGTTTTTCAAATTGTTTACTTACATATAATCTTACATCTTATTAAACGGTGAAGTTTTGTTACACTATTCTGAATGTGTTGGAAAGTGTTTCATAATCTATGCTTGACGCATGATTATGCCAGCACTAATTATTTTTAAAAATATTTCTATGCTTGTATTTTAATATTAATTTTCAAAGTTAATAATGAAAATTCTTGGGCAATCGGGTTAATTCCACTGTTTCTGAGAAAAGAAAAAGAATGGTATCTTTATTGATGCCATTTTCTTAGTACAATTAAAAGGAAATAATATACTTTTTATCTTGAATAGATTGTGTTTAAAAATATGAAGAAGTTCAAAGTCCTAAAAAAAAAAAAAAAAAAAAAAAAAAAAAAAAAAAAAAAAAAATGAAAAAAAAAAAATCCGTTTAAAAAGATGAAACTGCAACATCCTTATAACGGAATCAAAATGATATCATTTTGAGAGATTTTTCATTCCACCAGCTCTGAAATTTGTGACCAAATTTTCAGTGAAAAATAAAGACGCTTCAACTTGAAAATGACATCATTTTTAAAAGGAATTAGACTGAACACATACACTTTCATACAGAAAAGTCAATTTTTACAACGATTGTGTCTAAATGACATAATTAATTTACATTGATTTACATTCCTCTTATTAAGAAAATAGGCCCATATGTCCTAATCGCAGAAAGGCGGTAAGTTTATGTACGAGAAAATGGCGTCATTTTTGATAGAAACACGCATTTCTTTCATAAAACTGTTATATTTCAATACAGTTGTGTCTAAATGACGTTCAAAAAATTTTCCATTCTTCTGGTACTGCGTTTGAGAGCCTTAAACCTGTACTACCAAAATCAAAACACAGAAAAAAAATTACGCCATTTTCCATTGGTGAACTCAATTCACAGTTCTGCATTTAAGACTCTTGATCTCGGAAAAAAGCGAAATGTTTCAGCCTGTCAAACTGGCGTCATATTTTACAAAAAGTGAGAATTTTCATTAATAAAACTGAAATTTTTTACTACAAATACATCTGAATAGCGCAAATTTCTGGATTTTTTACTACAAATACATCTAAATAGCGCAAATTTCTGGATTTTTTTTACTACAAATACATCTAAATAGCGCAAATTTCTGAATTTTTTACTACAAATACATCTAAATTGCGCAAATTTCAGGATTTTTTTACTATACTCGTACTGAGGTTAGTACGTCAAGATGAACCACGCAGTGCAAAAAAAAAAAAAAAAGAGTAATACAGTAGATTCCCGTTACAACGAATTCCATTACAACGAAAAATCCCGTTACTACGAAATTTGACAAATCCCCTTTTCAAATTTCATTAACTCGAATGTATTAAAAATTCCGATTTAACGAAGTGCATTTTATTAGAAATTCCGTTACAACGAAAAATCTTCATCGAGCTCTTTTTTTTTTTCAATTGCTTAACAGAAATGAAATATACTTCGAATTAGAATGTCGAAGATAAAAAAATAACTTTGTTTGGGGACAGGTGTAATTTCAGATTTTTTCCCCTTTACTATTTTTTATTTTGTTTACTTCTTTTTCCGAATTCCTTTTCTTTCATTAGCCCATACGCTTCAAAATGATCACGTGACAGACATCAGGTGGCCTTCACTGTGAAAGGAGTGTTTATGCTTGTTCTGGGATATCTCTATCGCCAGTACCTGTTGCAGTGTGTTTCTTGCTTCGTTCGTTGATAAAATGGCTTGTGTGAAACGAAAACAATTTTCGTTGGGAGAAAAAAAAGCTATAATTTCTGAGATTGATAAAGGATTGCGGAAAACTGATGTAGCCAAAAAATATGGAATAACACCATCGACTTTATCTACATTTCTAAAAGATAAGGAAAAGATTGAGAGGCAATTCCAAATTGCAAGCATTGGTTCCCATAGAAAACGAATGCCACAGTCCCAATTTCAAGATGTCGATAAAGCCGTGTTCAAATGGTTCGAAGATGTTCGTTCGCGCAATGTACCTATAAGTGGTCCTCTGATAAGGCAAAAAGCTCAAGAATTCGAACAATGCTTGGTATCGAAAATTTTCAAGCCAGTGTCGGAGGGCTCAATCGCTTCCGTACTCGCCATGGAATTATAATGAAATCAATTTGCGGCGAAGCAAGTGATGTACCTACAAACACTGTAAATGAATGGAGAGCTGGAAAAGTAGCTGCCCTTATAAAGACATACAGCTCCGATGATGTTTTCAATGCTGACGAGGCTGGAATATTTTATCAACTTGAACCGAGAAAAACATTAACATTTAAAGGCGACAAATGCATTGGAGGAAAAACTTCAAAGAAACGAATTACAGCACTTTTTTGCTGTAACAAATCTGGAACCGAGAAGAGAAAAATATTAACTGTTGGTCACTTTGGCAAGCCCCGTTGCTTTAAGAACTGTCATTCATTGCCTTGCGATTATAAATTCAATAAGAAGGCAGGGATGACACAAGATATCTTTAATGATTGGCTAGTGCAATTTGACAAAGAAATGAAAGCTATAAAAAGGGAAAATTCTTCTCCTTATTGATAACTGCATGCCTAATAATAATCCCCCTAAATTAGACTGCATCCAAGTTGAGTACTTTCCGCCGAATTGCACTTCTATTCTACAGCCTCTAGACCAAGGCATCATCCGTGCTGTAAAATCTCGCTATAGAACTCTTTTGCTAAAAGAAATTTTTGCGGCTTAGAAAATGGCGAAAGGCCAAAAATAAATCTCAAAGAAGCTATTGAAATTATCTCTGGTTCGTGGAAAGAAAGTAGCCAGAAAACAATTTCTAACTGTTGGAAACATAACCGATTAACTGAGACCGAAGAAAGTGAATCAGAAGTTTCATATTTCGATAAGTCCTCTGAGTTAAACACAATTTGGAAGGCTGCCAAAAAATTAACATCAATCCCTGATCAGGTGGATTTGGAGGATTTCTTATCTGTGGATGACAATATTCAAACGTGCTCTGAAGTGACTGATGGAGATATCATTTTATCCATTAAAACTACATTAGACCAACAAAATGACGAAAACAGTGATGACGATATTGATGTCACCGACGATTCAAAAGTTACCTCTTCGGAAGCTCTCTCATGCTTGGAGAAAATGCGTGCTTTTGTTTCTCATCAAAAGAATGTTCCAGAGGAGGTATTTTCTCATATTCATTCGTTGCACACGTTTTTGTTATCATCAACAACACATTCCTTTGTACAAACTAAAATCACAGATTTTCTGCAATGATGTACTACTAAATAAAGGTTAGTCCGTAATTTTGTATTTTTAATGTTGAATTTTAATTTACTAACTTTTTCTATGTTAATTTAACTTGTCTTCCATTGAAATCCTATATAATGAAAGGTAAATTTATCTTACATAATTAATTTACATGTATATGTAATTCATTAGATAAATAGGAGTGATTCCGTTACAACGAAAAAATCGTTACAACGAAATATTTTAGCGGTCCCGTGGAGTTCGTTGTAACGGAAATCTACTGTAATGTCAATTATTGCTGGAAATATATATATAATAATAACCTTAACTAATATATAATAATAACCTTAACCTTATATAATAATAACCTTAATAATAACATTAATAATAATATTAAAATATACATTGATTAATGTATGAAAAGTATTTATGAAAAGTTTGCTGTAAATGATGTTATATTTAGCTTCAAATATATTTTTTTAATCATAAAACTAAAAAACTAACACCGTTATTGTGTCAATGTGATTTAATTTTTCTTTATTTTTCATTTCGTAGTTGCAAAAATTAGATATAATTAATAAAATTTTAATAAATGATTTATTAATTACTTTATCTTGATTATTCACCTTGAATACATATCGCTGATGACTTCATTTTGAAATGAAGTATAAATGAGATAAGTGAAGTTTAATTTTCAATGACGGGGAAAGTCAAAATTAATAAAAATAGTAGTATGGTAATTACAGTTTAAAAAAAAAAAAAAAAAAAAAAAATATATATATATATATATATATATATAAGTTAAATTAGCCTATGTAAAGCTGATTTTTTTTTTTTTTCAGGTTTTTTTTTTTTTAAAGTTTTTTATTAAACTTTTTTTATTGCATTGAATTTCGACAGGTGCCGCCTGATATAATATTATTTTAAAGCTGGTATCAATAAAATCGTGTTATGGTAAACGAATGAAGCGACTTTTACCATTTATGATGTAGTTAATGAGACACAGAAATGTAGGTAAATTCATTATAGAGCTTCTGTTTTAATAAAACATAGACTTCGACATGGTGTTGTTCTCTAATTTTCCAATTTAGTTCTTTTTCTCTGATGATTTTGAAAAAAATATAATGAAAGTATATTTTTCTCAAATGACATAAATAATTAAACACTAAGAGAGAAAAAGAAACTAAGAATTTATTGTCAGAGGTGCGCTGCCACGAAACGAACGTGGAATACAATTTTTATTTCTGTTTTTCTTTTAAGTTTTAAAAACTGTCTTAAAGAAGAGTTCATGAGGGCACAATCCCCTTGAAAAAAAAAAAAGTAATAAACTAATTCAATTAAAAAAAAAAAAAAAAAAAAAAAAACGTTTGTAGGAGTTTATTTTTGGATTTTTAATATTTCTTATTTGTTGCCTTTTAATATTGCCTTTTATATGGATATGTTTTGCATTAGGGGGTTCCGGGGAAAACCTCTTAGTTTAAATTCTTTCATGTTTATGTTCATCATTTTAAAAAATGCAGCCACCCTAGCGAACTTAGGCATCTGTTCGGAAATTTTGTCCCTAACTGGACTTTGTATCGCCTATGCCTATTCCGTTAATTTAATGTGAATGTGTGTGGCTTAGAGGTCTGCTCGGGCCCGAGTACCGTACTTGGCCCGGCCCTGTAAAATGAAGGCAAAATTTCAAACGGGCTGAGCCGATAAAAAAAATTAAGCGGGCCGACAGCCACGATATAACAAATTTAAAAGGTTCAAACTAAGTTGATAAAATATGAACAATTTTCAATGGATGTAACTGGGACAAGAATAAGTATAAATGCGCTGCACGAGTCAATTGCAGCTTGCCAACATCAATGCAGAAATATAACATGTCCAGCGTGGAGATCGGCATCAGACAGTTACATCGCGTCTGCGCCCCGGGTTTTTTTTTTCAGCACACTCAGGCAGGCCGGGATCAGGCTTACATTTTATTCTACATACTCGTACCGGGCCAGAATTGTACTTAATTTTACCCAGGACGTGTCGATCAAGCAATTTGTTTTATAAAAATAATAGCAGCGATAATGAACGTCTTTTAACAGAACCTTTGGAAATATACTTTAATAAATTATAAACATTTTCAAAAATCCATTTGGTTTTATTATACAGTAACAAAAGTTATGATGTTTTAAACCATCTTTTTTCTTATATTCTAAACAACATTAATTTTTTTATGTCTTTATTTGAATGTAATAGTCTAAGAGCATAACTGATCATTAATGTTGCTATTCTGTTTATTCTATGGCTTGTGGACATATAGTAATCTAAAGTATACTGTAAAATTCTCCCATAAATATGTATGCAGCATAGCCATTAAAGAATCTTAATTGTATATGTTAAGAAAAATCGGAATTTTATGTAGAAATTGAGCCGGGTCAGACCGGGCCTCTGTTCACTGATTTTTGAACGGGCCGGGCCGTGAAGTACAAAATTATGAACGAGCCAGGACCGGGGCGAACTTTTATTTTTACACCGGACCCGGCAAAGATATATTTCGTTCCGGCCGTCTCGGCCTAGACTAGGACGTGAAAATTCCGGCCCTTGCAGAACTCTAGTGTCGTTTGATCGTTTGTACATGACAGATTTTATTTTCCCTTCAACTCTGCAGATTTGGAATTCTACATCCATTATTCAAACTAGTGACGACAAGTCCAAACCAGTGGTGTAGTCCTTTGAAAAAAAAAGTGGGGAGACGCTCATAGTTCCGCACACAGGGTCTGTGTCACCGATAGCAAACTTGACACTGAATGTTACCTTTCATTTTGAACTATTCAGAGAAAAATAATTGAAAAATTAAACACTTTAATTTAATTTAATTAAAGTGTTTTTTTTTACTTGTAATGTTTTAAATAGCTTGTTCCTCACTGAAAAGTTCAGAACTTTATTTCATGTCTGAAAATGTCGGTTCATGCAGATCTCTAGATCGAAGCTATACAATTAAGTTATATCATTTTCAGTAGTGATAATAATGCAAAGAAACTCAAAAACATATGTAAATTTTGTCACAATTCAAACAAAGTGACAGAAGTTAGAGGGAGAACAGACAAATAGACAAACATGACAGATGATCCGAAGTGATAAACACATTACAACTTTGTTGAAAAGTACTAAATATCAGTCCTTTATTTCTTAAAATTGTTAATTGATTCGCGTGCTTATCCCTTTAAAAAATTAACAATTTTGGAAAGTCTGCGTCCTCTCGCTTCCCACCGTCCCCTTCTAAATAAAAAGTGGGGGGACGCTTGAGATAAAATAAAAAAGTCCTTCCGGCCTGTACCGGGAGGAAAAGGTAGCTTTCCTATATCTTCGTTTTAAAATTTTAGCTAATGTTACATGAAAACAGCAAGTTAAAATGCAAAGAAACGTTTACAAAAGATTCGTTAATACTGAATTTGAATAAGAAATTCGCCAAATTATTGAGCAATAGCCAAATTGGCTTCATTTATGAAGACTTATTTTGGTCGCCAAATTTGGCGATATTTCGCCAAATGTCGCCAATTTTGGCGAGAATTTGGCGCTAATGGATATGAATATATAGTTTTATGCGTATGATTGGGAAAATTATTACAACAATGAAAGAAAATAATTTGCGAGTAATCGCGTTAATGTGCTGTTTTGTTTCAAAATGACAGCCACCCTAGAATTTCAAACTGCTCTATCTCAGCCATTTTTTAAGATAGAGGTAAACCAAAAAATGCTCTGGAATCCTTGTATCAAGGCCTAACAGGTAATTAAAAAATAAATTTGAATTTTTAACTTTTTTGTATATTTATTTTAGTTTTAAATTTTTAAATGGCCGCCATCTTGAAACAAAATGGCGGACCAAGCTGGCCAACGAACTCGGTCGAGACATTAGTGACCTTAATACACACAATTAGTTTCATCAAAATCGATTTATAAATACGTGCGTTATCGTATGACATAGGTCAGATATATATATATATATATATGGAGATATATATAAATCAACATTTGGACGGAGGGTGGTTTTGGGGTCTGGGGGTCATGATCGGTGAAAATATATCAAAATTTTCCGGAATTGCTTTCCTCCGAACAGCTGCAATAGGTAGCTTTATACTTTTTTGTATTGAAAGCTACCTAATAGTGAGGGGACGCCGTCCTCCCGCGTTCCCCTTCGACTACACCACTGGTCCAAACCTAGACTTGAAAGAAGTCCCCCACAGCACCAAAATACAGAATTCCTTGAAAGATTTCTGATTTTCTGTCTAATTAGTTTTTTTGAAAAGAAGAATCTTCCTCGATATTTTACTTTGTTACCCTAAAGCTGAAAAAATCCCTACATGGTAAAAAGGTCTGAATCGAACACTGAATAATACGACCAAAATCATGTTGCATATATATATATATTATACATAATCAATACGAATCAATATTATACATATTTTTTTAAAGCGAATTTTATAAGCAATTGCAGAATACGTAATGTCTAATAATTCAATTAATATAAATAAGTTTTAAATATTTATGTGTAACATGGCAGCTAACATCTATTTAAACTAAGCGGGAAAACTATCAAACTAATGCAAATTCGGAAGCTTCTTGACATGACCAGTTGCAGTTAAAATACGAGAAATGAAAGTAGCATACTTTCAAACAAGAAATAAAATATTAAATTTTATTTTAACAAGATATTTTATGCATTCTTTTGTTTTCACTAAATATACCGAACCCACAAAAGGGGGGAAAAATCTGGTGTAGTATGAATTAATTGCATAAAAAAAAGAAAATAAACTTTTATCTTGATACTTAATACACATTATCATCACACTTTACATATGAATGCCCATCTAATCTTACATTACATCTTACACAACATATTTAACCATACATGTAACACACTTGTAAACCATATAATACATACTTTAAACGCAATGCATTACAACAAAGCTTTTTCAAAAAAGGAAATAATAGCTGTACTACTGTGTCGCTAATAAGGTAACTACCAAAATCCTGATTCAAGCTCTATTTAATAAATACACATTCAAAATAAAAAAAATTCCGTAATCAAAATATCCTTAATATATATATATCCTAATAATATTATAAATCTCATTGTGTGCAAATGTTAGGCTGAAGCCAGCGTCAAAATGGAGCATTTAATGACCCTGTATCTTTGCATATAGGTTAATTATAACCCTCATATGAACATAGGCTGTTTTTTGTTTATTTTATTCAAATATTTTTCTTAATAATTCAAAATTTCTTTATTTTCATAGAGAATAAATGGACATTTTTTCGTATAATATTTTAAAATAGTTAAATTTACTTTACCGTTGCTAATAATTTATCGTTGCCAAAACTAATTCAAAACCCGAAATAATAATTTTTAATCAACAATTTGGTAACAATTGAAAAATTTTCACGTGAAAAATGAAAATGAAATAAAACAATTTAAGAATTAAAAAGAAGATTAAATATTATTATTAGAAATAAAATGTACTTTTTTTTAGTTTTTGATAATAATATAAGGTTTCAATATGCGTAACCATAAGAAACAGGCGAATATGACGTGATACACCTAAAATAAAGCGGATATGCTTTGATTGGTGAAATAAAACGATTTTGGGTTTTTTCTTCACTTTTCTTTTTCTTTTGTATGGTAACAATATTTTGCGTTTTACCGTCTGCGCACGGCTAATATAACTATGCCGTATTTTTTAATTTAATTTAAAAAAAAGAAGTTTCAATAGAAAATGGCTAGCAAATGTCAATAATATTCTCCGCAAAATTATCCATGCCGAAAATGATGTCATGGATAGCGAGAAAGTTAGTTTTTTTTCATTCTTAAAACTAAAATAAATAACTCGATTGCCTAAAAAAATTACCAATGTTAACAATTCCATTTTTGTTGATAAAACCTAAAGATTTAATATTATTTCGTTAAAGTAACATAATTTCCCCTATGCCAGTATTGAAATTAATTGCCCGGAAAAGAAAAATAACAAGAATTATGTCATTAAAAAGGGATTTCTCTGGGGGAAAAGAAACGTCATAATTGTAATAAAACGGGAATTTTCCTTTAAGTTTTAAAATGAGTGTGAATCAACTCCTTACATTAATAATACAAGGATCAGTAAGTATAGAAAGTAGATCAGTTTCACGCCATATTTATAACGAAAAATTTAAATGTTTTTTTTTTTTTTTTTTAATCTATACTGATTATTAAGCATGAGTATCCGTTATATACAGATGAGAGTTTTCTGCTAAAAATCACATCATACGAATCTATTATATTAAAATCTGACCGCGTGTTCGTATTTCGAAACTATTCCTAGACTATTGTCACATAAATTCTCAGAATTAAAAAAATTAAATTAGATGCCAAGATTTTTTTTTTAATTATTACGAAGTTTTTCTAAAAACTGAAAGTAAATTACTCCATATTTGTGTATAAAAAAGGAGAAATAAAACAGATCAGTATATTTTTTACACCATTTTCTCATTAAAACGGAAAAACAGAATTTATTTTCATTTTGAATAGATGGTGAAAACAAAATCTGGATTTCAGTAAATTATCCGAAAAATAAAAACATATTTTCACATATTCAAACTTCATGAATCAGTTTATTCTGGAGAACAAAAATTGCCTGTCAACATACTGTCATTTTGAAAACAAGATTTGTTTCAGCTATACATTAAACCAACGAGGCAGAATTGAATTTAAAGAAAAAGCATATACTATTTCCAATTAATGTTTTTTTGAAGGATGGCTGTTAAAACGTTTCACAAAGGCGTTAAAAGTAAAATTGTTTATCAGGTAAAATTGACATTTGTTTTTATTCAATTCGTCTATTTCCACGATTTTATTTGGCCCTCCTTTTTGCATTGCTTGCAATTTCATTTTCGCGATTATTTGGCACAAAATTTCACATTTTTAAGAGTGAGTTATGTCAAGGTCCCTATAACAAAAAATACCGCATTGTCTGCTATGAAATGTGCTAAATAGTTAGTTAATTATTAACGTTCTTAATTATAGGGAGTGAAATACTTTGCTTAATTAGTGTATTTATTCTTCTTTTAATGTTGCGTGCACGAAGTCACGGGTAACAGCTAGTATATATATATATAACAATTTATTTTTAACAAACGGACATAATAGTTATTTTACCGTTAAAAAAGACATTTTCTGCGACCCGATAAATATTATTTATAAAAATTATGCAATTTATTTGATTTTGAATGAAAACAAAAAAATCAACATCAAAGCAACATCAACTTTTATTTTAAAAGATCGGAATTAAATTAAAAAAAAAAAAATAATAATAACTATGCGTTAGATCTACAATTAAACTCTAATTTGAAAACTATACGATCCCTTAATGGCAACTCCGAGCAAAAAGGCTATTGAAACGTCCTGCGTTGGAGGGGGGGAAAGAGAAATGCAACGGAATCAGAGAGCGAAAGAGACATAGGAGCAGGGGTGGAAGAGCAGTGAGCAGCAGAAATCAAACTGTCCCAACAACTTTTCGCTCTGTCCCAGGTAACTCCCGCCCACCAACCAATCAGAATGCTGGGTTCAGCCTCTCGATCTTTTCGTCTGCGCCGCCATCTGTTCGAACCAATGCTTTCCATTTCTCTCTGCCTCTTGAATTCTTTCTTTGTTTTTTTCTTATCTTAAAACACGTTCACGCTCACCCTAGTTTTCTCTACTTTCATTCCATCTTCTTTACAGTGTTGCGGCAACTTACGTGGATAAAAACAGTGAGTAAAAAAAAAAAAGAAAGAAAGAAAAAAGACGTACCGTTTGCCGATTTTTTTTTTCTCCGGACCATCAGCCTTATAGAGTGATTTCTTTCGCATTCTTTTTTTTCTCCTCCTTTTGTTGTTATGGCATATCGCATTTCAAACAACGTCTCTAGAGAGATGTAGTGTAAATGAAGTCACAAAAAAATACATATTTATGCGATAGTTATTGATGCATTATATGAATCAGTCGCCTAGAAGGAAAATTTTCTTAGGAGGAGGAAAAAAAATTAAGAATTATAATTTTCGATTCGATGAGTCCCGGAGGAATTTTAGGAAATAGAGTTTGATAATTTTTGAGTCAATAAAAAGTGCAATTTATTTTGGTTGAGTTGTTTATTTCCTCTCTTTTTTAATTTCTCAGGAGGCACTTCACGGTTGTACAAGAAATATTAAGTAATTTTAATTTGTCAATAACTGTAGTATTAAAATATATGATAAATGCTCCCAGTATTACTTAAAATATTGTGAAGCGCACATAAGACAGCTTCAATAACAGAGTGTAATATTTTTATATTACAAAATAAATAAATCAATCACAGTTATATCTTTAAAACTGCATTCACCAACCTTTTTTTTCTTTCTTTCTCTCTCCCCCCCCCCCCAGCCCTTCTCTCTAATTTAGTTTAGTTTTGTGTTTTTCTTTTCCTTGGTTTCGTTCTCCTACTCTAAATTCTCTCTCTCTCTCTCTAGATATATATATATATATATATATATATATATATATACAGTAATGCTTTCACTATACTATATTACTATACATATGTATACATGTATATATATATATATATATATATATATATATATATAGTAATGCGTGCATAAAGTATGTTTATGGCGAGCTGCGAATGAAAAAGGATTAAAATTTTTATTCTTTTATTTTTAAAACTTAATTTATTTTATCTAATTATTGTTTGACTATTTTTTAAGGTCACTACATACTTGCATAATTTTTTAGGGCACCAATTAGAGGAATATCACATACAGGAATGGAGAATTTTCACAAAATCTTACCAGCCAAGGAATTTTTAACTTCTCCACCCAGCAAGATGCCATCATAATGTCAAATTGTTATGTCAAAATTTATTCGATTGCAAAAATAAGTCAATATTATATTTTTATAAAATAACATAACAAATTTATAAAATATTTGTCTCAAACTAAGAAAGACATACAACATAGGGAAGTTTATTGCAGAATAAAGTTTAGTGCTATGTTTACATTACAGCAAGTAGGAGAAAAGCAAAATATGGCCAATTAGTAAACATATATAAACGTTTTCGGCATATTTTCTATATCCTGCAGTTTTAAAGACTGTCTAAAAAATCACTGCGCTTTAGAAGATCCACTCCCCACTGGCGAGTAGATTGATGTACTTCCTTCCCCTTCCCCTCTTATCATATACCTATCTTACATCGAATGCGTCCTATTTAAGTCAAAAAGAAGAAATGTCAAATTGAATAAAATAGGTTAAACATTGTTAAAAAATAAACATTGGGTTAATAGGTTAAACATTGTAACAAATAGGTTTAAATTTTTTTTAACTGCATCAAACCCTACATTAAATGCTGTAAAATTTTCTCTAAATGCAATACACTGATTTTTGTAACTCTGCATTTAATAACTTTGAAAATTTTTTAAACCAAGTAAGTTTGTAGATTTTAAAAGTTGTAAAAAAATCGAAATTAATCCCGGGCACTCCAAGGCCTAGAACTAAAATGATATCGAAATTTCAACGTATACATCCATTCTCAACGCTGAAGAACTAATATAGTCATCGCTCGCGGGCGCACGCATTTACTTAAGTGCCACATAAAAACAAACTATCTTTAGTTTGAGTATGCATCGGAGTGCAGCCCCCGCAAGAGAAGGTAGGGAAAGGCAATTGCCTCCCTCTGAATTTTCAATTTTAATTAACCAATTCTTTTTTCTTCTTTCGCATATTTGAAAAAAAAAAAAAAGGTTTTTTTCGTCTCAAGTGATTTAAAATAATTAAACACTAACAAAAAATCTAAGGATTTTTCGTCAAGGGGGTTTACCCCCCCCCCAACCCTACCCCCAGCCGTGAAAGTCAATCCTTAATTATGTTTTTTTTTTAATTCTTTATTAATTTTATTTTTTTTTATTATTCTATGTCCACGTGTTTAAAATTTAACTTAAACGGGGAATTTAGGAGGCTCTGTCACCCTGAGAAAAAAAAATAACAAAATTTCTTCATTAAAAAACAAAAAAAAAAAAAAAAAACCGATAAAACTTGTTTTTGGATTTTTAATATTTCTTACTTGTTACATTTCTATATTTTCTCTTCGAAAAACAATTTTTTTTTTCCTTCTCAAGCGATTTAAAAATATTAAACACTAACCGAAAAACGAGATAAGGATGTTTCGTCAAGGGACACCCCCCCCCCCCCCCCTGACGTGGAAGTCAATCCTTAGTTATGTTTTTCTTTCTACGTCCATGTGTTAAAATTTATCTTAAATGGGGAATTTAGAGGGATCCGCCTCCCTGGCGAAAAAAATAACTAACTGCTTTAATTCATTGCTTTCTATGTTGACATGTTTGAAAACTCTCATTGACGTGGAGTCTTGGAGGGAAAAAAAACTTAGCTTAGTTTCTTTAATGTTTATATTCTCCCTTAAAAACACTAACAGGTACACTTGTTTCAAAATATTGCACCGTCCCTGGATTTTGTTCTGCGGGTGTCCATGTCCACTTACACTTGCTAATTTAAATATTTATCAGTTCACAAGCTGTGTAATTACTGCATGAGAAATAGTATTTATAACTTCAAACACAGTGATTTCAAATTTCAGCTGTAAACCTTCTGATATTTCTTTATGCAATATATTTTTTTCCTAATAAATAAATAATTTGAAGAAATATAAATGTTAAGTCCTTTTCCAGAGCTAACTGGAAAACAGAACTCATGTCTTTCTGCCATTTTTGTACAATGGCATTTCAAAAGATAAGAATTGTGACTTTTGCAGATTTATTTCACTCCGAAATTCCGGGATTAATTTTGTTCCGAAAAAAAAAAAAAGAGCCCGAACCTCTAATGTACATGTCTTGGCCCACCAGAGCTTTAGAAATATACTTATAAGAGAATATTTTAAAGATGTTTTAGGATATTTTGATTTACATCAATTAAGTTTAAATTAAATGACATGGAAAGTAAGATTTATTTTTTGTTTTTATTTATTTAAGTGAAGAAAAAAAAAATAACCATTTCATCATAACTTTATATATGACATATAACAAATTATGTTTGTAATAAGACCCGGTGAGATTTATAATATTTCGGAGAAAAATAAAGTTTCGACACCAGGAAGGGTATTTTAAATATTTATTAAATATTTATTTTTGCATTAATGAGCTTATTTAAAGCTATTTGTTTTTAAATGCGAAAATGACTGCTGCATATACAATATTAACTAACAGTAATTTCTTATTGATTAAATTAACAAAACTGCTGGTTAAATAACTTGATTGAATATATAAAATCCTAAGATACTTTATAACTCAAATTAACCCTCCCAAAAGCATATGTATGAAACAGTCTAAATAAAAATACAAATCAAATACGTTTTAAGGTATTCTAATCAGCTTTTTTCCACTTCTGTTATGCATTCAATTTTATTTCCTCAAGAAGCCATACGTAAGCTTTGAAGAAATATCTTTAAAATGAGTTTAATATGATATGAGTTGCCTGATGCTCTATGGGGACTTAATCATTTCAATAAATTAAAAATAATTAAAAAAAGGTGTCTGGCGATATTTCTTATTGAGAAAACATTTTTTTTTTTTTTTTTATTTAAAAAAAAAAAAAAAATATTCTCGATAAAGGAGAATACGAAAAGAGTTTCTTCATTTGGGTCGAAATGAAACCTTATTTACATTTTATAAAAGATTTCAAATGTAAGGTTTCTCAAAAACATTTTTTAAATGTGATGGCTTTGAACGTTATCAAAAGACCAGATCTTTATTTATTTCCTCTTTCTCTCTCTCTCTCTCTCTTTTTTTAATCTTCGTTAATAATTAACTTTGCAATTAATTTACATTTAATTAGCTGTTTTATAGGCTTCTTGTTTTTTTTTTTTTTTTTTAATCACAGTTCTCTAAGTTACAGATAAAATAGACATAGAAAAAACATTCAAAATTTTATGCTGCCAGCTAAATGAATGATCTACTAAATTAAAAAGGTTACATTTTTTCAACAAATCTCTAAACCGTTCTAAAATTTTAGATTGAAATTTAACTGAGTGAAATATTTTCTATGTAATTCAGTTGCATATACATGTTGCCACGAAACCTAAAATCTGTTTCCACATATGTAGAGGCGTCTACATATTGAAATTATAACAAACTTTAAACATTTCAATACTAACATCTAATTTTGAAATTAGTTTCCACATATACTAATTTGTTTTAAATGTAGTTTTTATAGTCTTCAGATTCACTAAAATGCTGGCCATGAACTTCTATGGACTATTTCCATTTGATACTGAATACTTATTTGAAAATTCTCAAAAATCAAGTACATATTGAATAGAGGAAAGTATATTCAACTAGGTAAACTATCCAACAGTTGGAGTATCATAGTTGAGATTTTTTCCAACAGAGCGAAAATATTCCGTGACCGGGACTCGAACCTGGGTACTTTGGTTTGCCGTACCAACGCTCTCCCTACTGAGCTATCCCGACGATATCCTGGACTGGCATATTTCACTCTTATTTGTTGGAAAGGCTGCGGACTGCAGCGCTAATTTCATTCATCCGAGCTATAACTATAGCATTTACATGATGAATCTTGAAATAGCACGAAACTCTCTGTCTGGCTATGATACTCCAACTATGATACGGTCCCAACTATGATACTCCAACCATTGGATATAATTTATCTAGTTGAATATACTTTCCTCTATTCATTATGACCTAATTACATGGTATACAGGAGTTTCCGTGCTATTTCAAGATTCATGATGTAAATGTTATAGTTATAGCTCGGATGAATGAAATTAGCTCTGCAGTTCGCAGCCTTGTCCAACAAATAAGAGTGAAATATGCCAGTCCAGGATATCGTCGGGATAGCTCAGTAGGGAGAGCGTTGGTACAGCAAACCAAAGTACCCAGGTTCGAGTCCTGGTCTCGGCATATTTTCTCTCTGTTGAAAAACATCTCAACTATGATACTCCAACCATTGGATATCAAGAACATAATTTGTAGAGAGAGAGGAGGAAAAAAAAACAGAAAACGATATTAATAAAAATATTCTAGGTATTAGCGTGAGATGGTTTCATAGAAATTTCTCAGGAACTTCTTCTGGAGATATGAATACGACAAGTAAGTCAGTGTAGATCCAAGCTATTGAATGTGAGATTAGAGACCTATAGGCTTTGAGTCTTTGTTACCGTACGCTGTTACTTTATTTAGCTGTTTTCCTAATTTCCGGGGTTCGACTTGTGGATAAGTATATCAGACTGAGTATTTGTAAAATAAAATTCCAAAATATTATTATTATTTTAATATACCAGATTTAATTGCAAATCACCTTTTTACCAAGTGAAAACGAAGACGCCCAGACATCAGAGTATGTATACAGTCCCAGTCGTAGAAAAAAGGATACTCTCCTTCTAACTCTGCTGCAATTCATCGTATAAAAATGTGAATGTTACCAACCAATTAGTAATAACATCTACTTGTACTTAAATTATGCTTCAAGAGGCGTCTACATATTGAAATTGTAACAAACTTTAAAAATTTCAATACTAACACTTAATTTTGAAATTATATTTGGATTCTTCGGTAAATTTTACTTTCGGATACCAAATGCGAGGTTATTCGGCCAGGTAGTTTAAAAATTATGCACTTTTAAAGTTTGGAACTCTTAATGTTAAATTCATTTTTAACTGTTGCAAAACAGATTGCACTGTGGATACTTTATTAAGCATAACTCAAGAACCACTGGGCGGAATGCGGTGTAATTTTTTATTCTCATATTTGAAGCTTCTAGAAATCGATTTCTGTTAAAAAAAAAAATTCATAGGTTTCATTTTATATTTATTTTCAAAAATTATTTTTTTAAAATTAATTTTCGAAAAATATATGAATTGTAACCTACGATTTTTTAAAATAACAGAAATTGATTTTTAGTAGTTTCAAATATGCGAATGCAAAAATACAGCTCATTCAGCCTAATAGTTTTTGAGTATTGAGTTAAAAACTGCTTAGAATAGCTGCAAAGAATATGGCATTTATGCATAGAAATTAACTTTGATAATCGTTTCCAGAAGGTATGAACGACCTTCTGTATTCTGTATTCTGCCAGTGCGATCTTGGATTAATTCGACTTCAGAAATTAATTTTATTCGATGTGAAATACATTCGGGAAGATTTCCTTAGAAATATTTTTCATAGAGAATGCACCTAGAGTGAGTTAAAAACTATTTTGTTTTTATGCAATCATGATAATAACATACCTGCCAACATCGCACTAAACTTACGTACAATGTAGGTTAATTTAAACAAGGTTAAACACGTTTCAAACCAGAATTTTTTTTAAGAAATGCAATAAAATACGTTCCGCGCAAGAACATGAAACTAAATATATATTATTTTTTCCAGATATTTTTTCTGGTTAGAAACGTCTTTAACCTGGGTCAAATGAACTCACATTGTTGAGAAGTTTAGTTGAAAGTTCGCGGGTATGCAATAATAAGAGTAAATTTTGAGGGACTGTATCAAAACAGTATCAAGTAATTGATAGATACAGATGTAAATACACTGAAGATAGGTACGTAGATAAATAAAAGGGCAAATGTAAAAATCTACTTTGGTCAAACAGCATTCAAATAACTTGCAAATATTTATATATATATATACATATATGTATGTATATTTTTATAAATGTTTCTTATTTAATATTATGAGAGATAATAAGTAATTTTCTTATTTTAATTTATAAGAAATTTTTCATTTACTTTTAATTATAAAGAAAAGGCCTTAAAATTTCCATCTTCAGCGAAGATAATAATGAACAAGTTGTAACTTAACTTATTCCATTCAAAAAAAAAAAAAAAAAAAAAAGTTATAATAACTAAAGCAGGAAAGTCTAAAGCCAGCTTAGAATGTATTACATTAGATTTTGTTTTCCCGCACATCTCGTCATGAATTTCCAAATCTCCCATTGAAAATCAAGTTCCTTGTGGCGCCATCTATAACAGTTCCTTATAACTACGGTTCATTAGTTGCAAAGTCTACAAATGCTACGAAGTGCATAGTTTGGACAGTAAGAGGACAGGACAGCTCAATTTTTGATATCGTTTAAATTTAATTAATAATCCATAAGTATATTAATTGTATTGAATAAATACATTTACCTGTGAAACTTAATAAGTGAAAAAAAAATTACATTAAAAAACCAATTAACTATGATGTTACACAAAAATATATTTTCAGAATCAAAACTAAAAACTTTTTAAAAGGAATTTGTTTACTTCTCGAAAACTTTCTTTTATTTTAACAATATTCATGATTAAAATTGCCTATCAATTAGACCTTATCCGAAATAGATAATTTTAACATCAGTTATAAAAATACATTTTTAGGATTGATATTATTCTAAATTGTCTGAATAAAAATACACTAGTAAAGGATGAAACATTATCAAATTCAGCAAGCAATGAAATAGTTCTATAGAAGCGTTTGAAAATAGTGATAGTGCTCTTTCTTTTTTTATAAAATTAAATACGAAAGCAATAATTTTCAATATTATGTTATTTTTAAAAACCATGAAACAGTATCCGATTAAGGTTGTCTGGGGCCCAAAGCCCAGTATATTTTCCGGTCCCCTCAAACCAAGATAGTAGCTAGAAAAAAACTTCGGGAGCATTCGGGGTTATCATTAGATATTACGATACGTTTGCTAAGTTAATCAAAATCTTTTTTTTTTTTTTTCAGCAAATGATTGCACAAAATTGCATTTTTAAGATTTTTTTTAAATAAATAATTTATTTTGAGCACTTATCAGCAATGGGCTCAAGGTCGCGGCGTAGTAGGCCTGTGTGAAAATCAGGCCCATCATGTACAGTCTTGAAAAAAAAAAGAAAAAAAAAAACTGAACACCCCCCACTAACTCTGCAACAAATTATCATAGAAGAAATTTACTGGTACCAAACGATTGGGAAATAAAGTCTACTTTTAAATGATGCATATAATATTTGCTTAGAGGGCCATCTACATATCAAAACCAGCCCAAACTTTGTTTTTTCAGTGGCAACACCCAATTTTGACACGATATTTTAAATCTTCTGTTCAAACTATGCTTCCAAATTTCAAGTCATTTGGATGATAAGTTTTTGAATTATAAACACTCAAAATTTAGAGCTTCGAATGTTAAATTACATTTTCATATTTTTATTAATATCTCCTTAAATTATAATCCTAATATGCTAGCCTCATCAGTGGCTGAGAGGTTCTGCTCCCAAAGCTGGTAGACGGGAGGTGCTGGGTTCAAGCTCATGTCGCGCCCGTCGGCCTAATCGTTCGGAGTTTTCCATGGTTTTCTTCGAACCTTGCTTATCTCGCGGGTACCTGTTATTCGTTTTTGTACCTGTCACATTGCACGGGCAAGAACGCCTGGGTGTTCAGGTACCAAGTGGCCAGGAGGTAAGGTACAGTTCCAAGGACGTTGGCTGGATGGTCCGGTCCTGCGACTTCGATTTCTGGGCAGATGGGGGCAGACACCAAGGGGCTCACGATGTCCTACGTTAGCCTGCAGCCCTAACCGGTCAATTCACCACCAACCTTCAACTTCCCGTTCAACTCTCAGTTGAGTAACCCCAGGTTCGCGAATCTAACTGCCGGTTGATTTTTCCGAATTCTTCGTTAACTTCAGGAGAATGGTTATTCGACTCTGGGTTAGTCGACGGCAGGTTGAAATGTGTATATCTCATTGGCCGAAGGGATCACATGACGTAGCAATAGTCTTTATGAGTTCTGTCCTCCCTTGAATCAGTTTTCAATAACGAAACAAAACAGAGTATTGAAAGAGCATAATTGGAGTGTTTACTTTTTGATAAATAAATTTACAAATAAATTAAAATTTTTATTTGGTGGTTTAAAAATATTGTTACAGTCATAAAATGCTCATTTTTACAAAATTTTATATTATTTTTTTTTTAAAGTTTTTTGATTAAAGAATATATATATATTATCTACGTTTAATAAACAATTTTATGACCAGGCTAACACTAATAAGTGGAATAAAAGCAAATAGCGAGCTAGATTTATTTATTTTGCAAGAATATTATATAAAAAGATATTTTCATATATTTATTTCTAATGTATGTGTTTTATTTAACTAAAATAATTGATTACAGATTCAATTAAATTATCTTGGATGAAATTGCATGCTTGGTAGCATTTATCCCTTATACGAGACTCAAAAAAAAAAAGGGGGGGGGGGTTATGTGTAAATTATTATAATTAATATATATATATATTTTTTTAATTTCATCTATAATAATTTAAAAAGCTGTTTGAAAAAATTCTCTTGAACTGCGAAAATTTTCAAATAATCCTCTTAAAAATGTTTCTTTCAAACAAAAATAATTATTTTTAACTAACAAGTACATATTAGTTCAAATTATTTATCTAGTACAAACGGATAAACATTTTTATATATTATAACGATATTTTAACGCAAAATTCCATCTTCTATAATTTTATTCTTTAAACAAACATGAAGTGTAGGAATAAATCTGAAAATTAAGAAAAACTGCTGTTTTTTATTCTTAAAAAAAAAAAATGATTTGAATCTTATATACAATATTTGAGTGTAAGAACATTTGATTTTACATTCGTTAGATGGCGCTACGAAATATTCTCAGTAGATATTTTACGTCTTGAAAACTTTCTCAATAATCACTATAATGTTGACTTTACAGAGTTAAAATATCCTAAAAGAGCTAATAATTAAAAGTAACACATTCTTTCACATTATTATTATTTTTTTTAAATTAACATTTCGTTTGTTCTTTGCATCACAAATAGCATTGAAAACGAAATAAACGTCAAAACACTTATCAACGCAACCGCCATCTTTGCTTCAATTGCACATGCGCGTGTCGAATAAATGGAGCGAATAGGTTAGTGCAGTTACTGAACTTGTGTTTCGTTTTCTCCCCCATTTTCGGCTAGTTGAGTTAGCAGAGAATTTGATTTCAGGGTCAACCGAGAGTTACAGCGTAACTCGCCAGTTGAGGTTGACGGTGAGTTAGGGGGTAAGTGAGGTTATGTCTATCTGTTCAGGAAGGAAGGTTACGTGGTCTTCCGGACTCACGAGCAAATTCTCCTTTTTTCCTCTTCCACTGCTGACGAGCTAGTCACTACTTCTCATAGATTTTGATGTCCGAAGGCTCTTGTAAAGCAAATGCATGTCGGCGAACGTCGGGACTAATTTTCCAGCCTGACGCTCTTGTGTCCGATTACTTGAGACTCACGCTGGAAGCTGGCATGTTCCTCGAGCAATACGTTTCGTTTTTTTAGCTTCTTGGACTAACTGTTGCGACGCGACGACCTGCGTCCTTTTGTATTTATTGATCAGGTGGAGTAACGCACGTTTGCGGAGTTCTTCCTTGGCCGATAGTAGGTGTCCTATCGGCTTTACTCTAGTCTATGCCAGTCTTGTCTGATGTGCTACGCATAAGGGCTCATCAGAGCTTAAATTGGAGAGGTGGTGGATCGTAAAGTCTGTTCGTTTATGATCTGCTTAATCCTTGCTACGTCAAAACAAAATTCATCTACATGAGTAAAACAATATTCTTCCTTATTTTGGATTAGCTTTGACTGCTGCCTTCGTAATAGGCAACCTCTCGCATTCACTGTTTTCCCATGAAAAAATTGGAAGGCAATTTTTTAAGTCACCGCAGAGTACAGTGCCATTTTTTGGTGACAACTAACATGATCTTTAAATATCTCTCGGTAAATAACATAAACAAAGGCTATATTGGGAACATTTATATGGAAACTTAAAAAATATATATAATTTTAAAAAATAAACTTTGCTTAAAAAAATTTAATCAATTTATAGAATTTTACTAATTTATTTATTTTATTTTCTTCTATAAATACCAATTTAAATTGCTGCAGTAACTGATATTTTTAATATAAAACATTTGTTTTTAATATAAAAGTTCTTTCTTGAATTAATTATAATATATAAATTAATAGCACTTATCTTTATTTGTAAATAGATTTCCATCAAAAGTAAAACAATGTTTATAGAGTGAATAAAAGTATAAAATTTCACATAAAATTTAATTAATAGATCAAAAACTATGAGCAAGTTTTAAAAAGGTTAATGCAAAATATAAAAGTAGAGGATTAAATTAAAATTTACTAAATAGTAAGCGATATATTTATTACAGAAAAAAATAATAAGATTAATATACAAAGTTAATGTAGGGTAAACGCGTAAACGTGTTAGTAATGAACACCTTTAAGAAATTTCATTAAAAGTTATTTTTAATTAATTGTTATAATTATTATATTCCAAATTTTTTAACAGTACATTAATTTATCAACTATATTTAAATATATATATATTATTGTATTTAGAATCAGAAATTAAAGCATATTATGAAACAGTCATTTTCAAATAAATTAAACATTTAGAACATCCTTAATTAATATAATATTTATGAGAATAATTAATTGTTCATATTATTTATTGTTATTATCAAAAGATCAATAATTTCATTATTTTAGATAGAAGATTTTAAATACTGAATTTCAGAGAAATACAATTATCAAATTATAGAGGCAATAGAAGGGGGGTCAAATAAAAAAATAAATAAAAAGACTCTTGGATTATCAGTGCATGGAATCGCATTTCCCATTAATTAAATTTTCTGAAAGTATTTGATAGATTACTAGTAGTAATTGATAATACAAATTTAGAAAAAAAGAAATAGTGGCTTGAATGTTTTAAATACTAAATTAAAAGTATTTTAAAATCAAATTGCAGAATTAACGTTTGGATTCCCCGACCTGAAAATTTGCTAGTTTCATTACTACAATAATGTAATTAATATTTATAGTATTCTTTAATATACAGATATGAATTATCAAACATTGAAGACAGAAAGTAAGGTTCTCATGGAGTTAAAGCCCTTCTTATTCAAATGAAGATCAATTTTTAAGTTACACGAGTTGTTAAAAATCTATTACTTCCTGTTTTCAATGTTTGATAATTCATCTCTGTATATAAAATAATGCTACAAATATAAATTGCTCTTTTTTTTTTTTTTTTTTTTTTTTTTTTTGTTAGGGATCTATTTAGGAAATTTTTGGGTCCTTAAAAGGAACCTTTATAAAAATTTTCATCTTAAAACAGCACCTTTGACAAAATTTTTCACCTTAAAACAGGACACTTCACAAAAATTTTCATCTTAAAACAGAGCCCTTCACAAAAATTCTTATCTTAAAACAGCACCTTTGACAAAAATTTTCATCTTAAAACAGAGCCCTTCACAAAAATTATTATCTTAAAACAGACCCTTCATACAATTTTTATCCCAAAACAGGCCCACCTTTCTCAAAATTCTTTGTCATAAAAATAGAACTTTCACAAAGCATTTTCGCTTACAAACTGAATCTTTCGTAAATTTAATCATTAAAAAATAAAATCTGACCTGTCACAAAATAATTGAGTCAAAGTACATATTACTTAGCTTTTTTATACATAAAAAAGTTCCTGTGTAAAGGATAGATAGATACAATTTCGAATTCACAAAATTATGACTTGAATTTTTACTAATATAAAAAAAAAAAAAAAAAAAACTTTTCACAATTTCACAAAAACAGGACCCTGTGAGAAAAATCTGGACAGACCCCTGATTGTAGTAATGAAACAAGCAAATCTTCAGATTAGGACCTCGGATGTCAATTCTACAGTTTTGTTTTGAAATAATTTTACTTTTATTTAAAACATTTAACCCACAGTTACATTTATTTCACATTTGTATTACTTAGTATTACAAGCATCGCTTTCAGCCATGAGACCCGACGATTGTATACAGAAATATGATGACATGAAATATTTTCTTTGATTTTACTGAATGAACGGTAATAAGGCACACAGCAGTACGGCATTTTAGAAATAATATAGAGTGGACATAAAATCTTACCCTGATTAAAATAATTTATTGCAGAAAAACTAATATAATTAGGCCTATGCTTGTTTCAATATATTGTAAAGGCATTTATGAAGATTTAATACAAGTACTTACGTCAGTAAATTTCGATGTGAGCACCCTTGGTAGCTCGAAGAGTGTCAAGGCGGAATTCCATTTCTCTCCCCGTGTTGCCCGACATTTGGGCTGTCACACTAGACACAGCATCTGTGATCCTGAGCTTGGCCGTTTCATTGTCTTTTACTGGTCTTGCAAGCACTCTGTCCTTTATGTACACCCAAAAGAAAAAAAAATCTATAGGAGCAATATCGGGTGAGTAAGGAGGCCATGGTCAATCCCGTCCGATCTATCTTTCAGGTAATTTTACATTAAAAAAAAAAAAAAAAAAAAAAAAAAAAAACAACTTAAGAACATGACTTTTCCACAATAAAATTTTTACAATATTACATTCAATGGTTATTTCGTAATAATTTTTTGTAATCAGGTAAAGACTTTATGACCACCCTGTATATTACTTTTCATTTACAAATGAACTTTCTGTTTAAAAAAGCCCAAATCTGTGCAAAAAATTGTAGCTTTCAAGGAACTTCTATGAGGCGATCAATGTAAATATTACGACAGCATACCATAGATAGCAGCGGCATCTATCAGTGTTAGCTGACTTCCATTTTTGAGTGGAATGCGATATGCATTTATATTACTCTGACATGCTGAATAATAAACTTTTCGATTGCATTATTATTTTTTTTATGGTATTACAGATTTTTTTTTTATATATTACGTTAAACGATGATTACACAGGTGCCTTTCAATGTCAACATAGCAATGGCTTTCCTATGCGGTTTTTTGCATTTAGTGCGTATGTTCTTGCTAAAAATTGTAAAAGACAGTACTATTTCATATATTCTAAGTTAATAATTATTTCATACATTACATTTAAACCGTTACTCTCCAAAAATTAATGTGAAGTTACTATTATCATGAAATGTTCTATTCTACCTCTGCTTAATATTATTTATAGATAGTTTATTTTGTTATAATTATTATAAACGGCTTAACTCTTGACTTGACATTTTTTTTCATTTTAGTACAACAATGCTGTTTTCCAAAGCACCATACTGGATTACGAGGGATCATTTTTAGAATAGTGAAACAATGTTAATTTAATTTTTGATCAATCATTACTGTGTCAAAAACAAGTTCACATGTGCAAAACAGTACTCTTTTCCAATTTTTAATTGATGTTTAATGAGAATAAAACTACAAAATATTGTCATTATAATTTATACCTGGTTTAATCCTTACTCTGCTATGAACTTTTTCATATGAGGAAAACATTGTTCTTTCTCACATTGGCATAGGGGTTTAAGAGAGATTATATTTAGAATATCGAAAAAATACAAATTAATTTTGACCTTGCTTATTTATCCGTTACCCTGCCATATATTTTTTGACATGAACAAAACAATGCTCTTTCCCAAATTTGAATTGATGTTTAGAGGGTATAAAAACATTGTTATAAAAAAACATCGTTATAATAATTTATACCTGGCTTAACCATTAGGTATACTCTGCAAAAAATTTTCATATGAACGAAACAATGCTCTTTCTAAACTGATGTTTAGAGAGGGTAGAATTGCAAAAAATTGTCATAATAATTTTTACTTGGCTTAACCATTACTTTAAATTTTTTTTCATATGAACAAAACAAAACTCTTTCCTCAGTTTGAATGCAACTTCAGAGAGATTAGAATTGCAAAATGTTGTTATCATAATTTATACCTGGTTTAACCTTTGCATTTTTTTATATGAGCAAAACAACTCACTTTCTTACATTAAGTATAGGGATATAAGAGAAATTACATTTAGTATAATGAAGCATTGTTGAATTAATTTATATCTTGCTTAGCCTTTAAAGATCTTTAAAGTTGATTATTTCTTCATTACTGAACTGTGGCCATTTTGCGCCATCTGTTTTTAACACACTAACTTATTTTGTTTCATTTAATTTCTTCGTCCCACTTTAGGTCTAATATTTCTCTTAATATGTTCAGAGGTCCAGACCTCTGTTTATTGCTTTTATCTTTCCTATCGGTTTTCTTACCATCCTTTCCTTCTCAGATTTGAGTTTCGGCGCTTACTAGCTGATTAGCCGTCCTCTTGATTTAAATTTGTACTCCTCTGATAGTGTATCTCCTCCTATTATACAGCATGATACCAACTAGAAAACATACTCGGGTTCGGGACTCGAGCCATACAACATCGTCTGATTGGATGGGTCGTTCTCTTCAAAGACATCGTCCTTTTTCTCTTGATAATCAACATAATAGTCCGCAAAGTTTAAATGAACAGATTTCCCACACAAACACTACAGCAACGTCTTCAAATATACAACAAAATCTACAATTCCAGTAATCTGGACGTCTACACATAGATTATAGAGCTCCTTACTTTTCGTATGAGGATACTTCATCGGAAGTGAGATGCTACCGTAAACACCCAATGAAAGCTTTTGCTGATAATCAATATAATAACCTTAACAATTCAGGCCCACATAGTCCAAATGAGTAGATACCCAAAATAGCTTATACTCAGTCAGAAGGTATGCGACCGGGAATACCCAAAAATTGCTAATTCTTGTACCAAATCTATTAATCATAATAACTTAAGTTCCTAAATAGGCTGATAACTAGTATTGAAGATTCTAATTTTATAGATAAAACTAAATCATGCCTTCCCTATATCCTAAAAGATAAACATTCTAAACTAAGTAAACAGGCAATTAATAAAATCAAAGACCTACAATTTATCCTTTCTGATATTGCAGCAAACAACAATATTAAATCACAGATTGCAAAAGAAGTCTCCAAAAATTATAAATCAGAAAAAGCCAAACTACTACAGTTGTGGACCATCCTTCTCCCGTTGAAGTTTTGAGTTCTTTAATCACTTAGATCTTATAAAAGCTCCAAAAAACAAAACAAAACAAAACAAAAAACAGAGGAGGTGTAAGTAGCTTTGGCAAATCGTATACCTTCTGTAGAAGACCTGCGAACTATTACTACTGAGGTCTTACTAGATCATACTGCTCAACTTAACGAAATGACTATTCTTCAACAAAAAATCATTAGTAAAATACAGGAACCTCTACGTGCATCGCTCGCTACAGAAGACTTTAATTTTCTATTGTCTGATGTTTTACAAAAGATAAAGAAATCAGAATAGGTGCCAATTATTGATGTCTTATAAAAGCTCAACAAATTGGAAAGGCGCAGACCTCTATGTCAGATACTATACCTACCATGGATGACCTACGGACATTAATTTCTACAGCTTAATATAATGAAAATTTTAATTCTCTCATCCCTGATGTCTTAAATATGCTCTACAAATCAGAGGAGATCCAGATCACCGTGGAGGATCTAAAATCTATTACCATTGAAATTTTACTAAATCATTTTGCTCATATTAAACAAAATTCCTTCATCACTAATGTCTCACAAAAGTTTCAAAATTCAGAAAAGATGCAAGCCGTGATTATGGATAGTATTCCTTCAATGGAGGATCTCCGAGTTGCTTCCGAAGCCCTACCAAGTTATACTGCTCAATTAAAGAAAATTTTAATTCTCTAGTTATTGATGTATTACAAAAGTTTAAAAAAAAATCAGAAGAGGTGCAAGTCCGCATGCCTTCTATGGAGGACCCACGGACCGTTACTACCGAAGTCCTGTTAAATCATACAGCTCAACCTAACGAAGTTTACAATTCACTAATTATTACCGTCTTACAAAAGCTTAAAAAATGAGAAGAGGAACATGATACTGTGGTGGACCGTATCCCTTCTGTGAATAATTTGCGAGTCATTACAGCTGAAGTCTCATCTAACCACACTGCCCAACTTAACGACAGGGCTACTCGTTTACAAAAAATCCTTAATAAAATACCGGAAACATACGCAAATTCAGAGAAAATAACAGAGGGGACAAATACCAACAGCAAGACAAGATTAACTTATAACTGGCATTGTCTCAAATATCAAAAAGCCATTCTATTAGATATATCACACTCAATAACTTCTGATGATATCAAACACAACATAGCAGGAAACTATTATAACCCAGAAAATTTTCGTCCACTACGTTCAAGACCCTCTATATCATCATCTAGTAATAATTGGTTTATTACTAATACCAATATCTACTTTGAAATTGCTCATTCCTAATAGAGACCTCTACATAGAATCAACTCTATACAGGATTAAATCCCATACAACAGTGTTCAGGTGCTTTCAATTTCAGCAACTATGTCACTTATCAAAATCCTGTGCGAACTCTGTTCTCTGTTACAATTGTGGTCTGGACCATGTTGATAAGGATTGCTGAAATCCACCAAATTGCATAAACTGTACCACTTCAAAAAACAACTTCAAAGAACACATAAATCTCAAATTGCAATTGCCCTTGTAAGCAAGCATATTCAGTAAAAAGATCTCGACTGAACAATGAATTCCAATCTATGTATATTCAGAAATGCTTCAATTAACAACTAAATCCTGTTTATAATCCTGTTTGTAATATTCTTCTCAGTCTACATTATCTTCCCAGTTCGTCGTGGATTGGATTTAATCCCCAGCCTCCATGGTCTCCTATGGCTCATAATAGCTCGTTTTAGGTCTTTTACTATTCAAGCTTTTGTAAATAAAAAAATGTAAAGTTTACGCTGCCATTTATCATCTGTTTCTCATTATTCTATCTAATCTACTCATTCTCCATGTTTTTGTTATATACATTTCTACAATTCACCACATCGCCCTCTATCCCGCTTACCGGCGGGTTCAGCTTCGGCTAAATTTTGTATTTTGTTAAACCTCAATAAAGGGAACCGGGAGGGATATTTATGCTCTAAAGACTTGGTTTCCTTGTCTGAGGTGTCCCTCTCAGGCAGTCAAATTTCTTTCTGTAAAATCAACTGTTTTTGTTTACAGTTCACACTCTCCCGGCTTAAAATTATGAGAAAAAGTTGTGTTCAGAAAAGTATAAAGTATAAATGTGTTGGGTGTAATAAAAATGCTTGAATAGTGAGTGTGAATACACCAGAATACACTGTAGAAACAGGTAGTACATAAAAATAAAATACATACTTAAAAAAAAAACATAAATAAGTATTACAAAATTAGCAAGGTAATAACTAAGAAATAACTTATAAAGTAAAAAATCGAAAGTAAACATATGCATATTTGGAGAGAATAGAACAATAATTGTACAAAATCAACAAGATGAGTACAAATTGAAGATTTAATTAAAAAAAAATACAAAAGAAAAGCGCAATGGAGATATAAATTTCTGTATTAAGAGAAGTAAAATGAAATAGAAAAGAAAAACAATAGCTAAAAATAAGCTATAATGAAATATCAAGCAAAAATTATACATTACTTAATATATAGTGTATTATATTAATAATGCTGGATTGAAAAGAGGTTATATAATTAAAATAACATTCATAATACCATGATATAAAAAAATATAAAAAAAAATTAAATCACCTGTGTGAAAAAAATTACAGGGTGTTCAGACTGAAACGCGCTTTAATTTTTTACCTGTTGGAGGAGATACGCATTGCAACTATCTAAAAAGATCGTGGACATGCTACGGTCATGTAAATTGCAAAAATGTCCAAAATAAGGCGAGAATTAAGATTATGTTGATGAAATATTCCTGCAATTAATTTTCAATTGCACTTTTTCAATTTTTATACAGCTTCTGGGTTTTATAAGTTATATTTCGAAAAATTTTCACCGTGCATAAATTGAAATCTTACAAGTACAACAGTAAAAATTTCAATCTTCTACACCAAAATTCACCGTTCGAATGTTATGAAATTTCGGAACTTTCCGGTCTGACTGTTTATGTGCTTGGTGACCTAAAGGCATGTGTCAGGTCTCTTAGAATCAGCTGCAAGAGTTGAAAGCTATTCTTAAGGGATTAGCATATTGTATGTATTGTATATGTATCTATTGTGTACCGTTAAAGGCGTCCTTTAGAAAATCTTAATCCGAAGGGTGGCGAGTGGAACAGAATGAAGGAAGTATTTCCATTGCAATGTGGTCTCTCATAGATAAAAAAAAAGCTATTGCACCCTTTTGTTTAGGAAGACAGATCCGTCAAGAGGGAGGAAGGGTTGTCAAGGACCCTTGGAAACAGAGGAGAAACCCCGTAGAAAGGAGGGTGCTTTGCAGTTTACAAGAGAGAGAAGGTTAGTTCTAGCGTGGTGGCGAAGGGTGAAGGTTGCTCGAGAAATGAGCGCTGAGACCGGAGTGAGTTCGAACGCAGGATTGGAGTGTGTGAGATTAATAGAAATCTCGGTTCTGAATAAATGAACGTAGTCTAGCGGTACACGTCGAGCGTTTTCTGTAATTTTTTTGATTTAGTGTTAAACTGGATAATTTACATCCGAGTTTAAATGTAAATAGTGTTAATAAATTGTTACTTTAACTTTAATTGAAAGAGTTAGGTTTTTCTTGAATATACATCAAGTATCGTGCCCGATATCACGTTTTCATATCGGTGGTGGCAGCATATCAAAAGACCGGATTTATTTCGAAGTTGTGTGGACGGAGAAGTGGAATCCGACAATGTTGGCAGCGACGGGATTGAATCACCGAAGACCAGTGCCAGTTAGCCATGTTACTGAGAGTTTGTGCCGGATCGTCTAGAGGAAGTGTTTGTGCTCTATCGTCTAAGACCAGCGCCAGTTAGCCGTATTAAGTCAGTTTATGCCGGATCGTCTAGCGGAAGTGTGTGTGCCCTATCATCGTAGACCAGTGCCAGCTAGCCTATCGTCATTACGGTGAAGTGAATTAGTGGTGGTGCTGTGTTAGTGTAGTGTTGTGCGTAGTGTTTTTTGTGCATTGTGAAGCAAGGTGCAGTGATTGTGGCCCGAGAGTGCAAGATTTACCCTGTGGAAAAGTGAGCAGAGAATTGCCCCAGCGAATGAAGTACGAGGTAAGGTGTTTTGATCATTTTACTCTACTGACATTCTCGAACCTATTTTTTTTATTTTATTGTGTATAATTGATGGTAATTTGGGTTAATGTTGTTGGTTAATTTATAATAATTTAGGTGCAATATAATAATTGGTCTAAATCAAATGAGATATTAACAACCATTTTACACTATTGTTTTAAGAAAAGGATCTTATATTAATTACTAGAAGTGATTTTCTAATTGTTTTAAACGGATAAGATTAATGATTAAAATTAATGCATTGTGTTAATAGTTGGAAGGAATAATTGAAATTTCTTAAATTTAAATTATTATTAAAGTAATATTTAAATTAAGTGATATTGTTTGCTTTAAGTTTGAAATATTGATAGTAAATGAGGAAAGCAAATTTATGTAGAATTTAAATTAAATTGAAATAACCTTCAAGGAAGAACTGAAGGCCCAGAGAAAAAAAAACTGCTGTGATTTACTTTTTAAGGTGAGAACTAATTTTGAAATTGAAATATTTTATTGAGATTTATGTGTATTTCATGCAAATTTTTGTTAGGTGGATATTTTTATGTAGTGATTGGCATCAGTGTTTTATTCAAATTGCAACGTATCAGTATTATTGTGTAAATTGTATTTTATTATTTATGATAAATTTAAAATCTGTATTGCATACTAATCAAATTGAAATTATTGTTACTTTGTTATTGGAAGCAAATTGTGGGGTATCATTGTTTAAGGAAATTTATTATTGTATTATTACTTATTTGAAATATGTTAAATAGTATAATATGTGGAGGTAACTTATGAGGGTAGGATTTGAGGAAGTATTAATTTGATATTGTGATTAAGTATTGTTGTAGGGTGGTAATAATTATCAGTAGAAAGTATGGCTTTCTTACTAAAATTAAAAAGGGTGGATCTTCAGGCGATATGTGAAGAGTTAGGGATTGAAGTCTCGGAAGATGATACCAGGTTTAAGCTTAAGAAAAAGATAGTGGAGAGCGACGAATATGAAGAGGGGGCCGTTATGGAATTATCTAACACTATTGTTACGGAGCGGTTAGAAAACTTAGAAAGGGAGGAAAAGTTACAACGAGAAAAGCTAGAAAGGGAGGAAAAGTTACAACGAGAAAGGTTAGAAAGGGAGGAAAATTTAAAGTTACAACGAGAAAAGTTAGATAGAGAAGTAAGGTCTGAAAAATTGAGATTGGAACATGAGTTAGAGTTGGAAAGGATAAAAATTCAGAGTTCGGCAAATAACTCTAATGGGACTAGAGAATCTAATCATGAGAGCAGCCTAGAGAAATTGATTAAAAGTGTTAAAACTTTGTCTATCAAGGTTCCAGAAGGGACTGAGGGATGGAATCTCTTTTTTAGCAGTTTAGAACGGGCATTCCAAACAAAAAATGTATCGGAAACCCAACAGGCCGAAACAAATTGAGAGTTATGAGAAGTTAAAGGAATTAGTTCTAAGGGAACACGAGCCGACACCGAAGGCGTGTTTGGAAAATTTCAAGAAGGCTAGAAGGAATCAAAATGAAACTCATGTATTATTTGTGTCACGTTTAATAGCAACGTGGGAAAATTACTGTAAGATTAGAGGTGCAGATACGTATGAGAAGGTTAATCAGTTAATTGTCACGGATAAGTTGTTAACTACTCTAGATGAGGAAACCGCGACGCATGTTGGATTAACTCAGCACAGTAATTGGTTAGAAGTTTCTAAAATTGCCAAGGAATGTGATAATTTCTTTGATGCTAAACAAAAATCTTATGCGGTAACTTATAAGGGTTATAAAGGTAAAGAAAGGTATGTGAATAATGAAGATTCTAGAAGGACAAAAGATGAGGGAGTTAGTAGTAATTGGAGACAAAATGGGAATAATGAAGTTAGTCCATTTTTGGGTAGAAAACCGGAATATAAGAAACCTAATGATAAGACGCCTATCTGTTTCAAGTGTTCTCAACGAGGACATGTTCAGCGATTTTGTACAAAAGGAAATAATGAGGGAAGTAATCAAATTAATAACCGACAAGAACCAAGGGCTAGTATCAATAATGTTTCAGTGCGAGGAATTAAAGAATTACCAAGGGGAGCGAGTATGGCAAGAATCGGAGCAAGAAGGAATTGGAGAACTAAAGTTATTGGAGAGAAATTAAATAATCTCGAGAAAGTAGAAGTTAGTGTAAATGGGAAGATAACAAAAGGATTGGTGGATTCTGGTTGCCAAATTAGTGTGGTTCATAAAGATTTAGTACCAGCAGAGAAACTAAGAGGGGCTGGTAGCATCTATTTACAGGGGATATTTGGTAAGGCCGTGAAATCGCCATTAATTCAGTTACCTTTAGCTATTCCAAAACGTGGTCAAACTAATGTAATTCATCAGGATGTACTTTGTGCAATAATTGATAATAGTAAGGAACAGGTAATTTTACATCCTGACGTGGCTAATGAATTATCAGGGTTAAACAACGAGAAATCATTAAGAGAATCGGTAGAAAGGGAATGTAAGGAAGATCGTGGGAATAAAGTGAAGGAAGGGGAAAGGACTAGGAATGATAATAATAACCGTTATGTCGTAGAAACGAGATCGGAATATTTACAAAGTCATGAGAAGGAAAAAGCCGAGGTAGAGAAAAGTAAGATTAATCAAGTTACGGAAAGTAGTCTAAATGTATTTCAGGAATCCCAAATGAGTTGTAAGGATTTAGAGAAAGCTTGGGAATTGGCTGAAAATGAGAGAGGGTCTTATTATATTGTGAATGGGATGTTATATCATAAAGAGAAATTAGTAGGTGAAACTGTAGCTCAATTAGTATTACCTAAAATTAGAAGGGAGGAAATTCTAAAACTAGCGCATACCTCCTTATATGGAGAACATCACGGAGTTAAGAAAATGTTAGAAAGAATCAAGCCTTCATTTTTTTGGGAAAATATGGCAGAGGAATCTAAAACGTTTTGCAAGTCATGTGTAGAATGTCGATTAACGAGGGAAATGAATGTGAGTAATAAGGAGAAAGAGAAAATATGTCGACTTGCAGTTATAGTTGAGTTAGGGGACGGGAGTAAGAAACTGGTGTATCAAGATGAAATGAGAGCATTTATGGCTAAAAATAAAGTAGTCGATATTGTCTTGAATAGTGACGGGGAGTTTGAAGACTGTAGGAAAGATCTGTTGTTAGACCGAGAACAACCGGAAAATAAAGACAGGAAGGGATTTGAGATAAAAGGGTTAACAAATATTCAAGTTGGGGACATAAAATCAATCTTAAGGAAAAATAAGGAATTATTTATGGGTCCTATCGAACTGGTAGAAATGGAGAAAAATCGGATTGGTCGTAAACCGGAGAGGGGTAAGATAAGGCAGAAATTGTACAATGTCTTTATTACGTACAAAGAGGACTGGGACAGACAGGTGCCTGATTGGTTAGAGGAAGATTTAATTGGGACATCAGAGGCAGAAGTTAGCCATTCAAGCGGGTGCATCACGAAAAGGGATGTACCAATTAAGTTAACGAGGAAGGACTGGAGGGAAAAGGTAGTACCGCCCCCAGCAATCTCAGCCTAAGGACTGACATTGAAATGACATAATACTAGTGTAACTTTATTTTTTTTTGTGTATTTATAATTGTATGTGCATCCTGTGTTTATAACAGTGTATTAGCATATTGTGTAATTTTTTTTTGTAGTTATCACATTAGTATATGGTTCATTAGAGATGTCAGTAGTTAAATTTTCAGACACCTTGAAATATTTATGTAATTGTAGTAATGAAGAAACCTATCAAGGAACTGTTGAACTCTTCTCAGACATTACATAGTTTGAGGAAAATTAGCCCCTAAAAGGCATATTTTCCGCTAAGGTGGGGGTGTCAGGTTTCTTAGAATCAGCTGCAAGAGTTGAAAGCTATTCTTAAGGGATTAGCATATTGTATGTATTGTATATGTATCTATTGTGTACCGTTAAAGGCGTCCTTTAGAAAATCTTAATCCGAAGGGTGGCGAGTGGAACAGAATGAAGGAAGTATTTCCATTGCAATGTGGTCTCTCATAGATAAAAAAAAAGCTATTGCACCCTTTTGTTTAGGAAGACAGATCCGTCAAGAGGGAGGAAGGGTTGTCAAGGACCCTTGGAAACAGAGGAGAAACCCCGTAGAAAGGAGGGTGCTTTGCAGTTTACAAGAGAGAGAAGGTTAGTTCTAGCGTGGTGGCGAAGGGTGAAGGTTGCTCGAGAAATGAGCGCTGAGACCGGAGTGAGTTTGAACGCAGGATTGGAGTGTGTGAGATTAATAGAAATCTCGGTTCTGAATAAATGAACGTAGTCTAGCGGTACACGTCGAGCGTTTTCTGTAATTTTTTTGATTTAGTGTTAAACTGGATAATTTACATCCGAGTTTAAATGTAAATAGTGTTAATAAATTGTTACTTTAACTTTAATTGAAATAGTTAGGTTTTTCTTGAATATACATCAAGTATCATGCCCGATATCACGTTTTCATATCGGTGGTGGCAGCATATCAAAAGACCGGATTTATTTCGAAGTTGTGTGGACGGAGAAGTGGAATCCGACAGCATGTATAGGTGTAAAAGTTTTAGAAAATTATTTAGAAATATTGGCATGATCATGTGTCTTAAAGTACCAGAATTTCTCCTGTAATCCGTTTTGGCTCGGGCGTCCCATTAATAGGACACATGTCTTTACACTGACTTATTGTATTGTCTTAACAACTATTTTGTTATTATCTGTATGTTATAATAATAGTAGCTTCCTATGCATTTCGTATTATGACTTTATTTATGTTTCAGCATACTGTAATAAAACAACAAAAAATCTCTTTGCACAGTTTTCCATTATTTTATTTCAAACATTTGTTTCACTCTTAAAATTTCAAATAGCAAATCTTTTCCAAACGAATAATTTATGATGAAAAATAAAAAAAAACATAGTAGAAATTTGTTAAGTCTGTTTAATTCTGTTTTTATGACGAGATTTTCTAAACGTCTTCAAAAATTCTTCCTTAGCCTAATTGTCATATTAATAGTACACAAAATAACTATTTTCCTTAAATTTCAGCAAACTTTAACTTTTGTGATTTGTATAGTTACTTTTAGTTTTTTTTAACGTAAATAAAAAATACCCCCTTCCTTCCTAAAGAAAAAAAAAATCAGACCCAAAATGGTTGAAATTCATTGTACGATGAAAATCTGTAAATAAACCATAAAATGCTGTAAATTGATGTACGAAATTAGATACTACCGTGGTAAGTATTCATTGTAAAAATTGCATTACTAATTATTTCAAAGCATAATCTTCAATAATACTGCTTCGTCACTAATTCATTCATTATAGCTTTGGTGTTCATTGTATGGTGCATCGACATTATTCTACATGTTATTTTTAATTCTTTTGGTTTGATTTTTTACAAGCACAAAACGGATAGAAAAATTATATTATTTCGTATACATTGAGGACTCCGTTTCATATGATGACGGTAATAAAATAAACTAATCGATTGTTTTAGCAGATAATTAAGAATATGCACTCATAAAGTTTATGAATATTCATGGAGTAGATTAAAAGGAGGTAGAATAGAGCAGATGTACAAAGTAATATCCAACTGTTCATTACAGTCATATGAACTCACATATGCTACACATGTCTATAGGTCGCTAAGTAGTTTCATTAACTGCTGCCACACTCGGAAGCATTTGCAACAGTTATGAATAATGATAAATTTTCAAACGGCAATTACATGAGATAACACTTCGTTTTATTCCTGACATTTTAAGTTTATGGCTTGGTGAGATTATTTACAACTAGTTGTATTTCGATGATATATTTTAGTATATATTTTGTTTTCTTGGTTGCTTCTTCTACAAAAAATATTTTATTTGGCAGGTGGAATGCAAAAATGTATTTTACAAGCAAAAATATTTTAGAAAAATTGCTGTATTACTGAATTAAAAATATTCCACAGTGTTCAGTCCACAAGTAGATTTCAAAACTTAAGAAATTTAGCGAATTATTTACTTTGATCGTTTATAAAGAGCATTATTATTATAAATAATTTTAAAATCTGCGACAAAGCTTTCGCTATAGCTTAGTCACCTATCTATTTATATGATACGCAAGTGAGATGACGATTCCGAGCAGAACCCATCCATCTAACAGCAATTTCCTATCAAATTTCAACATTTTTCGTTATAACATCTGCCAACAATTAAAAATCCACAGTAAAATTTTTTCCACAGCAATTAATTTTCTATTGAAAGATCTCGACAGGAAAAATGAAAATTAAATAAAAAGTTTCAAGAAAGAAAAAGAAGATGAATATGACGTCATATTGGAAGTATAACAGATTTTCAAAGAGCTCCTTATAATACAAGGAGCATAAATATAAGTAAGTACAGAAAGCAAGTGACTAAGACGTCAGTAGGTGAATATATAACGTCATATGAGTTTCAGAAACGTATTGAATCGTAATAAAAACACGATTATGGAAATATTGGCATAGTTTAACATTTTGAGGTTCTCTAAATTCGTTTTCGCTATTTTAAAATTTATTTCACATATATACATACGTGTGTGTATGGCATGTATATTAGAATTTCCACAAATGTTAAGGTCCCCAGAGTTCATTCTTAGTGAAGAACTGAAATAAAGATATTAAAACACACATAAATAACGCCTGCATTTTCAGCAATTAAAGATATACAATTATTATACAGACATACATACATTAAATACAATAATCCAACATGGAGTGAAAAAATAATCTGACTCTGGCTAATTTTTCACTCCATGTTGGATTACTGTATTTAATGTATGTATGTCTGTATAATAATTGTATATCTTTGAAATAAGGATTTCAGATTTAAAAATAAAATAAAATAAACATGTTTATATTTTTTGAAATACAAGTCAGTAAAAGCTATTTGTGCTGATATTGCATTCAATCTATATCTGTTTTCTTTTATTAAGATAGATCAATAATTGCTCCTCTGTTGTGTCATTTTATTTACATCAGATAGCAAATTTGTTGTTAAAACTCCCGAGGCGCAGGCATTAATCAGGCCTTGAACTTAAGGAAAACTGACATGAAACGTTATGGTCGATGAATAGTATATGAATATTTTTATCAATTATTTCAAATTTAAAGTGAAAACCATGATTTCTACCCACCGTCCCAGGACAGACATTTACACTAGTATAAAATAAATGTCATCCGAAAAAGGATATAACAGCGAGATTTTATGGTGCGGCTTACAATTCAACGCCAACTCAATAAAACCGGAATCTGCATGCTTAATGTTAGTGAATTGTTGGATTTGGCGACAAAATTTGGGCACTAAACATTTTTTTTTTCAATATTACAGGAATCAAGCTTCTATGATCTATCAGTGATCTTTTTGCCTGAAAGCTGTTTTCCACCACAAGGTAACCTTCGCTTTATTTAATCGCAAAGTTTCTGTCATTAAATAAGACAAAATTTTCAGTTTTAAAATAGTGGTTGCTAGGTGACCACGGGCCACTGATTGAAGGCCGATATTTTATGACATACAAGAGACGAATTTATCGAGAATATTCCAGATTATCAGTGATATGAAGTCATAAAATTTCTCTCAAAATCAAGTGGGAGCCAACATGCTTACATACATATTTCCTTTAACAGTTCATAAAGATGAAGATTTCGCATGTATAATGTATCTCATAGTAGGGTTGAAATGTGTATGATAATAATGAAACACTTTCCAACATTCATTCATAGTTTATAATTTACAAGCATTCCATTCTTCGATAGTCTATAGATAACGAATGGTTTTCTTTTTTTGTTTAATATCCCAATACATTTTCCACCTTTTAATCATGGTCAAAGTCTGAAAAAATATAAAGAAAAAACATTTTCATATTTTTCTTTGTCAAACTATGCTATCAAAAATTGATGCATCCACTCGAAATTTATTATGTCAAATAAAATTCTCTCATGAAATTTGTTAAAAAAATATTCAATGTCAATACAAAATAAATCCAATGGCATGGCATAATCTGGGAAAAAAAATACGAATTGCCCAAGAGAATTCCTAGAAAATACTTTTTTTTGCTAGAAACAATATATTACTTCAAAAAGTATGAGTCTAAAAAAAAAAAGAAGGGTGGGGGGGGGGAGGCGGAGGAAGAGAGAAGCTTTTTTAAGGTAATTCATACACAAACTTTTCTGTATTTTTCTCCATTTTTTTATAGCCAGCTTATTCGAGGAGAGCAATTCTGTGTAAATACATTCACACATTTTCTTAGGATTATTTACAGCATATATTAAAAACATGCTTATATTTCAATTACTAATGCATTAAAAATGTATTACTGCTAATATTATTACGTGATAAAGAATCTTCAGAAACATTTACCTCAAATTTTTGAGTTTTTCAACATTTATCGCCTGTTTTTTCTACGAGGCTTCTAAATGGTCCGTATTTTCTGAATAGCATTTTTCATACAAAAATCTTCTTTTTAAATTTTTATTGCAATTTTTGTAGAAATCTGCCTCGAATGTTTCTTCTATTGTAAATGTTGCAGAAAACAACCACGAAAATTTTTCTTAGGAAAAACAAAGAAAATATTGATATTAAAAATTCGAACCATTTGGGAGCCTTTTTTGTTACTATTACTATGCTGGAATACCATATCTGGCAAAAAGATAGTTGAATTCACGAAATCAATCCATTTTTAAATTATTTCATTACTCCACGAATTACTTGTAATATATATTTACTCATAAGTTGGAGAATCATAAGCGCCCAAGTACAAAAACTCTTTCATAAACCAAAGTTCGTTTTTCTACTTGTTGCCATTAAATGTTTTGAAGTATTGCATTTTTATTTATTATTCTACTTTTATTTAAAATTAAGCTATTTTAAACGATAAAAACAACTAGCAGCGTTTTTCTGGCAAACGATAATTTACACATGGTGTCACAATTTTTTATTTATATTTATTTATATAACATTAAAATATGTATTATTAATAATATTATTGATTAAAATAATTTTAGAAGACTTTTCCTAAAGCCATTCAAATTTCTGCTTATTCCCGTTACCACGAAAGTGAAGATACCCAAGTTCGAAGAATAATCAATTTTATGAAACATTTTCCTTCCAGGAATAACTTGTAGTATAGTATATTTTCAATTGTCTGGTAGAGTAAAATAAAAACATTGTTTATCGAAAAGAAAAAGAAAAAAGTCTCCTTCCTTGTTTCTATATGTATCCATAACAAAAATATTATTTATATATGTATATTTTATCTTTTGAAATATTAATGTTATACTTTCTACTCATATTTCAAATTTAATTACTGAATAGGAATTTTTTTTTAATTGTTCTTTACTTGCAAACGATAATTTATTTATGATGTTGCAGTTCTATATATACATACAGTAGCTTGTATTTGCTTTCGGATACGCATGTTTTCAAGATGTAATTATTAAAAAAAAATAATCGACCAAATATTAACTAAATGACTTTTTCATATATATTGTCATTTAAAAAAGAAATTGTTGGAAAATAATATGATCAACTTAAAAAATAAAATCTTTTGTTTAAAGAGCACATGAAACAATTTCCAACAACAGTTTGAACAATCAACTATTTTGTTCAACATTTTGTTAACAGCTTAGTTGTTGCACCGATTACCTTTTTTGTATTTTAAATGAATATAGACAACAAAAAATTGACAACTATGTCTTTTACAGCTTGAACAAAAATAGCAAGATGTTATTTATTAATTATAAATTCTAGTTAAAACAAAATTATATATTATTTCCGCTAGTGTGGCGTCGAAGGAACGGTAAAATGAAAATGCATATGAAAAATTAACTACCAAGCTACCGTTATTTTAAAATTTAAAAAAAAAAAAACCTTATTTTATGTTAGAATCTTTACGATTAAATAAAGCGAAGATTGTCTTTCGGAATCTGTGGTGGCAAATGACTTTTAGCAAAAAGATTAAAGATCCCTACCTTATATTTTTGACGGTGAATTAGTTAAATAAGGCAAACATTTATGTTCGGAATTACTGCTATACAAATCAATTTGCGTACTTTTTAAGGCACATTATACTTGCCGCTTGCCGCGAAAGACTTAAAACCAGAATTGTGTTTCAAAGTAATAATATGAAGAAAGATAGAAATATATCAGACAAAAAATCTAACATGTATCCAATGTCTTAGAATCGTAAAATTTAGAACTGAATTAAAAACAAGTTGGAAATTGTACGCCAAACGTGACAAATAAGGGTGCGTTCATACTGTTATTAGTTCAGTGAAATGAATTATATCGTCTGTTATTATGATATGATTAATTTCCGTAATAAAATATGTACATTTTAAGTTGGCAACATTTTATTTCTTGTTGACATTTACCGAAAATTCCAATGGGAAACTTAAGCCTAGCTTTGAAAATTTTCAGAACATGAAATCCATAATTAGACTCTTTTTCCATTTAATATCTATTTCTGCGGAAGCATCTATCCAAAAAACTGTCGGTAGATTATATGATTGCTATAATTAAATAATTTTAGTATACAAATTCGGTTTTTAAATTCAGTAATACGGAAATAATAGGACTCCATCTTAAATAGGACGTAATCACCATGGCAACCTAGAATCATTACCTATCATGGGATATCATTGAATTAATTACGTATGATATGATTCACTAGAATGAAAAATGTGACTATAACTTGGTCATAGAGGTTATAAAATGTCATATACGTCATATATGACTGTAAAGAGGCTAACGAAAAAGAAAGGCTACCGCGGTGCTTTACACGTATCTTTTTTTACAGAGCGCGGGAGTCACGTGATGCTCGAATCCACCAATGCAGGTGTACGAAAAGAGCATCACGTCACTCTAGCGGTCTGTAAAAAAAGATAAGTGGAATGCACCGCGGTAGCTTGTCTTTTTCGTTAGCCTCGTGACTTTTCTGTCATACTTTTTTGTCTGTGTGGCTTTTCGTCATACTTGTCAGATAACTTGACGATACATCTCGGTTGCTTGACGATTAATCCTCTGAAGCTGCTATAACAAGGAAGTACCGATATTATAAAATTGAAATTACTTAATAAGTATTTTTATTAATATCTATTTAAGTTTTGATTTGGTTTTCATAAAATTTTAAATGACTCGCCAGAATTCCGCAACAATTATATATATTAAATTTCAAACCATTCGGTTGGGTAGTTTTTGCGTTGTTACATGCGGACAGATGGACGGACGGACGAACCAGACGACGACTATAGGTGCTATGCATTTATATAATTACTAACGCACCGAAAAAGCAGTAAATAGTAATCCCAAAATAAAGAAATGCATTGACATTGCACATAAGCACAATATCTAAATGGCAAAACAGAAATTCTCTATGAACAAACAAACAAACGAAAAAGAAAGAAAGAAAATACACTGGTATAAGTAAATCAACAGGAATTTCAATCAAAGGAATGATTCAATTTATGGAATCCAATAAATCCCGATGTTGAACTCTAAGATAAGTAATTTGCAATTTGAACTATGCGCAGTAACTTGTAATTACGTTTTTACTTACCCATCATATGTAGTATAGGGTAAGTCTTGTAATCGATTTGAAAATCGAAAAAAAAAAAAAAAATTGACAGATTTACACGTTTCAGACACTGGAGATTCCGAAAAACATATTTTTAGAAAAAAAAAAATTGCCGTCCGTCTGTCTGTCTGTGTGTCTGTAAACGCTCTATCTCCCGAACAAATCGAGATGGAGACTTGCAATTTGGTGTGTACTTAGTATGTAATAATGGGAAGAAGCTTATTGAATTTCAGAAACCTCGATTATCCGGAACTCTTTTTTTCGGACTCTCGAAATATTCGTTCTGATAAAAGGTATATAAAAATTTTCGAAATGTTTATTTTAAGGAGGGAATATAAAAGACAATAAAAAAATATAAATTTTGCATAACGAATGACGTCGATCGGATAATGAGTTGTCGAGATATTTGTAATCCTATTTCCCACACTCTTCGATTTTTCCTGACCCTGTATTTCATTCATATTTCAATTCAAAGATATATTTTAATTGGAAATGAGACGCTTAATCCGACGCAGTGAACCGTCAGTTAATAGGATTATAATTTTTGGTGTTATAAGGATGTTTCTTTTACGCAGTTCAGTAATAGAGCATTTAAAGTTTAGGACGTCATCAAGCCACTATTTTATTAGAAATGCAATACATTTTATAAATAGTTTACACATGTTTTATTTTCATATTTTATATTATGCATATCCATGATGGGTAAGTATTACGGTGGCCCCCAACGACTAGTTTTAAAATGTACTACATAAAAAGTTTTCATGAAAAAAAAAAAAAAAAACCCAATATAGACTAGTATCATTTCACAAAATTTTATAAGAAAACTTTAAAATGTAACAAGTTTCGAATGCAAAATACATTTAACCCTTTAAAGGGCGGTGGTTATTTAAACTACCTAATTTTAATCAAAATTTTTAACCGAATTTTTGAATAAAATTTTATTTCTATATAATGTACGCAAAAATATTTTAAATTGCATTTATTATTTTTCAAATGAATTTTTTTGTAAATTCTGGTGAATTCTCAACATTAACATTACAGCAACAGAATCACTAGCTTCTTAAAGATTAACTTAAATTATGTTACTAATCCAAAACATAAAGTTCTAACTCTTCGATGGTGTATAATTACTAATTTTACTAAAGTTATAAAACGCATTTTCCGTTCTCTGTCCTATTTAATACTAATGCGATAGCCGATCTGCCCTGGCGTTGCCCGGGTTCGTGATAATAACCTTATATATACCTAAAATCAGCGTTGAATGATTTATATATTTGAACGAAAATCTTTCCATGCTATCCTAATGTTGGGAGTCCCACTGTCTTCTGCAGTGTACACACTCCAATTTGTATGATTTATATTTTTAAATGAAAATCTATTCAAACGAGAGTTCGAAGCATCACTGACTTCGGCAGCGTTACAAATATGGATGTTTAGTGTTTTATGTTCTTCTAATTCTTTTTTTCATTTCACATCGAGAACAAAAGCCACCAGTAGATTCACTATCAAAGCCAACGAAAGTGGAGCATATTTTAATTAGCTTCAATTACTTAGAATTGTCCGAATGTTTTAAAATTTTTATGTGTGATATAAATTATGCGTCAGAAGACCATGTAAAACATTTGTGTTAAAATACCTATGTTTTTGTTCCTTTTCACCTAAAAAAAGATTGTATCGAGGAATCGAGAAGTGATTTCCAGTCATTTATTTTTTTGAAGAGGTTAATATTAATATTTTTTTTAAACCAAAGACGTCTTTTTAAAGTTAAATGTACTTTTGTTAAGTGTGTGTGATTTCTTTTTCCGTATTTGGTTTCTCAAACTTTATGCAGAATTTTAAAGTATGCATAAAAAACGAAAGTCGGCAGAGTGAGTTTCGGAAATGATTTTTTTTTTCGAAAAGTTATTAATATTTTTTAAAACCAAAGATGTAATTTTACAGCTAAATGTACGCAGCGTGTATAATTGTATTTTTGTATTTTGATTAAAAAGGGCGGATACAGAACGTTAAACACTGCAAAAAAAATAAAAAAATTGTGAGACTGAGTGAATTTTTGAAAGGGTTAATAATCATATTTTTCAAAACCAAAGGCGTATTTTTAAAACTGAAAGTATGCAAATTAAGTGATTGTCATACTCATCAAACACTTGCTTTCAACGTAAATTTCATTTAATAAATATGAGTTACTTTAACTACATATATAAAAACAAACCTCGACGTTTCGGTTAATCTTTATAACATCATCAGGAGAAAAAAACCTTCATAAATATGAACAGCAAAAATTAAAATGTGTTACATGATTGAGTCACAATATTCAATATGCCAAGACGCTCAAATAACGGAAATTATAACAACATAGTCATTAATTAATTAATTATAAGTGATTGTCTTTCGTTTTTTCGTATTCTGTTCCAAAGCGCGGATGCAGATTTTTAAACTTTTCGGAAAAGCTAGAAAATACCGCAACGGCTCTCGGATTTTTTTTTTTTTTTTTTTTTGGGGGCGGGGGGTTAATAGTAATATATTTTGAAACCAAAGACGTCTTTTTGAAGCTGAAAATGCGATTCTTAGTTTGATGTGATGGTTTTTTCCGTATTTATTTTCGTCCGGTGGATGCAAGCTTTAGAAGACGAGGGAGGGGGTGGGAAATCTCGCGAAAAATCAAAGTTTCGAAAATAATTTTTTTGAAAGTGTAAACATTAATATTTTTCGAAACGAATTGCGCTGTTAGAAAGCTTAAAGTACCTTCTAATAGATTGTCTGAATTGTTTTCCGTATTTATAACCGTTTAGGTGATGGGGGGTGAAAAAGTCACGAAATAAAAAGAACCGTTTCTGACCTTCGGATCTTTTCTGCTAGCGATTTTCCGGAACGGGTATCGCTCGACATTTTGAGAAAAACAGTGCCTTTCTGATGAGCGTTCGTTTAGGTTTCTAATTAATATCTTGGCTAATTATCAAACATGAAAAATCTTAACCTCATGTGTATTAGGACGTTCCTTGGATTATCCTTATCCAAATTTTCAAACTTTTACGTACTGTATATTTTCTTAGCCATCGCACATAGACATAGACAGACACACATACACAGAGAGAGCGAGCGAGCGAGCAAGAGAAACGCTTTTCTTTATTAGTATAGGTATATGGGATACGTTTGTACAAAAATAGAAATTCCTAATTAGATGTCTAACCATTTGATTTATAGGAGGGGTAAATCTTCATTGTCTGGGAGGAAGAACTCATCAACTTACCAGCAAAACAAATTTTTAGAATCACAATAACACTGTGATAATACCAGTTTTAATTAATATAAGTAAATAATACACTAATTAGAATCACAATAACACTGTGATAATACCAGTTTTAATTAATACAAGTAAATAATACACTAATAATACCACATACATACGAAATTAACCCAGTGTTAATACAATTACTATAAAAACATAATTCGTGCTATATTTTACATCTACAAAAACAATATTCACATCCGTATCACTAACTCCAATAAAAACTCTATTAATATTCATACATTATAGCTCCATATCGATACTATGCCACATGATATCTAAAGAGTACAATTGCATTTAATGCATTACACTTTAAAATTTTATTTATATATGTTACGCATTATCTTAAAATTTCAATTATAATTAATATTTAATATCTACAAAAGACATATATTATTTAAATATGCATCCTTATTTATAAAGCCGTGTACAGTCGTGGGGAAAAAAAAAAGTGAACACCCTTACTAACAAAGTAACAAATTATCGTAGAAGAAAGTTAGTGGTACCAAACGATTGGAAATAAAGCCTACTTTTAAATAATGCATATAAAATTTGCTGAAGGGGCCGTCTACATATCAAAACTAGCCCAATTTTTGTTTTTGTTTTTCAATAGCAATACCCAATTTTGACACAATATTTCAAATCTTTTGGGTTCAAACATGCCTATATACCAAATTACAAGTCATTTGGATAATATTGTTTTGAATTATAAACATTCAAAATTTAGAACTTCTAACGTTAAATTACGCTTTCATATTTTTATTAATATCGCTTGAAATTATAATCCTAATAATATAATTTTTTGTTTGGTTATAATACTAAAACACCTAAATATAAACGTTGAAATTTTTTTAAATTTTATAATATGAATTATTAAATTTATATTCGAAAAAAAAACATGAATCTCAACCTACAATTTTTTTGACGGATTTCTATTTATTATATCCTACTTTATGCGTATTCAAAATTTTATTCCAAGTAGTTTTCAAATTATGCTTAAAACACGTCAAGATGTTAGCTTAAGGGGCTATGATGTGCAGAAGCATAATTTGAAAAAAATATTTCACTCATTTTATTGTTGATTAGAATAAGAATTTTTTTTTTACTTTTCAGTGCCTGCTTTAATTTTTTTTTTTTTTTTAAATTACGTAAATCGTATTTGCATGAGATATAATTTTACGTCAGTTATGTAAATTTGTTTCGCTTTTAACAAAGCTCAATTTTTTAAAATGAACAGTCTTACCTTTGAAAGGAAAATCATACTATTTTTTTTTTTTTTAATTGAATGTATAGCTTCTTCTCCAGTCTAATAAGTCTATTTTTATTATTTTTTTTTTGCCGTATATATGTTTGAAGTAAAGTTTCTTATAAATACATATGTGTTGTGTATTTGCTAAAAAAAGTTTTTAAAATATGCAATTAGCAATCGAGTTAAGATTTACACTGTAAACTGAAATGTCTGAAATTTAGACACTTAAGTGTCTGAAACGGATGGTTAAAAAAACAGACAGTTTAAAGTGTCTTAAAAATTTAAGACACTTAAAAGTGACTGAATTTCAGACACTTAAAACGCCTGAATCAGGGCCATTTTTGTGCTCTGATTTGTGAGGAATAGGCAGCCATTTCTGACCACACTTTTTTTAAGCATTAAATACAGCCATGTTTGACCACAGTGAATCCTGAATAAATGGGAAAATATTTTATCATAAAGCAGGGCTGGGGTTTCTTCCAGAAACAGAAACTGATTAAAGCATGGGCAAACTGGGTCATGCCCCTCCTCCGATTTTAGGAGGCCACAAATTTGGTATGCAATTTTCGCAAAGCTGATATTTTAAATCTCTTTCAACTTAGTACTGATTATAATCAATATTTTAAACTTTTAGAGTAGGATAAGTTTAAAAACAAAAAATATATTCATCTAAATACAATAAAGTTTCTTAGTAGTGGACACCGCATCATCGCAGAATTTGTCTGCTATTTGGAGAAAGCGCGGACTCTTCCGAATAACGGACAAATTCCGTCGTCCTGGGTGTCCGCTATTGAAAGGTTTTACTGTATTTATATAAATATATTTTTGTTTTTAAACTTATCCTACTCTAACAGTTAAAAATATTGATTATAGTCAGTGCAATGTCGAAATAGATATAAAATATCAGCTTTAGGAAAATTGCATACTAAATTTGAGAACTCCTAAACTCGGAGGGGCCATGGCTACGGCCCAGTTTGCATAATCAAGTCCCCATAATCAAGTCTTGCTTATGGAAGAAACCCAATTTTGCTTTATGGCCAAATATGTATATGTATTCTAAAGCATAGAAAGTGTTTAATTTTTTGTCATAGTATAGTGCACTAAAAAAACACAAAAAAATTGTTGCAATTTTAAAACGAGAAACAGTGGCTATATATATATATATATATATATATATATATCAACATTTGAACCGGCGCACAGTGGAGTATTTGACCCAAAAACCTGGCCAAAAATGCAAAAATTAAAATTTCATCAGCAATTGTAAAAATCATATTTCTTAATAGCTAACTAATTGATGCGTCAATTTATGTCTATTTTTGGAACCTGAGTTATATCTAGTGGCTCCTGGCCTCAGTTGAAGACGAAGTTTTTTTGTGAGAAGACGTTTTTTTTTTGTTGATTTTAGGTATTGTTGTTATGTTTAAATATATTCTTTTTTGTGTCTCAATGAATTGTTCAATTGAAACTAAATAGGGCTTGTGTGTTTAACGAAGGTCAGAGCTTAGTGTTAAACTATGTGTAAATTTAAATAGTTTAGTTTTTAATGTAATAAAAAAATATTAAATGTGTAAAAGGGTCATTTTTAAAGCGTTTTTCGTTCTAATTTAAACATATTGAAAGTTTTTTAGATATGTGCCGGGCTTTGCCGGACCACCTTTGAATTATAATCGTATTAGTTATAGTCTTGAGTGCCAATTTCTACAAAAAAATCTTCCGCATATTGTTGCCATTTTTTTATATAATTTTTTTTCGGGTGGACTACTTAAATCCCATTTTTTGCGGCAACCGAATTGAAAAGATAAAAACTTTATTTTTACTCTAGTATTGCAGGTTTTTAGCTTACAGGATATTGCCTGAGAGCTTTTGCCCCTACATATCCTGTATGCATGCATGTACGTACCTATGTAAGTACGTACATACCTACGCAACTCGATACCTCTTGATAGAAATATCAGATCGACTTCAAATTGTAAATACTTATTTACTGAAAAAAGTGTCTCCAATTAGTTTCGGGGGCTCATAGGTAGAAAATAAGGGGAGAAAGGAGGTAATTAAAGAAGTTTGGAGAAGACGCAGAAATGATTAAAATGTTGTAAGTAACATTGGAAGTCATAAAAAGTGGGCATCGCATTGACGAAAAAAAGTTCCAAACATCTGCTGATGAAACAGCAAGACTGTATGTGAACCTTTACAATTGGTACCCCATGATTCCAACAATGCACAAGGTTTTGATTCATGGTGGCACTGTAATTAAGAAAGCATTCGTACCCATTGGCCAACGGTCAGAAGAAGCTGCCGAGTCCAGAAACAAACACTTTAGACAGTACCGTACAAAGTACTCAAGAAAGTGCAGTAGAAAAGTTCTCAATAGAGAAGTTTGCTATAGAGATGTTTCAAATTGGATTATTTTAAGCAGTGATCCTTTTATAAACTGCTCTAGACAAAGATCAAGGGAAAAGAGCAAGCCATACAGTAGCGAGACTCTACAACTTCTTCTTCCAGCTAGGTCTGATGGTAAGTCCTGATAAAACCCAAGAAGAGTGTGATGAAGATGAAAAACAGAGTTCTGAAGAATCAGGTTGAAACTGGTAATCTATTAAATACATTGAAAAAACAGCATCTCTATACTGTAGAGACTCCACTGTATTAAATGTATTATCAAATGTAAATAATCTTTATTAAATGCAAATTAAATGTAGTAATTATTATTAAAGTAAATTAAATGTAAATAATAAATTTTATAGATAGTACGATTAAATACATTTAATTAAACATTACTAGTAAATAAAAAAATCTATCAACAATTACTTTTCTCTTATAAACAGTAAACATTTAAGGCTGCTAGTCACTCGACTTCCAAACTCCCTTCGGTAATGTTAAGTCTATGGGCATGTGATGTATTCGTATTTTTAAAATATCTACTTAGTATAATATTTTAACTTCTTTTTTCTTTGTGCTCGTCTTAAATGATGTCTCTTTTTTTTCTTAGTTGTCAAAATATTTATAAAATGTATACTTATTATTATGTGAAGTGTTAAAATTTTACTTACACTTCGTCAGCTTTTAAGATATAAAATATTAAACTAAGCTATAGATTTGTATGTATACTACATAGTATGCTAAAAGTTAGTTCAGTGAAACGCATAACAAAGTTAAACATTTCCATTCAGCCATTTCAGGGAATAAACGGAAATGTGCTTGAGAACTTTTGTGCAACCCTGTATATGATCTATAGAATGTATCCACACCAAGTAATATTAAAAAAAAATTCAATTTAAAAATGCATATCACAACTACAAGCGCACTTCCAGCAATTATTGGTCATAGACTTCAATAGTTAAATTTATTCTTCAGCCAAATTCTTTTGTGTGTCCCTGTAAATGAACGATATATTCTATGCACACCATATTCTACAATAAGTGCCTTAATACACCTCAGTGATGTATATAAATTTCAGTACGTTTAAAATAGTGTGATATCATTAAAATACAGAGCAAACGATTTTTTCCCATAGACATAATGTAAGGGAATTCTTTCGGGTGTCTCTGTAAATGAACGGTAAATGTTATAGACTTCATTTACAATACCAAACATGCCATATTGATACCCAATAACATCTAACAATTTCAAGGCAATCGGACTATATTTACATAGAAAAATATTTTTGGCCAGGATTTCGGGTCAAATACTCCACTGTGCGGCGGTGGTTTGGCGGTCTGGGTGTCATGATCGGTGAAAATATACCAAAATTTTTTGTAATTGCTTTCCTGCGAACGGCTGCAATAAGTAGCTTTTGTAATGAAAGCTACCTAAAAAATATTTTTCTATAGGAAGTATTATTTGTGTTTAAAAAAAACGTTATACAAATCGTTTAAATATTTTAACAAATAATTAAGACTGATGTTACGTTTATTAAAAGTTTTTAGAAATTTTTCTTTTCTCAATGTTTATATGATCCCCAAAACTGTTCTGCTGAGGATTTTTTAAAGCATAACTCAAAAACTACTTATCGGATTGAGCTCTAATTTTGCATATGCATTTTAGAAAATTCTAGAAATAGATTTCTGTTAAAACAAAATCTAGGTTGCCATACAATTTATAACCTTTTCGAATATTAGTTTCATAATTCGTATCTCACATAAAAGTTTTTTTTTTTTTTTAAATGTATGCCAATTAAAGCACTATGTTTATATTCATATATGTTAAGACATTATACAGTTAGTGCCATATTCATATCTATGTTTACTTAGTGCATCATTAGTATCTTTGTAATCTTTATTATGTAAAATTAGTAGTTTACGATAAATTCCCAACACAAGTCTTGGAGATACCAGGAAGCTTCTAAATGCAAACACTCCATACAATACACTTAGGATACTACTACGATCTATTCGTAAAACATAAATCCGTGAATGAACTCTTCATCGTGTCTCAAAATGTGCAAGATATAAATGCTACATCATAAGATTAATAAGACATTCATAATAGTTTAAAAACATGAAATTTAACTCCACAGAAAAAAAATCACCCTTTTTAAAACTCTTTTTTCTAATGGTATTAAATAGAAAATTATAATTGATGAAAATTAAAAGAATAAATATAAATGTTCAAGCAATCATGCCAACTTTTTGCTGCACAAAATGCACTATCCTAATTCCTAATAATATTATAAATCCGATTGTGTGCAAATGTTAGGCTGAAGCCAGCGTCAAATTGGAGAATTTAATGGCCCTGTATCTTTGCATATAGGTGGATTATAACCCGGAAATGAACATAGACTGGTTTTTGTTTATTTTCTGCAAATACTTTTCTTAATAATTCAAAATTTGATTATTTTCATAGAGAATCAATGGACATTTAACCATTTAAGATAAAATTTAACCATTTTACTTTATCGTTGGCTTTGATCGTTGCCAATAAATAAAAATGCGAAAAAATAATTTTTCCTCAACAAATTAAGTTTCATTTGAGCGATTTTCATGTGAAAAAAGAAAATAATTCAAAAGAAGATGAATTTCTGTGATATTTGAAACAACAATAGGGAGTATTTGTTATTATACATGAAGTATGAATATCGGTTACATTAAAAAGATCTTTTTCTGTCAAAAACTGCGTTATAATTAGAAAGAAGAATTAACAATAATTATATTAATAAGAAAAATATTTCGCTTGAACCATGGAACTATGAAAAGGATCATTCTTGGCTTGAACATATATGACGTCATAAATAAAACATGTATTTTCAAGTATTCGTAATATTTGACTATCATTTGACTATCACATTTGACTAAGCATGACTATCAGTGTATAATAAAAGTATATACATAATGCACGTCATATTTAACATGAATAACTAATTTTTTTTTTATTTTTTTTTTATACTGATTAATAATAAGCTTGAATATGAGTTACAAACAGATGTGAGTTTTCTGCCAAATTCCACGTTATGATTGCCAGGAAAATAAAATTAACAAGAATTATATCATTGAAAAGAGATTTCTCTGGGATCAAAGTGACGTCATAATAAAACGAAATTTTTTTTAAATTGTTTCAAATGGAGCGTGTATCAATTTCATACATTAATAATCACTGAGTACAATGAAAGAATAGAGAGGTAATGAACCGTAAAATCGGCTTGCAATAGGAAGCCGGTTATCGCTCAAATCATTAGGCCCAAGGGCTGACTTCATTGGATGGAGAGAGGCTGCACGTGGAACAATGACTGGATTCATTGGACGGGGAGAGGTTTTCAAAGCAAGCCGCCAGTTGTTTGGGCCGACTGTAGGGTTGCATTTTCAGCATCACGCCAAACATGAACATTTCATCTCTATTTATTCTCTGAACTCTGTGATTAATAATACAAGCATCAGTAACATTATTAGGAAAAGAAAATTGAACACAAGTCTATTAAGTTAAAATCTGACTGTGTGTATTTCGCAACTACTCCTCTTAATGCAACGCGATTTACTTAACACCGGTTATCATTGAATCAAGGATGTCATATAAACTCTGAGAATTTAAAATTTTGAATTATATTCCGAGATATTAATATTTTTTTTGTAAATTTTAACGAAATTTCTCTAAAAATGGTACTTAAATTACTCCATTTTTGTGGATAAAAAAGGACAAATAAAACAGATTAATATATTTTTATGCCATTTTCTCATTAAAACTGAAAAAAAAATTATTTTCAATTTGAATAGTTGGTGAAAAAAAATTCTCGATTACAGTAAAATTTCCGAAAAATAAAAACATATTTCCACATATTCAAACTTTATGAATCAATTTATTCTGCAGAGCAAAAATCGCTGCACAGTGTGGGTATTTAGTCCCAAAACCTGGCCAAAATTATTTTATACTTCTAAAAGCTACACATCTACGTTTTTATTAGCTCACAGGTTATAAAAGCCTGAGAGCTAATATGCCCGCCGGTTCTGTATGGATGTACGCATGTATGTACGTACGTAATATATGTATGTATGTACGTTATGTATGTACGTAACGCGATAACTCTTGATAGAAATAACCGTTTTGCTTCAAATTTTGTTTATAGGTCCATTGTGATAAGGCGCTTCTCTGATTAGTTTTGGGGGTTCATTGGTTAAGTATAAAGGGGGGGAACGTGGGGCTAACTCCCCCTTAATTTAGATAAATAAGTTTTTCATGCAGAATTATCCGAGTTTCTTCCAATTTTGTATATATATTCATTGTAATAAAGCACTTCTCGGGTTAGTTTTGGGGGTTCATTGGTTAAATATAAAGGGGGGAATGGGGGAATGATCCCCCTTAATATATAGTCGATTTCCTTATTTTTCGAGAGTCAAGAGTATAATATACAATTAGTGTGAAAAGCCCGAGATCTCAATGTCCTCAGTTTAAATGAGCAGTTTTCTTTTTTATTTGAATTGAGAGTGAAAACGGTAAAATAAAGTCTTATTTATAAATGAAAGCATTTATTCATCAGTTTCATCACTATTACCGTCTTTAAGAATATTAAGATTTGTAATATGACTTTCTGATAACAGATGTAAAACTTCAGAAGATAAGGGCTTTCTTTTCTAGTTTGTGTTGCATTTCATGCCAGTTATTATTGTGTCAGAAGTTAAAAGAAGCCTATTCAGGACATCAATGTACAGGCCACTCGCGAAAACTTTCTTCTGTAGTTTAATTTAAATGGCCTAATATGTTTATTGCGAGCTTCTGCAGCCTCTTCAGATAATTGGCCTATTGGCAGAATAGCTTTTTTTTTTATAAAGTCTGCTCCAAGACGAAGTACCTTGAGCATTTTAGGGGACATGGGATAAAAACCATATAGCGACACATACAGTTCAGCCGTCTCTTAGCAATATTTTTCAAATTCTTCTGTATTAATTTTGTATTAGTATTATTTTCTCCAAATATTGTCCTTGTTTTTATGAGTAGCTACCCATTTTTGTTTAAACTGATTTTTAATAACGGAGAGCTTTTGTTTCATCTCAGCTATCCTTGGATCACCTTCAGGATAATTTCTCAATAATTCTTGCTGCATAAATTGATGATTTCCATCAAATGTTGACTCATTTGAGCATTGCATGATGGTATACAACTCATTTCGAGTCATAGATCTCAATTCAGAAGGCCCTGTTACCAAAACAAATAAAAAAATAAATAGCAGTAATTTATATAAAAAATTGTAGGAATCAACAAAAAAATTCGTTAAAAATAGGGGGGCGGTTTCGGGCGGCTGATTTTTTTATAATTGTCTTGTATACTAAGTACTGAATATTACACAATAGTTTTCATCGCTTAAATATGTTTAAAAATATAACAAAATCCTTTCTAAATATTATAAATAATTATTTATGCCACTATTAACTATACCTAAGTTGCCGACCATATAGACAAAAAATCTGCAGGATATTCATTAGGTAAATTTAGTGTGTATAAAGTACATACCCAGTTCAGAATAATCCATCACAACAACAACCCACTAAATTGTTTAGACAATAAACTACAAGAGATTTTAAAACACTAAAATCTGAGCGCATCGTAAAATCACAGGACCACTGGAAGCGAACGGCAACTTTGGACTGATCGCGTGGCGTGCTGCGTTGTGCTAGTGCATTGCACGTTTCTCCTTTGGATGCAGTAACTATTAAGCTTTTTGAGGAATAATATACATTGTAGGAAACCGATTTTTAAAAAAATCATTTTTGGCCATGTTTTGGGACTAAATACCACACTGTGCGCTGTCAGCATATTGTCAAGAAATCAAGATTTGTTTCAGCTATAGATTAAACAAAGGACACAAATTTGCTGTTACATGCAAACGTAACACTTGCAATTGCAAAGCTTTTTGCAACCCCAAATTACATGCAAACGTAACATTTACATGTAATTTGCACCCCAATTAATTTTAATTTGAACCGTAATAAATGTTAATTTGCAATGAAAATTACATGCAAAAGTAATGTTTACATATAATTTTGGGTTGCAAAAAGCTGTGCAATTTAAGTGTTACGTTTGCATGTAATTTTGGGCTGCGAAAAGCTTTGCAATTGAAGCTCTTTGCATTTAGGTGTAGAACTATTCATCCCTATTCACAAGAATTGAATTTAAAGAAAAAGCATATACTATTTCCAATGAATCATTTTTAAATGAAGGCTGTTAAAACGTTTCTCAAAGTCGTAAAAAGTAAAATGGTTTATCAGGTAAAATTGACATTTCTTTTTACCCAATTCGTCGATTTACACGATTTTATTTGGCCGTCCTTGTTCCATTGGTTGCAGTTTCCTTTTCGCGGTTATTTGGCACAAAATTTTACCTTTTTTAAACTGATTTATGTCAAGGCCCCTATAACAAAGAAATAATATCGTATTTTCTTCTATGAAATGTGATAAAGAGTTAGTTAATTATTTACGTTTTTAATTATCGGGAATGAAATATTTTGCTTGATTAGTACATTTATTTTTCTTTTAATGTTAGTGAACGAAGTCACGGGTAACAGCTAGTCTCTTTATAAACTCTTCACTAACGAAAAAAAAATGTATACGTTATATAATTCTGCATTAAACAGTACAAATAACAGCTGTGCAGTCACAAGCTTTTAACCGCTTTGCGTCGAGCGTCACGTATATGCGATATATAAATTGCTCAGAATCCCTGATTATTCCTCCAAGTAATTTTTTATTGAATATTTTGCCTTATTTACACAAAGCATTTCTGTAACTAAATTAGGCAAATGTTAATAATTAAAAATTGGATAATTGCAGAGACTTGTATGTAACATCATATACTGATGACGTTCGCAGAAGCGAAACGAAACGTAGATTTTAATTACATGTTAAATGTGTTTGTAAAATCACTGTTTCCATGTGTGTATCATTCAGCATGTTGTATTTGATTTGAATACATTATTTTAAGTAGGCAAATGTTTCTGTTTTGAAAAACCGGTGAAGAAAGATTAAAAAATTCTGTAAAGGACGACATCGCGAATGGGTTAACAAGAATATCTCATAGTTAACACACTTTTTCAACATTTTCAGCTCTCAAATCTAAACATGACGTTTTATTTTTATGTCCAAATTACTGACCACTGACTTACGCCAGAGCAGTTTCTCGTCTCATAAATAAAACTAAGCCTCATTGAATACAAACAATCGTTGGCCAGTTCCTAACGAATCCTTTTTCCTCTCTCTGACATCACAACTGACCGCTGGTCATAAAGTATTCGTTTACTACCCCGATAAAACCCCTTTGGAAATAGATCATAATTTAGCTTAATACCATACGCCATCAGATGCAAGGAACGGAAAAAATTGATTGCCTTGAATGTTTTTTTTTTTTTCTCTTACCCTTTAAGGCGGGGGCAGCTCTTAATACCCACAAAATTGGGACGCTTATCTAAGGGACAGACAGCAAAGGTCGTTTCTTAATGCCTGACCCAGAGGGATTTGCGCCGCGTTTTATGTATTGTTTACAGGAAAACAGAATTTATTGGGTGAATTGTTTCAATGCTATGTGAGGATAATGTCGTTTGACGAGTTTATTGCATGCGACGAATGGACTTGTATATTGTTATGATGTGTGAAAGAGCACAGCAGAAGCATTCAAGCAACATTTAATGTTGTTGCTTATTTTATTCGTAATATATTTGATTTTCAGTATCTTCTTCACCTTTAACTGCGAATGGATTTAATAAATTTTTGAATAAAATAGGAAAAATTATAATTTTGAGTTATACAGCGTTGAATTTTGAATATCTGATACCCCTAAAATGGAATAAAATAAATAAAATATTTAGGTGAATATGCATTTCTATAGTTTACATGTAGAAAAACACTTTAAACAAGTAATATAAAAATTTTTTTAAAGTCAATTCCTACTTTTTAATCATAAATATATAAAATAAACCCGTGCAGCATTAATGTCCCACGTTATCTTTATTGAACATTATTTTATAATAATCATCGTTGCGGTATTTTATTTTTTGTTGGCATCCCTCATTTGAGATAAATCTTTCATTTCATTTATAAAAACAATGGGAGAAATTTTTTTCTCCCCTATAAAAATTAAAATTAATTAATTAAATTTAATTAATGAATTAATATTTGAAAAAACTGTATTAACATCAAGTGTCATCCAGTACAAATTTTAAAAAAATTATTTGAACTTGAATGGATGAATAGAAAATGTTTTATTAACGATTGAAAATTCCAACAAGATATATATAGAGAGAGTGTGAGCTAATAGTAGGAATTTTAAAAAATTGCATGTTTTTCTAGCCTGCTGAGCATTTGAAAGCTCAACTTCAATCTTATAAAACTCTTTATAAAATTCAGGTTAGCTCAAATTTTCTTTCGTGGTTTAATGCTACAGAATCTTTCGTATATACATTAATCTTAGATATTTTTTAAAACATAACTCGGCTAAAAATATATTAGCTTTCAGAGAAATTGGCTGTTTTCGAAAAAAAGAAAAATACGGGGCAACCGCTTAGACGGCTGGTAGTATAATTAATTGATTAGTAGTACAATTTGTAGAAATGTAAGGGATCGAACACTGTTTTTTATAGAAACCGTCTATACCTTAACGCAAGAGCCGTGTGACAGTTAACACACTCAGAAAAAGAAACTCATTAAAACTACAAAACATATTTTTGGAGTACATTTTGTCGTTTTAGCAAAATTGGAGTAAAATTGAACCATTTTACTTCAATTAACAAAACATTTTTCTGACGATACAAAAATTTTTTTTGGAACTGAAAAAAAAAAAATTGTTGATTCAAACAAAATTTTTATTGACCCATATTTAAACAAAAAAGGTCAATGGAAATTTTGTTTGAATCAACAAAAAAATTTTTTTTGTTGAAAACCACTTTTTTTTGCAATTCCAAAAAAAAAAAAAAAAAAAAAAAAAATTGTATCGTCAGCAAAAATGTTTTGTTAATTGAAGTAAAATGGTTCAATTTTACTCCAATTTTGCTAAAACAACCAAAATGTACTCAACAAAAATGTTTTGTAGTTTTAATCACTTCCTTTTTCTGAGTGCATTGGTATGGGATGTTTAGTTTATTCAGTAATAATTTCAAGCGTAATTTTTGGAACAGATACAAGATTAGATTAAAGCCTAATTATAATCTGCTAATTGTAAAGAAGGTTATTGCAACTTAATCTGAATTTTTAATCCTGGGGTCTCTTTGGTCTCTTTTATTACTAAGTTTAGAGATGCCTCCCATTTTGGATATAATCAGACATTCTCATCAAAGTCGCAAATAAAAGAGTCAGAGTATAAGATGGTGGTATGGGATTAACTTCAGCTCTCAAAAAGTAATTGCAGAGTTTGTAACCTTATATTATGTTTTGTAAAGTCGCGCGCCCGATACAAATTAAATTTCGTTATACTTGTTTTAAGAAGACGCCGTGCTTATTAAAACGTGATCAAATTCTGGTATACTAAAAAAATGAAAAAACAAATCCTCATTATCAAAATAATATCATTTATGAACAAAAGACATCCTATCGGGAACAATACTTATAAAGTTCAAGTATGTAAAACTATCTTAGGGTCTGACAGGTTAAAATATACCCAACTTTGAATTTTCCGACGATAATTCAATGAAATCCATTTTATGGAATTATTATTGAAATATTAATTTAAATACCATTATATTAATTTGAATACCATGCTTAAACGATACAGATAAGCCTACTATTGCAGAAATCACCCTTAGAAAAACACATTGCTGCCAAATTCTGCTGCCCAAATGCTGCCCAAATTCTGTGAAAAATAAAATATTAATTACAAACTACTAAAAATGTTTAATATATTTTCCAACCTCATTTAATTAAAAAATAGGTTATTCTATAAAAGCTAATGAAATATATATACATATAAAAATACGCATATAAAATGTAAGCAACAACAGATTTTGCCTTGTTTTGTTTTTCATTTAAGCATTATATTGACAATTACACAGCAGAGTAAAATGTTGAGAAAAACAACTTTCACTTGGAAGTACCCAGATCTATTCTCGCATTCGACATTCTTAAACTCTTCGAGTTTATACATAACCCCATTCCGACACGAACATTCGGATTTAAACGCCACTTTTTTCGCCACAGAACATTCTCTCAAAACCGATTTACCTCTCAAAAAAAGCTTTTAAAAAAAAATCTCAACATTTCTCTCTTTTTCGGAATTCACACGGCTTTAAAGATGTGCCTAACCACCCCATCCCCCCAGGAACCTTTTCGTCTCCAAGACTTTTCGCTGAATGAAACGGCGGGAGGATATAAAAGGGGTGAGGTTATTATTCGCGGTTTATTGCCCGTTCCCCTCTATTTTCCGCGGAGTCGTAATTCAGGCGGAGGTAGGGGGTGCTGCTTATTTGCATACATATATATCTGGTTCTCTTAGATGAAAGGGGTGGTTTCGCAACGTGGTCGTGCAGATCGCATTTTGATATGTCATTATTGGAAATGTTTTTCTGGAGCTGAATTTTTCACATTGTCAATTTCGCTGGTCGTCCTTGAAGAAATGGGAAAGAAAAAACCCCAAAGAGTTTTGATTCAGAAGAGAAGGATGCTCGGATTTGCAAAATGGGATCTGGAAGAGGCCATAGAGACGGTCGAAATGCGGCAGAATCCTCGGATTTGGTTTTGAAACAGATCGCTTGAAAGGCCCTTTTGACAGATTTTGTTTCCTTAAGAAGGGTTTTATATTATATGACTAATACTTTAAATATTTTGTCAGTAAAGAAAAATCTCAAATGGTTTCTCCCCCATATAGTCATAAACAAAATGGAACTTCTTAAATGAGAGTATCTAAGCATTATATCTGGATCGAACGTGGTTATTCTTCAGTTCGTAATGATACCTATAAGACCTTTATTAAGGTTAATATGCAGTACAAAATGTAAGTCTGAAACTATAAAAAGATTGGAACTGTCATAGTGTGATACCGTTTTAAGTATATTAAGTTATTCATATTTAAAACAAAGAAATTCTAAGATTTAAATGTGATTTTGCGGAGTTGAAATTCATCAAAATATTTATACTTCGATTAATCATAAAAAAAATCTGATTAAGGAATTCATTTAAAGATTCTGTTTAATACAGCTGTATAAAATCCATTATTGGAAATGTTTTTCTGGGACTGAATTTTTCACATTATCAATTCCGTTGGACGTTCATGTAGAATGTAGTTCTTCCCAACACTATCGGAAAATTTCAAATAAATTTCATTTTTGTTCATGCAATCAAATGAGATATTCAAATAAACTTTAAAATACACACACACATACATCGTAGTTAATTGCTCCCCATAGTCGGTAAGGATTGCGAATTCTTTCATGCAGTCTTGTTTATGATCTATACACATTGTAATACATTAAAATTAGTAAGTTTAAAATGCATATCACAACTAAAAACCCACATCCAGCAGCTATAGCTTGTAGTCCCATAACCGAATTCTTTTGAGTGTCTCAGTAAATAAACGATAAATTCTACGTTCTCAATAATCTATAAAAACATGCTTAGTGCATCTTAGTAATGCATATCAATTTCATTAAAATAGTGTAACATCATTAAAATATTCTACAAAAGATTTTTCCCCGTAGATTATAATGTAATAGAATTATTTTGGGCGCCACTGTAAAGGAATTATAATAGCTTTTTATGCTTACTCTATTCTCTACACAAAGCATGTTTCCATCCCCTTCAGTGCTGCATATATATTTCCTTATGTCTGAAAATGTGTAAAATCATTAAAATGCACGAACAACTTTTTTTCCATTGACCGTAATGTAACAGAATACTTTTGAATGTCCCTATAAGCGAACTATAATTGCTACCTAATCTATCTATCTATATATGTGTAAAAGTCGTTTTGGTATGTTTGTTCCTTATACAAATCTACAGTTTTTGTCTGATTTGAACGAAGCTTGATGTACATACGTTTCAGAACACGAGTAAAATTACTGTCAACTTTAAAAATTTCTCAGACCATTCTTTACCATTTTTTTTCAAACATCTCCCATAGTTTATCGTTGCAGAATTTTTTTTTTTCTAATGTAATTTCCCGTTGCCATAAAATAAATTGCGTACGGACAATATTTTTATAAACCAATAAAAATTCAGATTCTCTCACTATAATTTGAAATAAGAAACTGACGTCATTTTTGGAAGACAGTGTGATTTTTCTCGCATATTAGAAATATTACTATAAGTGTGTTTAAACGACGTATTGCATTTATTTAAATGTGTTTGGAGATAAAAATAAATAACTTAGCTCTAATTTTACAAATGCAAATTGTTTCCACTGCTTTGTTAATATTAAAGCAGAGTTTCTAAGAAATAAAAACATATTTTTTCGCATTCAAACTTCATGATTCAATTTATTCTACATATTCAAAAAACGTCTGTCAAATATTGACATTTAGCAATCATTACATCGTAACTTCTTTCAGCTTGAGCTTCAACCAAGGAGGCATATTTAAGTTCTTTGGATGCTGGTGGACAATAGATGCCCACTATACATAAAAATTGGATTTAAAGACAACAACACAGTATTTTCCATTAATTTTTCTTCAAAAATGGGTGTTAAAACAAACATGATTAAAAGTAAAATGGTTTATAGTTACGTATTTTTTTTTATATGAAGCATTTATTTTAATTTTAAAAACTAATATATTTTTTATAAGTTCGACAACGTGGCGACATTTTCATTTCACCAGATTCGAAATTATCATCCGATTGTTAAAATATTTTTTTTTTTTTTTTTTTTTTTTTTTTTTGAGAAATAATATTTTGCATTAAAAATCACATAATTCCAAAACGCAATTTTAGTAAATTCTGTTTAAATTACATAGTAAATATAATTTCTGAGTTAAATTTAGTATTTAGTAATATTGTTTAAATTTTTTTCTATGAGTTCAGTAGTACTGGATTTCTTTAAACGCTTTCATGTTTTAAATAGATAATGTGCATGTGTCGTCACGTAACAATTCTTTTGGAGTTAGTAATTCATAATGTATAACAACATTAACCCTAAACGTAATATAATGTTAATTATTTGAAAATTACGAGAAACTTAACGAAACTTCAAGAAATTTAACTCGACGTTTTGCCTACGTTAAGTTGACAAACATGCACATTATCTATAAATATAAATGCATATTTGTACATGATTCATGAAGTGAAAGAATTTGTTTTAACTAGACACGTATCGGTTAAAAGGACAATCTACCCCGGTGAAAGTGTCGTCATATTTTAAATCATGTGCCGGTTTTCATTCACAATATATTAGTATTTTACAGGAATTACACAAAGTAGCATAATTTCCACAGAATATATTGGTCGCCAAAGAATAAGTTTAACATCCTTTTACCATACAAAGTTCCAGAATTAAATTTCGATAAAATTTAATAAATATATCAAAGTTGATCTAGAAGTTGTTACCATATGCAATTTTCATTGGAGAATGGAATTTGCATTTGAAATGGTTCACGTGAAATTTACAGAAAAGTCGACATCACGAATTAAACAAGAAAATACCCCCTCCTCTTTTTTAAAGGCACCATGATTATGGAAAAGGGCAAGAGAACAGCCAATTAAAAATTTAGGTATTATTAGTTTTCTTTCTCTGATACTTATATAATTCCTCATAATTTTAAAATATCTAAATCTATAGTTCAAAATATCTCTGCAGTGTAATTTTTGCCTCTCATTTGAATACACTTCTGTCAAATTTCGAAACTCCCATAGTCCTAAACTACAACACAATAATCACTATGACAATGCTCCATAATTGGGGTGTTTTTTTTTAGATTGTTTTCGCCATTCAAATAAATAAGCAACTCTATTGCTGATCAAATAAGCATTTAAGCTTTGAAAGGTTTTGGAGAGTGATATACATTTTGATTTTATTTGTAGATCTACAGCTGTTAAAAGTGTGGCACTGAGAAATAAAATATGTCACAAATATACGAGGGTTATTTATTTTTAAACTTTTATACTCCACCACATTTTAATTTCTTTTTTAACTATCATATAAGTTTAAAAATCATATAATAATATTATATCTTAAACTGTTTTGAAAAAGAAACATAATTTATGTTGATTTTTAGATTATTCTAATCAAATAAAAATCCTACCTAAAGTGACATGTTAATTAACAAATTTCCTCAAAAATATTTACTAATATAATCACTTTGAAAAATATTCTTTGACACGAAAACTTAAATTAAATCAATTTTTATGAACGGATAAATGTAAAATAGCATAATTAGAAATGCTAAAATAGAATAACAAAGAGAAAAAATGTGTTCCACACTTAATCTTAGCGAAAGAGTACGAAATTGCAAGCTTATGAAAGAAATTTAAATGATCATATATATAAAAACAAAAATACGCAAATTGTGATTATCAAAAGTGTTATCTACTGTAAAACATGATAAAGAGTTTGTTAATTGTATATGTTGCTTAATTAATGCATTATTTTTCTTTAAATGTTACGTGAACTAAGTCACGGGTAACAGCTAGTACTCTATATAAATTATGTAGTTGATCACCTCAGTAATGCATATCAATTGTATTATGCTTCAAATAGTGTAACATAATAAAAATGCACTGAAAGCGATTTTTTCCCATTGACTGTAATATTACGGAATACTTTTGAGTGTCCTTGTAAACCAGGCATGTCAAACACGTGACCTGCGGGCCACAATTGGACCGCCGAGAACTTATCTGTGGCTCGCCAAGCCGTTGGAATTTTACATGTGCTTAAGGCGACAGTAGACCTTCAAAATCAGCAAAATCGCTCAAATTTCTTGTCCCCCAAAAATAAAGCTCCATGTAAGCTTTCATCTCCAACTTAAATACCGTATATACTCGTGTATAAAACCGACTCGTGTATAAGTCGACCCCCCAATTCTTACGCAAAATTTTGGAAAAAATTGAATTTTCGTGTATAAGTCAAACCACATTTCTGGTAGTATGTTGAAAAATGATTTGTAATCCAGGATAAAAAAATAAAATAAATTTTCATTAAATTAGTATTTTTTTTTTTACGTTTCTAATCAGACTTCTTTTTTTTTTAAATTCAACATTTTAAAATTGTATAATTATGTGAAACTGAAGAAGCTTAAACTATTTTAAAAGCTATTCACATCAATTTAATGATTACTTACTTTTTTATTTTTTTGAAAAATCTATTCAAGGCTTATTTACAAGGGTAAACAACTTCTTAAACTGCTAAAATATAGTACTTCTTTGTATTGTAAGACTTTTAGGAGAGAAATCTAGAAGCATTCTCAAGTTGAACTCTTTTTAAAAAGGGGAATAAAATGTTGAAATGAATGCCCCTGTATTGAAGGGAATTCTATCCCAAGAGAAAATGAGTGCAGAACAATTACAGAAACATTATTGTTGAGCTTTTTTTTTTTTTTTATCAATCACCATTGTCTGCTTTTATCTGTCTCTCCAACCTAGACCCATATGTGATTAATTAAAAGACTTTCACATTCACCAACTATCTTCGAAAAAAATATGACTCCGGTATTTCACTCCGCTATTTTTTATTTTTTTACTTACTCGTGTATAAGTCGACCCCCCCTTTTCAGCTCCCAAATTTTGTCTAAAATTCTTCGGCTTATACACGAGTATATACGGTAATTACAATCGGATGATTTTTTCGGATTTTATTTACATTTTTATAATTAATTAAACGGCCGTCGTGATCAGCTGATGTTTGTTTACAAATATTTGCAAATGCATTTTTTCTTCTAATTAACTGTTTATTTTTAATTTTCATTCAATTACAACCAATTGATGAATTTCTCGGTTTCATCTTGCGACAGATTACCAAAATTCTTGATTCCCCCCGCACCCCCCCCCCTTGTTGAGTGACCAAAAAAAAGTCATTTTTTACTGCGAGTAACTGAAAAAATTAAATTTTTTTCTTCGCAACGACTTGATAAATTTGTCGGTTTCATCTTGCGACAGATAACGAAAATTCTTAAATCTCCCCTCCTAGCCCCCCCCTGTTGAACGACTGAAAAAATTAAGAATTCCACAGTTTTGCTAATATGCCGCTAGATAAAACCAAGAAATTCATCAGATGGTTGCGAAGAAAAATATAAAAATTTATTAATCAATTGCAGTAAAAATTTAATTTTATCAAGGAAGGGGAGTGGGGGAGGGGGTATGGAGAATCCAGAATTTTGGTAATCTGTCGCAAGATGAAAACAATAAATTCAGTAACTGGTTTCGAAGATAAAGCTCAAAATTTATTAGTCAATCGCACTAAAAAATGAATTTTTTAATCGCTCAACAGGGGGGGGGGGCGGAGGGGGGTGAATCGAGAATTTTGGTAATCTGTCTCAAGATGAAACCGAAAAATTCATCAATTGGTTGTAAAAAAAAATCTCAAACTTTATTAGTCAATCGCAGAAAAAATGAATTTTTTCAAGGGGGGGAGCGAGAATACAGAATTTTAGTAATCTGTAAAAAGATGAAACTGAGAAATTCAATAATTGGTTGCGAAAAAAATCTAAAAATTTATTAGTCAATCATACTAAAAAATTAATTTTTTCAGTCGCTCAACAGGGGAGGGTTGCGGGGGGGGGGGGGGGAGAATCGAGAATTTTGGTAATCTGTCTCAAGATGAAACCGAAAAATTCATCAATTGGTTGCGAAGAAAAATCTCAAACTTTATTAGTCAATCGCAGAAAAAAATAATTTTTTCAAGGGGGGAAGGGGGGCAGGGGGGGCGAAAAAATATCAAACTTTATTAGTCAATCGCAGAAAAAATGATTTTTTTCAAGGGGGGGCAAGGGGGCAGGGGGGGCGAGAATACAGAATTTTAGTAATCTGTAAAAAGATGAAAGTGGGAAATTCAATAATTGGTTGTGAAGAAAAATCTCAAAATTTATTAGTCAATCGCAGTAAAAAATGAATTTTTTAGTCGCTCAACAGGGGGGGGGGGGGGGAGAATCGAGAATTTTGGTAATCTGTCTCAAGATGAAACCGAAAAATTCATCAATTGGTTGCGAAGAAAAATCTCAAACTTTATTAGTCAATCGCAGAAAAAAATAATTTTTTCAAGGGGGGAAGGGGGGCAGGGGGGGGGGGGGCGAGAATCCAGAATTTTAGTAATCTGTAAAAAGATGAAACTGAGAAATTCTATAATTGGTTGCGAAGAAAAATCTCAAACTTTATTAGTCAATCGCCGAAAAAATGATTTTTTCCAAGGTGGGGCAAGGGGGCAGGGGGGGGGCGAGAATACAGAATTTTAGTAATCTGTAAAAAGATGAAAGTGGGAAATTCAATAATTGGTTGCGAAGAAAAATCTCAAAATTTATTAGTCAATCGCAGTAAAAATGAATTTTTTCTGTCACTCAACAGGGGGCGGGGGGGGGGGTGAGAATCGAGAATTTTGGTAATCTGTCTCAAGATGAAACCGAAAAATTCATCAATTGGTTGTGAAGGAAAATCTCAAACTTTATTAGTCAATCGCAGAAAAAATGTATTTTTTCTGTCACTCAACAGGGGGGGGGGGGGGAGAATCGAGAATTTTGGTAATCTGTCTCAAGATGAAACCAAAAAATTCATCAATTGGTTGTGAAGAAAAATCTCAAACTTTATTGGTCAATCGCAGAAAAAATTAATTTTTTCAAGGGGGGGGGGGGGGGGCGAGAATACAGAATTTTAGTAATCTGTAAAAAGATGAAACTGAGAAATTCTATAATTGGTTGCAAAGAAAAATCTCAAACTTTATTAGTCAATCGCTGAAAAAATGATTTTTTTCAGACACTCAACAGGGGGGGGGGGGGGAGAGGGGTGGACGTTATAAATAATTATTTTGGTGGAATCATTTATTAAACATGTAAAGGTTTTGCATATATATGATTTTAGTCCCTTTTAGGGTATATTTTCTTATGTTTACCAATACTAAAACTTTAAAATTGTTTTTCTCATTTCGAAAATTTTGTCGGTTTTCATTTTTTCAAAATGCTCCATGCGCATACTATTTCATCTGAATAGTTTGAAATTTTTTGTAGCTATTTATCATTATATTTGTCATAAAACTTGGTATGGTTTTTTGAAATGAGGTATAATTTAAAAAATTTAAAGGTAGTTAATTGAAAAAATATGATGCAAAAATGCGAAAAATTTCAAAAAATTTTGAATTTTTTTTTTTTTTTTTTTTTTTTTTTTTTTAACCTTTATATTCAAATATGTAAAATTTGATACCAAGTTTTATTTGTATATATAAACCAAACCTGCATAAAAAATATTGATGATTTTAATTGATATGGAATGCGCATGGGACATTTTGAAAAATTCTGCGTAACGGTTAAAAAATTTAGAAAAATTCCTTATTTTTCTCCAAAATTTTTTTTTTTTTAAATTCTGGTGTGATAAATACATGCCATAATGCATATAGTGTGTCCTTGAATAGTATTTAAAGTGAAATAAAAAAAAAATAAAAAAATGAGTTTGAAGGTCCACTGTCGCCTTAATTATGTTGTTCGTAGACATATGCATAAAATACACTTTGCACGAACACACTTGCACCAACTGTGGTCTTAGAAATGGTAACCATAAAAAAGTACACACATATCAGTGTTACCATTTGGACGGTTTTTAACACTTTCCAACTTAGTTGAAAAGTGTTAATGACTTCGGTTTGTCTGGCCGTATGGCCGTCTTCCGTCTGTCCGTGTTCTAACTCCCGTAAATGTGCTCGGATTGCTCTGCAATTTTTATATGTTATTTTCGTTATCTATAGCATGTTCCCTATTTCAGCCGAAGTGTGTAGCACTTATAGTTTTTTTACAGGGACACTCAAAAGAATTCCATTACATTACGGTCAATGGGGAAAAATCATTTGCGGTTTATTTGAATGATGTTACACAATTTCAAACACATTGTAATTGATATATATCACTAAGGTGCATTACAAGAAGCTTAATATGGAATAGGGTGTGAATAGCACTTATAGTTACTTTACAGGGACAGTCAAAAGAATTCCGTTACATTACGTCTATAGAGAAAAATAGTTTGCGGTTTAATTAAATAATGTTTCGCTATTTTAAACGCATCGAAATTTATATATATCACTAAGGTGAATTGCAAGAGGCTTACTACAGAGTATTGTGTGTATAGCAGTTATCGTTCATTTACAGGGACATACAAAATAATTCTCTACTGTCTGTTAACAATAGTTTCTGGAAGTGCGTTTTAAGTTGCTGAACGCGATTTTAAATTCAACTCAATTTTTGTTTATAACTTGGTGTGTATAAATTCTGTAGATCCTATACAGGACAGCACAAAAGTTCGCAAACTCATTTCCGTTTATTGAAAGAAACTCCAGAAGGAGAATTTTAAACTGTGCTACGCGTTTCCTAACTAAACTAAAATTTAGCATCCTATGTAGTAGAAACACAAGTCTATAGATCCTATACAGGGCTGAATAAAAGTATTCGGATATTTTTCCGAATATTGTATATGATGGAAATTCCTGAAATTACGTTTTTAAATATGTTATGCGTTTTCCAAATTGTTTACTTAGATGTTATCTTTCAGCTTATTAAACGGTAATGATTTGTAAAATTATTTTGGAAGCGTTGGAAAGTGTTACATAATCTATGCTTGACGCATGATTTTTTGTTCTAGTTTTTATTCAGAATGCTATCTTTATTTTCAAATGTGCCTTGTTTAATTCTTCATCAAATAATGCGAATATTTCTTTTCAGAAAATTACAAGTCTGAATAAACTTAAAAAATCACTCAATCTGTAACACTGTTGTATACAGACAGATCTAACTCTATTCTAAAATACATCTTCAAGAATTTGTGGATACAAAGATAACCAATCTGAACGTAGCAAAGCGCGACATCTTGAGTCTGAAAATTTGTAAAATTTGTGTAAGTAGTTTTCTTGTAGTTTTTTTTAAGTGTTTTATTTCGAAACTAATACTTTATTTTACTACTGCCTTCGATTTTAGATGATATTACGAAATAATATCCTCTGTTTATTAACTGCTAAGATGTGTATTCTAAAATTAATAAGATACATCGCTAATCAAGAACATTTAAAAATTTAAAAATACAAAATTGCATAACTTTCAATTGTGTACAGCATTGAAAGTGAGATAAATTATGGCTTTCGTGCAAGAAAATCCTGCATTATGTCATCCAGGCCCTTCACTCTGCCCCTTGTCAAACATATGGATTTTAGATTTAAGATTTTTAATTATTTGCTTTATTTAGGTTAGTTTACATGTGTGATTGTGAAAGAATCTTGCATGATCAATGAGAATAAATGTTTATTTTATTTTTTACTGGTATATTATTACTCACACGTACCTCAGTATTTATAAAAATATATTAAAGCTCTCTAGCTATAAGAATAAATATATTAAATGAAGATGAACGTTGTAGATTAAAAAAAAAAAGATTTATAATACTCGGAAAACTGAAAAATTTTGTTTGATATGTAGAAACTCGGTTGGAGTTTGTAAAGATGGTAACATTACTTGACACTATAGCACAAAGTATAAGATAACTCACTAGAAAAATATCAAGTATCGGAAAAATAAGCTCTAGTCAGATTTGAAACTAATACTTCCTAGAAAAAAAAATAATGAAAGTTTTTCTTAAAAAAATCTATTGAAAGGAATACAGCTGCTTTAATATAATGAATTGCCCGCAAACCGAATTCAATCACTACGAAATTAAAGAAATAATACCCAGAGCAGTTAAATTAAAAAAAAAAAATACTATAAGACTATAATCATAGGTACCATTTCTAGAAAGGTTTATATATAACCGGGAAATTTAAGAATCAACTGAAATGTATAATTTCAATTATTTGAAGCCTGTCGTACCGTAATTCATGAAAGAACCGATGCACGGAATTCCACTTTGCTGGTTGTTTTTATTCCAAGACATTATGTAAACTTAAAAATAAGTGATGAGTTTCTGAAAATTATTCCTATGCTCAATACAACTACCGTAGCTGATATTTTTGATTCACTTGTCAAAATTATTATTGAATACAGTTTTTAATATAAAAAAAGGACTTCTCATTGTACGCGTAAGTGCTTCTGACAAGTCTGGTTTTATAAAAGGAGAAATGCTGAAAATGAAGGTAAGCAAATTTTCCTTACCTAATTTTAATGTGAAAATATGTGCACATATATTTACCTGTTGCACATTCGAACTCGCTACTTTTACTAAGTGGAAGCACGAGTTTACTGGGCATATGTCACATGTTTGTCACAAGATTTAACCTATTGTAGTTTGAAAATAAGCGCCATCTTGTTTAGAAAGTTTATCTTGACCATTAACACAAGCATTATTAAGCAATAAGCATTTTTAAAAATCAAAGTACCATTCCTAAAGTATTGGAAACTGAAGAAAACTCCTGCAAAAGTTTGCAAATCATTAAGTTATATTAACTTGCACTGTATGTATGTTTGTTTAATTCAAATCTTGCAAGTCAATATTAAACCACTTTTAATTATCCGATTGAGCAGAAACTTTCAATACGTGTGTAGTTTCAATGACAATACAATATTATATTACAAAATAATAATATGAATAATAATGATATAAATAATAATAATTTAAATAATAATAATATCAATAATAATAATAGCATAAATAATAATATAAATAATAATAGTATAAATAATAACATAAATAATTAAATAAATCAAATATTTATCACTGTTTGAGTATTTTATTAGTGATGCATTCGAAAAACCAGCAAAACCTAATTAAACTTCAGTGCAATAATTTTGTCCATCTAGATCATAAAAACGTCCCACAATGCGTCGGACTCATTCACAATCGTTAATTTGCAATCATTCTGCAACCGGAAAAGTTGTAAAACAATTTCATTTATAAAATGTTTGGTTTTCTTATATTATTCTTTATAGCATAGATTTTCAACTAATATTCGTATTTTAGAATTCTTATACAATGAAGAGCAACAAAGACGAATTTTAAACACTTAAGATATTAAAAAGCATTAAAAGTGCCTTAGATTGGAGACCCTTTACCATCGCCCACGGTAGGGGCGATTGTTCCATCAACCCTCCCTAAGATCAGCCATTGCTAAGTCCTAGGTTGAAACTGTGAGCAACAAAATGGCGCTAATCACCTATGATTCTGAGTGAATAGCGCGAAAGTCCATTTACATCTAAATATCTCTGGATAATGTTTTATGGACTTGATCCACTTTCATTCTTAACTCATCATTTGCTGAGATTTCTGATTTTACTTTCCAGGAACAGGATGGATATAGTTGAAAAAAAAAAAAAAACACTTTGATATGATTTTTATTTAAAATAATATTTTTCTAAAGCAAAAAAAAAATAATAATGTCCAATCTTATTTTTCATCATATGTTTAAAGTGAGAAAATTGGTTGAAATTAAAATTATTAAAGGGAAAAAAATATTTTCTGAATTTCTAATTTTAAATACAAATAAACAGAGTTTGATTTCCTGTTAAGTATTTTAATTAATATTAGATGAAGTTGTTTATAATGAAGGAGGAAAAAAATTGAATCTGCTGCAAAGGAAGGAAACGTAACCAAATGTGACATAACCTGGTATCATGTGTCTCACACTTACTTATCTGAGAGTCGATTCTTCGGAAAAATTAGGAATCTCTTCAAACCCGATTAGTAACCGAGGCAAAAGTACCTCTTCCGCGATTGGATAACTACCTTGCACTCATTGCAAACCGAGTTATCTGTGGATCGGAGAAACGCAATTAACCGAAGCCCCAGAAGAAGAGTTTTCCCAAAACCCGATACATCCATTCTAAAAATGAAATTCCAGCCGGCTCTGTCATTTCCCCCTGTCTCCTTATCATTAGTGAGAAGTGAGAGAGAGTGAAGAAGGAAAAATTTTGAAGGACAAAATCCTCTTTTGCTCTCGGATGACGCCCAAAAGATGGATAGAAACGCGATCCTTATGCCATCATCAAAACCAAAGCTTTGATTCAATTACCGACTTCGGCTTCAAAAAGGGAACGCCAGTTAATACGAAAACACGTGCCTCTTTATATTAGTATTAACTCTAATTTCGGAAAATACAGCTTCGTTTTAATTCGGCTGGAGACCGTATGTTTCTTTCGTTCGTAAACTCATTTGCAAGTTTAAGCGCCGTACGTGTTGGTGCGTAATTGCAGCAAATTCAGAGCCGTCACGTTCGCCCCCTCCTTCCCACTGCCACCAGTTCATAAAATTTGCAGAGTCAACGCCATTGCTTTAGAGCAGCGGGCCCCCTTTTCGGATTCGAAAGGGGGGTAATCGCTCCACCGTTTGTCGAACGCGAGTACTTTAATAGGCCACCCCCAATAAAGCATGTGCGAGGGTTTTACGTGCAAAAAGGATTGCGTCGTAACGACCGACAAACGTGCACGTGCATGGAAGATGGAAGGACTTGCAGTTTGCGCAAAGAATTAAAGTCGGAGGAAGATACTTCGATTCAACCCAAGTGGGAGAAAGTTTTTAGCCAGTAAAATAAAAGTTTTATGTTATTTTAAGGAATAATAGCGCCGGAAAGATTGAGAACTGGAACTTCTATGTATTGCGATGAAGGAGATGTATCTTAATATAGTAAACTCACTGCGAAACATTTTGAAGATTTATGACACTCTTAAACTTTGCTATTATATGCATGTAGCATAAAGTTTGAAAGAAAGACACTATTTATTCTCTTACGAAGCAGATATAAAATTGTAGTTCAGTAAAAGCTGGTATAAACTTTTTCGGCTTTTGATTGCATGTCACTTCTTTAAATATCTTGTTTTATATGAATTCAGTTAAAACCCAATTTTATAACAAGCTCTAAAATTGGGCTTTGGTGTGAGATTTCAACGGCTTATGCAGTTCTTATATTATTTACGGTTCTTGAAGTCATTTTTTAACACATTTCCAACGTAATTGAAAAGTGTTTGTCGATTTATTTTGTCTGTATGTTTGATTGTCCATTTATGTTTCAATTTGTTTGTCTGCTTACACTGTAAAAAAAGTTACGTATTTGTAAGGATGATTTTATGCGAAATTTCTATGTTTTAACGGAAACTTTCTGTTTTGAGTTAAAAACGTAAATTTTCCCGCAATAAACGGAAAATTTTCTTTTTATTCATACTAGTTGAATATTAAACACGGCAATGTTGGAATGTTGTACGTACTATTTTCCTAAAACATATCAAATCTACGATTAAATGGATAGATATTGGTTAATCTATAAATATATTTATTTAAATTAACAATGGGGACTGTAGTGATGGTTAACAAAAGTACGCTTACCTTTTCCCCATTCTTTTCAATCCAGAAAATCTTCTTTATGAACAAACAGAAAGCAATGTCGGCTTTTTAAAAACAACATGCGCGCTCCTACTGAACATTAGAGATCCTACATTATAGAATATGAAATTTTCTGTAATGTAAGATCTTTACTGAAAATGACTGCATACTGCCATCTGGTGGAAATATGAGGAAATTCATACACCGGGACAGTAGTGACCAAAAAAGTGAGGAACACAACTTTAAACCCAACAAAAACAAATATATTACGCATTTCATTCATATAAAAATTATATTATTATGCTCCATGAGATTCTATTTATAATAAATGCATTGTTCAATAAAAATTATATGCTGCATAATAATATAATTTTCATTCATATAAAAATTACATTATTATGCTCCATGAGATTCATATTTATAATAAATACATTGTTCAATAAAAATTATATGCTGCATAATAGTATAATTTTCATTCATGTAAAAATTATATTATTATGCTCCATGAGATTCATATTTATAATAAATACATTGTTCAATAAAAATTATATGCTGCATAATAATATAATTTTCATTCATATAAAAATTATATTATTATGCTCCATGAGATTATATTTATAATAAATGCATTGTTCAATAAAAATTATATGCTGCATAATAGTATAATTTTCATTCATATAAAAATTATATTATTATGCTCCATGAGATTCATATTTATAATAAATTATGCTCAATAAAAATTATATGCTGCATAATAATATAATTTTCATTCATATAAAAATTATATTATTATGCTCCATGAGATTCATATTTATAATAAATACATTGTTCAATAAAAATTATATGCTGCATAATAATATAATTTTCATTCATATAAAAATTATATTATTTATGCTCCATGAGATTCTATTTATAATAAATGCATTGTTTTTTCAAAAATATTTTATAATTATTGTTTGTGGATGGTTTTAATGATCAAGTTATGGGTTGGGGACAGGGGAAAGCGGTGAATGTTGAGATATTTAAATTCCATAAAAAAAAAAAAAAAAAAAAAAAAAAAAAAAAAATATATATATATATATATATATATATATATATATATATATATATATATATATATATATATATATATATATATATATATATCACAGTAGAAGTAACATAATATTGTAATATTGTAGAACAATCTCAGAGAAACATTTTAAAATTAAATGAAAATTTATATTGCAAAAAAATGCCGAGAGATATACTGGGGACTGATAAATCGCCCTTTTGAGATTTTGACCCATATACGTTTTGGAGATGGTCACCCTGTGTGATATGTACAGTTAGTTCTTTAAGAAAGCTACATAAAAGATTCAGGATATATTGCCGATATTGGTTTGTTATTGTTGAAAATCCGTTTATTCGTTTTACACTTTTTCAAAACCAATAAAATTAAATGAGCCATTTGAAATTTCATGTTATAAAAAATGCTCGGATTGATAATTTTATTTCAGCTTCTTTATGCAAGAACAAACATAAAGTTATTACACCAGTATACTTTGTATCACCGCTTTGCATATCTGCAACATACGAAAACAACGTTACTTATACAGCGGGCTTAAAAAAACGATTTTATTTATTGTTGATATTTCCCAACACAGTAGTTAATATAAATTGTTTGTAGAATTCTCAAGAGACGACGATACTGAGTTAATGTTTCACGCCAAAGTATTATTTATCAATTTGGTCAGTTTCACATAGTTATTGCTAAAATGAACTAATAATTTCATCCAAAATACATTTTTTTACAAATGTCAGTTCGTATACTTTATAATTTGCATTATAAAATTGACAATATTTATGAGAAGAATGTATTATTCTATTATTTGGAGATGTGAAAAAAATACCTTTTAGTCAATAATATTTTATTTTTATGTTGTAAATTTTTTAAATTATTTTTTACACGCTTAGAATGGTGTATTCTAACACCTGAATAAATATTTTTCGAATCGGAGTTGTTGAGTCACAAAGGGTTAAATTTAAATTCATATAGTATATATATCATATATTCTAATACGAGATACTATTGGGCTAGGTCACATGTTCGAGAACTTACTATTAGTGGGTCATTTTTGGGTCAACGCGGGTGAAGTTAATTTTATCTAAGAAACGGCTCTAACGATTTTGATTAAATTTTGTATTCTACGAGTTTCGGGCACGAGAAAATCATTGGGCTAGATCACATGTCCGAGAAAATTCGATTAGTGGGTCATTTTGGTAATGGATCATGATATTTGAACTCAAAGCTGATTTTGACCGAGCATAGCTCGGTCTTCCCTGCTCATATATATATATATCTATATATATTATGGATTTTTATAATAAGGAATAAACCTTAACATGTGAACGGTGATGTGAAAAGAAATATATTAACTCTTTTGCTCACGAATTATTTTTAAAAAATCCTTCTGCGAATTGATATAACTAAAATGCTATTCTAAACTATAATTTGTATCGCATATACGAGACTGTTATACTATAAATATGTCAGTCAGATTAAAATTTGGTCGAAAACACATTTTAAAATTATAAAACATTGCTTTTATAGCACTTTCCATCATAGTTGAAAAGTGTTTATGACTTTGCCTGCTTTGTCTGTCTGCCGTCTGTCTCGCCGTGCTCTAACTCTCCTAAATATATTTGGATTTCCAAGGCATTGATATCTGTTATTGAGGTTTACTGTAGCATGTTCTCTATTGAAAATGAAGTATAGCAGTTCTAGTTCGTTTACAGGAACACTTTAAATAAATTTGTTACATTATGATCTATGGGGAGAAGTCGTACACTGCAAATAGAGGCGTCTTAAATTCGGACACACATGTGTCTGAAAAAGCAATTTAGACATTTAAGTGTCTGAATGTAAAATTTCAGACATCATAGATGTCTCAATTTAAGACACATAAGTGTCTTACTATGATCAGGGTGTAAAAGAACAGAGAAACGTGTCTGAATAACTATGATATGTCTGAAATTCAGACATCTAGAAAATCAGCCACTTAAATGTCTGAATTTGATTATAGGGCCGTAATCAGACGGGGCAGGGTGGGCTGAGCAGTGTGGAATTCAGGGGGTGGCCCGGAGGGGACATGCATTTTTGATATGCATTTCTGATGTGCACTAAAACATGCTTTCTGCATAATATGAAGTGCAAAGCATTTAGCATTCATTTGTAGGGTCATACAAAAGAAATTCTGTTACATAATTGTCTATGGGGGGAAATGTTTTGCTGTGTATTTTAATCATATTACAATATTTCGAATCTAAATGGAATTGAGAAACATTACTGGGATGACGTACAAGATAATTACTGTAGTATATGGTGTATATAGCATTTATCGTTCATTTACAGGTACACACAAAAGAATTCAATAACAGCATTTTATAAGAACGATAATTGCTGGAAGTCCGTTTTCAGTTATGGTATGTGTTTTAAGTTTAACTAAATTTTAGCATATTTCGTGTTGTGTATAAATCTAATAGATCATATACAAGGCTGTACGAAAGAATTCCTAAACATTACTGTCTATGGGCGGGAGTTGCTTAGATGTATTTTTAATAATTTCCAACTTAAACAGCTAAACAGTTGAAACATGTTTATAAATTCGGTTTGTCTGCCAGCCTGTCCGTGCTCTAACTCACGTAAATCTAATCGTATATTGCCATGTAATTGATATATGTTATAAAAGTTTACCATGGAATTATCGTTATTGAAAATAAAATATGTAGCATTTATAGTTCGTTTACAGGGACACTCAAAAGAATGCTTTACATTCTGGTTTAGGGGGGAAATCATTTGCAGCATATTTTAAAGATATTACACTATTTGAAACATATTGAAATTGATATACATCAATGAGGTGCACTACAAGCTGCTTACTATAGAATGGAATGTGCATAGTATTTATCTTTCATTTACAGGGACACACTAAAATAATTCGGTTACAGTACTATCTGTGAGCAGTAATTGCTAGAAGCGTGTTTTCAATTGTAGTAGGCTTTTTTAAATTTTAACTCATTTTTTGAAATTATTTGCTGTGTATAACTTCTATAGATCATATACAGAACTACACAGAACAACTCGAGTGCATTACCGCTTATTGACGGATATCGCTAAAGGAAATTTTCAGCTGTGTTATGCATTTTTTAACTGAGCTAAATTTTGACATACTATGTAGTTTATATACAAATCTATCGATCCTATACATGGCTGCACAAAATTGATATTTTTTCGACACTAGATGATAATTTCTGAAATTGGGTCTTCAAATGTCTTATGCGCTTTACTTAGACACCATCTTTCACCTTATTAAATGGTGTTATTAAAAACCTTACTAAAAAAATTACAGTATTTTGAATGTGTTGTGGAAAGTGTTTCAGGATGTAAAATGTTTGACGCACGATCTTTCTTTTTTGTTTAATTGTGTTATGTAATTTCCGCTTGAACTATTATTTAGTACATTAAAAGATGTTTTTAGAGTATAAATAAATTCCTATACAGGGCTACGCAAATAACTGATACATCGCTGTCTGTTGATGGTAATTGATGGAAGTGCATTTTTAGTTGTGTTATGCGTTTTATACTTGAATTAAATTTTAACTTAATGTTTGGTATTTATAAAAAATATTGTAAATAATATACAGGGCTCTACAAAGGAATTCGAGTGCATTTCCCTCTACTGGCAAAAATTGCTGGAAGTGAATTTTCAACTGTTTTATTCATTTTCTAACTGAACTAAATTTTAACATACTATGTAGAACATATAGTAATCTTTAGATCATATACAGGGCTGCACAATGAAATTCGACTACCTTTCCGACTATAAGCGATGATTGCTGAAATTGGGTTTTCAATTGCATTTTGCGTTTTCTAAATTCACTTTCCTCTAAAAAATATTGTGGCATTGTATTGTTCGACATAGAGGGAGCTTTTGATAGCATTGACTGGCACATTATTTCAGATATCATTGACAGATCCCCTCTCCCACCCTACTTAAAATATCTATTAAAAAACTAGATTTCTAATCGCTTTATAGGTGTTAATCGATTTAAATTTATAGAATGGTTTCAAGCATACAAAGGATGGACATAGGGTTTGTGTCTGGGTCCCATTCTCTGGCTCCTGGTTGTGGATTACATCATAAAACAGCATCATAGCAAAGAATCCCTAATACTAGCTTACGCTGATGATTTTATTATTATAACAACGGGGACTACCAGAAAGGAAACTCGAAGAAACAGAAAATTCAAGAATCACAATTTTTTCTGATCTATGCAATTCTCTAAATTTACAAATCTCAACTCAAAAAACTAAAGCTATGTTATTTGGTATATATCTTCTGACTCGCAGGAAACCTATATTCAAATTGCAAATATTAGAATCAATATTACGGAGAACTTAACTTATTTAGGTCTAGTATTAGATTCTAAATTTAAATGGCTAGACCATCTAACTTACGTGAAATCTAAAATTTCAAACTTCATACTTGGTTTCAAAAGATTTAATTTTTTTAATCACGGAATCAACCCGGATATTTTAAAAATTTGGTTCTTAAACAGATTACTTACGGATACGATGTTTGGTTTCCTGATTTAAATTGCCACGACACACGGAGATCGAAATCAATACAGAGAATCGCTCTATTAAATTTAATAAAGGTATATAGGAGTATCTCCACTGACGCATTATGCGTTGTAACTGGCATTCCTCCAATAGATATTCGTTGACTAATGACTATAATTGCTACTAAGTAAAAGAAGGACGAAGAACCTTGTATGATAAAGGTCAAATATACAAATTGTTAGAAGAGTGATTTCTGATATAAACATTTCATCTATTATTGTGAGCCTGAATATTCATCCATCCGACTTCAAGCTGGTGAAACGAAACACGTGTGCGCTGACAAAGTACTTTTCTGTTTTCTGTGAGATTCTCATTAAAGAACTTACACGTGTAACCTCAAGAGTTCAAGGCTAAATGACGTAGACTTGACTGTGTTTTTTTCTCTCATCCAAGAACTAATACTTCAGTCTCTGAGTAACTTTTATTTAATGCAGACCTGCTGAACAATTCTATTAAATTAAATGTTTTAACTTTTTATAGTGTGATGTAAATTTTATAATGTAAAATTAATCTTTCTTTTTCTTCAACAGTAATTAAATAATTAACTTAGAAATTATACAATGAAGCAATACTTTATTTAGAGAAGATGTTTTTTTATTTTCATCAGTGATCGAAAGAAGTTATTAAATAGTGCCATTGGATTTATAGTAAAATTGGATACCCTTACTACACCTTCGCGGATTCAAAAGGTAGGACAAACTTTCTCTACCTTTCTTTTATTATCATGAAGTCTTAAAGTGAATTTTAAGAATAAAATTAGAAGAAGAATTTATTTACCGTAGTTCTAAAAATTATCAGATTATGAGCGCTGAGGATTGAACACGGTAAAACCGCTCTCTAATAAGAAAAATAAAAAAAACTATATTTTAAACAATAGAAACTATAAAAGTATTAGTAAAATTAATAAAAATACAACATCATGGCTTCAAATATGAAAGAAATGTGTAGCATAGAAAAACTGAACTCCAATAATTATGCGATTTGGAAGTTCAAGGTAGAGATGCTGTTAATGAAAGAGGATTTAATCAACCAGATAACTGATGATCCGCCAAACCCCTTAACAGGCGAATGGACGAAGAAAGACAATAAAGCCAGGGCTATTATAAATTTAAGCTTAGAAGACTCACAGCTGATTTACATAAAAAACGAAACATCAGCTAAAGCTACATGGCTAGCATTAAAAACAATACATGAGCGCGCGAATTTATCTAGTAAATTATATTTGCTAAGAAAACTATATAGTATAAAACTAGTTGAAAATGGTAATATGAACAACCATATTGTTAAAATATTAGAAACCGCTGATAGGTTAAAATCTATAGGAGAAGAGATTAAGGACTCTCATCTATCTGCACTTTTGTTGTGCTCCCTTCCACCTAGCTATGATACTCTGATCACGGCATTAGAGGCCCGATCAGAGACAGAATTAAATTCGGAATTTATAAAAGGAAAACTAACAGATGAATTTCAAAGGAGACAAGAAAGCTCCAATTCATCGCATGAAAATGTATACAAAACATTTAATAAACAAAAACAAAACACTTGGGTTATATCCAAAAAGAGAACAAAACCTTTTTTGCACGAATTGCAAAAGAAAAAACCATGTGCGACAAAATTGTTGGTTTCTTAAGAATAAAAATTCTAAGAACCAAACAAATGAAAAATACAGACAAAATTCGTCTTTATGCTTTGAAGCAAGTAATTTTACTCCGAAAACTAAAGCAGAAAAAAACACACAAATTCAAGAGAGTAAAAGCGAAGAAAATCAAAACGAAAAAACAATGTCTCAAAGGCAATTATCATTAATCGCACATAATGAATCTAAATCTACTTGGATTGTTGATTCTGGAAGCAGTTCACATATTTGTAATGACATAAATGTATTTGTTGACATTGACAATAACAACAAAAATACTGTCACGATAGCAAACGGAACAACACTAAAATCGCACGGGACAGGTACAATAAAATTACGGACACAATCAAATGACATAACTTTAAAGGACGTTTTATATGTCCCTGATATTCAATCAAATTTAATGTCGGTTACGAAAGCCACAAAGTATGGTTATGAATTCATGTTTGAAAATAACACCTGTAACTTATCCTATAATGGAAAAACTCTCTTAGAAGGAAAAAAGAGAGAAAATTTATATGAAATTGACCTATATAAACCTAAGCAAGAAATATATGTCAATTTTGCTGAACAATGCAAGAATAAAAACTGCATTGAGCTTTGGCATAAGAGATTAGGTCATAGAAATGTTAATTCAATTAAACAACTCTTATCCAACAATTTAGCAACAGGTCTAGAAATTAAAAATTGCAAACATGACATAGTTTGTGAGAGTTGTATAAAGGGAAAACTAACAAATGCACCGTATCCAAAACAGAGTGAGAACAGAGCTAAGAAGGCGATCGATCTGGTGCATACGGATGTATGTGGTCCGATGCAAACAGAAAGCATAGGAGGGAAGAAATATTTTCTCACATTCACAGATGATTTTAGTAGATTCACAATGATATTTCTTTTATCGAATAAAAGTGAGGTAGTTACCAAAGTGAAAGAATATGTAGCCATAACGAAAAATAAATTCGGTCGCACAGTTAAAGAAATCCGATCAGACAATGGGGGTGAATACACTAGCGAAGAATTAGAAAAATTCTTAAAATATGAAGGTATTCATCACCAGTTCACTATTCCGCATTGTGCACCTCAGAACGGTGTTTCGGAAAGAAAGAATAGGACTTTAGTCGAAATGACAAGGTGCCTATTATCGGAAGCGCAGCTGCCAAATAAATTTTGGGCCGAAGCTTTAAATACAGCTGTGTATCTTATAAACAGATTACCAACAAAATCACACAATTCAACTCCATACCAGCTATGGACAAACAAAAAACCGGATTTATCAAACATAAAAATATTTGGCTGCAAAGCTTATGCTTATCTCGATAAATCCCAAAGAGGAAAACTCGATGATAAAGCAATAAAAGGAACATTTATCGGTTATGATAATAGATCAAAAGGATATAGGATCTACATTGGCAATAATAAAGTAATAAGGGCAAGAACTGTTAAATTTATAGAAAACTCTAATTCAAATGAAAACGAAAAAAAATCCATTGATATGAGAGAAGAATTAGAAGTTCAGAAACAACCTGAAAAAGCAGGGGGAGATTCCTCAAAATTCTTTATAGACATGCAGGAAGATAAACAAACAGACAATGAGGAAAATTTAAACGAAAACGAACCTAGAAGATCTCAACGATCAAATAGGGGAGTTCCACCCGATAGATTCTCTTATATTACTAAAATACAAAAAGAAAATATTGAACCAACAGAGTGGAAAGATATAGCGAAAATCGAAAACCCATATGATAGAAACAAATGGTACGAAGCAACTAATGAAGAAATTAATTCATTAAGAAAAAACAAAACATGGGAACTAATTGATCCACCACCTGGAATAAAAGTAATTGGGAATAAATGGGTATTCACCAAAAAATATAATGAAAATAATGAAATAGAAAAATATAAGGCACGTCTTGTAGCCAAAGGTTTTTCTCAAAAATACGGAAGCGATTATTTTGAAACCTTCGCTCCAGTAGTAACGTATACAACTATAAGAGCGTTTCTAGCATGTGCAGCGTATAAAAATTTAGATGTTAATCATATAGATATTAAGACTGCATTCCTCCACGGAAATTTAGAAGAGGAAGTTTATATGTCACAACCAGAAGGGCATGTAATACCGGGAGAGGAAAATAAAATTTGCAAACTAAAAAAATCAATTTACGGATTGAAGCAATCCGCACGAGCATGGAACATTAAATTAGAAGAAAGTTTAACTAAACTTGGTTTTGTGCAAAGCACCTCCGATCCATGTCTCTTCACACGAAAATTAAAGGAAAGTACAACATACATCATTATATATGTTGATGATTTATTAATTTCAGGGGAAACTAAAGAAATAAATGAAATAATAGAACAACTAAAAAAGGAATATGAAGTCAAAAATTTAGGACTTGTAAATTATTATCTGGGGATAAACATAAAAAGAAGTAAAGAAGGAAATTTCGCACTTGATCAAAGAAACAAAATAAAAGAACTGATCGAAAAATTCGATTTAAAGGAAGCGAAACCCTGTGATACTCCGATGGAACCCGGGTACTTAAACATAATTGATGAGGAAAATTTACTTTCTAATAACAGTAAATATAGGCAAGCTATCGGAACATTGTTATATATAGCTACAATAACCAGACCAGACATAGCCGCCGCTGTGAACATTTTGAGTCGTAGAAACGAAAAACCCAGAGAAAAGGATTGGAACGCAGTAAAGCGGGTTATTAGATATTTAAAAACAACACAAGAACTAAAACTAATTATTAGTAAAGAAAATGAGCCAATACTAACAACATATGCTGACTCCGATTGGGCAGGGGATAAAAATGACCGTAAATCAACAACGGGAAATTTATGTAAATTAGGAAATACACCAATTTCCTGGTCAACTAAGAAACAAAATTCAGTTGCCTTATCATCCGCTGAGGCTGAATACATCTCAGCAGCAACTTCAGCACAAGAGACAGTTTGGATTATCAATCTTCTAAAGGACCTTGATCTACAACAAAATTTGCCCATAACTTTATTCGAAGATAATCAAGCTTGTATAAACATGGTTAAAAATTATAAACATCATTCGAAAACAAAACATATCGATATAAAATACAACAGTATAAAAGATCTTAAGGAAAAGGGAATAATTGAATTACAATATTGCCCAACCAAAACTATGACAGCTGACATTCTAACGAAACCCCTTCCCAAACCTGACTTTACAAAACACAGAACAGATTTAAATCTCAAGAACATTTATACTTCAGAAATCAAGCAGGGGTGTTAGAAGAGTGATTTCTGATATAAACATTTCATCTATTATTGTGAGCCTGAATATTCATCCATCCGACTTCAAGCTGGTGAAACGAAACACGTGTGCGCTGACAAAGTACTTTTCTGTTTTCTGTGAGATTCTCATTAAAGAACTTACACGTGTAACCTCAAGAGTTCAAGGCTAAATGACGTAGACTTGACTGTGTTTTTTTCTCTCATCCAAGAACTAATACTTCAGTCTCTGAGTAACTTTTATTTAATGCAGACCTGCTGAACAATTCTATTAAATTAAATGTTTTAACTTTTTATAGTGTGATGTAAATTTTATAATGTAAAATTAATCTTTCTTTTTCTTCAACAGTAATTAAATAATTAACTTAGAAATTATACAATGAAGCAATACTTTATTTAGAGAAGATGTTTTTTTATTTTCATCAGTGATCGAAAGAAGTTATTAAATAGTGCCATTGGATTTATAGTAAAATTGGATACCCTTACTACACCTTCGCGGATTCAAAAGGTAGGACAAACTTTCTCTACCTTTCTTTTATTATCATGAAGTCTTAAAGTGAATTTTAAGAATAAAATTAGAAGAAGAATTTATTTACCGTAGTTCTAAAAATTATCACAAATAACCCAATTTAATGCTTAAAGAGAAAACTTACAATTTCCCAAATTACAATCAATTAAAAAATTTAGACAGATGAAATTTCCACAACAACGTTAAATAACTATGACTTAAAAATCTACACAGATGGCTCCCTCATGGAGCAAAGTACTTCATAAGCGTTTACAGTAAACTACGAGAATACATATATTTACGATAATATAATCAGACTACACGACCAGAACTCAGTTTATCAAGAAGAATTGAATGCTGTTTTACACTCAATAAACTGGTTGCACCTTCACAATATAAAAATCTCCTCATCTTAACGGATAGCCGCTCATCACTAGAAGCCCTCAAAATAGTGTTTTCACGAAATTATTTAATAACTAAAATATATAGCATTTTGTTGTCAATTCCCAAAAAACAAGTAACAATCACATGGATCAAATCGCACGCTGGAACAGAGGGTTATGAACGAGCAAATTTACTGGCAAAGGGTGCTATCACAAATGACTGTTACAACGAGAAGGAAACGCTCTTATTCCCATTTTCAAAAGTTAAATTATTTTTTAAACTAAAAATAGCCACAGATTGGTAACAAGATTGGTCATATTCATTAGAAGGCCAAAATACTTATGAAATTTTAGGAAATGTAGATCTGAACTTTATTTGTAAAAAACCAGTCATAGCTTACTACATTAGTGGATACGGTAGCTTCCCATCATTTTAAAATAAAAGCGGAAAACGCTCCTCCACAACATGCATATGTCAAAAAAGCTCAGGAACGGTTCTACATTACATATATGATAATTGTCCTCTAATGAGACATACTTTCAATTTCAATAAAAATGTCACAGTGAGACAAAATCTGAATATAACTCTGTTTGATCCTTTAAACTATTATAAACTAAAAGAAAATTACAACATTCTGAATAAATATTTCTCCTTTATTAAAAAGGATCTAGAATCCTTTTTCCCTACATTTATAAAGTACTTTTTAATAGAATATATTTTGTTTTTGAAATTTGTATATTATAGTTCACATACTGATCACATTTTTGTACTCAAACTGTTCCTATTTCAGTTTACTGTTTGAGCCATGCAAAATTACTAGTTGTGTTATGATTAAGTATTCTTTTCATAAATTTTCTAATTACTTTCTTTTATACTTTTTTATATCTTTTTTTTTATATTAAGAAATGTTGTGATCTAAACTAGTATTGTACATCTGTATTCTGAAATATGAATTTTCAATAAACATTTCCCCTCGAGGACAAAAGTTCCTATGCTTAACGGTTGGATGTCCACGAGAGGGTGATTTCATTTCATTTCATTTTGTTTACCTAGATAATCTTTCTTCACCTTATTGGAAGTGTTGAAAAGTGGTTTCATAATCTATGCTTTATGCAGTGTTACCAGCTCTCTACTTTTTTTTAAATTCAGGGTGGTTGATTGTCACCACTTTTTTGAAGTAGAAATATTCGCCTTATTTAATGACAGATTAAACAATCCGAGAATAAGGCGAATTATACAATTTATAAAAAGTAATGTCAGTCAAGCAACCCGATTTTTAAATAAAAAGAAAACTGCCCAGTTAAATTGAGGGCATTGAGCTCACAGGCTATTCACACTAATTGTATATTATACACTTATTTCAAAGAATTTAAAATAAGGCCCTTGAAAAATAAAGAAATCGACAATATATTAAGGAGGGGATCATCCCCTCGTTACCCCCCCCTCATAGTTAACTAATGAACCTCTTAAACTAATCAGGGAAGCCTCTTATTACAATGAATATATATACAAAATTTGAAGAAAATCGGAGAATTCTGCATGAAAAACCCATTTACCTAAATTAAGGAGGGTTAGCCCCCCTTTCCCGCTTTATACTTAACCAATGAACCCCCAAAACTATTCAGAGAAGCGCATTATCACAATGAACATATATACAAAATTTGAAGAAAATCGGATAATTCTGCATGAAAAACTCATTTATCTAAATTAAGGGGGGGATTATCCTCCCCCTTTCCCCTTTTATACTTATCCAATGAACCCCCAAAATTATTCACTGAAGCGCATTATTAAAATGAACCTATATACAAAATTTGAAGAAAATGCGGGATAATTCTGTATGAAAAACCCATTTATCTAAATTAAGGGGGGTTAGCCCCCGTTCCCCCCTTTTATACTTAACCAATGAACCCCCAAAACTAATCAGGGAAGAGCCTTATCACAATGAACCTATAAACAAAGTTTGAAGCAAATCGGTTATTTCTATCAAGAGTTATTGCGTTACGTACATACGTACATACAGAACGGGCGGGCACATTAGCTATCAGGCTTTGATAGCCTGTGAGCTAAAAAGTAGCCGTCTGGCAACACTAGCTTGAAGCATGATTTTTTTTTTTTTTTTTTTTTTTTTTTGTTATACGGTGAGTGTGCCAGTAATTGACCATTTGGTGGAAATTTCTTCCAGTTATTTTTTTTTTCTAATAAAATTATTGGCACTGTTTTTTGAAGTTTTTTCCCCTATATACTTATTTAAGTATGAGGATTCATATTCCGGAAACATTTTCTCCTTTTCTTTTCTAGAATTTAAATAATTTGCAGCATTAGTTAAAAAATGAGATTCCACTAGTAATTGACCACTTTTCTTTCGGTGTAAAAATCAGAATATGAATGTTCTTATTTAAAACAACTACTAAAAGACACGTATACCGGGGGATACAAAAATCAGAAAACATTTTAAACACAATAATTCGTAAACTAATAAAAATATAGAAAAGTAAAAATATTTCTAATTTTCCCACGCTAATCTTCAAGCACATCTTTAATTGCAATTATAACTTGTAAAAAAAAACATTTCTTTGGATATTTAGATATGTTCTCTAACAACTAAAGTTAGAATGTATACCCATTAATTCCTGTTTTCTCCAGTTTTTATATTTCACTGGTCAGTTACCTATGCCTGGTCAGTTACTGGTATACTCACCCTAGATTAATTTAGGAGCCTCATATGAGGTCTAGGTGAGCGAGAGGGTTGACATTTTTTTTTCTTTTATTCAAAAAACGCGTTTTCGAACTATTTTTTTTTTTTTTTTTTTTTTTTTTTTGCTATGAATAACTCTTAAAGTGTAGAAATACTGAACATATTCATTGCAATATGAAAAAAATATCGGTCAACTGCGAGTATAACTCGTGCTCAAAGCGTTCCATATATTAAATTTATTAATTAATAAACTCTTACTACCCCTAATTTTTTCATAATTTTAGCTTCAGTAGATTCTGAAATGGGAAGGGGAGGGGGGACATATTTTTGCAGTACACTTTCGACGATATCTCTGAAAGTATAATACCTAAAATTAAAACAAATAATATTTTTGAGTTCGGTATTTCAAGATCTTTCGAACTATTCCTTATACGAAAAAAAAAAAAAAAGAAATGAAGTAAGTTAATTAATATCTCGGATAATTACCGACAAATTTTTTCGAAAATCATTATCAACAATCCTTGGAGGATTCTACGTCGATAAGTACCTCGAGCGCCCCTAAATTCCCTCGCTGACCAGGGGAGGGAGGGGGGCATATTTTGGAAGTACATTTTCGACGATATTTCTGAAAATATAATACCTAAAATTTAAACAAATATTTTTCTTTTTTAATTCGGTGTCACAAGATCTTTCACACGATACCCCGCACGATATACAAAAAGATTTTTTTTTCAAGTAACTTAATTCGCCCCTCTAAATTTTTGTTTAATATATATGTGAATGGCTAATAATGTATAAATATTTAGGTCAAAAGGCTTTATAAATCTTCCAAGTTTGAATTTTCATGTTCCATCGTTTACGAGAAAAACGACTGTTACAGACGGGCAGATAAACTGACAGACACGCGAGTGATCTTACAATGGTTCCCTTTTTTACTTTTTAAGTACGGAATCCTAAAAAGGAAGAACATTCTTTTATTCAAAGATTTGTTTACGAAAACGAATACCAAAAATTATATCATAAATTGTTAGATTTTCCCGTTTCTCTCAATAATTCTTTATCACCATTCAGTCAGTAAAGATAAAAAATAAATAGAATAAATCAGAATACGACAAATAATTCGCACATAAAACGGAATCGGTTCATGCCGAGAAAAACTATACAGAGAAAATCAACCTATCGTTCATAACTTGAGATGTCGCTTTCGGAAGGCTGAGCACACATTGCTCAGTTGTCCCCCCCCCCCCCTCAGTATACCCAACACATTCGATACCGATAAGGCAACAGTCGGATGGAAAGCTCTTTAAAGAAATGGTGGTTATGGCCTCCGACTTAGTTATGATATACTGCTGACTCTAGAAAGCTGGACATGGTTTGTCCAGAATTACACCTGCACGACGAAAGATAAGACCAGAATGGGTGAGGAATTTACTTTGTCTTACGACCGTACGTCCAAGTGAATTGTTTCTTCTGCAATACTTTTTACTGCTGTAGATGTTTCGGGGACGGAATTTTTGATTAATTCTTCAGTTTTCGAATTGTGTAGTGGAAGGAAAAGGGAAAAGACTAGTAATACAAAATATGGTTTAATCTATGAACTATATTTCTTGGGTGTTTCACATTTTGCTATTTGATTAATGAAAGAAACAAGTAATATAAAGAACAAAATTTAAAGTCAATTCCTACTTAGGTCAAAAAGATTTTTTTTTTCCAGCGATCTACACGCTTCGCCACTGACGGTATTTATTCCTAAATTTATATCCTGGTAAATATCTTATATAAGAGAAATTTTTGAAATGTATTAAAAATTAAATAAAAAATAAATAGCTATAATACCAAAAATTAATAGCTCGAAAAGTATTTCTCACAAAATTGTTAGACAAACTGGCGTTAGAAAGGTAAAAAATTGTATTTTTCTTGATACAAATTTCAAATCTAATGACTATGCCATTTTTCAAATATTGAATTTCAAAAATTACCAAATTTCACAATGAAGTGCCATAGCGAAACCTTCACGCGTAAAAAGATAATGGGGCTGTTCACGGACGAAGATCAGGCGGTGCGCAGGCGAAGGAGACTATAAATATGGAGTGAGTCTATACTTTTGAAGAGAAATGAAATATAAAATTAAAATTAATTAATTAAATTTAATTAATGAATTAATATTTGAAAAAAACTGTATTAACATCAAGTGTCAGCCACTATAAGTTTAAAAAAATGTATTTGAACTTGAGTGGATGAATAAAAAGTATTTTATTAGTGATTGAAAATTTGAACCAGATATATAAATATACAGAGGGTGTGAGCTAATAATAGGAATTGAAGAAAAAAGAAAGTCCTTTTTTTCCTTGTTTGTTTTAGAAAACTAATTTGAAATTTATCAGCTGTTTTCTTTATATTTTTTAATTTTCTACGACTGTTATTGTTTTTAAATTAATAGTAGTATAAAAATTACAAAAAATGATGTAACAATAAAGAATTTAAACACATTTATGCACATAATTGTAGTCTGCATGGACTCGGGCATGTCCCGATGCTCGAATCCGGCTCGAGACCATTTTATTTCTTTAGATTCGGACCCACGCTTACTTTTTCTGAAGACTCGGGTCAGGTCATTCTTTCCAGAATGGGTCAGGCTGGCATTCCAATTGTTAAATAAATAAATAGTGGTGTGCATTCGCGTTTTGTGGAATCTTTATTTTAGTTTAATAAATTACAGAAAATTATTTTTTTAATCTAACTTTTTGACGTTTTCTATTGCCTTCGTATAACATGGAGACATAAGTATTCCATTGGGATCACATTCTTCCATGATAGATCCAAAATTTTTCAAGATGCATGAAGAATTCATTCATATTCGTGATTGCCAAAGTCTTAAAAATGAATTTGTTTATGAAGTTATTCTCCTTTATTTTCTATGTAATTCATCTATTATAGTTTAATCAAGTCTTCACTTGAAAAACATTCTTAATTAGATTGCATTAATTCATCAATATCTTCATGGTTGATCTCTAAGTTTAATTCATCCATTATATTGATTATTCCAGTTGTGATAGCTTCAAGAGTTTCTTCACAGAAGCATTTATCATATTTTTTTACCAACATTCTCTCATTATTTACTATGGACATTTCAGCCCACGGGTCTTCAGTAATATTTATTACATTGCATACATTATAATTTTCCCCAAAATCTCTTAACCCTTTCGTGACGAGCGGCCTTTACAGAATTTTTAATCCTTTACCACCGGTTTTTCAAAACAGAAATTTTCGCCTAATTGAATCGCAGAAATGCTATCATTAAACAAGGCAAAGCTTACAATAAAAAGTAACTGGTGGGAATAATCGAGGATTCTGAGCATCTTATGCGTCACGTATATGTGTCGCTCGTCCCCAAGGGGTTAATGCAGACATCATTCTTCATAACTGCCGATTTGGCGATAAAAGAGTTTATATGGATGTAGATGAAAGTAGGGTAAAAACATATAATAAGCTGAAACTGGAAATCTGAGCTTTGATTTAATTTCAGCAACTCTCTAATGGTTAAATGTTGAAATACTTCCTCTCAGTAAAAAGAAGAAGAAGCGGTCATTAAGGTATCTCCATACTGGCATTTATGTACTGTGTTGGAAAGTTTATTTTAAAATTTCTTTGTTTTATTGTTTTCGAATTTTCAAAATTCGTAAATATGAACACATTTAAAGTCACTGAATTTTTTTGTATTAGTGTAGGATATTTAATAGGGATTTATTTCTCATAATAAAAGTGTTGCTAGCATTTATAGGGGTATTTTTTATAGTTTAATTTCCGATTCTCAGTGTTTTGAGGTAAGACGGGATATCTTACATGAAATGAAAACGGATATTGGAAAAACGATACTTAAAGAGTCGGTAAACAATACTTGACGTAAAAGAAGTCAAAACTACATGAACAAGAGGGATTATGATTTTTTTTAAAGCTGATCAACAGGTGAACTTCTTTTCTGTAATTTCTCAAACTGATACGAACATATTATTCTTTGAAGATAATTATCCGTTATAATTATACCTATAAACAATCTTTGGGAACAATCTCTAACAGCAATATCATTGAGGGAAAATGCGTAAGAGTCAATAAATAATGCTTGAAATCAAAATTACATGAGCAAGAATGAATATGATTTTTCTAAAGCTGATAAAAAAATTAACTTCTTTTCTGCAGTTTCTGAAATTGTAATGGAGATAACTAAGCTTTTGGCTTCAAATATTAAATCATTATACTTACAATTAGAATAGTGATAGTCAAGTTCCTTAGTTAAAGTTTTAAAATAAAATATTTTGTTCTTTTTTGAAAAGGAAGTCTAAACTCTTTTATATCCTGTAAGATTAATGTATCGATGCGGTCTTCTCATACATGTGGAGTAAGATCGGATGATTTGACTTTTTCTAGAAAAGTATTCATTAGTGTAAAATGTAATAAACACATAATGCATTTATAATGATATTATTGTACCAGAATAAGTACAGAGTGTTTACACAAAATTTCATGAAATTCTGTCGGAAATTCTAATAATATCGTTAGCAAGCAACTAATAATAAGGTTAGCGATTTTACCCAACGTTTTCCTACGCTTGTTTTTACAATACATATCATTAAAAATACCTTTTTAAATACTGGACTTAAGTTTTTCATAGTGTGTGTGTGTGTGTGTTAGTGTGTGTGAAATGGCTGTTTACCAGCGAGATAGCTATACTAAAAACATAACGGTTAGTAATATCACTTGATCGAACCTTGTACAGTCATTAACAAAAGCTTAAGACCACTCGATGTTTATGACAACAATTAAGACCACTTGCTATTTGCGATGGCAATCCAAATTCCTTGCTTAAACAACTAGAAACGGTCATCTAGCTTACATTTCTGCCTGTCGCAAGCATAGCTGCCTTTATTTTCTTACAGGAACTCCTATACGAACGCACAGCTATTCGCCGTACGATATGGTCGCCTGGAGATGTTGTTGCTCTTTGGTCGACCTGATCTTTCCCTTGCAGTAAATGTGCCATCTATATTTCATGCTTCACTGTGGCATTATGTACAGGAAGTCTTGCTTACATTAAGTTTTATATGCGATATTTACTGCAAGGGAACGATCAGGTCGACCAAGAGCAACAACGTCTCGAAACGACCATAGCATACGGCGAATAGCTGTGCGTTCGTATGAAATAAAGGCAGCTTTGCTTGCAGCAGGTAAAACTTTAAGCCTGATAACATTATCTAGGCGTTTAAACAAGGAATTTGGAATGCCATCGCGACTAGCATGTGGTCTTAAATGTTGTCACAAATCGAGTGGTCGTAAACTTTTGTTAATAATTGTATGTACGAAATAGCAAATGGTACGAAAGCAGAATGTACTACTTGTACCTACAAAATTAGATCTTCGTTTGCACGCAATTTAAAATGATTTTCTATTACAACACACATCTGATGTTTTTTAGAAAACTATTTAAATGATGCGTTATTTTAGGGTGACATTTATAAATTGTTATTTGTATATTTATCATGTACAACAAAGTTTATACGGAAAATACATGTATGCTGCATCAGGTGATATTTTGACATCGAGTTTGACTTAACAAGAACCATCTGCAACAAAGTATGGAAAATCTTCAAGAATGATTAATTTTATTGAAACTTCACAGACAGAGAGGCACGCGAACTTTGCCAAACTATCTCGGAGTCCTAGAAAACAGAAAATTGACAACTCGGTATTTTAGAGTTCTGGAGCTGCACACACACACACACACATTCCAGGGTGTCGTGCCAATTTTTGCTTCGTACAGTCACTCACTTTCCCCGCCATAGACAATCCGTCCTAAGATAAGTATGCAACAGATGTCCCGCTATGATTAATTAGTAGCGGCAAAGGAAAATTTGTAAAAATTCACCGGCCCAGTTATTAATCGATTTATAATTCGGTGCCCGAAATTAATCTTGTTCTCAATGATATATTGGGGGTGCACAAATCCGAAGACTCGACTTTTATTTTTCCGGGCCTTATCTGGCCTATCGAGCGTCTAAAACGAAATTAAGCATGCAGGAGAAATAGTCGGCTGTGTGTTTGGGAATAGGCCGTGCGGAAAACTGACAATACGTTTAATGAATGAGACTCCGGGACCGGGAGGTTGGGGAGAAAAATTAGTCAGGAATGGGAAAGGAGTTTTCCTGGAGATGAGCCGCTCGGGGATGCGAACAGGAACGTGCTGGGTATGTTTTTGGAAAAGGATGTTTGCTGAGAGAGGAGGGAGAAAGTGAGATGATATCCTTAAGAGAACGATTTCCGGATGGTGTCGCGTGGCGGGTCTTTCGAAGCCGGATTTGAAGCGGCGTTTAACTCGGCGACTTCGTAAATTGCTGAAGATTTTTGTGTTACATAAGTGTAATTAATAACTGGAATGTGATGTGTGAAATTATTATCTGATAGTCAAAGGTTTTTAAAACAATACATTCCAGAACTAGAATTTTGAATTGGATCAAATTATAATTATATAGGGTGTCCATAATTTTTTGTCGGGATTGCCTTACTTTACAACTTTTAATTTAAGAACCGAACAAAAAATACTATTACATACTCATAAAGTATTTTTAATAACAGAAAAAAAATTCTAGATGTGTAAAGTTACAACTTAAAACATTATTAACCAAATAACGGTTACAATCAAATGATAATTAATATTAAAATTGTATCAAATTTATCAAAAAGATATTGATGAATTATGATCAAAAAGTTAGATAGATAGATTAATATTTTTTCCAACTAATTTAACTAACTTAACTAACAACTCATTAATAACCTTTTCACAAATTTGATAAAAATTTAATATCTATATATTTAAAACGCTAAGCGTTTTCTTTCGATAGTCCATGAGAACAAACTACTGCATCAAATTACATCATTCATTTTTTAAATGAAAGATATTTGGACACAGATTTGTTATCGTACATTCGTTTGTTCAAAAAATTTATTAATTAGCGGTAATTTTAAATTAGAATTTTACTTCTGCGTATGACGTCATAAAGTCGGCAATCGGTTAACTCCCACTGTTTCGAGGTACAGAGTAACGAGGAAGTCTGTGGTTGCGAGAATAAAAGAGAAATAATAAATATTAAAGGCACGTGGCTTTTAGTTCAATTTTTTTAATTTGCAAGTTAAATTTCGGTAAAAATATTTATCGCGTGCACTTCATTTTTATAAGCGAATAAAAATTTATATTTATTATGACGTCACGGGAATATTGTCCATTGGGTTTATTTTATCATTATGCATTTTAACTTTGTTGATGACATTTTTTTCATTACAATTAAATACAAAATATATTTCTATTTGTATACATGGTGTTTAAGCATAAAAGTAACGTATATAAAGTACGTGTGAAAATTTGCGCCGGTGAAAATGACATTATGCTTAGCTTGAAATGCTAACATTGATAAAACTAAAGAGAAAAATTCATATGATTGTGTCAACATGACGTAATTTTAACTGATTTTTACATTTTTAATTATAAAGATTAGAATTGGAGCCTTTATTGATTTCTTCATCTTGATTGCATACCTTGATTACATGTTACCAATTACTTTTTTTTTTAATTATACGTTAGAAGATTTCATTTTTTAATAAAAAAATTCACAAAAGTAAAGGATTTCAGAAAAATTAAAATTATTAAAAATAGTGTTATGGAAGAAAAAAAAACTTGAAATAATGATTGTATTTTTATCTAGAATAAACAATGTAAGGCTAATACTTTATAGGAATTATTTTGATAGGTTTATTATGGGTTCATTTAACAGTTCCTTATAAGCGGCAAAATCATATTTATTTCACTGCGAATTTCTCTTTCGATGTCAAAAAATGGTAGTCTACTTTTGGACGAAAGCGAAAACACAGTGGCAATTTTTAGAAATGTGTAATGGTTGTGACAACAAACGGCGCTATCGCTTTAGCTTTCATCGCGCGTACTTCTAAATACTACAAATTTCTATTTTTTACTACATTTTACAATTTCAATTCTTACCTCATCACTTAGAAAAAAAAATAGCTTGTTATTATTATTTCGTATTGTTATTATTATTAATTTCAAATTAATAATGATTTTGTTTGAGAACAAAATATCATTTCGCATATAATTATTAATTTAAAAGTATTAAATCAAGTAAATCACATTCCACAAACATGTTTTACAGACAAACAGATTAAATTAACAGCATTAACATTAACATTAATATGATTTTGCTATTCTTGCATGTATAAATTTAATTACGCTTCTGATAATTGAATGTTAAATTGAAACCGATATTCCGATTTGAGAAAACTGATTAATACACCATAAAATCTACTCGAAAACGTTTCCGAAAAACACTGGGAAGCAAAAGTTGTTATTCCAAAGAGGAAGAACACTTTTCGGAATCATGAGTAACTCGGAAAAGGTTATTCGTGCAGTATAGACCCATTACACTCTTTTATTTCAGTTTTCAGTTTCTAATCGTAATCTTTCAATTTTAAATTTATGCCTTCAGTCAACACACAGAAGAGTACTTTCTTTTTTTAATCGAAATTTAAGAGGGTGAAATGAGCAGAAATCCAAATTTTTTTTAATTGCTTAATAGGCGTATAGCCAACATAGTGAAAAAGTACCCAAGCCGGGACTCGAACTCTGGGTCATCAGATTAGCGCACTGACGTTCTACCAACTGAACCACTTGGGAACGATACTCAGCCTGGAACCTTTTCACCATAACATGTTGGCAAGGCTACAAACGCAGCACAAGATACAATTGAATAAATTCATATTTAATACTTGGAAATTTTTCCAGAGAAAGTTTCTCACGCCTTGCATTTGCTTGGTAGAACGTCAGTGAGCTAATCTGATGACCCGAGTTCGAGTCCCGGCTTGGGTACTTTTTCACTATGTTAGCTATACGCCTATTAAGCAATTAAAAATTTTTGAATATTATGAATGCAAGGCGTGAGAAATTTTCTCTGGAAAAATTTCCAAGTATTAAATATGAGCAGAAATCGTTCTAAAAACATTCGAAATTACGATTACTATAGAATATAGAGGGAATAGAAAGTCTACACCTGACATGGGTGTTACTTTTAAACCGTAAATGCTCGCATAGAGCAGTTTTAAAGAAAATTCGAATTTTAAAAGTGTGAAATTCGCGAAAAGCGTTCTAAAAGCGGTCTAAATTACTATTTCTATATAATTGTGAAGGATCGAAACTTAAAATTTGACATCTTTGCTATCTTTAAGACGCCAATTACGCACAGAACTGTTATTTTTTTTTTAAATTCAAAATTTGAAAAGGTGCCGGAGAAAAAAGTTCTAAACTTACTATTTTTGTGACACTGAAGGGACTAGAAACTTGAAATTTGGCATGGCGGTTACTTTTCGGATACAAATGCTCGCTAAGAATGCTTTCTAATAAAATACAAAATTTAACAAGTTGGAAATTGTACGTCAAACGTTACAAACGAGGTGCGTTCGTACGCACGTTTTAGAATTAAATTCATGATATCCCGTGCGTAGAACGGGTTAAACAGCTAGTTAAGTATATATTTTATGACACTGTTCATACAAATATCTTAACTAGTTATATAAATATTCAGATATATATGTATCAGCTAGTTATATAAATATTCAGATCTTGATGATTTTTTATTCTGTGAAATGAATTATATCGTCTGCAGATTAATTTCTGTCATAAAATAAGCATCTCGGTCGCTTGACGATTTAACATCCATCGGAAGCTCCTATAACAAAAAAGCACCTATTAAAAAAAAAAAAAAATCAAATTTCTTAATAAATATTTTTATTAATATCTCCTAAAGTTTTGATTCGATTTTAATAAAATTTGAAATGTCTCGACAAAATTCTGCAAAGATAATATATTTTAAATTGCAAACCATTTGGTTGGGTAGTTTTTGAGTTGTTATATGCGGACAGACAGACAGACGGACGGACAGACAGACGGACAGACAGACAGACAGACGGACGGACAGACGAACGGACCAAACGACGACTATAGGTGCTACGTTTTTATATAATTACGAACGCACCTAAAAAGGATGAAATGAGAAGAAAACGTTCTAAAAAAATTCTAGATTGCGATTTCTACAGAATTTTACATAATATTTGTTAATTAATAAATTCTACATCCATTTCAAAAGCACACAAATACCACTTGGCATATTTCAACAACTATGCTTGCAAAGCAGCGGGTTTTGCTAGCAGTAGTACAAAACAACGGTAAAAAAGAGCAAACTAATCGTGTTCGTTTGTAAAGGGAAAGAGCTTTATTATATAAGAGTGAACTTTCTATGAAATTCTAGCAGAGGCTATTCATTTTATTACACAGGTGTCTAACGTAATACCACGTAAAAGAAAAGAAAAAGTCCCTTTAGAAATTTCGATAGGCAAATACACTATATTGCCAAAGGTGACCGGTCACTTGCGATTTTAGACGTTTTGATAACTATCTAGAAAAATACAGGAGGAATTAACTTGAAACTGCTGGTGTGAACAGTATAGTATGGGTTATACAGGGTGTATTTGAAATGCTTCAACAATCTTAGAGGGATGATAGTACTCATGAAAACAAACAAAAAATGCAATGGAACATGGGGTCGCAAATCACGTTCAAAGGGTGAAAATCGCAAAACTAATAAAAATATCGAAATCCCTCATACTGCTTTTCTGCAGAACTGACTAGTAGCACTAAGCTGATTTTCCTTTCACTTTGTGCATATCCGTTCAGAAAGTGATAACAAAAACGTGGAAGAAAGCCAAACAAATCTGTAAGCAGGAATCCACGTATGAAAAATTTCCATCTTCTTAGAAACAGACCAATAAGCGCAACTTTGCAGCAAGCATACGTTATAAGTACATGAACCGCCAACGATGATATGTAGTATCATTTCGAAAACATTTTTTCTGTGGACGTGCGTCACCACATTGATGGAGTTTATCCGGCAAGATGGATCGGATGTGGTGGCCCTGTTGTTTGTCCTCCACGCTCACTGGACCGCATAATTTCCCTGTCCACCGCCGATAGACGATTGCGATTATCATGCTTTCTGATTAGTTGTTAAACCGAACGCTTCTTAAGTCATTACTGGTTGAACTTGGTTTCTTATATAATATCTATTAATTTCTATATAATCTAATTAATTTATAACTGTAATATAATAAATATTATAGTAATACAATCTAATTAATTTCTATATAATCTAATCTCTATCTAATCTAATATTTCTATATAATCTAATAATATATATTAATTTCTTATATTATGTCTTCTTATATCTTCATAATCCTCTAAAATACCGGAAATGACTTAAAAAGCGTTTGATTTTACAAATAATCAGAAAGCGTAAAAGTCCCAAATCGGCGGTGGAGATGGAAATTATGCCACTGGACCTTAACTCTTTGGATTTCTTCTTCTGGGGACAGATGAAATCCTTCATTTATGAGACACCAGTAGAAACGCCAGAAGAAGTAGTAGAGCGTACTGTGACCGCTTCAGGAGAAATCCAGGAAACTCCCGGAATCTTCGAGCGTGTCCGCCAGTCGTTCCTTCGTAGATGTACTCTGTGTAATAATGTCTGCTGTCGACACTTTGAACAATTATTGTAAAATATTTGTTTTCTCTGGACATCACGAGCTGTGTTGTACCTATTCTGTGCAATAAATAATTTTCTGGAGTGTTTCTTTCTTGTCTCAGTTTGCCCATTTCCAGACGCATTTTCTCGATTTTCATCCTTTAAACGTCATTTGCGACCCCATATTCCATTGCATTTTTTGTTCGTCTTCATGAGTACTATCATCCCTCTAAGTTTGTTGAAGCATTTCAGATACACCATGTATATTTCCGCGAAGATTTTTTCTCGAAACCCCATAGGGGACTGTCAACAAATTGAAAAAGAACGAATATCTTTTGGATAACCCTGTAAAAACTAATGTAGCAAAGGCGTTCAAACTCGAGATTATTAATAAGTGGCTTATTGTAATATACTGTGTTCATTTTTATGAGGATAGCATGTATACTCGTAGAGAAATTAAGGTTTTTATAAAAACAGTCCCAAATTTCACCAAGTTTTTTGCTTATAATTTGCAGAGTTCTTAACATAAAAAAAGTTATTTTCAGAAAATATGACAAATAACATTGTACATATATCTCTGCAATCAAAATTTAAAACATAATAAAAATTGGATGAAAAATGAGCAGGTTTACTAAAAAATGTTTCACTGCGCATGCGCGAATGCAATCAAAAAATAATATGCAAAATGTATTAGCTAAGTATATAGAACAACTTTTGTGAAAGTCTCAAAATCATAGCTTGAAAATTCTGAAAATTATCGTCGATAGAATAAGCTCGAAATCCGTTGTTCCCAAAAAGAAGCAAAAAGATGAGGGGTTGTATTCAAATATAGTAGTGCGTGCAATATTGTGTACGCTATCTTGTCACTAATCAACAGATATTTGATAAAACCCCTCATCCTTTTGCTTCTTTTTGGGAACAACGGATTTCGAGCTTATTCTATCCACGATAATTTTCAGAATTTTCAAGCTATGATTTTGAGACGTTCACAAAAGGTGCTCTATATACTTAGCTAATACATTATGCATATTATTTTTTGATTGCATTCGCGCATACGCAGTGAAACATTTTTTAGTAAACCTGCTCATTTTTCATCCAATTTTTATTATTTTTTAAATTTTGATTGCAGAGTTATATGTACAATGTTATTTGTCATATATTTTCTGAAAATAACTTTTTTTATGTTAAGAACTCTGCAAATTATAAGCAAAAAACTTGGTGAAATTTGGGACTGTTTTTATAAAAACCTTAATTTCTCTTCGAGTATAAATGCTATCCTCATAAAAATGAACACAGTATATTACAATAAGCCACTTATTAATAATCTCGAGTTTGAACGTTTTTACTACATTAGTTTTTACAGGGTTATCCAAAGGATATTCGTTCTTTTTCAATTAGTTGACAGTCCCCTATGGGGTTTCGGGAAAAAATCTTCACGGAAATATATAACCTATACTATACTGTTTACACACCTGTAGTTTCAGGTTAATTCCTCATGTATTTTTCTAGATATTTAACAAAACGTCTAAAATCGCAAGTGACCGGTCAACTTTGGCAATATAGTGTAGCTCAAATTGAATTACCAAAAAAAAAAAAAAAAAAAAAAAAAAAAAAAAAAAAATTAGCTGTGTAGCTTACTTTCATATTCCTTATTGAGAAATAAATTTGATCTTCCAAGAAAGAAAGATGCTAGAATGCAGTAAAAAAAAAGGCGGGGTTGTCGTATTTATGATATAAAAAAAATAATAAAGTGACGGAAGAACGATCTGTTAAAGCCAACGATTCTTTAAAATAAAGTAATTATTTAGGAAAAAGTAAAATTTCTGAAAGCCTTAGGAGAACCGTTAATAAATAAAACATATCTATAAGATAACGAAGTTAATGAATATAGAAATAACAAAATAATATATTTATAAATTTCTGTTGATATGGCATTAAAAAAAATGATTATTGGTTTCTATTAATGAGCGAATCACCTGGTAGGCAGAATGGCACCAACGGAAGAATTAGAAAAAAAATTCAAAAGTAAAATGACTCATCGAAATGAAAATAAGTTTGAAATTAGATGGTCTGAGAGATTGAAATCAAACTAGTAAATCTACAGATCAGGAGCCTCAACGTCAGCTCTGAAAGTCAATGTTTTTTTTATCTCACTTTTCATAATATTCAACATCTTACAATCCGCAAATTAATTTTTTTAAATTACTACATACATATTTATACGCTTTTAAAATAATTTGAAGGTTTAAGAAATTAGAAACGTTTAATTAAACACGGTTTATGCAATAATATTCTGACATTCTTATGAACTTCTTATTCTATGTTTTATATTAAAAAATACATTTCTTCTGGGGGCAGAGCCCCCCTGAACACCCCCCCCCCCAATCTTAACAAATTTATATTCGTGATTTACTATTGATTGTGTGAATGATTCTAGTATATCTTCGATTTCGTTCTACACAGTGGTTTTATTAGAATAAGCAAAAATTTCGAAAATAATTTCATGTTATCCTAATGCCTAAATAGCAATATTTACTTACCTGCCAACCACGAAACACTCGCATCTGATAAATAGGTTGAATAATATCTCGTGTACAAAAGCAACTTATGGAAATGTAAACTGAATTTTTTCACTTATATCTATTTCAGAAATCTAGTGCTATTGCAACTTTTGTTTCGGAAAACAGTTTTGATGGTCATTCTATAATATTTCTTTTACCTAAGTACATCCTGATCTTAACTCTATGGCAATAGCATACTAAAATCTCCCCAAAATAGGCTTATTTAGAAACTTTTAAACTTATTGGGTAATCATTCATAATCGTGCCCACTGCCAATTCACTAAATGGCAACCGTGGTTTGGCGCTATAAAGTATTTTTTGTGATAACTTTGTATGATCTCAGTTTCCAGTAATAGTGCTATTTCAGGCTGTATGGATGCGTTTTACTAAGCTAATTTCTTTAGATTAACCATCTCGTTATTCGAGATATTATATCCTATTTTAAAAGTAATACTAATTTTGAACCACGAAAAATCCATATCTCTTCCAGAAAATGAACAATATATCATGTAGAAATGTTTCGGTTATCATTCTATAGTAGTTAAAAGGTAACTTGTTTCAAAATAAATTATCATTTATTTCAATAAAATATTAAAATCACTCAAAACTTATTATGCGAATAAAATATTGTAGCAAAATAGCTTATTTGAATTTTATTATTTTGATATTCTTTAAAATGTAGTTGCTAGGTTACGATTAAATTAAGGAGGAAAATAAAAATAAATACATTTTAAAATTTGCAAAAAATGATAAAATAAAATGTATTATGTTATTAGAACAGATGTATAAAATTGCACCAAACATTGTACACCTAATTTAAAAAATCTGACGAAAGTATTAACAAATTTTCAAATTAATTTGAATAATTTAAGACCTGGCTTGATAAATTTTAGCCTTCATAACTTACACATTAAATACATTAATCAAATGTGCCATTTTATTTCAATGGATGAAAATTTTCAAAATCGTCTGAATTCCCATAGGAAAGCATTATGACCTAAAATGAAATGTTTTATATTTTCCGAACGAATGAACCAAACGTAACTAAAACCTATACAGCTAATTCCGGGTATCTCACCAACATACCTACCAAAAATCAAACTAATCGGATCATTTTTGCGGCAGTTATCGCGGAACAGACAGACAGACAGACAGACAGAAACCAAAAACTTTTCGGGTCTCCACAGTAAGCCTCAACTGACGTTTCGGCAAAAATATTTGGCATCTAATTTGACTGATAATGTTCCACTACTTAGCAACTACTTAGAAACAAAAAAAATAGTGTTAATTGACGTAATTGGGAATAAGCAATAAAAATGAGTAAGATTCATTAAAGAAACATAAAGTTTGGGGAAAGTTTGGGATACTTGAAAACACAAAATTGAGAAAATGTTTATCAAGGGTTTATCCTTTAAAAGAGGGTGATAATAATAAAATGGATTATAAGGCAATAATTGTAGCAGCTAGGTTTGATAAAATAATAAATAAAGATTATGTAGAGTCAAATTCACCAGAAGTAAATATAGAATTATTAATTGCACTTGCAGATAAAGAAAATTTGATTGCTATGTTTTTTGTATTTTTTTAAATATAAAACTTGCATATTTATATGGTGATTTGGAAGAAACTGTATTTATGTCACCACCACATGGTTATGAAAAATTAATGGGGGCTTAATAAAATTTGCAAACTGAAAAATAATATTTATGGTTAAACCGAATTAGGCAGAAACTGGTATATGGAAATAAAATCCCAGCTTCAAAATATTGGATTAATTTAGTTGGCGTCTGATAATTGTATATTCATTAAAGCTGAGAATGATATTTTGTGTATGTATATAGATGAATTAGATATTTTTTGTAATAATCAAGCAATGTATGAAGATATTATTTCTAAAATTAAAAGTGTGTTTGAATTACATGGAAATAAGAAATTTAAATTTTTAGGCATGAGATTGGGAAACGTGATAATGGTTCAGTTTGTTATACATTGAATATATTATTCATTGATGGTCAAACAAAATTTGGAAAATTGTAAATCTGTGAAAACACCAGTTGTTAAAGGTGCAGATAAAGCTTTCCCCTCTAACAAATGAATTGATTCCTATAACTGTGCATTGGGAATTAATTGCTGAACTTTTATATTTAACCAACATATCCTCACATATCATTTGTCACAGCTTATTTGTCTCAATTTAAGCATAAACCAGAGAAAAGACATTATCTTTTGGCTAACAGAATATTAAAATACTTAAAAGGCACAAAAGACAAAAAATTTTTTGACATTTTTGTTGCAGTTTTCTGAATGCTAGTTATGACGCTAGTTGGGAAAATGCAGAAAATCACTTTCAGATGTAGTAATTTTATTAGGTAATTCATTGGTTTCATGGAAATGTCGTAAACAAAAACGTGTTAATTTTTCTACTTGTGAAGCTGAGTAATTTTCTATTTCTGATATTTGTAAAGATATTATCTGGACTGTAAATTTATTATCTGAGTTAAAATGTAAACAATTTATAAATGATTCAGTCATTTTAAACTCAGATAGTCAAGCAGCAATCCAGTATATTAATTTAACTATACTAGGTCATCAAACAAATCAAGGCACATAAACCTACGTTTTCATTTTGTTAAAGATTTATTACTAGATAATGTTGTGACAGTAGAGTATGTTCAAAATGAAAATATTTTTTTCAGATTTTTTCACAAAAGTCTCATTTTTTTCAATATACCAATGAAGACAAATTGGTATATTCCATCAGAAATATTTCACCAAATTCATAATGTGATATGTGTAAATGTGTGTGTAATTTTGTATGCATATGTGTTTGTGTTTTTAGAATTATTTAAAGAAAAAAAATGCATCACTCGCAGGAGGAGTGTGTTGGGTTTGGAGTGAAAGAGCAATTGTTTTTGCTCACGCATGCCCAGCTTTCATAACTGTGCACGGCCCGCTTCTCCTAGAAAAGACAGTTTGTGAGCGTAACCCAAGTTGCACAAAATATTAGGCTAACATTGGCTAATTGTTGTCCCACAGTAAGAAATCTGTGCTTTGCCTTACCATGGGTTGACAGACCATTTGCCAATAAAGACCCAACAGTGGACCAACTATTAGAATCTTACCCTCCAAATTAGAGGTGTCTCTATATATACAATTTTCCAACGATTTCCACAAATTGTCAACGATGGACCAGCAATCTGTGCTGTGTTACTTGAGAACTTAGAGCGATGGATATGCTGTGTGCAATGTTAAGTGATAAATCTACCTGTGCAAAATTTAAGTATAATTATATTCTTGTTAAGTGTTTTTTGCTCGTTCAATAAAAGTGTTTTATTTCAAGATCCACATGACTAAAAGAAACAACAAAATAAATAGCCTATAACTGTTTGAGTGTTTTATACTTTTGTGCAGCTTTAAGGGTATTGAGTTAAGGAAATTTTTAGAAATAAAAGTTTACTTAAACACAACTTTTGATCATGAGAAGCATTTTAGTCCAAACCACACTCTCGTACGCCAATTATTTAATTTTTTACTGAATTTTAAAATGTATCAAAGACTTTTGATCCAACCTGTATGATTTTGTGATTATAGCACGTTGTCGACAGTGACTGTGGATATACTGATTATTGTAAGGATTTTCATGAAGGCCTATTGGACATTAAAATGTGTAAGCCTACTGAACAAATGTATGATGTTACAGATACAACTTTCGATGAATTTTCGCAAGAAAATGTGTATTTAAAAAATGTCAAGTTCATCATTTGAGTTATCTGTTGTTTGAATATCATCTCATTCGGATCAGTAGAATGCATCATTGAGAACCCATTGAAATGAGTAACTTTTTTTTTGTTTTTTGCTAACACTGTAATATTTCTCCACATTTCCCACCACTTTGTTATTTATGTTTTATATTTTTATTTCTACCAAACATTTAAAAAATGAGGTTCTGTTCTTATACTGTTATTGATTAATTGTGATACTGGCAGACCAATGAAGATTATTTTGGTTTCTTTAGACTTCAAAAAACTTGCATCATCAAAATTGTTTTTGAGAAATTCTTTGTGCATAATCATTTTAATAATACAATGATGAATAATACCTCCGTTTTCGGAAAACATCAAAGGCCATACGGGAACAAGTACTTTTGTAGTTGCGTGCTTAAATAATTCTTACTTCCGCTCGATTTAAGAAAAAGAACCGTTTCCACCCCAAATGCTATAAACACTTTCTTTGAGTATTCTCCTCATTGTTGATGCAGTGTTATCTCTTTCAAGACACGCGCTTTCATAAGAGTTTTTTTTGCCTCACAAGGAAACATCCAGAAAAGAAAAACATGCATAATTGTACAGTTTTTCATAAAGCCAGAGCCTGATGTTGAATTTTAAAAGAGTATTACAAAGGAATTATGATTTTTAAAAGACTATTACAGTAACATCAATTGAATTATAAATATTTCGTGTAAGTAAATCTGCATACCTTTTCTAATGTTTTCTAATAATAAAGCCAAATACAGATTTTTATTTCCATTTATTGTGTTTTCCTATTTATTTTAATCCATATTAAAACTTAATTTACAATGTGTATATGTTTTATTTGGACACGAGGAAATTTAAATGCTATATTGAAAGCAATATTTGCATTCTGTTTCTATATAACTATGCTTATTTTAATAAGGATTTTAAGGACATAAATGCAAGTCAAATAAACACCCCCCCCCCCTTAAGAAAGTTCTTATGTATTTATTTATTTATATTTTAAAATGAAAAATCTGTAAATTCTATTGATCCGCCAAATATTTCATTCAAAAATCAACTTCACAAACTGTAAAAATAATACAACGTAAGACACTTCATGCACTATAAAATAAATATATAAATATAAAAAAATCTTTGGTATTGCAGAAACATTTATGAAAATTTAATATAATCCTAGTGCTTACGATTCCCACCATTATATCCAGAAATCATTTGGAAAAAAAAAATAATCACAAGAAAAAAAACAGTTGAAAACCACTGTAAACTAGATTTCCGAGGATTAGGGAAACACTTGTATCTCTTTCTTTCTCATAAATTACGAAAAATCAGTAAGTGAAGTATTTTTCTCCGAATTGAACACACTGAAACCTTCTATGATACACAGCATTGATCATATTAACAGTTTTCCTATCCGATTAAAAGGTTAAATTGTGAATTAAGAGGAAAAAAAAAAGTGTTTTATCATATCGTCACAAGGGTTGAATGCTTTCAGATTATGTTTTCAAGCTGATTGTATATTTACTAAACATTCAATATAAACAAATGTGCTGCATCTAAAGTGACCATATATGTATGGTCGAGTATCTGGAAAAGCTACATTAGACAAAAAAAAAAATAAAAATAAAATAAATAAGTAGATTTGAAAGACTGAAACCTAAAAGCTGGCAGATAAATATAGCATTTCAGCAAAGGAAAAGAAATACCACATACAGTCAAAGTTATGCAACCTTTAAACTGTATTGAAGCATGAACAATTTCGAAAGTAGATAACATCAAGAGATTCACAGAGATTAATTTCTAACCGAGTTAGATCGTTAGAGGAAAAAAAGAAAAAAGAAAATTAGTGATCCTATTTGACGTGGACATTACATACCAAATTAAGGTCCAGAAATTTCAGTACTAACCTTCAGAAAGGACTTGTTTTATATTCGAATACAAACCAGACAGTTTAAGGGAATCATTATATTGGATCTGTGAAAGAATATTTGATGGCTATTAACCATGATGTATCAAAGTGCAAAGAAGGCTTGACTGGAGCTCTAGTTTCTTCCACCGTGAAAATTAAAAAGTATTCTAGATTTTGCTTCTGCTAGAAAATACACCATGATTGGCGTAAAATGTTGTGAAATAAGACCATGGAACACTTGGACGATGGACGAATGGTTCATAGTTCAATAACATATAAGTCCTTTCTAATAATTTGCCTAGGCAATACTAAGTTTTCTGAGTTTCGTTAGTAATGTTCAAATTCATTCACAATAAAGTAGGTAAGTATTACACTACTTTTATTAATAGTAAACTACAGAAAGTAATACAGTACAATAGATTAGGAAAAATCCAATCTTCTTTTCCAACGATCCACATAGATTGAATCGAAGTTCTATCCACATATTATTGCCATCAGTGTACAACAATGTCCCGCAACCATTGGAACATGCAATCTTGAGCATCGATGACATTTCGGCTAAAATGAGTGATCTGACACAAACAGTAACAAACCAATATTCTTAATTGAATTATGTCACTTTTCTTTTGCGATAATTGATGCTAACAAGTACATCGATGAGCACTAGAGATCATACAATCAATCTACATTCTACAAGACTTAATACACAACACTTCCAACGATATTTAGTCTTACGTTGTAAAAAAAATTAGTTTTGGCTAATATTTTGTACAACTTCAGTCTTTCTGATATTTTACTGATTGGAGCAAAGAGTGGGAAAATTTTATCAATTGAACATCTTAATTATACCCACTATTTCTATACTTTTGCAATTTTTCTTCTTAGTATTGAAATTTTAATGCTGAACAATCCAATTTAGAATTTTTTGTAAATATGTCTAATTGTAAATTAAAAGTTAAAAAATTTCGAAACTTACTGCTTATACAAATTAAAATTTCATCTACATAAGTGTAAAGAACACTTACCAAATTAAGCCAATAAAAAAACTTTCCATGTTTCCATAAATTTTTGGGTACTGCGTCCAATTAAGCGTTATTTGAAACTCCTCTTACTGTGTTATTTGAAAAAAGCTACATTAAACAAAAAAAAAAATATAATTTTTAGAAACAAGAAAACCTAAAAGATTGCTGATAAATAGGGAATTTCAGACATGGAAAACAAATACAACATACAGTTCAATTACTTCAACCTAGAAACTGTATTGGAGTATGAACAATTTCGTATCGCAAGATAATAGCAAGAGACACTCAAAGAGATCTATCCGGGTAGATCAGTAAAAACTGGAGGTCAAGAAGTTTCAGTACAAACCCTTCAGGAAGAACTTGTTCGAATCTAATACAAATCAGACAGGTAAGGCCAATCGCTCTATTCGAACTGTGAAACCATATTTGAAGGCTACCAACCATGTTGTAACCAACCTCTATCAACCATGATGCATCAAACGGCAAAGAAGGCTAAACTGGAGATCTATAGTCTCTTCAGCCATAAAAATAAAAATGTATTCTATGCTTCTGTTGCTGCTAGAATATGTGCCATGATTGGTTTAAAATGTTGTGACACAAGACTATGGAAAACTATGGACGATGGACGAATGGTTCTTAGATCAATTCCATGTAAGTCCTTTCTAACAATTTGCCTAGACAATACCCGATTTTCTGAGTTTCGTTAGTAATGTTCAAATTCATTCACAACCGAGCAGGTAAGTAGTACACTATTTTTATTAATAGTAAACTACAGAAATTAGTACACTACAATTTAGTAGGAAAAATAGTGCAGTACTTGCCATTCTTCTTTTCCAACGATCCATCCAGCTGGAATCGAAGTTCTGTCCACATCTTATTGCAACGTGCGACAACGTCTTGCAACCATTGGAATATGCAATGTTAAGCATCGATGGTATTTCGGCCAAAATGGGTGATGGGGCACAAAGAATGACAATCCAATGTTCTTAATTAAATTATGTCACTTTCTTTTTTGCGGTAATTGGTGATAAACATGTATAATGATGAACAATACGCATCACACAATCAATCTTTATTCAACAAGACTACAAGACTTCCCCCAATATTTAGTCTTATGTTGTAAAAAAAATAGTTTTGGCTAATATTTTGTACTAATTCAGTCCTTCTCACGCTTTACTGGTTTTAGCAAAGAGTGTGAAAATTTTATCATTTAAACATCTTAATTATATCCACCACTGCTATAGTTTTCCAATTTTTCTTTCTTAGTATTGCAATTTTAATGCTGAACAATCTAGTGTGGAAATTCTTTTAATATGTCCAATTGTAAATTAAAAGTTTAAAAATTTATAAATCTACTGCTTATACAAATTAAAGTATCATCTACATCCAGTATAAAGGACAGATACAAATTAAGCTAATAAAAAAAAGCTTTCAATCTTTTGAAATTTTTTGGATATTAGTCTCCTTAAGGAAGCGCTTAATTTCTACTACTTATGTTTTGATCTTTTTGATTTCACTCTGTAAGATGTATTTCAATTAATTAACATGAAAACAAAAGTGCTCTAAATACGGTACTGACCGTAGCGTTACAGAAATTTTATTTCAGGGGTGGGATGAAAGAAACGCCTGGGAAGTCATGATTTTACATTTTTCGATGGAAATGGACATAGTGTATCCATGATTACATAATAAATGCTGATTTAGGGGGCGGCTACAGCCCCTTAAGCCCCTTTCCTGTCTACGCCTCTGCCATTCATACGTAAGTAAGTAATATAACTTTTTAAAAGAATGTGCAACCGTCTTCAAATGTCTTTCTTTTAACCAAGAGCTTAACTCTATCTAAGGCAGTAGGAAATATTTATCCCATTTAATTTAATTCCCCAGGTGCCAAATTTGTACCAGAATTTTTGAATAAAATTCTACTTTTAGGAACGGGGGGAAAATCATCTAATTACTTTCAAATCAATTTGTTCTTATATTTTGGTGGCACTCAATCATATCAACATTCTTTCAATAGAATTAATTTGTCTTAAAAATGGTTAACCGAAATTTCAACTCGGAAACCTTATACAGCTGAGTTTCTAGAGTCTTCAGTCATTACTCTATTCCAATATGGTATAATGATCTTTTTATAATTATTCTAATAAACATGGCTGACACTAAAAGTGCAACAATAGCTTAAATTTTCATGTACTATGAATATACTTCAGTTAATAAAGTATTTGAAATTTTCAAATATATCTATTAAAAGAAAAGGTGTGATATGAAAATAGTTTTCTGAAGGATAATAGCTGCTGCCGAATTTAATGAATTAATAAGGTTATGTAACAATTGAAGAAATGATGAATGAAAGTTCATCTTATGCCCATACATATATATTATATGCAAGATCTTTATTAATAGGGCCATAATCGACTAAGGTTCTTCTTAATTGAAGCAATAATCAATTTAAAGGAAACATTGGTAAAATTTTATGCAGTTCTCGCCGTTTATAAAATCACTGGTTAATATCTGGAGAAACTGGAATCAGTATCACATAAACATTGTTCAATCTTAGTAAAATCAGCCTCAGACTCAGATATTAAAAATTTTAATGGTTTACTCGATTTTTACCTGCTTAAAAATATATACAAATAAATAAAAGGAAGAAAGTAAAAGAAAACAAATTGTTCTTTTCTTTTTTTAAGGGAAAAAGAAAAAGGTAACATGCTTTTTTTCAAAACAATGTAAGAATTAAAAGAAAAATCGGAACTATTCGAAATGTTCTTAAATTGTTTAAACTGTTTTATTTTCTTTACTAAATAATTTAGTCACGAAATAAAATCTTGCATGATTACATTTTGCTACTATTAGCCATGTTTTTATTATTCCTAGGACCCGACTATCTTGGATAATCAAGGTTCTACTATATATTTGGACTGCTCAGAACTAAAGAGGATCAAGTCCATTTTTCGTTCAGCCGAGTTTTTGAGATGGATTGTTGCTCTATAGACAATAATTTATTCGATGCTGTAACAAACCAATCTTAAGTCGTAAATGTAAAAAACAAATGGCACTATCTCCAATGATTTTTATGAGTTCCTATGACATCCCATTAATTTTGACTCGAAATATCTGTGGATAATGCTTTATGGATTTAATCCACTTTAATTCAGAACACCTCATTTATACATACATCGTCGCATCGAGCAATTTATCGTAATTAGCTGATAAAAAATGGAAACTAATACATGCATAAACAATTATTATTATTATTATTATTATCTCTCTTTTCTTAAAATATATGTTAATGTTACGCAACCTTCACAAAAATGCCAAAACGCTCATTAACTTTTAGCTCTTCGATATCTGAAGAACATGACTCACTACACCATTATTATTTTTTTGGACGCATGCGCAGCAATCGTTTGTAACACGTGCGAAGGGGAAAAAATCCTTTGTTTTCAGCCAGCTCTTATCGTTTTGCCATTATGTTCAAAGCAGATGCAGAAAAGCCCGAACTCCTGACTATTTACTTTTTATAAATAACCCTCTCAAAGATTATGAGGTTTTATTTTGAGCCCCTTGCCTCGCCTCGGTAAAGCCGATCACCTTGGTTTTTATGAGTTCGTCGTATTTTGGGATCTGGGGTAAGAGATAACGCTGTTTGTTTTGTGTGACCGAATCAGTTGCATCATAAATTTCACAAAATGAAAAGCATATGTTCATATTTGTTTATCGCAAGGATTTATTAATATCGTGATTGACGTTCAAAAATCTGATCAGAGTAAATATAGACACTCAAAGTCGAGCCACTTATTGAAATAAACATTTTCCTGAAATATCGCATCTCCACCTTCAATGGCGCGCTCACCGGGGAGCTAAGGGGGCTGAAGCTTTTCCCAAACCCCAAGGCTAGACTAACGATTTAAAATTTCTTAAAATTAAAAGGACCTATTTAGAAATTTAGGAAAATATTGATTTTGTTTCTGAATTTTGTATATTTTAAACCTTTTTTTTTTAAATAAAAAATGTGAACATGTTTAATATATGCTAATTAACTTTTTTAAAACATTTAACATATTACAGTTAAAGAAAGAATATATTTTAATATATGTCAAAAATTTCGCCTTTCTCACATTCATAACTGCCATAATAGGACTTTTCGAATAATTAATCGATTAAATCCATTATCTATTACCTTTAATTTATTTCTATTTCTGTATAATTTATCAGATACTCGTTAACAATTTAAAACAATGTTTTAAAAATAGCTTGCTTTTGCGTAATGTAAAAATTGTCTGTCGGCTGATCATTTATCGTCTGCTCACAGGTGTCATGCAAATATACTGAGCACACGAGCCGAAAGTTTCACTTTCAGATGCCAGCCCAAAGGACAGCTATCTTTACGTGGCATAGGCTCAGTGTAAAAGCTAAAAGTTATGTCCGAGCAAAATTCAATAAAACCAGTCCGGTCTTTCCGAATTGCTACCAAATAATAATAATAATAATAATAATAATAATAATAATAATAATAATAATAAATAAATAAAATCCTATATTTCTTAACTAACATTACTAACAATTTAAAAATATTTCAAAAGAATACTGCATGCACATTTAAACAAACATTTTAAAGTACAGCACATCTGAATATGTTCACAAGCCGTTGTATACGAAATTACAATGTTAATGATCACATAGACACATTCAAATGAAGACTAGGTAAAAAAATTAATATAGTTTAACAGAAAAGAAAAATATTACTAAAAAATATCATAATTTTGAAGTTCCATACAGGAATAAATAAATGTAGATTTTAAAAAAAAATGTGTTTTATTTATTAAACTAAAATAAACTTCTACTTTAACAAATGTATCTTATCCAATATCACTATTAAATAAAGAAAAGTGCCCAGTTAAACTGATGGCATTGAGTTCACAGGCTATTCACACTAATTGTACATTATACTCTTATTTCAAAGAATAATGCCCCTTGAAAAATAAAGAAATCGACAACAAATTAAGGGGAAACAGATGGAACTCCACTGAAAAGTCTAAAACTTCAATCTATAGTCTCGTCGCTCCCATTTAAATTTGAAAGCCACGTGCGCCCGTGCCTTCATCTGACCTTATCACTGATTTTCCTTCCTTGCTACGCCACTACATCTAGCAAGTGGGATATTACATTATTCGAATTAAATTCCATGCATTGAAGACTTTTTTTCAACGTATTAAATGCATGAGATTCAAATAACAGAATTTAAAAAAATGCATAAAGTACAATAGAAAACAAAACAAAAACAAGAGCCCCCATGAATTTTAATATTCAAACTGTCGCAGAAGGAAAAAAAAAAAAAACGAAATAGCTTTTCTAATGAAAATTATGTCTTTTTTTTTCAATTTATGTTCAGAAAATAAGCTTAGGGGATCGTCTTCATAATGAAATTGAATTAAACTATGAAACTTTCACTACGAACATCTGACTCTGATATTATATTTGACTTTGATTTCAGTAAATTTTACCTAAGTATACCAAACTTGGAGTCATTCCATAGTTTAAAAATTTTTAAAATTTGGAACTCGTAAGTCGTAATATTAAATCGCAATGTTAATCATTGATAATCAAATTGCAAAGGGGGTATTCTTTTAAGCATAACTTATGAACTACTTGGAGAAATGAGCTGTAATTTTATATTAGCATAATTGAAGCTTTTAGGTATCAATTTCTGTTAAAATTTTTGTAGATTACAATTCAAATATTTTCTGGAAATTTATTTCGAAAAAATATATTTTTTGGAAATTAATTTTCAGAAAAAATATGAATTGTAACTTATAAATTTTTTTAAAAACAGAAATCGATTTCTAGAAGCTTCAAATATACCAGTCCAAAATTTCAGTTTATTCTGACAAGTAATTATTGAGTTATTCTTAAAAAAATACCCGCATTTCAATTATTTAAAATAAATTTAACACTTGAAGTAAGAAACTTTAAACCTTCATAATTTCCAAACTATTCCTAAACCGAATAATTTCCCGTTTAATATCCTATGGTGAAATTTTCCGGTAAAGCCAAATATAATGTATAAGTCAGGTTTTCATATTGAAAACATCAGAGTCTGGTACAATTTCAGCATGAAGACGATTCCCTAAAATTATGTATATTTTTAACATGAATTGAAAAAAGACATATTTTCAGTTATTTGTCTAGTTTTTTCCTGTGTTATACAGATAAAAATGTATGAATGTATGGAATGCTCTCTCGGTCTTTTTTTCTTTTTTTTTTTCTGTCGACTGTACATAGTTTGAATTTGACTAAATATTATTACTATCTTTGGAATAATGAACAAAATTTTTATCATAATCAGTTTTCATAAATGAAATTTAAATTATATTATTTTTAGGAACATATTACTCTGATAGTATTCCAAATTCTCAAACTCTCTTTTTAAACATTTGAAGACTTTTCCTAATAATTAACATTATAATAAATGAAACGCAACTATATTATGTAAACTTTAAATTAATATAAAATGTGTTCAGATTGTCGCAATTTTGGTTACAAATTGTACTTATGGCTGTTTAGAATATATAGTGTTAATAAATTATATTTCCTAACTCTCCCCCCCTCAAGAAAAAATATAGATAGAGAGCAAGTCTGCGTAAATTTAAAATTCTTATTTAATTTTATTAAAATTCTCAGTTTTTTTAAAAACTTTTCAGATAAAGTAAATGCAGAAAAAACAAACATCCATAAACGTTCAAGAATGTACATATTGCTTGTCGATGCTATAGCGAAAGGAAATTGGCCGACAAACACAACTTGTAAAGAAAATACATTATTTAGTGAAAAACTAGATTCCATTTAGTTTCTATCTGAGACTATCACATTAATTAATAAATAGATTCATCCAAAGTTGCGTGAATCCTCGGCCAACGTATCGTGGACGGATAATGCCATTCTGGTACAACATACAATAGAAACGCAGATCTACCCCCTTTCTACCAATAAACAGTATGAGAAATGAAATATTATAAACAATTTTATACGAATATTTACATCGTTTTGTATTATTGCGTTACGTAAGTGCAAGCCATAAGTTATTTTTATTTTTTAATCGTAAAACAAACTCATATCGCTTTACAAAATATGCTATTAATCAACCATTAATCATAAAATAATCATCACTTATAAACTATTGGAGATCAGTATCTTATTTTTTCCTGACATTGGTGTTTAAAAACTTTTCAGAAATGTTTTAATATGATTTATGAGTATTTTTCTTTGTCATATTTTTATTATGCTTCATTCAACGCAGACTGATGAATAGGATGGTATACACTAAAATTTAAAAAAGAACGAAAAATCATGCGTCAAGCATTGATTATAAAACACTTTCCAACGCATTCACAATACTGCAACGAAATTTCCCAATTCAAAAAGGTGAAAGATTACGTCTAAACAGCAGTAAACAATTTCAAAAAACGCATGAAACCCAATTTGAAAACCCAATTTCGGGAATTATGATCAATAGTCGGAAAATTATCCGAATTCCTTTGTGCAGACCCGTATATACTGGTCTATAGATTTGCATATATGTTACGGTCAATATGATTAATCCGGTCATTATTAATAATAAAATTCCCCTTTAGCAGTTTCCGCCAATAAACAGAAATGTGTTAATGTTACGGTTGGTTTCAACAATTTTTTTTTAATCTACATTAATTATTTAAATCACTTTCTCAACATTTATTTAAAAGCACTTTTTTTTTTTTTTCTGTTTCTAATAAAAATTTAAATAAATAAAAGTAATTGTAATAATAATAATAAAATCAATTTTTATTTTTTCTTCTTTCTTTTTGCAAAGTAAATTCAACGTTTTTAGTCTAGCATAGCTTCCTGTTTTCAAATACGAAGGATAAGATAGCAGGGAGGGAGGTTTCTCAGTAAAAGACCACACATAGTGTATTGGGCAGTCGTGTACGTTTTCTCCCATACCCTTGAATCATGTGTTGTAGTCACCTAGTCTAGTTTTGGTTAAAAGAAAGACCGTCCGCCCTGTATAGGAATTACGTTATCTTATGAGTGTACTATGTACGCAATTAGGCTTTGTAAGCTTACGACAGGCTTCAATGGGCTCTGCTATCAGGCGGATAGCTGGCGCCCAGGTAAACAGAGGCTCACAGGACCCCCTTCAGCACACGCCATGGGGGCGAAACATGGCTGCCTTCCCCCATGAAGCGGCTGGCAGGGTGGAGCGACAGGCTGGTGCCTTCAAGGAGAGTCCATTTTCCCTTTTGTTTCCATTCCCGTACCCCTGGCGGAGTGGATCGGTCCCGTTTTTCAAGCAGCGCGGGAGAATGAATGTTTACAGTAGTTGTTTGCTTGGCCGTGATACTTGTCGTTTGGCTGGTAAAAAAAAAAAAAAATTACGAATCATCACTTGGCTCGAAAACGGACTTGTTGCTGGTGCTTCGTTGAGACAGTCATGACTTGGTTCGTAAATTTAGTAGGTGTTGCGTAGCGGCGCTCGAAATGATGTATTCTGTGTTACTGAGTTGAAGTAACATTAGCAGAGACATGGTAAAGGTCTAGAGCCATGAATACTCGAGTTTGTGATCGGCATTTTGCTTAAAGAGAATGATCGTTGTCTTAGAATAGAGATGAGTCTCTTACCAGGACCACTGCTAATACCCTATAGTCTCCAGTGTGAAGGGCGAAGGAAATATTGTTAAAAGCTGAGAAAATTAATAGTCCTGCTCCAAAAATCAGACTTCAAAAGTCCTCATCATGAGACTATTCTGTCCTTATTAAGACGAGGGATTCCAAGTATTGTTCGTTATTAGAAGGCAACTAAATGTACGGAGGCTACCCAACCCGTTGAAATTAGGTGACTTATCATCTCCTATTATAGTGTAAGCCAAGAACGAAAAGAAACCTGTCAGCTCGCCTGCTGATATATATTAATAGTTTTTCTCTCAAAACAAAGAGAAAAAAAAATATGTTATGCAATCGGCTGCAACATTAAAAGAGGAAAGGGAGGTATAATAAAAACCTGCCCACTGATTCAACCATTGAATTCTTCATACCCTGTAAGTAAAATTTACATAGTTTTTATTTACATGTCTCCCTGATGAGGGAATATATATATATATTTGTGTGATTTAGAGTTGGAGAGTAAGATGTAAAATAAGCAAAAATAATTTGTAAATTCATATATATATACATTAATATTATAATATGTTAAGCATTACAATGCGTATTTGAAAGGTAATTAATGACTTATCTCAGAAAAGTTGATCATCCTTTAATTTATGATGTTATGTTAATCTTGAGAATTTTAATATTTGATTTAAAGACATTTAATAATCAATATTAACCAACTTTTATCTGGTGTTGTTATAGTAAATTTTTTTTTGGGAATTACATTGCTTTTTTATAAATTTCAAGTATTCAAATAAAGATTTTTTTTTTTGATCATTCTTAAATATGGTATGTTCTTCTTTATATGATCTTTAATTAGTATTCTTACATCTACAGCAATCCTATAAGAAAGGCTTAACCTCTCAATTACTGTGAGTAAGGTTATGAAGGCTATGATCTTACTAAATTAATATTTTTTTTTATTTCTTAAATTTTTAATTCATGGTAATAATTTATTTGAAAATTAATTGAGGTTTACGCAAGGTTATTAGATGTAATTATTGTTCCTATCTCAGTAATGGATATATTGATAATTGATGCTAAAGTAAAATTAAGTCTAATTGATTAATTTAATTTTTAATTATCCTTTCTTTGAAGTATTATTCAAAACAAACAACAAAATGGTTGTTTTTTAACAAAGTAAAAAAAAAAAAAAAAAAAAAAAAAAAAAAAGTTTTCAGTTATTATATAGCCACTATACGATCCTTGGTTAACCGATCTGATCTTGTTCACAATCTCCATAGTTGTTCTAAAATTTAGTACATCATCATATCCCTACTCTATTAACGGATTTAACTCTTTCCCCTTTTGGTCCTCATATTGGAGGAATTTCAGGTTGTCTGCATTTTTCCAAATTATATGATGATTACACTTTTGTTAATTTAATGTGTATGGAGATTTGAGCTTGATCGGGTTGGAGTGGAGTTGGGTGTTCTTTATGCAATCCAGTATGCTACTTGATTTAGAAATCTGTTGCCCCTTACTACATTTAATACTGTCTTAAAATAATGAGTTCAAAATTATCATTGTTGTATTAACCTGTGCGGATTCTTAAGTTTTGATATTTTGTTTAGTTTAATATAATTTGCTCCCTTTTCCATGGCAACAGATTTCAGTGGAGCTAATCAGGGTATACTTATTTTTTTTTAAATATTTAATTGTCAAGTGAAGATTGAGTAATAAATGTGTTTTTTAAATTTAAATAAATAAGTTTAAGTAAGTTGTGTTTTAGAAAGAACCCCAAAACCCACAACAAATGGAGCCGTAACAATTCGGTCTCTGGGTTATTGATTTTTTTTACTTGTATGTATTTATGTATCAAAGAGCAACTGGGTGTTTTTGCAATTAAAATTTTATTTATATGTTCAAGTGTAAAAAGAGGTCTAGGCTCTCTCTCTGTGCTAGTAAGCTACAATTCCCAGTCAAAATTATGCCTTGTGAGCATAACCTTTTCTTATTTACAAAAAGCATAGTCCTGTACTTAGGTTTTATGTATTTATAAGGTTTTCCTTTCCCCTCTCTTTTTCTCATTTTTAAGTTGTCCCCCCCCCCCCTTTTTTCATTTTTTTTTTTGGTTTGTTTGTCATTTTCTAACTCTAACTATGGCTGATAAGCACTCGGAAGCAATTGCCACTATTCAGCGAAAAAATGCTTTAGTGGATAATTTGTCTAATATTCCCCCATTCAATGGAGAGGCCAGCTCAGTCTGCTTCTCAGATTTTTCTGAGAAATTTGAGAGTTTTTCAAAATTATTCGACTGGACTGAGGAGGAAAAGAAGTTTGTTTTACTTGCTAGACTTTCAGGAGCTGCTTCTAGGCGAATAAAAATTCACAAAGCAAAAACATCTGATGAGCTATTAAAAATCTTAAAAGAGAGTTATACTTCACAGGCCACACCAGATGTTGCCCTCAGTCATTTTTTAAATTTTAAACAGCCACCCAATATGAGTGTTCAGGAGTTTTATGACAAGGCATATGATATGTCATTAAGAGCCCTTGTAATTGAAGGTATCCAGGGTGAAGTAGTCGATAAAAGCCGAACGGCTCTACTACACTCCATGCTGTTGAGCAATCTTACACCAGAAGTGCGAAAGGGGGTAATTGCGAGAAATCCACAATCCCCAGAAGAGGTCCTCAAAATTGCGCTTCTTGAGGAAAAGGCTTATAGGAGCATTAACCCTTTCTACAACCACCGCGAGGAACTTCTCAACCCTAATTTGACCCAAAACCTACCCTGTGCTGCAGTTTTTCAGCAAGATAGCTCACAAAAGAAGGAGATAGACCAACTAAAATCTCAAATTGATGTTTTAGCAGCTAAGATAGACAGTTTAGTTGATCTTAGGGCTAGGGATGTACAGGAGAAAAACCAAGAGGTAAGACCCGTAACCTGCTATAGGTGCTCCGTACAAGGCCACTATGCCAGAGATTGTCCACTAAATTTTGTCGACTATAATTTTAGAAGGGGAGGTGGTCAAAATTTCAGAAGCCGTGGGCAAAATTATAGAAACAGAGGTGAAAATCCTAGAGGGAACCACAATCAGCGAGGCGGATATAGGGGAAGAAGAGGTGGTTATTACCAAAACAATAGGAGCACAGCTGCGAACAGAAATGAAGTGCAGGCGGTAAATAACACCCCAGTAGCTAACAGTGAAAGTGAGGCTTTAAACTATTAGTGGCCGGATCAGATGTGGTCAAGTCGATCCCCAACAGGCCCCTGGACCCCCCAACTGTGTATAGTATGTTTCAACCCCAATCGTATACATTACCAACTGCAAGAATTTACATAAATAAAGTTTGCCTAAATGCATTATGTGACACTGGTTCTGCAATTAATCTCCTGAGTGGTACGGATTGTAACTATTTAGAGAATTTTGAAACGGAGAATTGCAATATCCCCATTATGACTGTCACCGGTGAGAAAGTTCACCTAAATAAGAAAGTATTTTTAAAATTTGTTTTTGATAATGTTCAATGTCAAGCTGAATTCTATGTAGTGGAAGGTAAATTAGCAGAGGAATTTAATATGATTTTGGGAATGCCATTTTTGAAAGAGTACCGGGCAAGTATAAATTGTGATACAAATGCTGTCGCTCTTAAAGTGCCAGTTTCAGGCCAATGTAAACAAAGCGTAGAAACCCCAAGTAATACTTCAGGGTGTAATACTTGTCTTGCTACTAATTCTGTAAATATTTCTAACTCTGTATATAGTGTAAATTCTAATAATAATTGTATAAATAATGATTGTGTTAAAAATAATTCTGTAAATATAAAATGTGTCAACAAAGTAGGGGAGAATTCAAAAAGTAGTAATGGCAATAGCCCTCCTGAAAATTGTGCATGTAAGAAAGTTCATGACTCAGTTAATATTGAAAATGGGAATCATAGTAGTGAAAATATGGTAGTTCAGGACCCGCAAGTGAGTAATATGAGAAAAGATGTTGAGATAGTCATTCAAACTGAGTCAGATAAGGAAGTTGAAAGTGTTGCGCAGAACTTTTGCATGCAAACAACATCAGGCGGTAGCTCTGAGGGTAATAACACTGAAAATTTTTCAAGTATTCAAAGTGTCGACAACATTCTTTCAGCAGCGAGCCAGGTAACTCAGGGTAATTTAGCTGAAGAGACTACTGAAATTTGTAATATTGATGAAAGTGAAGATTTGGTAAGTATAGAGGATAAGGTACCTGAAGTCGAGGAGGAGAGCAATGAAGATAGCAGTAGTGATAAAACCAATAAAAATAAAAATATAAGTTTCGCTGTGTTATGTAGCAAAATTTCAATTCCCCCGCAGTCAAAAATGTTAGCCCAGGTTAAAAGTTATAAGGAAAATTTTATTAAGGAAAATGATATTGTTATGTTAGAACCTTTGGCGAAAAATTTAAATCAAGGTCTCCTTACCTCCAGAGCCATTTGCACTAAAGAACATGGCCTATATATCTCATTTGCAAATTTTTCAGACAATAGTATTCATTTAAATAAAGGAACCTTTGTTGCCAAAATTCAAAAATGTGTAGACCAGTCAAATATACCCGTAACTAAAAATAACCTTACTTGCAATGTAAATTTGGCCCCTCCAATTGGTGACTTTGATCACGCTGATCTCACTTGGAGCTCAGAAATTAATTTAGATCATTTAGAACCCCCATTAAAACTTAAAATGCAAAATTTTCTAGACAAAAACAAAGATGTATTTGCAGCATCGGTCTTAGATTTACCCGGCTGTGATACAATCCCGCATGAAATTAACTTAACTTCAAATAAACCAGTTAAAGGCAAAGCTTATAGAGTCCCCTACAAACTACGTCAAGAAATGGAAGACCAACTTAATACTTTGTTACAGGCGGACATAATTTCCCCTTCCATGTCTGAATTTGCTTCTCCGGTTATTCTGGTTCGGAAATCAGATGGTTCCTATCGACTTGCTGTTGACTACAGAAGATTAAATAAAAATCTTGTTAAAGATGCTTACCCAATACCTAACATTACCGACTCTGTTGATGCTTTAAGTGGGGCTAAATTTTTTTCAACGCTAGATTTAACTAGTGGGTTTTTTCAACAGGTTATTCGCCCAGAGGATAGGCATAAAACTGCAATAATCACCCACAAGGGACTTTTTGAGTGGACCCGTAACTGTTTTGGGCTCTCAAATTCAGGTAACAGTTTCCAAAGACTTATGAATGCTATTTTCGGTGATTTAGGCAATCTTGGAATTCTTGTTTATATCGACGACATTGTAATTGCCTCCTGTGATGTTAATTCTCATTTTGAGAAGCTTAACATGGTCTTTGATAGGTTAAGACTGCATAAACTTAAACTTAAGCCCAGTAAATGCACTTTCCTTTCGAATAAAATACAATATCTAGGTTTTGAGATTTGTAGTGGCCAAGTATCACCTATCAATAAAAATATTGCCGTAATAGAAAATTTTAAACCTCCAACTACCCGAAAGGCTGTTAGGTCATTCATTGGAACTCTATCCTTTTATAGGAGATTTATACCAGATTTTACTAAGAGAGCTAAAAATCTAATCAACTTAACGAAAGAGACAGGAAAATTTTCGTGGAATGAAGATGCACAGAAAGAATTTGAAGACCTTAAAATGGCTCTTATTTCAAAACCATGTCTTGCACTCCCTGATTTTGAGAAAGAATTCCACTTATATAGTGATGCCAGTGGCGAAGCATTAGGGGCAGTGTTATCACAATTAGATGAAAATAACATGCTCCATCCTGTTGCCTTTGCCAGCAGAAAATTGAAAGATGCTGAGACCCGCTACTCCACCACTGAAAGGGAATTACTAGCTTTAGTTTGGGCTACTGCCCACTTTAAATGTTACATTGCTAATACCCATTTTTTCATCTATACAGACCATGCACCTCTAACATTTATGTTAAAAATTCACGACCCTACATCTCGCATGGCTAAATGGATCTGCACTCTCTCAGACTTTAATTTTACAATCAAGTTTGTTAAAGGTAAGTGTAACAGTGTCGCAGACTTCCTTTCGAGGTATGTCAACAATGATAACTCCAATGATACTGTTAATTGTAATTTTTGTATACAAGTCGAAAAGGAAGTTACTTTTATGCCTCATTCCAATCTACTTGAAAAAATTGGTGAATTACAAAAATCAGACAAGAAATGCTGCGAGATTGCAAGAAAACTAGACCAAAGTGTAGAAATTGCTCCTAAATACATGAAATTTTTTTTTAGAGATGACATTTTAGTTTGTGAGGATACGAGGGAGTCAGCTATTTTGAATAAACCTGTAAAGTTAGTCGTGCCAAAAGAATTGGTTACTCAAGTTTTTGCACTAACACATGAGTCCCTAGCGGCTTGTCATCAAGCCTTTCAAAAGACCATTGATCGCATTCGTGAGCACTTCTATTGGCCAGGAATGTCGTCAGATGTCAAGCATCTAGTGGAGTCATGTATTAGTTGCCAGCAGAAGAGAGCTTATAGAGCGAACCAGCTCGCCCCTCTGCAACGTATGCCGACCCCCCAGTTTCCCATGAACAAGGTTCATTTGGATCTCATTGGACCCTTACCACAAACTTTTTCGGGAAATAAGTATATTGTCGCATATATAGATTCATTTACTAAGTGGCCAGAAGCATATGCGGTTAGTTCAACCACTTCAGATGTCATTGCGGACACTTTAGCTGATTTCATATCACGCTACGGTGCGCCCTGTTTTATTACGACGGACAACGCGAAGAATCTAATTTCAGATGCGATAGAGCACGTATATAAAATGTTTGGTATTAATCATATTAAGACCTCATCTTATCACCCGGCTGGCAACTCGCAAGTGGAGAGACAGAATCGTACTCTTAAAAATGCACTTTGTCACATAGTCAACCAAAATCAATCTGACTGGGACACTAAACTCAAATTTGCACTACTAGCTATGCGTTCAGCTGTCCACTCTTCAACTAAACTTAGCCCAGCTGCAGTTATGTATGGCAGAAATATGAATCTACCATATAATCTCTTTTCTCAACCACCTTCTTTTAATTATAATGATGCACCCTCTTTTTGCGAACTCTTAATCCCAGCTCTTCAAAAAGTATACACTGAAGTACATAGTAATTTAATTAAAGTTTCTGAGCAGCAGGAAAAATACCGTGAAAAGACAGCTGTTGATAAAAATTTTAAAATAGGAGATCTTGTGTGGTTATTTACACCCACAGTCGCCCCTGGTAATACAAAAAAATTAAGCAAGCAAAATAATGGTCCTTTTACTGTAATTGAGAAGCTAAATGAGGTTAATTTTAAAATAGCGCTAGTTGCTAATCCCAAAAATTGTCAGGTTGTCCATGTTGACAGGTTGTCTTCTTTCAAAGACAGACTCCCCATCTGGTCCAGTAAACCAAAACAAACAATTGGCCTGGGATCGACTGAAAACGTGACCATTGATTCACCACACCAACCGCGCGATTCTCCTCCTGTACGCAGATGCAAGCGTAACCGATTCATTCCCTGGGCACCATATGATAGTAACCGCGCACCAGCAGTAGTGAACGTCAACAATAACGAAACTCCGGTAGCGCCAGAAGTGGAGGAAACAGACAGCGACGCGACTGAAATCATAAATCCCTCTCCCCCACCTCCCATTTCTCCGGAGGTTGCAGCGGCAGAGAATAACGAGATGTGCGTAAATAAAAATTTTGCAGCGGCAGAAGGCAGCGAGATGCGCGTAGGTAAAAATTCAGCCACGGCAGAAAGCAGTTCAGCTGCTGCGCACAGCGATTCGCGCAGGTCTCGTTCATCGATTCGTCCAGCTGCTAAATCGAATAGAAGTAGTCGTTCAATATCGATTTCTAGAACCGACTATTCGCTACGGGATAGAAGAGACCGTCCGAGTTATAAATACTAACTATTTTTTTTCGTTATTCAGGCATTTTTATCAATTTTACCTTGTTTATTTGTATTTATTTATAGTTTAGTTAATGTGTATGTATATTTAATTATTTTCTTGGGCATTTTAAAACGGAACTTAGTTTTTCTAGCGTATTAAAGGTTTGTTTTGGTTGTGTTTTGATACTTTCATGTAGGCATTTTTAACCCTTTTTATGCTTATACTTAAGGTTTTTGTCTGTTTTATGGTAGATTATGTGGTATATACCCGTCCACACCCAGTTTTCGTAGATTTTGGGTGTATTTTTGCAAAAAAAAAAAAAAAAAAAAAAAAAAAAAAAAAACGAATGTAATTTTTGTTACTTTAAATTTTTTTTAGGAGGGTATGTTTGGTTACCCTTTTGCCAAAATTGTTCTGCGTTTTCCTTTTTTAAATGCATCTGTGTTTTGTATATAATCTTTTAAGTGTGGGTTTACTTTAATTAATGCACTTTAATCAGATGGATTTATTATTTACTATGCAATTTGTGGGTTTATTTGAACTTTTAACTTTAAGGAGTGTGGACCCTTTTTCTTTTTCTGGTACATACTGTCTCATGTACATGCCTATATGTTGTTGTGTGTGGCTAAAAGTGCTAAAATTAACTATTTTCTTTATTCTACTTCCTATTTTTGTGGAATGTGTGTTTTCCTTCCTGGTGACATACGTCACCACCCTTTTTTTTTTTTAGTTTTGGTGGAATGTTTTCCCTGTAGTGCCCAAGGGGCCCGTAACTGCTTTTTGCTATAAGTAGCACAGAGGCAGAGATACTCTTTCCCATGCACATTACTTGTACGTGCATTTGTAAAATCTACATAATATCCCGAATCATTAGACTGTGTTCGAAAACAAACATGTGTTCTCATATAAAATTGTTACAATTGTGTGCGTAATTCTCTAACATGGTCTGTGATACCATAATTTGTGTCTTACAGATGTATATGTATATATTTTTTTTTGTGTGTCACCAGTTGCTCTTGTGTATTTTTGTATAATAGAATTAATATGTGTTTTACAAATTTCATTGACATTTACAGTGTTGTAACTATGATATTACTAGTACTTATTTACATTAATAGATAGTGTTGTAATATACTGTGATGCCAATTATTGAAGTTATGTATATAAGCAGTATAATGACAATTAATCAGTGGGCACTTCTCTTCTTTTTCGGCTAATTTTTTTTTTTTTTTTCTCAAAATTCAATTTATGTATTATTTACAGTTCTGTTACCAGAAATTTCAGGTAGGATGCAGTTATGCGTAGGAATGACAGTAGTAGGGAAATGAGGTTTCACAGTCAGGTGGAACATGTGTTCTTTTACAGGTGCAGAGAATATCTTGGTCATTTTAGTGGTAAAATCAGCCTTGTGGTCCCTCCTCTGGTAGTACTCTTTTATGGTCATGTTTCAGGTAATATTTTAGGTAATGGTTTCTACGGATGTGCGAGCTCTGGTTGTATATATCCGGAATATATTGTCAGGGTGGTATTTCAGCGGTGAACTCTCTGGATCCCGTCCCGGATCGATGTATGATCTGTGTTTGTGGGTCAGTTTTTTCAGTGTTGAGGTCCCAGCATGCCATGTGGTACCCAGTTACCTTTCAAAAAAAAATAATTTGTTTTCTCAAAAAATTTTTTTTTAATTAGCCGGGGGGAGCAATCTTGTTACGGTTGGTTTCAACAATTTTTTTTTAATCTACATTAATTATTTAAATCACTTTCTCAACATTTATTTAAAAGCACTTTTTTTTTTTCTGTTTCTAATAAAAATTTAAATAAATAAAAGTAATTGTAATAATAATAATAAAATCAATTTTTATTTTTTCTTCTTTCTTTTTGCAAAGTAAATTCAACGTTTTTAGTCTAGCATAGCTTCCTGTTTTCAAATACGAAGGATAAGATAGCAGGGAGGGAGGTTTCTCAGTAAAAGACCACACATAGTGTATTGGGCAGTCGTGTACGTTTTCTCCCATACCCTTGAATCATGTGTTGTAGTCACCTAGTCTAGTTTTGGTTAAAAGAAAGACCGTCCGCCCTGTATAGGAATTACGTTATCTTATGAGTGTACTATGTACGCAATTAGGCTTTGTAAGCTTACGACAGGCTTCAATGGGCTCTGCTATCAGGCGGATAGCTGGCGCCCAGGTAAACAGAGGCTCACAGGACCCCCTTCAGCACACGCCATGGGGGCGAAACATGGCTGCCTTCCCCCATGAAGCGGCTGGCAGGGTGGAGCGACAGGCTGGTGCCTTCAAGGAGAGTCCATTTTCCCTTTTGTTTCCATTCCCGTACCCCTGGCGGAGTGGATCGGTCCCGTTTTTCAAGCAGCGCGGGAGAATGAATGTTTACAGTAGTTGTTTGCTTGGCCGTGATACTTGTCGTTTGGCTGGTAAAAAAAAAAAAAAAATTACGAATCATCACTTGGCTCGAAAACGGACTTGTTGCTGGTGCTTCGTTGAGACAGTCATGACTTGGTTCGTAAATTTAGTAGGTGTTGCGTAGCGGCGCTCGAAATGATGTATTCTGTGTTACTGAGTTGAAGTAACATTAGCAGAGACATGGTAAAGGTCTAGAGCCATGAATACTCGAGTTTGTGATCGGCATTTTGCTTAAAGAGAATGATCGTTGTCTTAGAATAGAGATGAGTCTCTTACCAGGACCACTGCTAATACCCTATAGTCTCCAGTGTGAAGGGCGAAGGAAATATTGTTAAAAGCTGAGAAAATTAATAGTCCTGCTCCAAAAATCAGACTTCAAAAGTCCTCATCATGAGACTATTCTGTCCTTATTAAGACGAGGGATTCCAAGTATTGTTCGTTATTAGAAGGCAACTAAATGTACGGAGGCTACCCAACCCGTTGAAATTAGGTGACTTATCATCTCCTATTATAGTGTAAGCCAAGAACGAAAAGAAACCTGTCAGCTCGCCTGCTGATATATATTAATAGTTTTTCTCTCAAAACAAAGAGAAAAAAAAATATGTTATGCAATCGGCTGCAACATTAAAAGAGGAAAGGGAGGTATAATAAAAACCTGCCCACTGATTCAACCATTGAATTCTTCATACCCTGTAAGTAAAATTTACATAGTTTTTATTTACATGTCTCCCTGATGAGGGAATATATATATATATTTGTGTGATTTAGAGTTGGAGAGTAAGATGTAAAATAAGCAAAAATAATTTGTAAATTCATATATATATACATTAATATTATAATATGTTAAGCATTACAATGCGTATTTGAAAGGTAATTAATGACTTATCTCAGAAAAGTTGATCATCCTTTAATTTATGATGTTATGTTAATCTTGAGAATTTTAATATTTGATTTAAAGACATTTAATAATCAATATTAACCAACTTTTATCTGGTGTTGTTATAGTAAATTTTTTTTTGGGAATTACATTGCTTTTTTATAAATTTCAAGTATTCAAATAAAGATTTTTTTTTTTGATCATTCTTAAATATGGTATGTTCTTCTTTATATGATCTTTAATTAGTATTCTTACATCTACAGCAATCCTATAAGAAAGGCTTAACCTCTCAATTACTGTGAGTAAGGTTATGAAGGCTATGATCTTACTAAATTAATATTTTTTTTTATTTCTTAAATTTTTAATTCATGGTAATAATTTATTTGAAAATTAATTGAGGTTTACGCAAGGTTATTAGATGTAATTATTGTTCCTATCTCAGTAATGGATATACTGATAATTGATGCTAAAGTAAAATTAAGTCTAATTGATTAATTTAATTTTTAATTATCCTTTCTTTGAAGTATTATTCAAAACAAACAACAAAATGGTTGTTTTTTAACAAAGTAAAAAAAAAAAAAAAAAAAAAAAAAAAAAAAAAAAAAGTTTTCAGTTATTATATAGCCACTATACGATCCTTGGTTAACCGATCTGATCTTGTTCACAATCTCCATAGTTGTTCTAAAATTTAGTACATCATCATATCCCTACTCTATTAACGGATTTAACTCTTTCCCCTTTTGGTCCTCATATTGGAGGAATTTCAGGTTGTCTGCATTTTTCCAAATTATATGATGATTACACTTTTGTTAATTTAATGTGTATGGAGATTTGAGCTTGATCGGGTTGGAGTGGAGTTGGGTGTTCTTTATGCAATCCAGTATGCTACTTGATTTAGAAATCTGTTGCCCCTTACTACATTTAATACTGTCTTAAAATAATGAGTTCAAAATTATCATTGTTGTATTAACCTGTGCGGATTCTTAAGTTTTGATATTTTGTTTAGTTTAATATAATTTGCTCCCTTTTCCATGGCAACAGATTTCAGTGGAGCTAATCAGGGTATACTTATTTTTTTTTAAATATTTAATTGTCAAGTGAAGATTGAGTAATAAATGTGTTTTTTAAATTTAAATAAATAAGTTTAAGTAAGTTGTGTTTTAGAAAGAACCCCAAAACCCACAACATTAAAGATCTTTTATGAATGTGTACCAAAAAAAAAAAAAATCTCTCAAATTGACAGAGAAAAACTGTCAATTTTAGTGCCAGTGGAAAACCGTTTAATTTACAGAAAATGTCTGTATATTTTCATTAAAACAGCTTTTTTCTGTAAAAAATATAGTTTTTTCTGTAAAAATTACAAAATGCACATTTTTTACAGGAAAAAACTGTTTTTCTTTAAAACAGTTTTTTCTATAAAAAAAAAAATAACATTTTTCAGTCAAAATTACAGATGATTTTTTTTTTACAGTGCCTATATATAGTCTATAAAATTTATATACGCCAAGTAATATGCAAAAAATTATTTAAATTTATACAGAAAATGTCTGTATATTTTCATTAAAACAGCTTTTTTCTGTAAAAAATATAGTTTTTTCTGTAAAAATTACAAAATGCACATTTTTTACAGGAAAAAACTGTTTTTCTTTAAAACAGTTTTTTCTATAAAAAAAAAATAACATTTTTCAGTCAAAATTACAGATGATTTTTTTTTACAGTGCCTATATATAGTCTATAAAATTTATATACGCCAAGTAATATGCAAAAAATTATTTAAATTTATACAGAAAATGTCTGTATATTTTCATTAAAACAGCTTTTTTCTGTAAAAAATATAGTTTTTTCTGTAAAAATTACAAAATGCACATTTTTTTCAGGAAAAAACTGTTTTTCTTTAAAACAGTTTTTTCTATAAAAAAAAAATAACATTTTTCAGTCAAAATTACAGATGATTTTTTTTTACAGTGCCTATATATAGTCTATAAAATTTATATACGCCAAGTAATATGCAAAAAATTATTTAAATTTATACAGAAAATGTCTGTATATTTTCATTAAAACAGCTTTTTTCTGTAAAAAATATAGTTTTTTCTGTAAAAATTACAAAATGCACATTTTTTACAGGAAAAAACTGTTTTTCTTTAAAACAGTTTTTTCTATAAAAAAAAAAATAACATTTTTCAGTCAAAATTACAGATGATTTTTTTTTACAGTGCCTATATATAGTCTATAAAATTTATATACGCCAAGTAATATGCAAAAAATTATTTAAATTTAAACACGACACGCGTATCACAACTGAAAATACATTTCCAGCAATTATCGCTACTGGACAGTACTGTAACTGAATTATTTTGTGTCTCCCTGTATATGAACGATGGATACTGTGCCTACCCTAGTCTACGATTATTGTAATTCACTTTAGAGATATATATAAATTAAAATGTGTTTGAAATAGTGCAATATCATTAAAATACACCGCGAACGATTTTTTCCATAGACCGTAATGCAACTAAATTATCTTGAGTGTCCCTGTAAACGAAACATAAATGCTACACACTTTATTTTCAATACCGAACATTCCATAGTAGACCTCAATAACATATATCGATTGCACGGCAATCCGAGTATATTTTATGCGAGTTAGAGCACGGACAGACAGACCGATGGCAGATAGATAGATATTAACATAATTAACATAACACATTTATAAACACTTTTCAACTAAGTTGGAAAGTGTTAAATAAAATCTTTGCAATATGAAAAATCAGAACTTTCCACGCAGTAGTTCCAGGAAGCAAAACATTGGCAACAACTCAGAATTGTCCTCGTAAATTAGTACACTTGGCAACATTAAAAAGTATGTTGATTTAAATATAGACTATCCAAATGGAATGAAATATTTTCCAAAATCTCAAATAAGGGATAATTAAGCATAAATAATTCTTAGAAAAGTGGCCATTTTGAGCCTTAGTGTACTTGTGAACCTTTTTTTTTAAATTACAAAAGGAAAAGGTAACTTAAACTATCAATATTAATAAGTTATATATATAAACTATGATAATTTGCTTATTGAAATTGAAATACATAATATTAATATTTTTTAATGCAAATATCATTTCCTCACTATGTCCCCATTCACACATGTACGAAAGAAAATGATTTCTCTGCCCTTATGGCGTGTATGTTTATAATTAAAAGAAAAATCCATTAATGATAACTAAACTAGGACTTCCCTCAAAGGGATTAGTCTGAGTGATATTGCTGAGAACATAGGGTTAACAATTACAATATAAAGAAAAAAATCAAATTAAATGATAGAATTACAAAATATCATATATAATTTCATGTACACTGTTAAAAAAATTAAAAAGAAGTACCGTTCATCAGATGTGTTGTCATAATTTTTTTTTAACATGTGGCAAAGAATCTCATTTTCTTAAACGCGTATTACGCAAAACTTGAAAAAAAAAAAAAAAAAGAAACGCCGGATCTTTTAAAACGCCAAGCTTTTTAAAGTTACGTAATTGGATTTGCAACCAATAGATTATTCTATCAAGCGTGGCTTAACGCAAATTTAATTTCATTGTTGCGTCTTTTTTTGTGTGTGAATTTAAAAATTTTCTTCCTTGCTTATATATCTATTATTTGTATAACTGTTTATAGAAACTCTTACACTTCAGACCACATTGATAGCATGCTTTGCTACAAACCAGATGGCAAAACTATAGTCTAAATTACTATTAAAGTATACAAAAAATCTTTCGATGACTTCTGTAAAATAACTTTTACATTAAATCTCCATATCGGCAAAATTGAAGAATTATATGTATTTCAAAGTTAAGCTTAACAGATACTTCTTGATTATTCTCTAGGAGGCTCTGCCCACTGCGCCTTTACTGCGCCAATCCGCAGACTTTTCTTTTGCCTGTCTGTCTGTCTCTCCACAATCTGTCTGTTTCCCTATCCGTTCTTCTGCCCGTCTCTCTAACCGATTGTCAATCTCTCTACACGTCTCGCTACCTGTCTCTATATTTCTCTACCGGTCTCGCTACCCGCCAATCTATTTCTCTAACCGTCTGTCTATCCGTCTAACTACTTGTATGTCTAGCCGTGTCTCTATCCACTTCGCTACCCATTTGTCTATCTGTCTCTCTACCCGTCTGGCTATACGCCTCTCTACCCATCTCCTTACCCATCTACTGTCTCTCTACTCGTATGTATACCCGTCTCACTATCCGTCTGTTTTTGTACGCGACTCGCTACCAATCTCATTACCCTTCAGTCAACTCGTCTCTTTATCTACCACGCTACGCGTCTCGCAACCTTTCTCGCTACATTCCTGTCTACCGGTGTCGCTACCCGTCTCGTGACCCATCTCGCTACCCCTCTGTCAACCCTCTTTTTACCTTTCTCTCTAGCCGTCTGTCTATCCGTTTCGCTACCCGTCAGCCTATCTATGTCGCTACTCGTCTCTTTACCCGTCTGTCTACCCGTTTGTTTACTCGTCTTTCTACCTCCCGCCACCTCTTCCCAATATTTAAACAATTCATTTAATATACAGAAGCCGTTTATCAGTTATTAAATGCAAACAGAAGTAATTTATCTAATAAGTGTAATCAGATGCAATTTTTTTAAAATACATACATAAACCTGAATAATAATTCATCAGTTTTGTGTTCATAGTTGTTTATATCATTTGACAGTAAATCTCAACTTTTTAAACCTGAATTGTCTCAAGCTTTTTAAAAAAACCACAAGGTCTGTATAACTACAAAGTACCCTGAGGGCTATATTAGCTACATGTTATTAAGTTAAGTGAAAGTTTCGTTATCGCGTTTGCAGCCAATTGCTTATGTCAGAAAGCGTAGCTTAACACAATTTTAAATTCATTACTGTAACTTTTTTTGGGGGGGGGGGATAGGGGGGAAGGGTTTCAGATATATACATTTAAATTAAAACTTTTGCCTCCATGCCATTAGTGTTGTTTGTATTATCAACTAATACCTTGTAGAGCGAGCTTCATTTGAAACAAATGTAAAAGACTTCTTCTACAGTTTTTTTTAGGAGAAACTTTCGTAATTGGGCCAAAAGCCAATCGGAGTATTTAATATCATTATTGTAACTCTTATAGAGTTAAAACAATATTGTTGCTAGCTTTACTCTTGTTTGAGACCAGCCTTGCCTGTGTATCTGAATGGGGAAAAGTTTCGTATCCTATGTCGGTTGGCGAAAAAAAATTTTAAATGGTGCCAAAAGGTAGTTTTAGCATCTTATAAAATTTTCAAAAGAGCGGTAAAACATGTTTTTCAAATATTTACAAGCATACGTTTATTAAAGCATGTTTTTGCACCATCATAAAAATTTAAGCACGATGCTAAAATAAAACTTTATCGCCATATTCGATATTTTAATAAGTAATGAAAATACATAAACAAACTTATTTAACAAACCTAAGAGGCATTTTTGTGATAAATAATTGTTATAGTCAGGGGGTAAATTGTAAACAATTAATAAACGACTAGTAAATAATAAATAGCATTTAAAATTTAAAAATGGAGACGTGGTCCGTATAAAAATGCAAAACATAACATTATACGCTTGATATATGTAAATCTTTTTTTATTTTTTAATATTTCCGAAGGCACAGATAAAAAGGTAAAAATCTCTTTTCCAAATGCCAAATAGAAAATATACAAAATAGAATGCCAAATATACAAAATAGAAAAATATCTGCAAAAAAATATATTTACATAATACTACATCTGCAAAAAAAAAATAAGATTTAGAAAAAGTAAGCCAAATCCTGTAGATCCCAACAATCACATCGAAAAATTTCGCAGTTGTTAAATCGCCAAATATTGTTCCTATAACATTTTCATATTGAATTCATTTCATTTAAATGTAAACCTTTCACTCATTTAATTTAAAATACGTGCCTTTCATTAATACCATTTAAAATGCTAAAAAGAGAGAAAAAAAAAGAAATAATGCCATAAATCGAAACCTTTTATTTAAACACCAAAGAATTTTTTTTTTTTTTAATTTACACACGCGAAATAAAAAAAGCTGCTATTGCTGAGATTTGCGCCAAATCTCTAATACCAAGTCTACCAAGTTATTGCGGGGTTTTTCTTTCAAACAGAAAAAATTCCAGATTAACTTTCCATTTTTATTAAATTGAAATATATTTTATTGTGCTGAATATTAGTGCGTGCATATTTTTTTTGCTCCATGTACTCCATGAACTTTTCAATTCCGATTGTCTACGAAAATCTCCCGCCGGTGAAAATTACGTACGCACAAAATTTTGGTGACGTATGTACTTTAATTGTGCTTTTTTATCTATTTTTTTAATATAATTTCCAAACGATTTGACATTTATTCTTGGTAATAAATAGACGTCGTTGTCACCTTTATAGGTACATGCTGTAAAAATTTGAACGAAATCCGTTAAATATTTTTTGAGTTATGCTTGACGAAAGGTTTTAATATCCATCGTAGCTATATATGGGGCAAAGTAATACTGCGCTGTGTATGAGTCTTCGTTGCACTCAGACAATAAATACTTAGCCACTTAATCATATTAATATTTTATGCGAAGAACGAAATTTGGACACATTTTATTGTTGTCTTTAGTAATTGACATCATTCCCTCACATTACTATAAATTTGTCCCTATTTACTCAGTAAATGGCTGCACATGCATTATAAAGGTCTAGGATAATTTGTATAAAACTAAAGTTAATAAAACTGCCTCCTTTTTTTGGCCAACAACATTCTTCAGCAGCTAGCACATGGCTTGCAAGTATTATATAAAAGTAAGTACTATTTTATATTACCTATCATTTCCTGATCTATTATAAATTTAATAAAAGCAAATGAAATTTCTTTTTCTGTTTAATATATTATTGTAAATATGTTTCTAAAGATATTTAGCAATTGAAAATATACCAAAATCTAATCATTTTTTAACAAAGTGATTTTTTCATCATTTTCTCGAAATCGTTTCATCGTAATTCTAATATGCATTGCAATGATCTGAATACACTTATACGAGAGTCACACTGAAATTTTTTAGATACGGCTAAATGGTACAAGCTAAACTTACAAACTCTTAGGAGTGTTCAAAGTTGTTCCCTCCAAGATCAATGCACTCTTGTAGGCGAATTTTTCAAAGATTAATTGCCTCTAGTCATCCATTATAGCCTCATCAATCTCATCTTTGCAATGAAAACGACGTCCACGTAATATTTCTTCGATTAAAAAATAGCCAAAAGTCACACATAGTAAGATCAGGAGAATAGGGTGGATGTTCTATAACTTTGATGTTCTTTTGTTGAAGAAATACGACTGCAATCCTTGCTGAATGAAAATATTCATTGTCATGGTGAAACATGAGTCCCCTAACATTCACTTCTTGAAGAATTTTTGGAAGTTACTTCGTGGTGTACCAGTTAGCTGTAACTGTCTTCTGTCCCTCTAGCTTAATGGCTTTGACCAAAACTGTACTTCTGAAGAACACGACATACATAACTTTTTTCATTGCTCGTTGTCTTTTCACCATTGTTGGTTTGGGATCATCGTCAAGCCATACTTTACTTTCTTGACGTGTTGGAACATCAAAAAAAGATATGTACGTCTCATCACCAGTTATGATTTTAGGAATAATGTGGCGGCCACCATCATTAAGTAATTATAAGGTTTCTTTACTAATTCTTACATGCTCCACTTTTTAGTGTTCTTTTAAAATATGGAGGACCCAACGACAAACTAATTTTTTCATATGCAGTTCTTCATGAATAATTTTATGTATAGCTGCGGATCCAATGTTCCATATACTAATTGTAGACGTTAAAGGCATTCTTCTTGATTTAGCCCAACTTTATAAATAATAGAAAATTATAGCTCAATAATGCTCTCGCGACAACTCCATTTTTCCTTCTTTCTAAATTTATTCTACGATAGTTAAATTGCAATTGTTGTCACAAATTTTTGTCTGTGGACATAAAAGTATTCAATTTTACATATCCGACCAATAATTTTTTTTATGGCACATATCGTCTGCCCCTGTCTAAAAAAATTCAGAGTGACCCTCGTATATGTACTATATAGAATTGCGAAGGCTAGAAAAAACCCGGTTTAAACCTAGGAATAAACCGGGTTTTGGGGGAGTAAACTTGGTTTTTTGGGAATAAACCAGGTCTTTTGGGAATAAACCTAGGAATAAACCGGGTCTAGTGGAAATAAACCTGGGAATAAATCGGATTTTTGCAACTCTAGTACTATACAATAAAATAAGACTAATTTAGTAATCCAATAACATACATATTTAAAAGTGATAAGATTATTAATTAGAGTAAGTAAGGTTAATTTATTTTGGTAAAATTTAATTTGGGCTCAATTCCTTTTTCTTTTTTTTTCTTTTTTTAGGGTTTCGTTCATCTCACGAAACCCTATTAGTCCCACTTCGTTGTCTGTCCGTCACAGAGCCGGTTCTCAGAAACTATATAACTTACAGGCTTAAAATTTTGTGTACCTGAATACCTACTGATAAGAATAATACTGAATACCTACTATGAAGCTGAAAATCATAAAATTAAAAAAAATTGTATTATTTTAATATACAGAGATAAAAAACCAAAAATCTAACAGCCTTTTCCTATTAAATTTAAACATTTTTCACTATAACAGTTGCCAACAAATAAAAATCCACAATGAAATTCTTTCTACAATAATTAATTTTCTATTGAAAGATTTCCACGTGAAAAATGGAAATGAAATAAAAAGTTTCACCAATTGAAAAAAAGGTTAATATGACGTCATATTGGTAATAAAACGGAAATTTTCAAACATTTCTCAATAATACAAGGAGTATGACAGTATGAGTATGTGTAAACACAGAAAGCAGGTTAATATGATGACATTAGAGAATTAAAAATAAAATTAATCTGACGACATCTTGGAAGTTTAACGGACTTTGGGCATTTTGATTATAAGCATATTTTTACATTTTTAAGGTCTCTATACAACATGTTTAATTTTGAAATTGATATTTTTTAATATCGCATTTAGTCCACATGACAGATATTATTATGACAGAGTATAATAGCGGCTTTGCCCGCTAACGGGCCGGTTCAGATTTTCGAAAAAACGAGAAAAATAAACGTTAAATTTTTACTTTATAAAAAACATGACTTTTTTTTTTTTTTTTTTTTTTTTGAAAATGAAATTTATTTGGATTTATTAAAGAAAAGATACAGTGTTTTGAAAGGATTATTAAACGAAATCCTTTGTGCGATCTTAGATCACACTTACCCACTTGTTTTTATTTAAACAGCCAGAGAATGAGCCATATATTTTTTGAATACTTGAGTTTGCTTTTAAAGAAAATAATCACAATATTTACTTTGTTTCCTGCAATTTTTTTTTATTTATTTGTACTACTTTTTTTAGTAAATTGTACATAGTTAATTAAAAAATATTATGTATGTTATACATACAATCGAGCTTGCTTAATAACAGCATAGTTAAAACGAGTAATTTGGACGTAAAAATGGTTCATTATTCAAACTATATTAAGGTATTTACGCCTACGAGCTACAAAAACGGGATCAAAGCTTATATGAGCAAAACATATTTTCGCTTCAATGTGATTTTCGACGAAAAGTGGGGTAGAATTAGGAAAGAAATCCCATTCTTATAGAACACCACTCAATTCTCTCTCAACGATAAATATTTCTACATTACAATTGTCTTCCAAAATGTAGTAATTTATAAGTTTTGCCAGACAGAATTTCAATTTTCAAGGAGACTTTCGACCCTAAAAATACAAAGGAATGTCCTGAGGGAGGAGTTGAAAGAATGAAATGAAGAAGAGAGCCATGGAAAGGAAGGAACATAGAAGAAAACGTTTATTTATTTCATTCATTTAAATACGGACGCTGGGCCATATTAACAATCCTTTTCATGTCTCTGATTGCACTGCTAAAATATAAAGGATAAGTGAAATCAACAGCTTGAAAATTGTAGTGGAATGTTAGCCGAGTTTTTCCGAGAAAAAGGGGAAGTGATCAGTTGAATTACCGTACGTCATTCATATCCTTTAGAATTGCTAGTTTTTTCGAGTCTTTGACTTTGTCTAATGCAAAGACAAGTCTAAAGAAATCGGTAGTCACAAAGGTATAAGAGTTGATCATTTTAGGTTAACTTTATGATATTAAGTTAATTTCAGCATTGAGATAATTAGAGCAATTAATGCGTAATAGTAATTAGTTTAATTGTGTGTTTGTTTTAAAGAATTTTACTGTGTTTACAAGAATTACGAGTAACTTTTAATACAAGGACTTTTACAATTACTTTGCTTCTCGTATTAACCGAGTTCAACTGTGTGTATATAATTAAAGAGATCGAATGAGCGAGGGAGAGGTAGAAAAATTCAACAGGAAATATAAAGTTATTAAAAATTTCTGTTATTCATTTTTTTTTTTTAAATAAAAATTTAACATAACGCAAAAATTTCTTGACATATTGTGTGCATTAAATATATACGTATTTTCCCTTTTAGTAGTCGTGAATACTACGTATCATAAAGCACCTCACTTTAGTATTTATTATCTAAAAATTCCCAACCTCTAACCGGTACGTTTCCATGGAAATAGGACACTGACATAAAGCATCTTCTTTTTCAGTGGACTTTTACTGCAAAAAGCTCCACGGTTTTGAAATTCTAATTTACTCGCTTCTCCAGCAAATAGTATATTTGACGCTGTCCGAGTGGCAACAGTCGTTCAAACCGCACTCCATCCAATATTTCAATATCACTTTGGAAACGGTAGCTGACATATTTATCCCCATCCCTTTTTACTCTAAAAGCCAAAACCCATTCTTTGTCTAAACCCTCTCCCATGGAAAAGCAATTCTAGAAGGCTGAGTTGTATTCGTTGTTGTTATCACAATTCCGATAACAAAGCCAAATACACGGCGAAGAGTCTAATATAAGTAACACACCAACGCTAAGAGAAAAGAGTGAAATCGCAGAGAGACGGCTCAATATATGTTTTTTTCCTGCCAAGCCCGATATAGACAACAGTGGAGGTTGTCGTAAAGTATCTTTTGCGAAGCATCTGGACACTGGCAGTCAACGGATAACGGAAAAAGGGAATGGGTACCTTCTGCAGATCGCTAAAAGCAGGTTGAAAATTGATACTTTTTTTCTTCACTAATTTTATTCAAAGCGGTTCTCAAACAAAGTATTTTTCCCCGTCCAACAACGCGAAATTTTCTGACACATTTTCATACACATTTTTAAACATAAAAACAGGACACTTACAGGCATTATTATTGAGGTGATTTGTAATCGAACAGTTTATTTCATTTTCCGATAAATGAATTAAATCTTGAGTTATAAACGATTGTTGTTTCAGGTAGGCAGTTTATTTCCTTTCTTGCGCTGTCTCGTCCGGAAATTCGGTTTAAAACGTCCATTATGGCACTATTTTCTAAAAGAGTTTTCTGCCTTTACCGTAAAACGAGGAAAACAGTTCGATTACATTGTTTCTGAATTAGAGAGCCTGCCAATTTGATACGTTTGTGAACAAAAAACTGGCAGGTGCTCTTATTAAGAAACTATGTAATCGAATGAGGTTTAAAATTTTTTTTTTTTGGAGAGGGGGGGGGGGGTAAAGGCAGAAGATCTTTCAGAAAATACTGTCAAAGCCGACATTTCGAACTGAATTCCTGACGCGGCATCACCAGAAAGGGGAAAAACTTCTCGTCAGGTGACAAGAATCGTTTATAACTCGACAAATAAGTTATTTATCAGAAAATGGAAAACTTAATTCGATTCCATATAGCTTCAATACTGCCTGCCAATTTTATTCCTTTGCGTTTAAGAAAAGATTCAGAAAATGTTCCAGAAAGTTTTGCATTATTGAGCAGGGAATTTGAAAGCCACTTTAAAGCAGTTCTCAAAAAAATATTTTTCCCTGCTCAACAACGGAAACTTTCTGACATATTTTCTGACACATTTTTAAACATATAATAGGGTCCGTACAGTTTCGGGGGGAAATATTAGTATGTTCTTATACAAAAACTCGAATTATGTAATTACCTGATTAAATGAAGGCGAGTTTTTCAAGTAAATATTGATATTTATTTGACGTAATGTTAGAGAAATTCGCTGACCGGTAGCAACCTTGTATAAACATGATACTTGTAGGCATTATTATTGAAGTGATTTGTAATCGAATATATATATTTTTTTCATTTTCCGATAAATGAATTAAATCTTGAGTTATAAACGATTGTTGTTTCAGGAAAGTAGTTTATTTCCTTTCCTGCGCTGTCGCGTCCGGGAATTCAGTTCAAAATACCCACTGTGACACCATTTATTGAAAAGTCTTCAGCCTTTATCAAGAAATGGTAAAAGAAGTTCGATTGCATTGTTTCTGAATTAGAGAGCCTGACAACTTGATACGTTTGTAAACAAAAATGAATTCAAAAATGTGTCCAGTTTGGATTTGAGAACAGTCTTAAGGATGTTCTTAAATTCAAACTGGCTGCTTACTAACATATTCCTGAGTTCATTTTCATTCGTAAACTCATGAAATTGACGGATGCTCTTATTAAAAAACTATGAAATTGAATAGCATTTTCCATTTTTTAATAATGGCAGAAGATATTTCAGAAAATGCTGTCAAAACTTGTTTGCTGAGTCTTGAAAGTTTTCCAGACCAACAGCTGGTCAATAGTTTTTATCCGTGGTTTTATCCAATAATTATTTCTGTACTTCTTAGCATTTAAAAGAAGTGTTTTGTGAATTAAAGATGTACAGTTTTAAAATGTAGTGGAGACTTTTAGTTTCTGGAACGCAATTGTATTCTAGTGGTAATAACCTGAGATATTAAAATTAATCTGATATTTATTGCCAATTTTCGCCAATAATTATAATAAGGGGAATACGGCCTTATCAAGATTTTGTAATTGAGAATATTAACATCAACGAAGGTAAATTGATTTATAGATCTGATTTTTATTAATAGCTATTTGTAATTATAGAGGGCATTGCTTCTTCACTTTATTATAGGAACTGATCTTATATTCCAATTTTTGTGTAGGCGAAGGCCGGGCAAAGCGGTTACAGCATATAATGACGTCACCAGAGTGCGTGGTTTCTGGTCAAAACTATTTCGTTTGACGGCAGTGAGTAACCAGATAATCGTTGAACAAGTTGGTTCCATGTTTTATAATTCTAGAGCGGGTTTCCCAGTTTTTGAAGTTTGTGATCTAAGGTAAGTGACTTATATTACATACAATTAACAATAACCTGTTGTACTTGCATTTATTTATTGAATGTGCGAGGAAAGAGCATGTTTCCAGCTTCACATTGGTGGGTGAGTGGTCGATGACTGTCCATTAGTATCCACTGTAGAGCGTATTTTCTTTCATGGCTCCCAAACGGGTAAAGCAGTCAGGGTAGTGGCAGCTTGATTGGATCAGGTGCGATGTTTGTCACCTCTAGGCTCATGAGGCCTGTTCACTTCGCGAAGAAGATGATGTGGAGTTCAGTTTGTGAAAAATGTAGTGTTTTATTCTGATTTGTAATTTTTTATATGGATTTGTCAAACTCTTATTGGATTTTCGAACCACGTTCAATCTTTCATTATGTTTCATACGATTTGTTACGACAATAAAACTAGTCGTTGAAGGCCACCGTAATACTTACCCATCATGGATATCTATAATGTGAAATATTAAAATTAAAATGTGTAAGCTACTTATAAAATGCATTGCAATTCAAATAAAATCGTGGCTTGATGACGTCATAAACTTTAAAAACGTAAAGTTTATACTTTACGTAAGTTTTAGAAAAAACTTACGTACTCAACGTAAGTTTATACTTTAAAGGCTCGATTACTGAATTGCTTGAAAGAAACATCCTTATAACTCCAAAAATAATAATCCTATTAACTAGCGGTTTATTGCATCTAATTAAGCGTCAAATTTCCAATTAAAATATATCTTTGAAGTGAAATTTGGATGAAATACAGGGTCATGAAAAATTGAAGAGTGTAGAAAATAGGATTACAAATATCTCGGCAACTAAATATCCGATCGACTTCATGCTTTATGCAAAATTTATGTTTTTTATTGTCTTTTATATTCATTTCTTAAAATAAACAATTTCGAAAATTTTTATATACCTTTTATCATAACGAATATTTCGAGAGTCCGAAAAAAATAGTTCCGGTTAATCGAGGTTATTGAAATTAAACAGGCTTCTTCCCATTATTACATACTAAGTACATACCAAATTGCAAGTCTCTATCTCAATTTTTTCGGGAGATAGAGCGTTTACAGACACACAGACACATAGACACACACACGGACGGCAAATTTTTTTCTAAAAATATGTTTTTCGGAATTTCCAGTGTCTGAAACGTGTAAATCCGTCAAAAAAAATTTTCGATTTTCAAAACGATTACAAGATTTACCCTATACTACGTATGACGGGTAAGTAAAAGTTCTAATCATTTAAATAGTGTTTTCAATATTTTTACACTTGTAGGGCAAAATGGCCATAGAGTGACCACTTTGCTCGCCTAGTTCGGGCAAAGTGGTCATTTTGATCTTTTTGGAAAAATAAAATTCTCACTTCCACTTTATTATTTCGTAAAAATTATAAATACCCTTACACTTCTAAGCAGTCACTCTAGTTCTATGCAAATTGTCAGTTATGTATATGTATTTTAAGGGGTAACGAAAAATTACAAAACCTTAGGGTGACCGCTTTGCCCGGCCTTACCCTACATTGTATTTGTGTTTCTTATGTGTTCTGATGATGATTGAGTGAATTAATCGAAACACGTCAATATTTTAATGTTTTTTTTATTGATATTTGACGTCTTTTAAGCATTTAAAGTAATTTAATATAAATTTTCGATTTTTTTTTTTAAATGTAGTTTATTACTTAACAAATTGAAATTTTCCCCTTTTTAGGATATCGCCAGTTTCCTCTTAAAATTTGTAAACCACTCTGTGATATTTATATTTCCATGCATAAATGCATCTTATATAATTATTTTTAAGATGTGAATTGTTTTGAAAACTGTTGGAGATAAAAATTAAAATAATTATTTTAAATTTCTTTAATTCTTAAATCTTGTGCCGAAAATTTGTAGATAATTTACTTTATCAACATATTTTCAAAATATTTTTAATTACTAATTGAAATAAACATAATACAAATTTAATTATATTTTATTTTTATTTATTTATTTATTTATTTATTTTGAAGAATTCATTTATGTTACTAGCAAAACTGTTTTCTTTCTACCTATTCGTCTTTTCTAAATGTTACCCTATTATTTGACGGATTAAAATATTTGGGAAATCTCCCCTTTTTAAAACAACGGTTGTTCCCTCTCTGCCAACAACAATATTGAACACGACATTTGAATCTCCCATCCGTAAGTGCGTCTTGTATCATTACTTTTAAGAGGTAAGTTTAGAAACAGCAAAAGATAGAAACGCATTCTGAATGTTACAAAAACCAGCGAATTTCTATCATCTACTTTATCTGCACTCGCTTTGATTTTTCTTGTTTTTCGGATGTAAATGGATTTCTTTATCGACAGAGAGCTTAAATGTTTGCGGTTTGCCGAAATTGTATTTGATAAAAAGGTGATATCCTAAGAGGTAGCTTTTCAAATGCATTTATTTCAACAGTGCTATGATTTAAACCCATAAACAAAAAAGTTTTTTTTGTTTTGTTTTGTTTTTTAAATCTTAACCCTCTCAGTTGCAAAGTAATTCTGTTGCTGAAATGCCAAAATGGTTGACTGCCATCAGAATTGATGGATAACTGATTTGAACATAAATAAATGCCTTTCTAAACGCACATTATAAAACAAAAATATATTAAAAAGTGCTGGTGTACTTTGAGTATTTGGGGGTTAAAATTAAGTTGTTTAACCCTTTCAGGGGCAAAGTAATTATATTCGTAAAATACTGAAATTATCTACTGACACCAGAATTTATATACGAATTTATTTGTAAATAAGCAAAAGTATTTATTCACGTAGTTAAGTAAAAGAAAATTTTCATTTAAAAATTCTGATGCCAGTGTAGCATTTAAGCATTAAAATTAAGTGATGCAGAAATGCATCACCGCTCTCGAAGGGGATAAATAATATATTCCCTCCCTTCAAAGGATTAAACTGTTGGAAGAAGGTTTCTGAAATAATATTAGCGTACGATCACGCGAGTTTATTATTATATATATAGATATAAAAATTAACCAGGATTATTTGAAATTTGTTTATATTAAAATCTTGTATTTGAGACTTAAACCTTATGATTTGCAAACCATTTTCAGAACGTTATCATATCTTAAGTATCGTCAGACCTCAGATTTCCCTCTTCAATATTAAACCTATACAACCAGTCTCAGGTGCAACGTACCTATTAGTGGCAACCTTTTCATTAATAATCCCCTTCACTCAAAATTATCCTCCAATCTAAGTAAGCGCCGCATATTCGGCTCTAAAACATCCAGCAATTATTCGTTCGCCTACCATGGGATGTAATCTGCTAATGCTGTGCAGTGCCAAATCAATAACGATCAATAACAATTAGTAACTGGGCTGCACAGGAAACACAGCACAAAGCCCATACAAAGTCACAAAATAACCCAAGCAGCCACGACGATCAAGCACTTCATTGCCCTGCAGGTAGGAGTCTGGTGAGCGGTCTTGAAACCTACAACCAAGAAAGACATTCGCATCTTTCAAATTTCTCATCAGAAAATTGCAATTAAAAATAAATCGGTATATCAGCGGTTTTTTTTTTTTTTTTTTTTTTTTTTTTTAAAGATTTTAAAACAATAAATTTAGTGGTAGGTTTTTACAGTATTTCCAAAAAAAAAACGAAAACTATTGTTTCGAACAGCGTTTAATTTGCACTGGATCTCGCCGGTGGCCGGCTCCGGTACGTCTTTTGTTTTAGTGAATATTTTAAATATTGTCCAGAATGTGCTGGAACTTATAAACAATTCGCACCGAAGCCCAACGGAACATTAAAACATTTTTAATTTATTGTTTATTAGACTTGTTACACTTTATTTCAATAAATTTGAGACAGGATCGTAAGTCCGTTCTTGGTTATCCAGTGGCCACCACAGTGCAATGCGCCAATCAGAAAAAAAGGGTTAGAAAAATATGAAAATCTTGATATATTAATTCTGGTGAAATTTATGAATGATTTATTATGATGAAGATTATGTGCCGCAATAACTAATGAAAAATTCAGATCCAAAATAATTTTCCGATAAAGAATTTACGGTATGTTAAAGTTCTATCATTAAAAATAACAATAAGTATACATATAAGATAAATAAAACACTATTATAAGTACCCATTATCAAGAATTCCAAAATCCAAAGAAAAAAAATATTCAAAAATTTTCTGAACTTGTAAATTTTTACTAAAATTTTGTGGGTTTCTGAATTTTTCCGAAAATGTTACGGTTTCCTATTTTTTTAACTCCATGGTTTCAATGTGCTATCCACTAAAATAATATGTTACTTCAGTGTAAGGGGATGGGGTGGGCGAGGACCCCCACCCCCCAAAATTAAGAAAAAACTTTTTTCTGACAAATTTTAATTTAAAATTAATTTATATTATGTTTAGCTTTAAAAATAAATTTTCCAGGAATTTCTCCTCTGCCTCCACACTCAAAAAAAATTTTCTGGCTACTACACGATGTTATATATGAATACACATAGATTAGCAGAGTTATATTTATTTGCTTGTCCCCTCCAACAACAATAATATTAGTTACAGATTTTTTCCCCGAGGTTTCCGGGCTATGGGACTTGTACAGTATATATCATATAATAATATTTAATTAATTACATTTATATTTTCGGGTGAATGCGATAGTGAAGCAGAAACTGTCAATGATGACAGTGAAGATAATGATGGTAAGTGAAGAACATGAATCAGAAGAAAATCAGATAACGTCATCTATGAATGTTTTTGTATCTAAAGATGGAACTACATGGAGTAAAACTCGTCCTACTCATCACCAAACGCTAGCTTTCAACATTATACGCAAAAAAGTAGGCCATATCGGTCAACAGCATCATTATCGATTTGGAACACATTTCGATCAATCTTTTACAGATGCAATGGTTGATATAATCTTTCGATGTACAAACTAGAAATCCACCAGCATTTATGAAAACTATAACCACGACAATGCAAGCAAAAAACAACTTGTTTGGACGAAGCTAACAGCAACGGAATTTGACGCATTTATAAGAATATTAATTACTTTAGGTGTCAACAATTCAAACAAAGATCACACATTAGAAAAGTGGAAAACAAACTCTAATCCATTATATAGAGCACGCATGAGTGTAAACCGATTCTGGAATGTTCTTAGATTTATTCGGTTTGACAACAAAAATACACGAGTGGAACGTCTTCAAAATGATAAAGCTGCAGCAATTCGTGATATATGGACCATGCTAAATCATAACCTATTGAAAAAATATAAACCGACGAAAAACTTAACGGTTGACGAGCAGTTACTTACATATCGAGGAACAACAAGATTTACCCAATATATTCGGTCTAAACCGGCTAAATATGGGATCAAAGTATAGTGCATACATGATATAAAAAAATATTATACTCTCAACATCCAACTATATATACCGGGAAACAAGTACAGATAGTAAAATAAATCAAGGTGTTAGAGTTGTGAAAAACTTGGCCGCCTCATTCAAGGATTGTGGCCGAAGTATCATCGTGGACAACTTTTTTTCTTCTATTTCTTTGGCCAAGCATTTATTATCCTGGAAACTCACAATGGTTGGCACCTTGAAAAGAAATAAATCTTATATTCCCCAAGAAATGATGCCATGTAAATTGAGTCAAGTTTTATCCACAGAATATGGATTTCATGATGAAATAATTATTTGATCGTATGTTCCATACAGCAAGAAAACTGTCCTTATAATTCTACTATGCATCATCATAATAAAACCACTACGGGACCGAAAGAGAAACTTGAAATGATTCAGTTTTATAATAAAACGAAATCTAAAGTAGATATTATGGGTAAATTATTGGGACGATATACAACACATAGGTGATACAAGCAGATGACCACTCTCAATAATTTTCAATATTGTGGATAAAGCCGATCTTGCTGCTTACATTATGCATACTGCAAATAATGATATGGTTAGCCACAAAACTGACAATCGTTGCCTGTTTAGCGGGGATTATAGGTGAGAGCTTGAGCCTTCTAAGCAATTCAAGATCCATCGCAAAATGTACAAGCTATGAGATATTTTTTGACCAAATAGGAGTTGAAACTATACTACAAAGATCTTTGCCAAGTATTTGAAGATGCCGCAGGTTCAGGTTGGTTTCAAATCCATCCGAAAGAGCTTAAAGCGAGGTGAAACAGTACAACCTCAAAAACGGCGCAGAAAACCCAGAAAATCATGTGAAAAATGTAGAAAGCGAGTATTTAATGTACATTCGTACACTTTTTGCTATTGTATAGCTTGTCGCAATCTGTAAAATTTCAAGTAAAAAAAATATTCTTTACCTTAAAAAATTATGTATAACTCTTATTTTCAAATTAGTTTCATGTTTTATTGATCTATATATAGATATCTATGAATTTCTGTTTTTTTTTTTTCCCACAGAAAATTCGCATGGGTACCCGAGTACCCCGATCACTGATGAAAGGCATAGAAATGTTTAATGCCCCAAAATAATAATAATAAAATTTCGAAATTTTAAAGAGATTGTACTAACAGACAATGAATACTACAAATAATGGGGATCTAAATTCATTTTAGTTTCTTTTGACATCAGAGCTTAGAGAGTATTATGTTATTTTCAGTTATTTTTAATGAATAAAGAGTGTAAAGGGGCGCCAATAAAATAAAGTGCCTAGAAGTAACATATACCTCAGAGCGAGCATCCAATACGAGAGGGAACTGTAACTATCTTTGTAGATTTTTCACGTCCCTCGAGTTTTGGTAGAACAAGTGCGGGTCGGAAAAACCTGACTTAAGGCCTACGACCTGGCTCCCTTTTGGGTGCCCAGCTCCAAAGCTGTTGGGGGACCCCGGCTCGTCCCCAAGTGTAATGTGGTGGCTTCCCAAGAGGGTGGGAGCCCCCGCAAATCCCAACAGTCTATGCCGTTCTCTCACTTGGGTTCAATGGGGGTGGTCAGCAGGTGGCGGCGCCTCCACCGGCCGTAGAGCACACAGGAACTCTCCTGGTCGTGCTCGTTAAAAGACCCTCAGAACTTGGGTACGGCGTTTGACGTGCCTGACGGGCGCCCTGAGGCGCCTGGCGGCGCAGCTCAGTTTTATACCTCAGAGTAAATACTGTAAAATAAATACAAAGCAAAATGAACATAATCGATTAAGTAATTTTTATTTCAATTTAAATATTTTTGATTGTTTGTTTGGATTTGTTTCATTAAATAATAAAATTTTATTAAAATTTTGCATATAACGTAAAATAAAATAAAAATTCTATCTAATGCTGAATGCCCCCCCCCCCCCCTCTTACACACACACACTTAGAGAACTTAGAGTGTGCGTAGTGCTTGTTTAAAAGCAAGAATACAGCCGTCAAATGATATTTTTATTCTCTTTATTGGTTTATTTAATTATTCATTATGAAACAAGTAATTTTACCATAATTCCGTCCACCAAGTAATTTTACCTTCTTTTCGCCCGTCTTTATATTCCTTTTCATCAGTTGTCATCTCATGACACCTTTATAAATGCGAACTGTTCGTTCAACAGCGGGGAAATAATGACTCCCAAACCAATTAGTACCTATTGCGCCAATCATCGTATTTGAGGCGCATTAAGACTTTCCCATTCTCTTCCGGATTAAACAGGGCTCTGTCTCTCTCTTTTTTTTTCCTTTTCCAACACATCTATAGCAAAAGGAATGGGATAGGAAAACATGTCATTTCGTTTGTTTGGCGCCGGAAGCCATGAAAATAGACTTGGAACAGAGCAGAAGAAAAAGACGCAAAAATGGATAAGGGGGAGGGTCTAAAACTAAAGGAGAAAGCAAAACTAACAACGGAAGCCTATGCAAAAAGGCGCTTGTTGACAGAGCGATAACATGGAAGTGGGCAGCTTGCTAAAAGTGACAAATATTGACTCACCACTCAACTCTTGACAGACCTTCTGCCAAGTTAAATGGCGATGGCGCGCGGCTTTGCGTTTTCTAAAAACACTGAGACGCTTTTTATCTGCTCATCGTTTCGCTTTGTTCTTTTTATTATTATGATTAAATGTTATTCTTTCGGTTTCGCATTTCCCAATCTAAAGTATTTCTGCCGTTTTCTCACTTCGAGTGGGGGACAGATGGCGGAAGAAAAAAAGAGCGAGAAGAGAGATTATAACCGTGGGATTCACCTTTTCATTTGAGGAGTTAATACCTATTTGCGAAACCGAAGCTGTCAGGGACGATTTCAGAGAAGGTTTTTTTTTTTTTTTTTCCCTCTAATAAAGAGAATTGTATACAATGCGTACATATGTATTATATATACATATTTATTTTATTTAAATGTTTATACATTCATTTAATATATAAATAAAGTATTTTCATTCATAAACACCATCTTGTACTCTATTTATATAATTAACTTCTAATACTCTATTTATATAATTAACCTATAATACTCTATTTATATAATTACCCAGATGTATTTGAGAAATATTACGTTTGAAAGGTTTCTTTTTCATTTTATTATTACTATTCTTAATTTTTTTTAAAGTAATTCGGCTGCGCAGTAAAATTTTAAAATGTAGAATATAAAAGAAAATTTTCCTATTAGTAGATTGCACTAAACTTTTCTTTTTTTCTTTTTTTTTTATTTCTACCAATGTGTTTTATATTTATTTGGCCTATGTATTATTATATATTTGGATTTATATATTTGGAGTATGTTTTGTCTATTATTATGTATTTCAAATCATCATGTATTTGAAATATGCAGTACAATTATAATTTGAACTTTTACCTTTTGACTGTCGAATTTTTAAAACGAAATTGCTTCAAAAACTGTGTATTATATAATTTTTTCTACAAATATCTTGCCTGTGGTTATCACACGGGATAAACAGTCACAGGGTTAAGCACCAGAGTGACTAATGCACACATTTTTTAATTTTTACCTTAAATATTCCATTTTGAAAGATTAATACACATTGCTTAATTTTTAAATGAAATAATCCATTTTGAAAGATTAATACACATTGTTTAATTTTTACATGAAATAATACATTTTGAAAGATTAATACATACTTTTTAATTTTTATAATTAGCGGCATATTTTCCATATTTTCCAATTATTATTATTAATTTGTTTGTCGGCTCGACCCATTAAAAAATTTCTCCTAATTCTGCCGGCCCTGCCCGACCCCTTTTGAAATGTTGCTTTCATTTTGCTGGGTCGGGCCGGGTATAGGACTCGGGCCAAGCCCGGGTCCATAAAGATCTTTTCTATATAGATCAAAATTATTGTGATTTAACTTAGAAATGATCTGGTTTATTACAGAACTTTGCCGAATTTTCATATATAGTATATTTAATACTAGATGAACATATACTAAGTAAAAATATACTAAGTGAAAATGTACTAAGTGAAAAATTGAAAAGTACGTTAGATAACAATTATATTTACATTATATTTACCGGTAAAGGCACTGAAAGTGTGAAATAAAGTACAGATAAAAAAATATCATGCTAAAGGAATATAATTTTACTTAGAATTCACAAAGTGATTATTTAATACATACGAAAAATATTCAATAGTTCCTATAATCTGCAATTTCTATGCAATAAATATTCAACTTTTGTTATTTCTAGCTAGATTTCACTTCAAATTTATGTGTAACCTCAAATTTTGCCTTATGAATACCAAATTTCTTATCGTTATTAATCATTAACTGCTGTGACAAAACTTGTCGCATAGCTATTGTCCATTCTAAACTTTATATACAGAGCTAATTATAATTAAAATTCACTAGTATCAATAGTTAAGGTGAAATTACTAGTTAAACTGTGAAAATTGAAAAAAAGCAGCGGTATGGGAGATGACTAACAGCAATTAAGGGTTAAGTTTGATGTGTAATTGTGTTACGGTTGGTTTCAACAAATTTTTTTTTTTAATCTACATTAATTATTTAAATCACTTTCTCAACATTTATTTAAAAGCACTCTTTTTTTCTGTTTCTAATAAAAATTTAAATAAATAAAAGTAATTGTAATAATTATAATAAAATCAGTTTTTATTTTTTCTTCTTTCTTTTTCTTTTTGCAAAGTAATTTCAACGTTTATAGTCTAACGTAGCTTCCTGTTTTTCAAATACGAAAAGCAGACAGCAAGGGAGGGATGTTTTGTCAGTAGACTGCACAGGTGGAAAATTTGGAGTCATCTAGTCTGACTTTGATATAAGAATGACCGACCGCCCTGTATAAGAATTACGTTATCTTATGAGTGTACTATACACGCAATTAGGCTTTGTAAGTTTACGTCAGGCTTCAATTGGCTCTGCTATCAGGCGGATAGCTGGCGCCCATGTAAACAGAGGCTAACAGGACCCCCTTCAGCACACGCCATGGGGGTGATGCATGGTTTCCTTCCCCCATGAAGCGGCCGGCAGAGTGGAGCGGCAAGCTGTAGTCTTCACGTTGAGTCCATTTTTCCTTTTGTTTCCATTCCCGTACCCCTGGCAGAGTGGATCGGTCCCGTTTTTCAAGCAGCGCGGGAGAATGAATGTTTACGACACTTGTTGCTTGGCCAAGAGACCTGTCGTTTGACTCGTAAAAAAAATTCGACTTATTACGGGGCTCGAAGATTGGCCTGTGGGCTGGATCGCGAAGTTGTTGAAGGCGGACAGGTTTCTGGAAGATTTTTTTTTTGAGAGTGGGGCATTGATGGCCCTACATTAACCATCCTAAATCATGATGTTATGATGAAAAGAGGCTATAAGGGCATTTTCGAATTGCGGATCTATAACTGTTAACGAGAAATTAAGAAGAAGATATGTGTAGCCTATTTTTTTTTGGGCGTAGTGGCGCTCCAAGATTATGACTTCTTAACCATCAGAAGTGATCATAGATATTGAACTAAACCGGTCGTTAGAAGTCGTAGTGTTCTGAGTTACGGTGATGGCTATCTTCGAATAAAACACATGCTTCAGGAAGGTGAAATTACTGACTCCGACGGTGAAGTTCTGGACCGTAGAACGATTTTCCCCTCCGGACTAGATGATGGACCTAGTAGTTGATGGCAAGTGATGCAGTGAGATGAGAGGATTGATGAATGTTAGCTTGAAACCACGTCTGAATTTTTCCCCAGCCTGAATACTCCAGCTTAAGTGCTTCATCAGATTTTGAAAAAGGAGGAAATGCTCCTAAGTGCCCATTGACTAAAATTGTAGAACTCTCTACCTGTTGTAAGTACTATTTGCATAGTTTTTCTTTTTATTTATTTGCACCTCTTTAAAAAAAAAAAAAAAAAAAATATGTTTGCTATACCAGAGTTTAAAAGTGAAATGAATATCTTTGGATAATTTCAATAAGAATAAACATTATGAACAGAAATAGTCTGTAGGTTAATATATAATGTTTGTATGTTTGAACGACCATTAAATGGTAATATGATGGTAATTTTAAAAATATGATGTGTAATTTAAAAGTAACCAGTGAGTGGTTTCAACTTAAAAGATCAGCTGTTATATTGTTTTATTAAGATTATTTTTGATAACTTAGTTGCTTCATTATTTTAAATGTTCAAATAAATTGTGTTTTTTTTTTGTTTATTATAAAAGTTGGTATGTTTTTCTTTGTATAAATCTCTAAATAATTAATTTTTTATATTCACAGTAGACCTATAAGAATGGCCTAACCTTTCTGTGATTAATTAAAAAAAAAAAAAAAAAAAAGGGAGAGAAAATTCAACTTTATTAAATTAGGACTTTAAAATTTCTTAAGTTTAAATTCATAACTGACTGTTTTAATGAACATAAATTGAAGTTCACTCAATGTTATACAATCGTATTTTTGATCTTGATTTAAGGATGGATAGATTAATAAGTGAAACAGTAATATTAAATTTAATTTCATAAAATGTTAAATTAAGCTTTAACTCTCCTCTTTCAGAAACATTGTTTTTCTAAAATATACACCAAAATTGTTTTATTTTAAAAAGTAAAAAAAAAAAAAAAAAAAAAAAAATATCCAGTCATTATACACCACTATACGATTCTTGGTTAACCGATCGGATCTTGTTCAGAATCTCTATGGTTGTTCTAAAATTTTAGTACATCATCATATCCCTATTCTATTAACGGATTTAACTCTTTCCCCTTTTGGTCCTCATATTGGAGGAATTTCAGGTTGTCTGCATTTTTCCAAATTATATGATGATTACACTTTTGTTAATTTAATGTGTATGGAGATTTGAGCTTGATCGGGTTGGAGTGGAGTTGGGTGTTCTTTATGCAATCCAGTATGCTACTTGATTTAGAAATCTGTTGCCCCTTACTACATTTAATATTGTCTTAAAATGATGAGTTCAAAATTATCATTGTTGTATTAACCTATTCGGATTCTTAAGTTTTGATATTTTGATTAGTTTAATATAATTTGCTACCTTTTCCATGGCAACAGATTTCAGTGGAGCTAATCAGGGTATACTTATTTTTTTCTAAATATTTAATTGTCAAGTGAAGATTGAGTAATAAATGAGCTTTTTAAGTTTAAGTAAGTTGTGTTTTAGAAAGAACCCCAAAACCCCACAACAATTGCATTAAATTTTTTATATCGAAAAAAATATATATATGTTTACCCCAATATATATTTTTAATTTTTTAAATACTTTCATGAAAATTTATAATTAAGGCAATAAATTAATTGAAAACAATCATGGCAATGAACATTCTATGTTTAAAATGTGCTAATTTGGATCAGCTTGAATGGACTGGCATGGGATTTTATTATATTAGATAAGCGCTTGGCATTAACTTGAAGCTTTGAATTTTCACGTTCACTACCTATGAAAACCACATTATTATAATTTTTTTTGTGAGGGGGAGGGGGATAAAAATAAAAACTTTTTCATATGAATCTGTTTCTTTTATAGTTATCTTTTCTTAATTAGAGGTATAATTATCTTCGAATAAAAAAGATGTGCAGTTCTCTTAAGGTTTGAGTTACTTGAAAATTTTTTTGAAAATTTTCTAACAGGTATTTAATTTTATAGCTAATGGTTTGCGATCTGTTTATTTAATCGAGATAATTTTAGATATTACTAAGTTTTTATGATAAATATTTTGTGAAAAGTTATAATTGGCTTACATGAGCATACAAGGAAATTTAGGTTTTTTAATGGTATTTTTATTTCAAAAGAGAGACTGACAAAAACAAAATAGAGTTATTATTTCAAGGTAACTGAAGAAAGATGTTAAACATTCTTACAATTTAGGAAACACCATTTAAATTAAGAGATAAGGATTATTGTACGTAAAGGGTTTGCACAATTATTATATAAAAAAAAAAAAAAAGAGAGAGAGAGAGAGAGAGAGAGAGAGAGAGACAGACAGAGAGAGAGAGAGAAAGAAAAAAGAAAAGAAAAAGAAAAAAAAGAAAGTTTTATATGTAATGTGTATAAAACAATCTTTTGTGAATACATAACATGTAAAAATTAATTTGAAGGAATAAAAATAATGGACAGCCAGAAGAAATTTAATATACATCTTTTTCAAGGTTTCACAAAAATGAGTCGGTTTTCACATGTGCACTGCCGCTGCAGTTTCTTTCTCTCTCTATCTCTCTACCCTCTTTTTTTTTTCCACACTGAAAAAAAAAAAATGCTTTATGAAGCCATGAAATATTTGCATTTAGAAAATGTTTTAATTATGATATTTTCACACTGAATTCAGTATTTAAACTTTAATTTAAAAATTACATTTCCAACACAATGGTGATTTAAAATACTAAATTTATGTATCATTGAAAAAAAAAATTGCAGAGAAGAAAGGATTTTTAAAAAAAAGAAAGAAAAGAAAATTATCATTACTATTACAATAAATGAAAATGGTTTTGCTGAAAATGTATATTGCATCTGTGTAAATGGCAAAAACATTTAATAAATGCTATTTTTTTTCTCTCCATTGATTTAATATAAAGTTCCTCGTGATATTACACAGATTAAAAAACTATTTTTCGTATGAAAAGAGCGAAAACAAAAACACATTTGGAATTTAAGTGTTTCTGGATGGTTGTACGGCCCTTGGCATCAAAATCAAGTTTCAGAAAGGATGGATATCGTTGAAGTATGATCATAATCTTGCCGCATCCTCCCACTTTTGCCCTGCAGGTATTTTTTCGGCAAAACGACCACCCCGCCAAACGACCCGCAAACGCTATCAAAAGGGTCAACGAAGTCAAAAATCTGCATTTGCATACCATTCCGGAATCTGGCATTTGACAAATACGCTTGCGCTCTTGGGTTCGGTAAAAAAATCCACTTTATAATATGACGGACGCTGGAGCGGACCTATAAGTGCTGACTGCGAAGGTAGCGAGATCCTGCACCGATATTTTCCAGCCATGTTTGGTCACGACTTCTTGGCACTTTATTTTATGAAATATTGAGACGATGCCAATTTTATTGTAAAAAACATTTAAAAAATAAATACAAATAAATAAATAAACTTAGCATCGAGCCTTTTTTTTTTTTTTTTGATGCAAAACAGTTTTAATAAAATGTAGCCATAGCTTAGTTTGAATTTAATTTCAGGATAAGCTAAAAAAAAAAAAAAAAAAAAAAAAAAAATTAATCTTTATTAGTTAAACAAGTTGGAAACTGTGCGTTAAACGGGACAAATGAATTCCGTTCGTATTAAAACTAGTTTTACAAATATTCATTTTTTTATGAAATTAAATTTCAATGTACTTTTACAAACAATTAATTGCAATTCTGTTACATTAAAATTATACTATGAGCAAATATCCAATACAAAACAATGTAATACAAAAATCATTATTATTTCACTGCAAAAATGAATTATATCGTCTGTTATTATATGATTCATTTCCGTAATAAAATCAGTACATTTTGAGTTGGCAATATTTTATCTTTCGTTGACATTTACTGAAAATTCCAATGGGAAACGTAGCCTAGCTTTGAAATTTTCAGAACTTGAAATCCGTATTTAGACTCTTTTATCATTTAATAACTATTACTCCGGAAAAATTCATCCAAAACACTGTTGGTAGATTAAAGGATTGATTTAATTAAACAATTTTAGTATACAAATTCGGTGTTTAAATTCAGTAATACGGAAATAATATGATTCTATCTTAAATAGGACGTAATCGCCATGGCAACCTAAAATCATTACCTATCATGGGATATCATTGAATTAATGACGTATGATAGGATTTAATAGAATGAAGAAAACGTTTATTAATATATTTTAAGTTTAGACTCGATTTTCATAAAATTTGAAATGACTCGACAAGTTCTGCAACGATTGTATATATTAAATTTCAAACCATTCTGCTGGGTAGTTTTTGCGCTGTTATATGCGGACAGACGGACGGACCAGACGACGATTATAGGTGCTAATACGTATTTATATAATTACGAAAGCACTTTCCTATTACATAGAAAAAACTAGTCGTTGGGGGCCACCATAATACTTACCCATCATGGATATGCATAATGTAAAATATTAAAATAAAAAATGTGTAAACTATACTTATAAAATGCATTGCAATTCGAATAAAATCGTGGCTTGATGACGGCATAAACTTTAAAGGCTCAATTACTGAATTGCTTAAAAGAAACATCCTTATAACTCCAAAAACAATAATCCTATTAACTAGCGGTTTATTCCATCTGATTAAGCGTCTCATTTCCAATTAAAATATATTTTTGAATTGAAATTTGGATGAAATACAGGGTCATGAAAAATCGAAGAGTGTAGAAAATAGGATTCCAAATATCTCGGCAGCTCATTATCCGATCGACTTCATGCTTTATGCAAAATTTATGTTTTTTTATTGTCACTCATGTCAGTTCACTTGTCATATTTACTCCTTAAAATAAACAATTTCGAAAAATTTTATATACCCTTTATCAGAACGAATATTTCGAGAGTCCGAAAAAAATAGTTCCGGATAATCGAGGTTACTGAAATTCAATAAGCTTCTTCCCATTATTACATACTAAGTACATACCCAATTTCAAGTCTCTATCTCAATTTTTTTCGGGAGATAGAGGGTTTACAGACACACAGACATACAGACATACAGACACACAGATGGACGGCAATTTTTTTTTCTAAAAATATGTTTTTTGGAATCTTTAGTGTCTGAAACCTGTAAATCCGTCAATTTTTTTTTCGATTTTCAAAACTATTACAAGACTTACCTTATACTACGTATGATGGGCAAGTAATAAACATACTATTTTTATTTACATAAAATGCCAGATTCACGAATATCATGAATAGCAATATGACCTAGGCTATCAGTATATGACTTCCATTCGTTGCTCTTTATTCATGTGCATTTTTTGAGGTATTCGAAATATATACATATATTAAGTGTTAAAAACCATACGTATGAAAACTTATTGCCCAACCTGTATAAAAATACACATTAAAACTAAATTATAATTATTAAAAAAATTAAAAAGATTAAAATAAAATAATGAAATGTAGTATAGGGCTTACCATTTTTATATTTTTCATTGTGATGTGCTAAAGTAAAGGTGTTATTTTTCCTGAAACATATTTATATCTTAATTTGAAATTTATTTTAGAATAAATCTACAAAAAGTCATTTTTTTAGAGTTAAATAAAATAACAGTTGTGCATTATATCCCTTTTTTTTTAAATACATTTTTAGTTGTTAAGTGTTAAGGTAATTTTTTTTTTCTTTAAACTAAATTCTATATATTCTATATATTCAGTTGTTGTAGAATTTATATATTAAACTAATTTACCTATATGAAAATAATTTTATGATAAGTAAGCATTATAATCGAATAACTACAAAATTTAACCATTTTCAGATTTTGAATGTCATGCGCTAAGATATTTTATTTCTCTAAAACATAACTTAATTTTAAATAAATTTTTGAATTAAAAAAAAGTAATTTTTATTTTAAACCCTATGACAAAAAAGGTTTTTTTTTTTTTTTTTTTTTTTTTTTTTAAACTCACACTTTTTTTTTTTTTTTTGGTCTTTTAATTTACAGTTTTAATAATATCTAAAGGAAAGTAAAAAGTTTTTTATTGGATATAAACTCTAATATAAACTCTGAGAACCATGCACAGACACCCGAGAAGTACGCTTATTATTACAGCAGGGTTGCCACTGCCGGCTATTTTTACATTCCAGTCGCACCGCTATTTAAACTAGTCGTTGGGGGCCACCGTAATACTTACCCATCATGGATATGCATAATGTAAAATATTAAAATAAAAATGTGTAAACTACTTATAAAATGCATTGCAATTCAAATAAAATCGTGGCTTGATGACGTCACAAACTTTAAAGGCTCGATTACTGAATTGCTTGAAAGAGGTTTTTCCTTATAACTCCAAAAATAATAATCCTATTAACTAGCGGTTTATTGCATCTGATTAAGCGTCAAATTTCCAATTAAAATATCTCTTTGAAGTGAAATTTGGATGAAATACAGGGTCATGAAAAATCGAAGAGTAGGATTCCAAATATCTCGGCAACTCATTATCCGATCGACTTCATGCTTTATGTAAAATTTATGTTTTTTTATTGTCTTTTATATTCATTTCTTAAAATAAACAATTTCGAAAATTTTTATATACCTTTTATCAGAACGAATATTTCGAGGGTCCGAATAAAATAGTTCCGGTTAATCGAGGTTAATGAAATGAAATAGGCTTCTTCCCATTATTACATACTAAGTACGTACCAAATTGCAAGTCTCTATCTCAATTTTTTCGCGAGATAGAGCGTTTACAGACACACACACACACAGACACACAGACACACAGACGGACGGCAAAATTTTTTTTCTAAAAATATGTTTTTCGGAATCTCCAGTGTCTGAAACGTGTAAATCCGTCAAAATTTTTTTTTCGATTTTCAAAACGATTACAAGACTTACCCTATACTACGTATGATGGGTAAGTAAAAAGTAGGCATATTTTTCTTGCAGTTGTTGTAGAAGCATATGGCAAGAATTATAGTTTGGAAAAAAGTGCTATGAACTCTTTCAAATAAAATTTTTTAAATGCTCACTTGTGACAACCCTGTTACAGAAATGTTTATTTTATTTATTTTTTTTTTTTTTCATTATTATTATTTATTTTAATTCACGTAATTACGCATATATTTCAGAAAATGTAAATTTTTTTCATTCAAAATATTTTTTTTATATATTGAATCATAATCATGTCTGTTGAGTTTTATTATAGCAATAAAGAAAAAGGAAACTTACTCTTGCTCTCTTGCAACCATGAAATGTTTTTTTTATTTTTAAAGGTTACCAACGCAAAAACTTCATTCGTCTATTTAGAAAACTACGTATTAGAACATAGTATGAGTTAATATTGAATTTTTTTTATTCGCATTCTTTACAGACATATAAATTTTTGCTATATTTACAATGAGTTACTATTTTAAATTTCCGAAATATTGACGTTCGTACACTCATCGCAATTAAGTAGCAGCTGATATGCAATGCAAGAAAATTCTGATCCATTATTGACAGATTTTTTTCAAGTATAATTTTTAGGTATAATTGAATTTATAACGCTGACAACATCTTTATTTTATTTTATTTTATTTTTATTTTTATTTTTTTTGTTTCAAGCTTACCGAAAGTTTAATGAAACACATACTTTTCTATCTTTGAAAGAGATTCTACACGATTTTTAGCTAAAACTATGGTTATTTTTTTTTTCAATATTTTTAATTTCTTCTTCTTTTTCTTCTTTCTATTATTTGTATTATTATTATTATTATTTTAGTGTTGTGATAATTTTTTTCATCTGATATTTAGTTTTTATTATTTTTTTCTCTTAAAGTAATTTCAGGGGATGCTTATGCGTTCATTTCTAATTACCTACGTTGAGACATTTGATATTTTTGATTATCAGACTCCTAGAAGTAATTTTTGCAAGATGTATATTTTGAAGCGAATATATGAATAAAAAAGAAACAAAAATTAGAAATGTAATTTTTATATTTATAATTTGTAATAAGATTGAATATAAGTTGATTTTAGTGTAGAATATTATGAAATTTTTATGCATAATACTTTATATAAAGCATAGATAATTTCATTTAAGAGAATTGTATTTTAAAAATTAAACATTTATATATTGTAAGGTTTGGAACCTTTTACACATTTATATATGGTTAATATATTGTTCACAATTTATTTAAACACATTATCATAATATACATATAACAAGCAACATATACAATACGTATAATTTGTAAGTAGCTATCTGAGTCAAGGGCCTTTGCTATTATGATAAACAATCGTTGCGAGACTAAACTTTTTTAGAGAAAGAAGTATGAAACAATGTTATAAATTAAATTTTATACATTAGATTTTTAGCTAAATAAACCTGCAATAATAATAATAATAATAATAATAATAATAATAATAATAATAATAATAATAATAATAATTATACTGTATATGGCAAAATAAACTATCAATAAAAAGTTTTCAGCATCTCATTCAAGTAATTTAGTTTTAGTATAAAATTAAAAACAAATAATATCAATGTTTTTCTAGAAAAAAAAAATCACTGTTTACATTTGATGTATTATTGTACTTATAAATAAAGCTGCATTATTTTATTTATAAACAAGGAAATCGAATGCCTGAAAATTTTAGTTACCTTTTAGATTCCATTCATTTGTGTGATATTAGGTATCAGATAATTTTTTTTTCTGCTGTATCCCTTTCTATCGTTCTTCGTCTCTATTTCTCATTTTCACCAGTCTCTGAATTAAAACGTAATAAAATTCAAGAATAACCATAATAATGTAATTTAGGACAGCAGATTTTTAAAAAATGCATTACATTATTTAATACATATATTTCATCTTAATATTCTTCTTTAAAGGAGCTGGAGTAGAATGAAATTTTGGAGGTCCTCTTTTTTCTTTGATGTAATAATAAAATGAAATAAAATAAAATAAAATAAAATGTTTTTTCGTCTCATTGAGAACTCTTATATATGTGGTAGAAGATGCAGGAGGGAAGGCAAAAATTTTTGAAACATTTTTGTGTGTATGTGTGTGTATTTAAAAATTTAAAAACAAATCTCAGTGGAAGGTCCCTTATAAGTACTGGTTCTGGATGCATTGTAAGCGTTAATGTTATTATTTTTTATATTATTTTTATTTATTTATTTATTTATTTATTTATTTATTTTGCTAATTTAACAATGTCAAACAGAAACCTTGAACCGGCAAACAAAGTAAACTAGCAAACCACTAGATAGCAGTGCAGCGATGCCAACAAGGCTCTTGTCAGGTGGATCACAACTATGCAGTGATCAGGCAATTATCGCCCCGCGCCCAGTTACTAACTCGTCAAGCTAGTTACTCATGTCCGGCAGGTAGGGGCCTGGTTAGTGGTAAAAAAAACAAAAAAACAAAAAAAGTTACAGATCCGTTGTGTCTAGCTCAGGATATACAAATAATTTTATTTTATAAATGTATGTAAAAAATGAAATTGATCTGCAAATCTAAGACAAAAGCTTGCGATATTTCTAAAACTGACAAAGTGTAGTCTGTGGTCAAAGATGGTAGGAATCTCAACCCCTCTGAGGGTAAATTCCCATACCGATTGGGATAAATGGAGCTCGAGGCCACCTCAGAATGAGAAGAAGGGAAAAATCTACATGTCCGGCATCCGAAATGAGAAGGACTTTTTTTCGCTCCCTTTTCCGGGATAAATGGAGGTTAAAGCTGTCGTAAATGATGGAGGTTACAATTACGCAGCGTAGTGTGCGAGCGAAGTGACGGCAAAACTGATGATGGCCGCCACTCATCTGTAAAATGCAAACAGATGAGAAAGCCAAATGACTGTCGTTACGGCAGATGAAAGTGCCGGAGATGTGTCTGATGGGATGAGATATAGGGATTTCACAAGACGCCATCGATTTGAGAAGATTTAAATTTTTTTCCGAGAAAAAATGTATTTATTTAGATATGGGAACCCCCCTTAAATGCAATGCTGCAAATAGCATGCGATCAGTAGAACTTAACAGGAACGATGACAAAGTCGGTTTTAAGTTCTCAAAAGTTTTCTATGTGTTCAAGAGACAACACATAAAGTTCTAAGTCATAAGCTTGAATTAAAACTTATCAGAAAAAGAAAAAAGAAAAAACATTAAAAAAAAAAATCATCAAAAATGTAATCTTACGTATTATACAATAAGTATAAAATTTTTCGAAGTTTTTATTATTATTAACATTACTGGGGAATGCATTTTACAAAATTCTGAAAGAAAATAATTTATTGATGATTAGCTAAAGGGAATGATAGTTAGAAACATATATTTAAATTTAGAGTGACGATTTAAATTTTAGAATATTTCAGAATAAAACTGTGATTATCTTTGCGAAAAAAAATCCAAAACCTTAAAATATAATTAATTAATTAAATCAAAACAAAAGAAGATGTTGGTGACATCTGGTAGTTTATGAAAAATGTTTTTCTGCTCTATATCTCATTTTGGAATACAATATGAATTTTATATTAAGCTCTCGTTTACCAGAATTTTTGCATGAATCCTTTTGAATATGACAACTTCTGAAAAGTAATCTTGCAATTCCATGAAATGAAAATTACTTTTCACAAATAGTGGTATTTAAATTTAAGCACCCGCCCGAACTCTGTTAACTCTAAATTTAATTTGAAGGCTATTTGTGAGCCTTTATATAAATATTTTAACTATCTTTGCTTGTCAGTTTTTCTTTTTAAAAGTACTGATGGACTACAATTTATGATTGAGAAAAATGTAATTTTTTTTTTTTTTTTTTAATGAACATAATCAACAAAATGACAGAAAGTATAATGATAAAGAAAATATCAATGAGGATATAAATTGTTTGATCACTATAACAGAATCTTAGATGTATGATGCATATTAAATAACAAAAAAATTCATTACTCTTTGTATACTTTTCTTTTTGATTCGAACCTTAATTTATAATTAAAAAAATTATCGTTTATCTTAAATATAGTATTGTGAATAGGATTTTAAAATTTCAGTATTTTTTTTTCTCCTTTTACGTAAGATTTTTCAAAATACTCTTTAAAATTATTACTATTACTATTATTATTATTATTATTATTATTCTATTATTATTATCATTGTTATTATTATTATCATTCGTTATTATCATTTTAATTATTATTGTTAATATTATTATTGATGATAAAAGGTCAAAAAATACTTTCAGAAGAAAAAGCTATTATACTTAAAGATTAAAAGTTTGATTGGTGTATAAGTTGATAATGTGAGATGTTTGGCCATCTCCTTTTATGCTGTTACTTACTTTTTAAAGCTTTAAAAAAAGAACATAACAAATCTATGCTAATAAAAGAAAGTTGTTTGTCTCTCTCTCTCTCTCTCTCTGTGTGTGTGTGCGATGGCTAGCAAAATCTGCCGCACGTAGAAGTCGGAAAATTTGGGTGCGGATTGTCCAAGGCAGGTGCCCCCGTGGCTCAGATTTTTAATTTTCTACGACCCAGTTTCCCTGGGCCCTTTTAAGTTTTTCTGCTCTAAATTGTTAATAACTTGCCACCTTTTTATCCGATTTTCTTCGTTTTGGGGGGCATTTCCCCATTTAGTTATTCACCCTTTTCTACATTCCAGTTAAGACCCTGGCCCCTTGGAGCCCGGTACGGGGCCCCTTGAAGTTTTTGTGCACTAAATTGTTAATAACTTGCTTCCTTTTAATCCGATCTTCTTCTTTTTGGGGGGGCCTTTTCTCCATTTATTTATTCCCCATTTCTACATTCCAGTTAAGACCCCGGCTCCCTGGGGCCCGGTCCAGGACCCTTTGAACTTTTTGTACGCTACGCATTTTTACCCCCTCCCTCTCCCTAAATGTGTCACCCTCTCAATGCATAACTTTAAAGTTGCGTCTTGCACTGCTCTCCCCGAGCCACTACCCTCATATTTTTATTGGGGCCCTAGGGCCCTTTATTAAGCATTTCCCCCCATTTCTGGCACATTTATTTAAAATTTTATTCTACGCGTAAAGAGCACTTACAGTATACGCTGCTTTAGGCAGCGGGGACCCAGGTCACGGGTTCGTTTGGAAAGAGGTTTGTAGGGAACACACTAGACGCTGCCGAAGACATTAGGCCCCGAAGACTAAGTCCATTTGAAACACTCTACGCTGCCGAAGTCAGTGGGTCCCCAGAAACTAGATTCATTTGAAAGATTTTCCGAAGTTATAAAATCATACAAACGTGAGTTTTGTTTAATGTTATTATCACGGGCCTGGGCAACGCCAGGCGGGTCAGCTAGTAAATAATAAAACTTACTATCTATCTCATTTTTTTTTTGTTTGCTTGTTTGTTATGGAATGTTTATCCTTTAAAGCAACGGTGATATTTATTATTTATTTTAAAACTAAAAGTAATTAATTTTAATCCAACGCGTAATAATTTAAGAGAAATTTCTTTGACAACCCCTTTGATTCATTTGAGAAAATCCTTTGACTTTCCTCGAACATCTGAATATAATGGCGTATGGCTAAAGTACATACTTTTCACTAATATGTGCTACTGATAATTTTTCTAAATTATTATTTCTATATTTTCGTCCCATAAGTAAATAATGGCATCTGTTTATATAAAACACTTTTAAATGGATGCTATTGTTTAAAGTTTTATTAGTTGACAAAAAAAAAAAAAAGACAGAAAAAAAAAGAAAGAAAAATCAGATCCATATTGTGAGCACTCGCTCAGTGGCTTTTTCTCATTAGAAAAAGAAATGATAAGAAAATCTGAGGTGGCAAATATAATCTAAGAACATTCATATATAAAATCAGAAAGACATAAATATTAATATTCTGAGAAAATAGTTGAGTAAATATTTCTTATTCACTGCAGTGGAAATGTAACTATGGGTGCCCATGCTTTCAACTTTCTGAAGGGAGAGGAGAGAATTTTACACATGAAAGCAAAGTTGCTTTCAAACATAAATGATAAATTAAGTTGATAAATTATGATTTGCAGAAATATAGTCACATTTTATTATTTAATTTTAAATTTTAATTTATTAATTAATTTTGATTTGCTTCGTAAGTTAATTTTTTTCTCATAATGATTGCAATTTTCAGTTAATATTTTTTATGTTTAAGAAATAATAAAAGTAATTAAACAATTGCATCAAATGACTATCGTAAAATATATCATAAATTTGCATTACAAAATTACCCTAAAAATGAAAGAGAAATTAAACTAGTCGGATGTCCAATCCCAAAACTTTCATCTATCTCACACAGTTTTCGCATACACTGAAAACGAATTCCTCTCAGCACTAATTTATATCAAGACCTAACTGAATCTAAAGTTTTATTAAATTCCGTACATTAGTTCTTGAGATATGACTATCGCTAAAATCTTGTAAATCCTGAAAAATGCAGCATATCAGCGCCACCTTTTGCGAGATTTACACCAAAACTCAATCAACAGCAACTTACGTAAACGTCTAACTGATTCTGAAGTTTGATGAAAATCAGTATATTAGTTCTTGAGATAGGGCTATCGCGGAAATCGCCAAAAATGCAGCATAAAATTTCCACCTGTCGGGCGATTTAGACCCAAAATTAATCAGCACCAATTTATATCAGAGACTAACTGAATATAAAGTTTTATTAAATTACGTACATTAGTTTTTGAGAGAGAACGCCCACAAACATTTTGTCATATACAGACAGACTCAAGAACTTTACAGACTCACGGACAGACATTTTCTAAAAACAGTCAAATCGTGTTCAGGACATCCTAAAATGTATCAATCCGGCGAAAATCGAATGTCTAAAATTTTCATGAATCCAATACTTTCTTCTTGTAAAGATAGAATAAAGTAAAAATGAGTGCTGTTTTCCAAACATTTTTAACGGATAATTTAAGATTTATAAGATTTATATTATTTGTATTATATTATGCATTTTTCAAACCACACTTATTGCAGAATTTTATTATATTAGTCTTCATGCTCAAAATTACCGTTTAATTAATTAATCAATTACTTAATTATTGTTGTTATTATTGAAAAAATAATTAAACGAGTTTCATTGGTTACAACAGCGTTGAAACTGTTAGCAAAATGTATCCATAGGTAGAAACTAAACTGAAATAATTGCAATTTCTTTGTGGGGTTTTTATTTGACTTAACACATACGCAAAGAGAGAGGGTGAAAAAGCACGGAAAAGGGAGAGGGAAAGGATCACATTCTCTTCTCTTTAGCATCATTCTACCAATTAAGGGAGTACTTCTCTAATATAAATATTTACGTAAAATTATACATACTATTATTATAAAACTAAAAATGGTACTATTTCAAGTTTAGAAATCCTCCGATCCAATCGGCTAGTATATGAACATATTCCAAACATTAACAAATACTACACATTTTTTCAAAATAATAATAATAATGATAATAATAATAATAATAATAATAATAATATCATAACAATCATCATAAAAACATTTCGAGCAACTTTTCCGGGTTTGTAATTAAAAAAAAAATATTGACTGAAATATAATCAGAAAAAAATGTTTTTCTGATTATATGTTGAATCAATCGTATTAAAAAAATAATCGTGATGCCAGTTTTTATTTGTACATCAATCAAAAGAGATAATTAGAGAATTAATTTAGTGATTTAATAAAATTTTTAATGGTAATATTACTTTTATTAACCGTGTTGCGACTAATTTACGAATTTCTATTTAGTGATACACCAATCTAAAAGTTTGGGAACCCCTTCCCTAGCCGATTGAGGAATCTCATCTTAACTCATAGGAAATGATTACTCATTACCTAATATAATTGTAAAAATTCGGCTTTCTCCATCAGAAAAAAGATTTTGGATGCCGACGCGTTGCATTTTTAAGAAATGTTTCATTAATCTTTCAGTATTTTAAACCCCCTATTACTTTGAATTATTTACTTTAGAAAATTTCCAAATTTTATCATCTTCTTAAAAATACATCCAACTTAAGGAGATGATTCTTAAAAACGCACTACATCCACCTTGGATGTCTACTTTCTGATGATGAAAACCATATTTTGATAATTATATTAGGTGATGAATAGTCACCTAATTAAATTTTCTCATAGGTTAACATGCAATTTTGTGAACGGGGAGATTGCTGAAATGTCCCTGTAAAGTCTGGAGAATCCAGACTGGTGTTTAATCGCTTCTTCCTATCTTAAAGCTACAGTAGAAATAATTTAAAATACTTAAATGAACATAAAATAGTTCTTCAATTGATACAGTAGAAAATATCACCAGAAAATTATTTTTTGTGTAATTTTAATTATCATTTTACAGATTTTTATTTTTATTTTTATTAAATGAAACAAAATTACATTACTACAAAATAAGGAGAATAGCAAATATTTTCCTCTTTTGTAATTTTTCTTGTTTTATTCACAACATATAGTCCTGCCAAAAGGAAAAAAATAAAATAATAGTTTTAGGTTTAAATCTATGTAAAATAAATGGCTTACAGATATAATAACAAAGTTAAAGTTTTTCGGATAATGTTTGAAGATTTTCTCCTAAAAGAATTAAAAAGTATATGTTTAGATAATTGGATTGAATTAAAATGTATACATCTTAATTTTTTATTGTATTATTGACTTTTATTTATTTATTTATTTATTTTGACTAATGAATTGGAAGTTATTATTGACAAAGTTTGCTTTTAAATCTTTTAATTTTTAACTCACAAAACATAAAACTTTCTGAAATATATCTGTAAAAAGGCAAATAAATTTCAATGCCTTCTATATGTACACTAATCCCCCCCCCCCCCCCAAAATAAATAAATAAATAAATTACAAAATAGACTATTCCATACATTTTAATCGTCAAATTGTCGAATAGAAAAGGGAAAATAGCCTTCCAATTGGGAATTATGTATTCTTTAAATTTATATTTAAAAAAAAATACATATTTAAGGAGCCACCTTCATGTTGAAATAGTAACACATTTAAAATTGTCAATGTGAAAATGTCTCTCAACCTTCAAAATATCTGCATATATGTTTTTATGAAATTTTTATGATTAGTTACAGAGATATTTAATATAAAACTTAAGCTAATTTGGTAGGGGGAGCTAGGCCTGACTAATGCAGGGCCATGCGGGGCAGCTGCCCTCCCTGTTAAGGGGGCCCCCATGGTCATTAATGCGATTTTCGTTAAAAAGGAGCCAAATGTTAAAAATTGGCCAAACTGACCAAAATTCTTACTTTTGTAAAGATTTATGTGGGGCTGGCCCTCGTCTTCAGATTCTGTACCCTGTACCCTATCCTCCCTCCTCTCCCCTTCCAAAAAATAACCAACTGTATCATCAGAAAGATGATGATTAAAATTTTATTGTAACAACTAAGTAATTCATTGTTTTCAAGAGAAATTCATTATTCACATTATCCTCGTAACAAGACAAATTAAAACTTTTAATGATGGCCAATTGGGGACATTTTTGTTTTAGACATCTTATGACATACATATGATGTTAAAAAAAATAGCCAAGAATGACAGAAAGACCTGTATTTACATTTCAATGGTTCGCATAAGCCATTATGTGCCTATACAAAAAGAAGTATATTTTATTATCTCTTATCATACCCTGTATACAAATATGAATAGTACTTAGTACAAAATTTATGTGTGCAGTTTAGTCACTTCAGCGTAATTCAAGAAAATTTCCTATGGATAGGTGGAAAGGGGCCCCCCCAGAATAATGCTTGCCCCGGGGCACTAGATACTCTAAGTCGGATCCTGAGAAGGCGGAACGTCTCAGGAGTAAAAATCTTAAGGTTCAGATTTAACACAAATTTTATAAATAATTTTCAATGGGGTGTATTAATTGTATCATAAAAATACTAAATAAATATTTGGTACTTTTATGTTAGCCGGGCGAAGATGATGAATCGCTTAATACTATTCAAATCGAAATCATTCGTATTTCATTTAAAATAAAAACCTTTTATTCATTTAATTTAAAATTTCATAACTTTCATTTAAAATACGTATATTAATTACATTGCATTTAAAATACATGCCTTTACCCCATATCATTTAAAATACAAAGACAGAAATAAATAATACACTAAACTAAAACATTTTATTTCAACATCAAAGCATTGCTTCTAATTTATTAGGCTGGATCAAATGAAAACGTAACAGGAGCCACAGAAGGATATTGCATAGTTTATTTTAAACAAAATCACCAAAGCTACACAAGAACTTGTCCCACTGTTTCACCAAGTAATAAATGCCTTGCTCGTAGAAATGCTTTGGGTGAAATAGGAACCAGTTTCAAACATTGTCCTGTCCATGACTTCGCTGTCCAATTAAAAACAGCAACCCTTCAATGCCCTTTTTCAGCGGACCAAAGATGAGAAAGTCATATGGCGAAAGATCTAGGCTATACGGTTGGTATTCGAACACTGTCCACCGAAAATTTACCAGATTCCCTCGTGGAACTGCTTGTGTCCGTCCTGCACACACAGAAAAAAATGTAAAACCCAATTTGGGTCGAAAGATTCTTAGGTATGTGCCCAAATTGGGCCATGCCTGTTTTGGTTACCACTGTGTATCCATTTTGGGCACTGTTACATACCCATTTTAAAAAAAAAATTGTGCTCGGTAACATAAAAGTACCAAAAGTACAAATTAAATGATATAGTCCTAAGAAATTAAATATGATATATTTAAAAAGAAAAAAAAAAGAGTATAAACACAGATGAAAGATTATATTGTAAATCACTTCATCAAGGGCAGAGGATTTTCAAATATACGCAGTGAACAATCGATTTCTATAGAAACACTAGCTTTATGCTAAAAATTGTGTCTCTCTCTCTATATATATATATATAATATATACAAGCATTGAACGTTTTAAAGTTTGTTACTATTTCAATGTGGAGACGGGTCCCCTAAGCTTATTTTGTAATGTAAATTAAAACAATACATAATACCCAATCTAATGGCTATTTTCGTTTTTTACTGTGATACTTTGGTGATTGAAATGTATGAGGTGTTTGTCTTTTTTTTTCTTTCTTTCTTTTTACCTACTATGTTTTTTTGTACGACTATCAACTTTCTCCTTATTGCATATTATAGTAGACTCCAACAAAAATCAATAATTCAGACTAAAAATTCCCAATGGTCTTTTCTCACGAACGATTCCTACCAATTTCCTGCTTCAGTCCAACTCGATCGTAAAACTAAACTGGAAACCATGGTCCAATAAAAGTGAATAAAAAACCAGACTCTAAAAACTAAATGCTGGATTACGGGATTGCCAAATCCACATCGTAACTGCCGTTTTTTTACTCCTCGAAGCTCCCTTTCTCATCTGAAAATGACTTTTCATCGAAACATCGTGCAACCATTATAAAAGGAGACAATAAAGTGTCCGGAAGATTGAGATTTACGGACTGGGTTAGCGATTTCGATAGGCCGAACAACGAAATTGCAGAGACTCCTAAAGATTTTCCAATGTTCATTTTCCTTTCTCTATTAGTTGTGGTTTTCTGGGGATGATTTCCATTTGTTGTTAAAATTGGAACCGAAATGATGGAGTTAGACGGAAATATTTAGTAGTTGCGAGTAGATAGAAATTTAAATTATTCATTTATTTATTTAGGAAAAGCTCATATTATTCTTTATGAAGGCTGCAATTGTTTCCATAAATGTTTTAGCTGATTTAAAAGAAAGAAAAAAACTAAATTTTGCAATATATATTTGCTTAACCCTTTCAAGGGCGGTGGTACGTTTATGAAACCACTTACTTTTAATTCCAAAATGTAACAATGGCACCAGAATTTTGGTATATAATTTTCCGTTTTTTGTGTAAGTAAAATATAGCTTTTTCCTATTTCCAAATAAATTTGTTCATAAATTCCGGTGTCATGCATTCATTTCTACATTTTAGCAATTTAATTGCTTCGCCCCTGAAAGGGTTAATGTATATTCCTTGCATAATTTTTGAATGGATGATTGGATTTTATAGTATTTTTCTTCTCTTTTTTAGCGACAGAATATCTATCGTTTTTAATAACCGGGAATAAAACGTAGATATTGTTAAATATAAATTGTAAAGTACACTATTTAAATATGTAGCAAGGCAGAATAAGAAGCGTAGTAAATTAGATAAAATATATTTAATAGAAATACGATCAAGTAACATGAACAACCTACATATTACGTGTCAAAATATAAATTACTAAAAACAGAATTTTAAAGACCAAACCGTACAATTTAAGTAAAACATTTATAAGGCGGCTTGCACGTGAACACATAGTTTAACAGATATATGATAAAAACCCACAGAATTTTTCGTTTGTTTTGTGTTCTGCTACAATTCAGCTATTATTTTTGTTTAATAAAATAGCATTGTTTCAATAAATAATGGTACAAGCATCCCGATTACGGAATATGAACGAATAAAATTTACAAAACTATTGTCAATTGAAAACATTAAAAATTTGCCGCATTTGTAGATTTTACTTGGGCATCAAGAAAGAGGATTGAAGAAAACTATAATATATTTAAAACAATAATTTTAAAACAAAAATTAAAATGTACTTATTGATATTAGCCACGCTGACACATAAAAAAAAATCTACTAATAAGGCGGGTTTTTTTTAATATATTTTCCTTTCTCTCTTTCTATTTTACTGTTGATTCTTGTCAGTCTTGCTTGAAGATTTTGTTTTGTAACTTTCATAAAGTATTGCTCATTATTTAATTTAAGATTTATCTATATTTTTAAAACACCTAGCATTAATTTTCTTATTAAAATCATCATCATATCTTGTATAGTTTTTGGTCTATCGAAACAAGTAAAAAGTTTGAAAACGTTATTAAATACATCTCCGGATTGCGTCTCTCAATGCTAGGAATTTTGAAAATTTTATTAGAATAACGTACAATCTTTTATTCCCCCTTTGATAATGGCCTCTTATCATGCATATCTTTATTTCCTACAGATGCACATAAAATCACCACCATTTGCACAAATTGTTCTTTTAATTAATAATAATTTAAATATTATTTATTATTGTATAACTGATGCCTTATAATGAATCAATAAGTATTGTGATTACGGGGTACTCATAAATGATCACTTTTTACTACTTTTTGTTCAAACCTTATATTGCTCCAGTAAACAGTGCCTTTAGAGGGGGCTTTTCAAGTATACAGTTAATTTCCTTTGTATCTTAACTTAAAAGCAGCGATGTCCAACACCGCGCTCGCGGGCACCATGGCGCCCTTTGAAGGTTTTCTTGGTGTTCTGTTAAAGGTTTCCTATTACAAGCATTTAAAAAAATGAAAAATAAAATTTTATTTTAAAGATGATTTACTCAAAATCCTTGATATTTGAGGGGAGAGTAACTTTATTCTTTGAAAGTGTATTTCACGCATCAAGAACCAAAAAATGTACTTTCAAAATGTAAGCATGGGATATTGCGTTCCTTCACTAGCTTATAGTTTATGACGATGGAAGTTGGTAATAGTTGGCACTAACTTTTTTAATATGTTAAGAAGTGAAATTTAGAAAAACATGCGGTTCTAACCCGCCTCCCCTTCCTTAGTGCAATGAAAGTTCAGCATTTTTAACACTTTCCAACATAGTTGAAAAGGGTTTATGAATTCAGTTTGTCTGTCTGTCCGTGCTCTAACTCGCGTAAATGTATACGCATTGCCATACAATTGATATATGTTATTGAGGTTTACTATGGCATGTTCGGTATTGAATATGAAGTGTGTAGCGCTTATAATTTTTTTCACAGGGACACTCAAAAGAATTCCGTTGTATTACGGATATATATCATTTGCGGTTTATTTTAATGATGTTACGCAATTTCAAACATATTGAAATTGATATATAGCACTTAGGTGCACTACAAGAAGCTTACTATAGAATAGGGTGTGTATAGCACTTAAATTTTTTTTTACAGGACACTCAAAAGAATACCGCTGCATTACGGCCTAATGGAGAAAAACCGTTTGCGGTTTATTTTAAGAATGGTTAACTATTTCAAACGTATTGAAATTTACATATGTCACTAAGGCACTTTACAAAAGACTTACTACAGAATATTGTGCGTATAACATATTTCGTTCCTTTACAGGGACACACAAAAGAATTTGGTACTGTCTGTTAATAATAATTGCTTGGAGTGTTTTTGCAGTTGCTGAACGCGTTTTTAAATTTATATCATTTTTTGTCTATTACTTGGTGTGTATAACTTCTATAGATCATACACAGGGCAGCACAAAAGATATGGAGTACATTTACGTTTATTGACGGAATTTCCAAAAGGGGAATTTTAAACTCTACTACGCTTTTCCTAACTGAACTAAAACTTAGCATTCTATGTAATATATATATACAAATCTATAGATCATATACAGGGCTGCACAAAAGAATTCGGATATTTTTCCGAATATTGTTGGTAATTCCTGAAATTATGTTTTTATATATGTTGTGCGTTTTCCAAATTCTTTGCTTTTAAGGGGAAATATGATATTTCCCCTTATTAAACGGTAAAGATTTGTAAAATTATTTTGGACGTGTTGGAAAGTGTTGCATAACTTATGCTTGACGCATAATTTTTCGCTCTTGTTGTTTTTCTTGCTGTTGTTATTTACACTAGCCCATTGGGGATGGGTATAAAGAGGCGTAATTTTCTCTCCCACACCTTTCAAATTTTAGGTAATTTTTCTTATTTTGTAAAAAAAAAAAAAAAAAAAAAAAAACAACTATAAAATTATAAAATCGTGCGAAATGATTTCCATCAATGGAAGCTCTTCCAAAACTATCTCTCTTGAACAACCCATGGATTGGTCACTATCATACTGTCTTTTAAAACGCCAGATTCACGCCTCTAAAATAAGTCAAGGAGTATGTTTACGTAAAACTAGCAACATCTTTTAGGTCATAATGAATAGAGGAAAGTTATTCAACTAGGTAAATTATATCCAATGGTTGGAGTATCAGAGTTGAGATTTTTTCCAACAGAGCGAAAATATGCCAGGACCAGGACTCGAGGTACTTTGGTACCTTTGTACACCTGGGTACCTTTGTACACCAAAGTACCCAGGTTCGAGTCCTGGTCCCGGCATATTTTCGCTCTGTTGGAAAAAATCTCAATTCTGATACTCCAACCATTGGATATAATTTACCTAGTTGAATAACTTTCCTCTAATCATTATGACCTAATTACATGGTATACAGGAGTTTCCGTGCTATTTCAGATTCTTCATGTAAATGCTATAGTTATAGCTCGGATGAATGAAATTAGCGCTGCATTTAGCCGCCTTGTCCAACAGATAAGAGTGAAATATGCCAGCCAGAATATCGTCGGGATAGCTCAGTAGGGAGAGCGTTGGTACGGCACACCAAAGTACCCAGGTTCGGGTCCCGGCATATTTTCGCTCTGTTGGAAAAAATCTCAACTATGATACTCCAACCATTGGATATAATATCTTTTAGCTTCATTTTTAACACTTTCCAACATAGATGAATTCGGTCTGTCCGTACTCTAACTCTCGTAAATATACTCGGATTGTCATGAAATTTTTACACATCATTGAATTTTACTGTAGAATGTTCGGTATTGAAAATGAAGTGTGTAGCGTTAATAGTTCATTTACAGGGACACACAAAAGAATTCCATTACATTATGATCTATGGGGAAAAATAGTTTGTGGCGTATTTTAGTGATGTTACGATATTTCAAACATAATGAAATCAATATGCATTGCTGAGGTGGACTACAGCATGCTTTTACAGGAGTATACAATTCGTAGCATTTATAGTTCAATTACCAGGGACGTACAAAATAATTCCTTTACATTATGATCTATGTGGAAAAATCGCTTGCAGTGCATTTTGAACATGTTATGACACTTAAAACATAACGAAACTTAAAAGTATCACCAAGGTTCACTACGACTTATTTTCTATAGATTATGGAGTGCTTAGGATTAATCGTTCATGTACAGAGACTCACAAAATTATTCGGTTAAAGGACTGACTACGATCGGTAACTGATAGAAGCGCTCTATCCGCTGTGATATACAATTTTATGTAATTTTTAGTGTATTACGTGTTGTTTACAAATTCTGTAGTTCATATACAGGGCTGCACAAAATATATCGAATATGGGCAGCAATTGCTGAAAATGGATTTTTACTGGGGTTGTGTATTTTTTAAATCGCTTATTTAGTTATCCCATTTCATCGTATGAAAAAAATTAATTTTTTTAGTAATATTATGTTAGTGTTGGGAAGTTTTTCATAATATATGCGGTATGTATGATTTTTCGTTCTTGTTTTATTATTATAGTGAGATTAAAGTTTCTAGCTCCTCTTCCTACAAATACTTTTGAGATAGGCCTATCGAAGAAAAACGTATAATTCGAAATTTACTACGATTTATACTATATCTGATTTTTTTTTTTCTTTTTACATGGAGTTACTGAACCATAGGGGTCTTATGTCTTCCATTGTAAGATGCATTTGCATCGCATAAGATGCATGTGTAACGCTACACTGAAAAAAAAATGATTTTACGTTATAATACAAGCTCCCCACCTGCCGTAAAATTAACAGTAATAAACAGTAAAATAAGCAGTAATACGCTGCCGTGCAAGAAAAATCAACATTTTTTTTTTTTTTTTTTTTTTTTTTTTTTTGTTGCAGTGTACTAATCTTGTGTGATAATTTTGTTGCATTTTTTGAGCCATGTTAACAGTGTGGCCCTTCATTGTTTTCAAATAACTGCCTTACTGAAATGTTAGGCAGGCTTGTCTTAAAGCATAGTTAGAATTTTAGTGTATTTCATATATTTCGCAATACGCTCATTTATTTAATATTTGAATTTATTTTTAGAAGACAGGTTAGAGTGTTTATTTTTAGAAGACAGGTTAGAGTGTATTTTTTCTTAAAATTCTGATAGATGATGGAACACTGATTTAGTCTTGGACAAAAAACACAGTATGTTTCAAATTATTTTTTTAAAACTTTCGTTCACGTATGTGTATGGAAAAAAAAAAATCAAAAATATGTTTATTCAGTTACATAAAATTTCAAGAACATTTCAAATTCCAAAAAATTGTCAAAGTTACATCGAGTTCAAAACAGCTAGTTGCTATTACTGATAACAAATAAAGAAACTGAAAAATAAAATAAAATAACTGAACAAAAACAAACTGAACAAACAGCTAAAAATAACAATAATAATAATAATAAACGCATTTGTTTCTAATCTATGCTTTCTATAAGGATACCCAAAATTTCTTCAAAACAAATTTGGTGCCTCACTCATTTATACTGTTACCTAGTTTTCTATTTCTCTTATTTGCATTTTTTAATAAAGAAAAAAAACATGATTTTTCATTGAAAAGTCGAACTTTATTTTTTGAGTAGAATTTTAAAATGTTACTTTTATTTTTATTTTCATATAAAAACCATAAATATTATTATATGTACTACAGATCCCGCGGCTAAAGACTTTCACAATACGTCATGTGCAAGACTTCTTTTCCAATTCTTTTTTTTTTTTTTTTCTTTTTTTTTTTTTTTAATAAAGGTAATAATTCAGATGAAAAATATGTTTTAAAATGTATTCTTATATATTCATTTAAAATGTATGGTAATTTTTCATAACAAAGAAAAGAGGAAGGAAAACTTTATCTTTATCACCCTGCTGCTAAGTTATCAAACTGAATGGTTGAAAATTGAGTCACCATTCAATTGTTCACAGTTTTAATAAACTAAAATCGATGTCTATAAGATTTAGTGTCATTACTTCGTTACTTCTTGCATTTATTCATATGATTTTTACAAGAGGCAAAGCTCTTTCTAAATTTACCCGAACTAATAATAATAATAATAATAATAATAATAATAATAATAATAATAATAATAATAATAATAATAATAATAATAATAATAATAATAATACAATAATAATAATAATAATAATAATAATAATAATAATAATAATAATAATAATAATAATAATAATAATAATAATAAATTAAAAATCAAATAAGGTAAATTATTTAAAACAGCTGCACGTAAATTTCTGCATTTTTGACAAATTTTCTAATTAGGGAAGAGAAAATTAAAACAAGAACAAAAAACCCTATTTATAAGTAAAAATTTAAAAAGTTCGCTGATCTCCTAGAATGAGCATTTTAACACTTGCTACAATGTGAATGATAGGCGTTGGAGATTATGGATGATGTAGGCAAAGATACAGACAGCCAATTTATAACAGGACCCTAATAAAAATTTACCCAGGATCTATGAAGAAGAAAATACTTAAAGTGTCAGGTACCCTTTGAACTCACAAAATTACATGAAAAAGGGACTTCTATAAGAATTGCAGTAATTCCGTAGCTAATTGACTTTGAATTATAAAATTTAAAACACATGTTTATAAAGGTTTATTTTATAAATTAAAATTCTCAAAAAATGTATACACTTATATAAAGCTTTTTAATTTATTTTAAAATGTAATACACTTTTTACGAAATAATTATTCTTGCATGCATTGCGCGCATGATTTTTTACATTTGAATTGCTAAAACCTGCCAATTTTTTTTTCAAATGAGTACAGATATAATGTGTTCTCAAAATGACCTACGATTTATTAAATAAATAAATAAATAAATAAATAATGTAAAATTTGTAGATTCCGAGAAAAAAGAAATTCTAGAGAAATTCGAAATATCGAGTTTTTTTTAATGCAAAAGGAGTCATGAATTAGTTAACTTCACTTGTTACTTAAAAAACATAATAATAGGTTATTTTGTCCATATGTACGGTTAATACATATCAAAATTTCATGAAATTCTAGCTAACCATTTTTCAGAAATCGTGTGTAACAAAATCGCTGTTTCGAGAAAATTGACTTTAAAAATTAAACTACCACTTGATCATATAAAAAGAGCTGAGACTGTTTTATACATTACTCCTCTTTTAAAGTGAATTTTTGCATGGGGCTTATTTTCAAATGCTCCTAGATAATCATATTTAATTATAAGCTGATGAAAGAAAAAAATTGAATTTTTGACACTTTAAAAGTACCTGATCCATTAAATAAATAATAATTAAATAAACATCGAGATACAATTATTCGCGTATATACTTCAAATATATTTATAACGGTCAAAGTGAAAAATATCAAAACTTTTGAGTAATTTTATAACTAAATAACCCAAAAAAAAAATTTAATTGGACAAAAGAAACATAAAGAAAACATTTTCGAAAAAAGAAAAAAACCTAACTTTATCGTGATTTCAAATCACCTTGAACTGATATTAGATTCATTCTCACAAAACAATAATTAACTCCAAAATTACAGTATTTCGACATCCTTTATTCAGAAAATATTTCACAAGCAATTTTGGTTAGTTCCTATAAAAATATTTAGACTTTGACCATTGTTCGGGAATTTCACTTTTGCTCTTTCGTAAAAAGAATTTTCTGAATAATGTTACAAACATAATCATAAAGTATCAGTTAACATGTTTAGAACAAATTAGACTGCCACGTTATCTCAGCTCTTTAAAAAACATGATTAAAAAAATATTTATAACATTTCACAAAAAAAAAAAAAAAAAAAAAAAAAAAAAAGATATATATATATATATATATATATATATATATATATATATATATATATATATATATATATATATATATATATATATATATAATTTCATCGTGATTTTAAATCACCTTGAACTAATATTAGATTCATTCTCACAAAACAATAATTAACTCTAAAATTACAGTATTTTGACATTATTTTTCAGAAAATACATCACAAGCAATTTTGGTTAGTTCCTATAAAAATATTTAGATTTTGACCCTCGTTCGGGAATTTTACTTTTACTTTTTCGTAAAAAGAATTTTCTGGATAATGTTACAAACATAATCATAAAGTATCAGTTAACAAGTTCAGTACAAATTAGACTGCCACGTTATCTCAGCTCTTAAAAAAACATGATTTAAAAAATATATATATTTATAACTTTCCACAAAAAAGAAAAAAAATCCAACTTCATTGGGATTTCAAATCACATTGAACTAATATTAGATTCATTCTCACAAAACAATAATTAACTCCAAAATTACAGTATTCTGACTTATTTTTCAGGAAATACATTACAAGCAATTTTGTTTAGTTCCTATAAAAATATTTAAATTTTGACCCTCGTTCGGGAATTTTAATTTTACTCTTTCGTAAAAAGAATTTTCTGGATAATGTTACAATCATAATCATAAAGTATCAGTTAACATGTTTAGAACAATTTAGACTGCCACGTTATCTCAGCTCTTTAAAAAACATGATTAAAAAAATATTTATAACATTCCGAAAAAAAAAAAAAAAATATATATATATATATATAACTTAATCGTGATTTTAAATCACCTTGAACTAATATTAGATTCATTCTCACAAAACAATAATTAACTCCGAAATTACGGTATTCTGACTTATTTTTTAGAAAATATTTCACAAGCAATTTTGGTTAGTTCCTATAAAAATATTTAGATTTTGACCCTATTTCGGGAATTTTACTTTCGTAAAAAGAATTTTCTGGATAATGTTACAAACATAATCATAAAGTATCAGTTAACATGTTTAGTACAAATTAGACTGCCACGTTATCTCAGCTCTTAAAAAAACTTGATTTAAAAAAATATATATTTATAACATTCAAAAAAAAAAAAAAAAAAAAACCCTTAAAGGAAAAAAAAAACTTTTTTACAACATTAAACAATCGCTATCTCTAAGTCACTCTTACATTTACTTTGGCTAAAAAAGTAACCCCAGCTTACTTCATAAAAGAAAACTCTTAAAATAACTCTATCTTAGCAATAAAAACCTGAGCACGGCAAAACAATTCTGATTATTTCGTATCTTTATGAACGATAGTTAACTCATATTTCCAGTGCGTTGGTACGAAGACCCGGTAGAAAAAAAGTACCACTCGATCCCCTGTGGCTCATATGAGAAAGGGGCACGTACCCCATATGGGGGCCTATCATTGCGACCATTTTCGGAGGAGCCATGTTAAATATTTGGTGCAGTGTTCTGAATCTAAAGAGAACATCACACGTTTTCTTAATAATCTTCCATTATTTTAAAACACCGGGGAATAGTTTTGTGTGGTACAGTCAAGAAAAAAAATAATAAAGGTTCGTGCTTAAGTTAAATTTTTTTTTTTTTTTTGAAATGTGGTCATAAATTTTATTTTCTTTTAACGTTTTTTCCCCCTCTTCCAATAAAGATAACGCAAAGAAGTTGGCAATTTTATTACTGGGGTATAATAAATTTGTAATTCTATTTGGTAATAAAATTTTAAATTATCTACGTATTTTAGATTTAATTGAATCAAGGAGTAATTTGTTTCATCTTTAATTTTTTGAACATTCATTATTTGTTTTGTTTAATGTATAGTTGGAGAAAAACTTATCCAATTTAAATTTATTTGTTTAAAAAATCCGTTTTAATGTTTTTTGACACGGCAAGAAAATGTACGGTTTCTATTTTTCTACTTCGCTTTTACTTTCGTGAAAATGCTTAGGTTGATGTAAATTTTTAAGGGGATTGCTTCTATATGTTCATTTGTTACAATGATTGCAATTTAAAAAAATAGCTTTTGTCTTTGATTTAATTATATAATATCAATATCGTCACTGCACAGCTACGTAAAAAATATATCTATTTCCTTACTGCTGACTGTTTAAGCTTTAGTAAACTTTGAATATGCTACTTTTTAAACTATAAAAATTTCTTTTTGCAAAACTTTTGCAGTTTAAAGAATTTTGATAGTTATTTTAATTATAGATTATATATAGGGAAAGTATTGTGTTTGTAATTTCACATTTATATTGTTCAGTCTTTGATACAATGATATTGCCAGTAAGCTGATAGTACTCGTTTTAAATATTTCACACAAAATTATTGGGTTAGTGAATAATTTATAAGCCCTTTTTTTTTCATTTAAAAATGCGCGCAGAAATAAAACGACTGGCAAAACATTTTATATTATTTGAATGAGCATCTTTTACTCTACATGTGAGTGGATTTTAATTTTTAATTTCATTGATTTTTGTGTATTTTTAGATAATTAAAATAGAATGTGAAATAGGCAAGAACTGAGCATTTTCGACATTATTTACTTTTTTGATTCTCCATATTCTCCAGACTTCGCTCCGTCAGATTTTCATCTGTTTAGTTCGTAAATTGCGTGGTGCATCATTCAATAAGGGCGCACAATTGAGGGTTTGGTTGGACGAATTATTTGAGTCAAACAGGGAGATTTCTATAACAGATTTATAAACAACTTATTGAATGATGGGAGGAAGTCGTAAACGTGTATTATTAAGTATTTAATGTATTTATACGTAAGAGTATATTATTGAATAATTTTTTGTAATGCTTTTGCTCAAAACATTTTTGAAAAAAAAAATCTCATGAATTATTTTTCAACCCAATATAAATAGTGAAAAAAAAAAATCATCAAGAAGTTATACAAAAACGAACAGTTGAAAAACGTTTCATACATAGATCAAAACATAAAAGGGTAAACACAAACAGTATGATTTAAATCAATTAAATAAGTGGAAGAAACTATTAAAAAAAATTATAATTTATCGATAAACGGAACTGTTTTCATCTTCAGAAAATTTAAACAAAACAGAAAAAGAAAACACTTTTTTTTCTTTATAAGTGAACGTTGTCTTTTTCTGTTGATTTTGTTATCAAAAAAGCAAATGGAAATAATATGTATAGAGATAATAATCATGTAAAGATAAAGCATTTTCCTTTTTCTTTTATTATTTAATCGTTAAGCGAAAATTTTCTAATATAAAATAACTGATTGTACTTATACTTTGCTAAAACGATGTAAGAAGGAAATATTAAAACTTAGTTAAAAATCATATTGTTTCAACTGTTTCGGCTGAACTTTATAGCCATCCTCAGGGACACCAAAAGAGAAAACTTGTAATGCTTACCGATTGAAGAGAGAGAGAAATGAGAAATGGTAGGGAAAAGCAAGACTGAAAAAAAGGGGGAGGGACATATAATATGCTGGAGCCAATTGTGATGTTGTAATATGAACAATCAAAATTATTTATGAGAAATAAAAATTAATAATTGCTATTATATTATTGAACCTGTCAACGCTTAGAAGATTAATTATTTTTGAAATGAGTATTGGATAACTGTTTGCAAAAATATAATTTTAATTATGAGTGATAAAATCATGATCACTGAATTTATATTGGAAGATATAAATGAAATATGTATAATAACGTAATTAAAAAAAATTGCTAATATAATATGAAACACAAAACTTCTTTTGGTAAATTATAGCTATAATAAATAAATAAATAAATAAATAAGTTTTAATTTGTATATTAATCAACGGTGTAAACGTCCATCTTTAATTATTTTATTGTAAAATCACTGAATTCCGAAAACTCACGAACAAAGTTAACAAGTGGGTAAGTGTCATCGAAAATCGCACAAAGGTTTTCGTTTAATATTCCTTTCAAAACACTTTATCCTTTCTTTAATAAATCCAAATAAATTTCATTTAAAAAAAAAAAAAAAAAAAAAAAACATGTTTTTTATAAAATAAAAATTTACCAGTCTATTTTTCTCGTTTTTTCGAATATCTGAACCGGCCCGATAGCGGCCGAAACCCATTATTATACTCTGTCATGATAGTATCTGTCATATGGACTAAATGCGATATTAAAAAAATCAATTTCAAAATTAAACATGTTGTATAGAGACCTTCAAAATGTTAAAATATGCCAATATTTCCATAATCGGGTTTTTATCATGAGACAATACGTTCCTCAAACTCATATATTTACTATTCTCTTTTACTCATATTGATACTCTCTTTGTATTATACTCAAACATTTGAAAAATCCGTTATGACGTCAGATTAATTTTATTTTTAATTTTCTAATGATGTCCTATCAATCTGTTTTTTGTATTTACACATACTCATACTCCTTATATTATTGAGAAATATTTGAAAATTTACGTTTTATTACCAATATAACGTCATATTAATCTTTTTTTTCAATTGGTGAAACTTTTTATTTCATTTTCCCTTTTCACGTGGAAATCTTTCAATTGAAAATAAATTATTGTAGAAAGATTTTTATTGTGGATTTTTAATTTTTGGCAACTGCTATAACAAAAAATGTTTAGATTTAATAGGAAAAGGCTGTTAGATTTTTGGTTTTTTATCTCTATATATTAAAATAATACGATTTTTTCAAATTTTATGATTTTGAGCTTCATAGCAGGTATTCAGCTATAAGTACACAAAGTTTCAACTCTGTAAGTTAAATAGTTTCTGAAAACCGGCTCTGTGACGGACAAACAACGAAGCGGGAGTAATAGGGTTTCGTGAGATGGACGAAACCCTAAAAACGGAAATGCTAATTGTCTTCACCCCATTCCATATTTCCAATTTTCAATATTCCTCTTTATGATCCAAATGAAAGCGTTAATTGGACTCAGCTTAAATGAAATAACAACTTTTGGCATGAACAAGAATTTCATTTTCCGTACCTATTTCTGTCACATATCAAATCATTTGAAAATAGAAGACGAAAAATACTGCATAACAAATTTATTTTGTGAAAATCTACCATTCCTTCAAATTTAAACAAACGTTAAAAAATATCCTATTTTATCCTCTTGAGTCCTGGGTACCCAAATGGGTACCTAGATTCTTTTGCTCATAAAAACTAAAATAATTGATATTTTTAGATTTTATCTTCTTTTCTATAAAGTTGAATGCTTTTGCTTTAAAATGAAACCAATAAATGGCAGCACCGATGTCGATTTCCTTATAAAATAAATTTTATTTTAACCTGAGTTTGCAAAATGCTTTTGAAACAGTGCATCCAAGAAAGTAAGTAATTTTCACAATTCTTTAACTTAAAAACTTTATAATAAAAAAAAATTAAGAATTTGCAGATTATTCACTTATTTAAAACTGTTATTTTTTTTATTGTGTAATTTTAGGTTATTGATAGTTAAATTGATAATGAATATATATATATATATATATATATATATATATATATTTTTGGGGGGGGGCTAGTAATTTTATGTTCATATTTGTGAACCTAAATTACAAGCCCCCCAAAACAATAGATTAAAATATATATATATTGTCATCTATGATGTCATTTTGTTTGTTTAAAAGCAAAGAATAAGTATTTGTACTATTATTTTAACTTCGAGTCTTAAGAGGTTAAAACACAATAATCCACTATAATATTTTATTTTGTTTTTTATATGTTTTTATTTTTTATTTTTTTATAGTAAAAATATTTACAATTATACTTAAAAAAAGAAGTGCAAATTTTCATTTATTTATTTATATTTTTATTTTTGACGACACTTTGATCACATATGTTTAACTTATTAATAACATCAAAACCCCAATTTCTAATTACGCAAACAGTTAATTATAATTTTACTATTGTGTGATTTTATTTTATTTTATGTAAGATATAAAAATTTATCCCCCTGAGACAGAACCTGTTCCCTTTGATAAATTTACAAACTATAAAAAAATATATATATGAGGAAACAATAAGAATGCAGATAATAATCACAAAAATGTTATTTCAATTGGCACACTAAAATAAAAAGATAAGCATTCCATTTCTTCTGTTATTTGATCGTCAAATAAAAACTTTTTAATCTAGTTCAATTAATTAAACTAAAAAAAGAAAATCACACACGGAAAATGAAAGACTTTATTACTAATTAAAATATTTTTTGTCTAACACCAGTGCATATTTCTAAAACAAACTCCTCCATTGTCCATGTGATAGCATTCATCAAAAACAGCTTAAAATTTCTTTAGGACCAAAAAGAGATTCTTATTTCCAATATATTCTTATTGTCAAATTTCAAATCAATTGAAAGTAAATAAACAAAAAAACTTGTAAAATATATTTATTTTGCAAATCTATAGCACCCTTTTACATTTAACAAACCATTTTTGAAATATCCTATATTAAGAAATGCACCAGTGAAAAGATTCACAACTAAAAATGAAAAAAAAAAGAAGATTTGCATTTATTTATTAAGATGCCATTACATGAGATTGTAATGACATCCGTTTAGCTTATTAATTCCTTCAAAAGCATAACTTTTAATCATGAAAACAATTAAATGCAATTCTACTATTGCGCACTTTTATTTAATTTTATCTAAAGAGATATAAAAATAGAAGCATACTACTGAATAAATTCCCGATATTTTAATAAATTATATGGATTCTTCCGTATGAAGTTTAATTCAAATTGAACAAAATACAGCTTTTCTCTTTTTCATTTTTTTTTCCTTTTCTGTTTGTTTCCTCTGATAAATTTACTAACTATTGAAGAAGCAAGCATGTGGAAACAATAAGAATGCTGATAACAATCACAAAAAGGTTACTTCAATTTCACGCACTAAAATGCAAAGATAAGCATTGCATTTCTTTTATTATTTGATCGTCAAATGAAAACTGTCTAATCTTATTTAATTAAATTTCAAAAAATTATAAAACGAAATGAAAGACTTAAACACCAATTATCAGATCTTTTGTCTCACAACCACTCCATATCTCCAAAACGAACTCCTTCATGGTCCAAATGAAAGCATTCATCGGAAACAGCTTGAAAACTTCTTCAGGACAAAAAAAAAAAAAAAAAAAGAGAGGCAAGAATCTGATTTCCGATACATTTTTATTGTCCCATTCCAAGTCATCTGAAAGTAGAATATGAAAAACTTGTAAAACAGATTTTTCTGGCCTTTCAAAGGCCTCTTTATCTCTCTCTCTTTACTTTCGCTTTTCTAATCGAAACAGGGTTGTGAGGCTATCTCCCCGTGCATCTGTTTCTGTGAATACGGATTCTATAAAGATGGTCTTTCCAGCGCAATTATGAAGAATGCGGAAATGTTCGATTAGCTCTTCAACCCCCACTAATGACGGATTCTTTCTGTCGGATTCAATTGTGTTGTTGCTCCCCCTCTTCTGATCCCTCCCCTCCCTCGCAATATTCCCTCTTGAATACATTGTGCGTAAGGACTGAAGGAGTTATTTGCGTGACTTTGGTTTAGAATGGAAAGATGGCTAAAAAAGAAATTCAAGAATGTATTTAGCGAATTTTTGTTTATTTTCGATTAATCTGTAAGTATGTTCTAAATAATTTAATCTGAACTTTTAACTTGTAAACTCGTATAAGCGCTTAGAAGATGTTACACTATATTTCAGAGAGCTTAAGTGACTTCTTTTGGTATTTTGATTATGAAGTATTTGTGGTGAAAATTTTAAAGAGAACATTAGGACTAAGCTGTTAATTTGTTTACACAGAACATTGTTGCATTGAAAAAAGTATGTAAGTGAAAAGGCATCTAAACTAATAGAAAAAAAAAATCAAGAACAGATTGTTAATCAAGAAAATAAATTTTAATTATAAGTCTTCATAAGAAACCTATTGTTCGGAAAAATTGCAAGTGCCTTCTCCGTACACAACTCTTTTTTTTTTTTTTTTTTTTTTTTTTAAGTGGAAGAGGAGTAAATTTATTTTTGATTCGCTGTTACTTCTTTTCTTTATTTTTTCTTTTCTTTTTCTTTCTTTTTTTTTTTTTTTTGGAAGGGGAGGAGGGGATTAATTCAGTATTATTAAAGTTATGTTCTTTATTCTTGTTCTACTTGTAAATTTTAAAAGATGAAATGAATTAATTATGAATTAAAACTTCTTTTTTTTTTTCTTTCTAGAAACGTACTTTTGACCACGGAACTGTGCGAAAGAGCAAATTCGATCAGCAAGAAACATTCATGCTATAAAATGAAATCTTAGAAAGGTAAATTCTTATTCTTATAAAATATCGAAATATTATTATTTTATGAAACATGAATTTCGTTTTTTAATTAGGAAGAATAAAATTATTTTGAATTTTTCATTTTAATAAGAAAAGTTACCCTACAGGGTTATTCATGATTTCTAAAACGAAAATGACTGTACTTTGACTATGCTTGCTCCCCTAAATCCGATAATGGATGAAGACATTAGATTTCAAACTAAATTACTTTATGAATTAGCATTAATATTTTATGTATCTGTATAAACGTATTACATCTGATATTTTACTTATATGGTAACTACTTGTTAAATCGTCACTCATTTAAAACGTCACTTGGAATATAAAGGCTAAGAAACTGACAATATATTCGGATCATGGCCAAAGAGATTAAGGAAATAGTGCTAAAAAAATCCTAATAAACCATCATTCGTAAAATATGAAACCATGTTAAACCGTCACTTTCAACTCATGATTTTCTTTTTCTCTACAAACGTTAGCAGAAAAATGACAGAAGAAACAAAAATTTTTGATAAGTAGTTAAATGAGAGCTACAATGAGCTTCTTTAAAAACAAATCAGAAGCATCCAAAAAATTGAATCAACTAAACCAAAGAGAAAACAGACTTCTTTGACAGACTTTTTTAGGTAATGTTTGTTTTATTTGCTAAATGAAGTATATTGTAGTATACTTTAATAATCAAATAATTTTCCATTTAATAACTAATTTTTTTTGAAATTGTAATTTCTAGATAAATCTTCTCCGTTTAATGTTATTATTATTATTATTATTATTATTATTATTATTATTATTATTTTAATCATACTAATGTTAAAGCTTACAAATAAGTTTAAATTTCATATTCGTCTCAAAAAAATTATAACCAATTATGCAGCAATAAAAAAAAAATAATTCACTTGTACCATCACCTTGCTTAAAGCGTCGTCAGAATCGTCGGATACCAAGAAGTAACGGTTTAACGAAGTTTTACTGTAACATGTAATTTAATTTTATCAGCATCTTAGAAATAATGTAGACAACACTTAAACTTTATCAACTTAATCAATTATGAGATCACGCGTTAAAATAGATATTATCTACTAACAATTTTTTGGCAGAAACTGTCAAAATGTTTAAAGTCTTCCTACCAAAGTAGCATCCACAATATAATGCTTATATTTCATAGGGCAGATGTGCCGTATTAAAGAAATTTGAATTTTTACATTTCCGTCATCTGCTTATGGATACAAAAATATTTTACATGAGTTTATTAGTAATATCTTTTGGTGATAAATAACTCTTTCAAAAAAAAAGAAAGAAAATTCGATTCTCTCAGTATTTAGAGGTGCCACTGGTGACTATTTACTTTAAATTATTTTTTACCACTAATTCTATAAAATAACAGTATACCTTGGCAATTCGTAGAAAATTACCTCGAAAATTATTGTTAAGATTACTCAAAGATTATTAAGATTAATCGAAGATTACTGGTAGATAAAATAATATTAATAATAAATTGAAGCATTGACAGTCCTGCAATATTCGACCTTTGTACAATAAGATTTTAAATGCTTTTATCGGTGAATTTGTTTTTTCAGAGATAGAGATAAAAATAAATAAAAGTATTTTCTGATCATCTTTCGAATCCGTAGTGTCCATATTTTCATTAATAAACGGTACATTCTTAAAATGCTTTTATCGAAAGCAGGCAACATCTACATATGTAGGGAATTTTCGTTAGGTTAAATAGAAAGGGGTTTACATAGATATTTCTAAAACTCTGTAGGCATACTCTATATTTAGAAAATCTACTTAATAATAGAAAAATGATTTAAAAAAAATCTTAAGTTTCCCTTTTCCTGTATTTTACTGAGACTAATTACATGACTTGGAAAATAAAGTATTTTTATGAAATGAAATTAGAGAATAAGTTTTCAATTAAATATCTATTAAATTCAAAGAAATTCAAAGCATTTTTATAAATTTAAACGAATTCATTTTTCTCGAAATTTAAATATTGTTCTTATTTTTCCTTACATAAATTAAAGCCAGGTAGGATTAAGGAGATATTATTGCATAATTATTTAACTAACATTCCTTAAACTGCTAAAATTTTATAAAGATATACTTTGTTTACTGAAAGGAGGATATCAATATTAAATGGATTTTTTTTCAACCTTTCAATAAATGCATTACTTAAACAAACAAACAAAAAAAGAATAAACATAATCAATCTTTTAATATAATAAAAAAAAATTAATGTTTTCAAAATTAAATATTCTAAATGAAAAATTAAAACTAAATCAAAATCTGAGCAAGATACTTATAACATTTAAAAATATATATTTTTTAATTCATTTGCTACATAAATACACTATTAAAGTTAAAATTTATATTGTATATGTAGCACAGCAAATATCAAATGAATATAACATGTACATAAATGAACAAATAACATATAAAATATGTATATTAGTGAAACGTTGTATACATTTACAAATATATGCCGCCATTTATATAGTTACATTAACAATGTTATTTATATGTGTAAATAGGCTTATGTATGCACATAGCGACAAAATTTTGTTGAAACTGCATACAGTTACTTTTGCTTTTTATTAATAATGAAACATGAATCCTGCATTATAGTTAGTACTTGATATTCATTCCAGCATCCAGTATCTTATTAGCAGTTAATAATTAATTCGTATATCATTCAGATTAATGTAGAATTGATATTTTAATCATTTTTTAATTCGGTGCTCCTAAATTCAGTTTTAAATATATTTTTATAAATAACTCTATTATTATTTTTTTAAATTTTAAACACGTTGTAATGCGCATAAGTAAGTTAAAAATCTTAATTTTACTTTATTTTATCAAATTACACAATCGTATTTCTTTACCAATCACTGTGGTATAACAGAAGAAACGGCGGTTTACGGCGCGATCTTTCCTGTGCAGTTGGTCTGGGAGCTGTAAAACTAGTTTTACAGGCAGAACAGAATAAGAACAGTTGCGTGCTGAGGTTACATTGGAAGGCTGCTTACGTTACTCATATTTGTGCTTTTATGTTTGATTAATTAGAACATTTATCTAAAATAGATAGTAACAATTATGAAATATTTCAAATCATTTTATATAGTATACTACTGGATTCAGCTGCGGATTTTTATTATTATTATTAAAAAATATTGAAAACCGCTCGTCTAGTGGGTCAACGTTTACAACGAATAATAATCTTATCAATATATCCCTTATATTCAGTAACCAGGGAAGCCCGGGGTGGATTCCCCAGTGTTTGTAACAAGGGAAAATTAACACTTTTAACTTATTTGCATGCTGAAGTGCGTGAGGCTGCGTGCTATTATTATTAAAAAAGATATGCTTTTTAACTTTTTGGTTTTATTTTTTATTTTTTACATACATTGTATTGTCTTCAAATAAGTTAAAAGTGTTAATTTCCTCTTGTTACTAACAATAGGGAATCCAGCCCGGGCTTCCCTGGTTACTGAATATAAGGGATATATTGATAACAATATTATCCGCAGTAAACGTTGATCCACTAGACCAGCGGTTTTCAACATTTTTTCTTTCATGTACTCCTTGCTTTGGCTTTTCATTTTGGAGTACCCCTTGTTCTCATAAACATGTCCCCACTCACCCACAAACTTTTTTTTTTAAAGTTAAATAATGAGTCCACTCAAATTGCAGTGACATTTCTAACCTTTCATTTTTATCTTACATTTTAAATTTATTTTTACTCTCTATAATATTAGCTTAAGATCAAAATAATTTATAATATAGTGCTAAAAGAATTTTAAACTACTTTACGATGAAAGTTTATAACAATTTTGAATCATGATTACAAAAAGTCTAACATGGCTTTTAATATTTGCATTCAGTTTCTTGAGTTTGTTCCATGAAGCTGAGTTTTTAAAATCAGTTTCAAACGAAGACGGATATAATCTCAAGTCAAGAGCAGCATGAAGCTTATTGCGGTATTTGTTCTTAATAAGACGAAAATGCCTTTTCCACAAGCTCTGTATTTGTGAGAGGCAAAAAGTAGTTTATTGCTTCATGACGGAGTTTTTGGAACTCTTATTTTACTACTACCCAAAATTTATTGATATTTCTTTTTTCAAATCAGATTTTAGAGTAGAATCTCTGCAAAGTTCAATCATTTTTTTCTTTATCAGAAACTGATATATTTTTGGCTTCTTGAAAGAACAAATCGTTAAATGGATTTGAAATACAATTATTGTATAATGATCAATAACCAATAAATTAATAGGTCCAGTAGGCATTTCCCCCTATTTTGAGAGTAAAATAATTTAGTTGCACATGAGACTAACTTTGTAATCCAAAACAATGAACTTTGTTTATGTGTTTTCAGTTGAGCCATTGTTGTAATTTCCGCCATTACTGATATTATTATCAAGTACTCCCAGCAAACTCGCACATACCCCAGGTTGGGAAACCCTACACTAGACGAAAACGCAAAATGTAATATTTGCATTGAAAATTTTCAGTCTAAGAAGGTAACCACTGCGTTACATTGGAATCTTATTTATCATAAAAATTGGGTATAATTAGGGTTTGAAAATCGAAACACCTGCCCACAGAATGTAGGTCATTGGTTTCTTAAAAAAATAAAACTAATAAATAAAACAAATAAATTTTGACGTGTTTTCTATGAAATAGGGGTAAGTTTTGTTTTAAATATTTTCTTTTCAAAGATTTTTTAAAGATTTAAAAAAAAAGATGAATTAGATCTGTCATAAAACAAATTTTAATAGATTTACTTAAGACTATATAGGAAATGTATCAATAAAGAAAACATTTCTTTAAAAAAAACTGTAATAGATTTTTTACATTTAATATATTTTTTTAGTTAGTCCACTAACAACACCAAAAATCATTTTTATATCAAAAATATCATTTATGTATTCATAAAAAGTTTTAAAATTCATTACAAGCGATACTTATGTATTAGCCGCATGCCAGGATTTAATAGCCGGAAAAATCGCCAACGATTTCGCTGAAAATCTAGCTTACAGCAGACTTTTTGATTATGATAATTTCAGTGATTTAAGTACTTAGTTGATTTACATGTCTGTTAAATTTGTGTTTTACTTATAGTATTTTACTTATTTATTAACAAAGTTTTAATTTCGTTAAGTAATATTAGCCGGAAACAAATGTTGGATTATTTATATTGTTTTAATTTTCAAACGCATTCATATTTCGTAATCGGGCTGCACGCGATGGAGATAGATTTAAAAAAAAATCCCTGACTACAGGCATAGGTATAGATTTCGAAGACGCAGACCGTGGGGCACCTGTTTGTCGGGAATTGCGGAAGAAATGACCTTTTTGCGATGATGCTGCAGTTGGAACCGCATACTTCGAAACCAAACTTGTTTGCAGGCGGAGCCAGCAAGGATTTTTTTTTTTTTTTTTTTTTTTTTTGCTATAAGAGTTGGTCCTATAAAAAACATGTCAATATAAAAGTTTTAGATAATATTAAGAGGATTTATAATAAATTTAAGCGGATTTGAAATTTTGGGAATTGACGAGGTTATGAATTCTTTTCTTCTAAAACCCCCCTTCCCCCCCCCCCTTAAGACAATTTTTAATTATATCAAAAAACTGTACATAAATTTTTGGCCCTTCTCCTAGAAGTAATAACAACTTCAAACGAATTCGATATGTATCATAATTAAGAAATTATGGGGTTTTTTCTGTTTTCACAAAAAGTCCCCCCCATCCCCCCCCCCTGGTTCGATTTTGCCCATTAACGAACTTGACCGACATTTTATGCCCCTTGATTTTATGTATCAGTTTCGAAAAGATGCGGGAGTTGGAACCGCCTACTTCGAAAAATAACTTGTTTGCAGGCGGAGCCGGCAGGGATTTTTTTTTTTTTTAATTTTTTTTTTTTTTTTTTTTTTTTTTGCTATAACGGTTGGTCCTATAAAAAACTTGTCAATATAAAAGTTTTAGATAATATTGAGAGGATTTATAATAAATTTAAGCGGATTTGAAATCTTGGGAATTGACGAAATTATGAATTTTTTTCTTCTAAAACCCCCCTCCCCCCCCCCCTTGGGGCCATTTTTAATTATATCAAAAATCTGTCGTACATAAATTTTCGGCCCTTTTCCTAGAAGTAATAATAACTTTAAACGGATTCGATACGTATAATAATAAAGAAATTATGAGGGTTTTTCTGTTTTCACAAAAAGCCCCCCATTCCCCCCCCCTCTTGATTCGATTTTGCCCATTAACGAACTTGACCGAGATTTTATGACCCTTGATTTTATGTATCAGTTTGGAAGAGATTTATGCAGAATTTTTCCAGTGATCGTGGTCAGAAAAAAGTGACATAGATAGATAGATAGATAGATAGATAAAGTTTTGAACTGGGGGTGGTTTTGGTTTCTGGGAGTCATGATCGGCGTAGATCTGCAAAATTTTTTCAAAATTTCCAACTTAGGCGAGAATGTAATAGGTAGTATTTCTTACAAAATCTACCTAATACTGCTTGAAAATTATTTTCGAACCATAGAAAATCAGTCAATTTAGATACAGTTTTTTTTAAATTACATCTGAAGGTATTTTTTTTTTTTCCTATTTGGCGGTGTAAAAATTTAAAACGTGCGTTGTTTAAAAATTAAAAAAAATTACAGTAAATGTGAAATTTATTGGCCAGGTACTGCCACCGTCAATATGACTTCAGCGTTACTCACGGACATGTGTTTGCTTTATAATATAGGTTTAGAAAAAAACCTCTAAGGAAAAAACAAATACGTTATACTATTGTTTTTAACGGAATTAATTTGAGGTAATATACTTTTAATTTTTCAAAACTGTACGTAATTAATAGAGTTATTGAATTTTTTATCAATAAAATATTTATTTCTATTATAACAACGATTTTAAAAATGAATCTTTTGATCTGTAGGACAAACGAATTTTAATTTTTAAAAAAATCTACAAAATTTAAACAAAAAAAATTGCGATTTTATATCGATTTTTTTTTAATTCCTCCTCAAATATATTATTGAAAAGTTCAAAATTGGAATTGTGCAACTAAAAAACACTTCTTGAAATATGTAAAACGTTTATAACTTTAAATAAGAATTTAAGATATTAAGGGCACCATGTAACACCTTGATGTGCAAACTGAAACAATTTTAACGCAAAGTTTGATAACATCTAGTCCATCAAAAAACAAATCTGTAAACTTTAATCTTTTACCCCTTAAGGTAAACATATTGTTGTATATATATGACATGAAAAATTATTATTTACGCATGTTCATTAAAGGCAGTTGCTTAACTTCTACTTATTTTTGATAAATTTAATTTCATAGGATGATCAATTTTCATTATTACAAAAATGGCATCTTGCTAATGATCGTAAAAGAAATCGTGGTAGTTTTTGAAATTTTTGAATAAAGTGTACCAAACGGACACGTATGAAAATGAATTAAGAAAGGTGAGTAGAATACAACTATATTTAAAAAAACATACATATGTAAAAATTATTCTTCATGTTATATCTTACACTGCAAAAAAAAAAAAAAAAAAAGTGTTGATTTTACAGTATAATATCCCAGCTGCTAGTATTATACCGTAAAATTAACAGTAATAAACATTAAAATAAGCAGTAATACGCTACCGCGCATGCGCGGCACCTGGGATGCCGATATTATATTGTAAAATCAACACTTTTTTTTTTTTTTTTTTGCAGTGTCGGTGGACGGTAATAGTATCAGTCCAGTTAACAGTATAAGTCTGAAATTGCAATTTTAGAGGAAAGTGAAAAAAAAAATGTATACGCCTGTTTATTGTTTTACTGGGTACTGACTGTTTTGGTTAATATCAATGTATTTAACCATGTATTAAAAGCATAAATTATTCGGGATTAAAGTTTTATTTTTGGTTCAAACATGTAAAAAATACATGGGTTTTCGTCGCATCATGACATGTGACAATCGAATGACAATACTATCTGTCACGGGCAGGGCTTTACAAATTTGATAAAATTTGGTAGCCATAAAAAAATTTTAGTAGCCAGTAAAAAATATTTACCACCCCCTCTTTCCTCATCATTAATTTTCAAAAAGCACCAAAGTTTTTATGAATTATTTGAGGAAAAGTAATAACAGGCATTGTTTAGAATTATTAGTTACATAGTTTAGAAAGATAATATAAACTAAGTTTTCTAATAAAACTTATAAAAAAAAAATACTGTAAAGAGTGAATTAACCAGCATTATCGGAAAATTCTGATTGCCGAATGCTTCAAATGTTCCGATAGTTGAATGCTACAAAATCTATATCTGCTGAGGAGAGCATTGACGAAATATTGAAGCAGGAAAACAAGTTTTCGCCTATTTTTCTGTCGAAGTCTCAAATAATTCTGATTTGATTATTTTAAAATTTTCATTGGATGAACTTATTTTTGCCAAATTAAAAACAAAAGTTAAGAATGTTTTTTGTGTGAATATAGTTTCAAAGTTTATTTTTCAATATTGGGAAAGGGGTGGGGGGGGGGTGGCATTTGTGCTCATTTTAAGAAAGCTTAGGTTAATTTTTGTACAAAAAAGAAACAACAACAAAAACTCCATTAGATTAAATAACTTGGTCGCCAGATAAAAATATTTGGTCGCCAGTGGCGACCTGGCGACCGTATTCGTCAAGCCCTGGTCACGGGAATATTGAGGCTCGGAATATATATATATATATATATTTTAGTGCTCTAATCTCCTAACGGCAATCGGAAGCATATTTAAAACACATCTGAATAAGCATCTGTATAACACATAAAATAAAAAGTTGTCTTTTGGATAACTTCGACTTTTGAATTTGAAAAAATAAAATAAAAATAAAAATTATCCGTTTTCGAATAAATAACAAGTAACATTTATTACCATAAATAATGCCAGTTATAATTTAAATTTTCAAAACTAAACATGTAAAATTTAATAAATATAAGAATATTATTTTTGTTAATAAATATGAATTTATTATTAATAAATTATAAAGTTTCAAATAATATCCAGATTTTACTGTGGACCACTTGAAAACCTCTGATTTAGAATAAAAGAAGAAAAAAACCGTTTAAAAACATCAAAACTTTTAAGCTGTATAATAATAATATAAAAATTAACTTTTCGAACATATTTCTCTCTAATTTATTTAAAGTATCCATATTATAAAGGACAAACGTGTCCGTGCGTAACGCTGACGTCATTTTGCGAATGGCAACAGTTGACGATGAAATTTCGGTTTTGCGATTTTTACTACTGCAATTTTTTTAATTTCTAAACGTCGCACATTTAAAATTTTTACACCGTTATATTGGAAAAAAAAAATCTACCTTCAAATGCAATTTGTGACAAATGCAATTGTTGACTGATTTATTATAGCATTTAAATTAAATTTCAAGCACGAATTTAAAAAAATCTATCACTTGCAGACAGACGATTACAAAATATTAATCCATTTGCACTTTAAACAATATAAATAGTTCAGAAATTGTTTTCATCTAAAGCAATCAATAAAATAGTATAAATAAAACAGAAATTTAACAGACATGTAATCGAAATGACCACTTAAAACCGCTGAAATTGTCAGAATAAAAACAAAAAACTGCTGCAGACAACGGAATTTTTAGTGATTTCTTCGGCTATTAACTTCTGACATGAGGCCAATACGAAATTACCTCTTTTAATATATTTGAATATATAACTGACATATTTCATACAAAAATGCGGTTTGGTGTTGTTAGGGGCAATCTAAAAAAAATAATAAATGTAAAAAATCTATTGGAATTTTTAATAATAATATTTTTTTTAAAATGGTTTTCACATGATATATTCCCTATCCCGGGAAGCCCGGGTTGGATGCCCTAGTATTTCTAAAGATTCCGATAGCAAAAGTTCATTATTGCTATTATTTTAACAAAAAAATTTGCATGCCCGACACGTTCTGGGAACGTGTTAATTTAAATTAAGTCTAGTTTCGGCCAGGCCAGAATATGTAGAAAACTAGTAGTATGAGCCAATCCCAAAACTTTCTTCTATCTCATACGTGTTAATACTTCAAAATTCAATATCACGCCGCCGATAAAGTCGATATTTTTCATCATTCTGTTGTACATCAGCTGCTTTCGAAACGTCTGATTACATGGATGCCAAGAACCGTTCCCTGCACGTGCAGCCTATGTACACTACAACTACGAAAAATCGAGAAAATTACACAAAAATCCTTATCATAGCACCCCCTTCCAGAAGAATCCCCCCGAATTCAACTGGGACGTGCTGGCAATAATAAAAAACACATACGTAAAATTTGGTTTAATTCTATGCATAACTTCATACACTTTTCTATGATACAGTAATACAAATGGAATAAAAGCCGATATCCCTGCGGCCCCTTCCGGCGGAATATCCCCAAATTTAAGTGGGACCTGCTGGTCATAGTCAAAAACCTATAAATTAAATTTGGTTCAATACTATACATATATCCATACACATTTTGATGATACAATAAGGACAGACACACGGACATACGGACAGACTGTCCGTCCGTACATATTTTGCATTAACATGTTTTTCGGTATCCCTGACCCCTAAAACATGTAAATCCGTCAAAAATCGGAAGTCGATAAAAATTTCGATTTCAATACTTTCTTATATTATAGATTGAAGAAAGTAAGAATGTAAGCCTGTGGCCGGCCCTATCCAAGTCTGCTGAAAAAATTAAGCCCAGGCTCAGGCACGATGTAACTGTCCGATGCATTTCTCTACGCCGAACATGTTGTTAAATTTATATACTGATGTTGATAAACTAACATCGACTCGTCGAGCACATTTATAACGTATTCTCAGCAAAGCCATGTCTATTGAATATTGTTCATATTTTATCGGACCCTTTTATATTTGTTATATTGAGCAGGTCTGCCGGCTTAATTTTTTGACCGGCCTGGCTGACCCGTTATTTTTTATCGACCCGGCCTTTTATTGGCTCGTCCCTACCCGCTGAAAAATTATTTTTTCAGCACGGCCCGCGTCCGTGCAGATCTCTACTAACAATAACACTTGTTCAGTTAGTTGTATCATAACAGAGACAACGTTAGTTTCAGGCGTGAGCTTTCCTGTCTATTAGACTAGGAGCTGTAAAAATAGTTTTACAGGCAAAACAGAAAAATGGCAGTTACTTGTGTTGCATTTCTCGGTGCTTTTAAGCAATGTTTCGAACTTTAACCGAAACCAAAACCGGAAAATTTTTTAATTCTGTTGGAATAAAAACGGCGGGTTTAACCAAAAAAAATTTTTTTTCAGTTCCAGAATCAATCTAAAATTGTTTTTCTTCTCCGATACTGAACTGCGAAAACATTTTCATCTTTAAAAATTCAATTTATATATTTTTAATTATTGAAAAGATAAAATACAAGCCATTGACACTATTTTCTTTTGGTTTTGAACTTTTTAGTATAATAAGGCATGTTAAAAGTTAATGTAAATAAAATAAATTAGGTACTCTGAAACTAATAAAAGTGATAAAAATAAACCGAACCGGATATCCGAAAAAAATTGTTATCTCTGACCGAACAAAAAATGTAACTGAACCAAAAATTTTAATTTTTAAGAGAAAGAAAATCGTAATCGAAACATTTTTTTCAAAATTTGGGTACTTAAGTATTATCCGGGCTAGATCAGATACAACTGTGCCAAATATAGTAATTAGAGTAACCCTTATTTTTTGACGACTATATAGTTTATTTATTTATTATAGTTTATAGTTTATTTTTCTATTATAATTTATAGTTTTTTTTATTATAGTTTATAATTTTTTGTTATTTATTTATTATTGTTCATTTATTATATTTTATTGACTTATTTATTTTACATTATTTACTATTTTTAACAATGTTATGCAACAATGTTAATAATGTTAAATTACTGTTTTGAAAATTATTGGCAATGATAAAAAATATTGGTTATTGGCAACCATTTTTGGCAATATGGACCGGAATAAAGTAATGTAATGATTCGAGGACCTGTTTTTATGTTTGATTTTGATTTTTCTAGAATATTTAATAAGGATTATACTAAGACTTATTTCAAATAATTTTCAAATAATTTATATTTATTAAAAAGAATGCTCGTAATTAATCAAATAAAACAGAAGTATACACATATATATATAAAGTATACACACATATGTATATATATATATATATATATATATATATATATATATATTCAATGTCTTTTAGAATGAATCTTTTATATCAGTATGGCAAACGAATTTTGATGAAATAAATTTGTAGAATTTAAAAACGTTTTTGCATGTAATGATTTAAGTAAATTCATTGTCAATATATATATTTTTTTTAATTTAGAAGTTGGAGTAGAAACACTTTTCGAAATCTCGAAATCGTTTATAACAACAATGATCTAAGAGATAAAAGTAAGATTAAGGTAGCTACAAAAAAATAATTTCTGGGCATAACTAAATGTTTTATTTCCACCCTTATTTTACCACCTATACAAAAAAATAATATTCTAAAAAATAAAAAAAAAGCTTTCAAATATAAATATTAAATTAAAAAACTAACCAAAATTTTATTCGTCTCCTTTTTACAAACTGTCCTATATGCAGGACGATGGTAAAATAAACTACTATAAATTGTGTACATTTATTTTGTAATTGCTCAGCAGTACTCAGTTTTACTCAGAAATAACATATAAAACTTGTAAACTCTTCTATGTAAATATTGCATCGTGTTGTCTATAAAAATACATAATTGTTTACTGAACCCCAAAACTGTATTTTTAGAAATTTAAATATCCTTTGTAAAATATTAAAAATATATTTGTAAGGATTAAATAAGAATTTATTGATTTTTATATTTATTAACGCTGGCTTAAAGAATTAATCGCTTGGCTTTTGAATAAATGGTTTTATTTTCAATTCTATAAATTGTAATTATTTCCAGGTGAAAGATTAAGTGTCTTAGTGTAACTTTCTTTAATTAATAAAAATACTATTTAAAAAAAAATAATGGGAAAGCATTTTTTTAACTTCATTGTATGATTAAATGAATGAAATATTGCTTACCCATCATACGTAATATAGGGTAAGTTTTGTAATCGTTTTAAAAATCGAAGGATTTACACGTTTCAGACACTGGAGATTCCGAAAAACACATTTTTAGAAAAAAAAATTGCCGTCCGTCTGTCCGTGTGTGTGTGTGTGTGTAAACGCTCTATCTCCTGAACAAATTGAGATAGAGATTTGAAATTTGATATGTACTTAGTATGTAATAATGAGAAGAAGCTTATTGAATTTCAGTAACCTCGATTATCCGGAACTTTTTTTTTTTTTTGGACTCTCTAAATATTTGTTCTGATAAAAGGTATGTAAAAATTTTCGAAATTGTTTTTTTTAAGGAGTGAATATAAAAGACAATAAAAAACATAATTTTTGCATAGAGAATGAAGTCGATTGGGTAATTAGTTGCCGAGATATTTGTAATCCTATTTTCTACACTCTTCGATTTTTCATGACCCTGTATTTCATTCAAATTTCAATTCAAAGATATATTTTAATTGGAAATGAGACGGCTTAATCCGACGCAGTAAACTGTTAGTTAATAGGATTATATTTTTGGAGGTTATAAGGATGTTTCTTTTACGCAATTCAGTAATAGAGTATTTCAAGTTTATGACGTCATCAAGCCACGATTTTAAACACTCTGTCTACGGAACAAATTGAGACAGAGACTTGAAATTCGGTATGTACTTAGAATGTAATAATGCGACAAAGCCTATTAAATTTCAGTAAATTTCAGTAGTTTAAAAATACACAGAGTATTTTAAAAATAGCAGCAAACGATATTTAAAAAAAAAAAAAAAACTTTAATTCTTTGCCGATAAAGTGCAGCAGATTTTATTCGAATTGAAATTCATTTTATAAATAGTTTACACATGTTTTATTTTCATATTTTATATTATGCATATCCATGATGGGTAAGTATTACGGTGGCCCCCAACGACTAGTTTTAATATGTACAATTATTTTAAATTATAAAAAAGTAACTTAAGTGACATGTGATAAATATGCATCAGAAATAATGCTGGTGACGGAGGGGTGGGGGGGATAAAAACATTGTTGTCATTGAAAAGGAATTTTTTACGAATTACATTTCGTTGTTTATCATATCATATATATTATGTATTCATCATATATACAGTGCGGATTACAAGCGTTTGCCAGTTACAGGTTTGCTGATTAGCGATATTTGCTGTATAATAATAATTACATTATTAAAACTGAAATTAATATGATTACAAGTGGAACTTATCAGTCTAAAAGTCTATTTTATTAGCGGAGTAGAAAAACAAATACGAAAGTGCTTTTGAAAATCCCATACATCTGAACTGTCTTGTATATAGAACAATGGTAAAACATGACTTAAATAGAATCTCAATAGCTTAATAGTATGTACAAGGAATATCCCAATTACTTATTTTCTTCATTATTAAAACGTCGTTGAAGTTAATTTCAAAAAGACTATTTTATATATGTGCATGTATGAACATATGATTTGTTAGACATGATGAAACATAATTTTATAGAAAGTAGAAAATATTAGGATACGTTGAGAATAATTCATTTCTTTGAGATTAGTGAATTTTGAATCTCATACATTTTCATCTAATCTATTTATATATTTTAATCTAAAAACTCTATTATTTTAAAACATAAATGGGAAAATTATTTTTCATAAAAAGTTTTATGTGAATACACTTTTTTTATTAATAATAATTACAAATTAAATGTATCATATTACCATGGAAACACACTGAAAAACTTTACAATGGAAAATATTCGAAGAAACTGTACTTTTTCTGTAAAACTTTGTGTCTTTTTCTTGATTTCAGAGAATTTAATTTTTTTTTCTAAATTTAAGCGCATTTTGTCGTTCTTTAGAAAAATTTAACGTAAGAAATTCAAGCTAACTTTTTTTAGTAATCATTTTATTTAGCAAAGGGAACTCTATACTCTACAAATTATATTTCCTTTGTTTATAATCAGGTTTTCCACCTGTTGTTCTTAGAATACGCCAAAAAAATTTTGTCGATTTCTCTTTTTCGGCTACAATCTCATTTAACATCCTAATATTTATTTACGCTTTAAGAAAAAATATCTTCAAGTTTATGTAAGTAGCATTAAAAATATCAAAAGACAAATATTATGTTTATCAAGAAGATAAGCCCGTTTAACAAATATTTATTTTACATCTTCAACTTATCAACGTCTGCGTATTTTTGCAGAATCCGAGAGGCCGCATTAAAAAATTAACTAAGCAAGAACATAAATGCGCAAAAAAATTTCCAGGAGATTAAATACTTTAGAAATCCCCCCCATCACCCACCCCCGCTACTTGAAGTAAAGGATTATAAATGATACAATACATCGGAGAAGCTGGATTTACGGGAAACAGAAATAATGTGAACCTTTAAAGCTGCGATTCTTTGTCGTCCACAGAAGGGGAATTAAATGATGAAGATTATAACTTGCTTCTTTTACTAAAACATATTTACAGTTTTATAAAGCTAAGCTAATTTTTAAACAATTGAGCTAAGATTTATTGGCATAAAAAACTCCGCCAGCTTTGAAGTATCAAATAAAAGTTTAGAGAAAATCTAGGAATAATAATAATAAAAAAAAAAGCTGTGCATCAAGCTTTGAAAATGCGCCCATTTTTATATGCGAATAAACACTTTCTTTTCAAGGCGGATTAAGCTGTATAAAAACACTTTTTTTCTGATTGTGTGCCTAACTTCTCTTTTAAGTATCTACCGAGATATTTTCGCAAAGTCATTAATTGTATAAAAGGCGTTATTTAATTAAATACAAGAGCAAAGTAGGGTGGTGAAAAAAAAAAGTTCTGGTCAAAAGAAATACGAAAGCGTCAGAAGCAGCACTTCTGAAGAGCTGTAATAATATAACGAAAAGAAAACTGAGGAAGAACGGAAGCCGCCTAAAAAAATTCGTTATTTAAAGCGGCTAACGAACTAATGCGTCCTCAACATTAAGATTCGCACAAAAAAATAAAAGACGGTGTTCTTTCGAAGCCAGCTTTCGATTTCGGTTTGTTCTGATATGTTCCAGGTCTATTACAAGTGCAGTGCGCGTTTCGAGAACAAATGCCTGCGGCGAGTAAGCACTTGAATTCCTTCTCTTTCCCTTGTTTTCTTTAATTAAAACGATACGAAAACAAAAGAAAAAATCCTTACGAAAAGAAGGGGGGACTAATTAGTAAAATGTCAGATTTAAAGAGAAGAAGCATCTTCAGGAGCATGTGTCAGGGGCAGATGCCCGGCAAAATATGCGGACTTCTTTTTACGCTTTGTAGCTTATTAAATAATTACTGGCATTGATTTTCTATTAACTTTTTGTGTCCGAGTCATAATTCTTTAATTTGTTAATTGGTAATCAAATCCCTGTCAAGAAAACTTTCTCTAGGTTTTCAAGGAGCTATAATTTTTGTTGCCTTAATTTGTTTTAAAGTAATTAAATCTTTTAAGTAAGAACGTTCGAGTGTGTTTTGGAAGGTGTTAGTGAAGTGGAAGAATTTATTTTTTCTGACCCCCCCCCCCCCCTCCTCCTTGCTTGCTCCTATTTTCACATCTTCCATTGCCAATAAATTAACACTCTATTATTGGCCTTTTTTTCATGCTATTATCACGCTTGGAATTAAGGAGAATAAAAGCGAGAAACGATCATGGAAAAAAAATATAACTTTTTTTTCTCTGATTCTCTAGATAATCTACGCTCATCTGAAGTAGAAAAATTATAAACAATAATTATTTTTAAAAAGTCATGTTAAATCAAATGATGATAATTAATCAAATGAGGATCACGTTCAATTTTCTTGAAATAAAGTCAAGTAAAAATTTAATTAGAAATTTACTAAGTGATCATTACCTATTATTGACCAAAACTCTATATATTTTTTATTAATTATTATATATTTTTTCTAACAATGAAAAGATTAGAAAACGACTTTCTATTTTATGTTATACTAAATGAATTAATTTAATTTAAAATATTTAAAATAATATAACATTTTAAGGTTGCAATTTTTTATTTAAATATATTTTATCGAACGTTAAACAAAAAAAAAAATGAATTTATAAAAATAATTGACTGCATTGCAAAAATATCATAAATAATACTTATAGCCAATTTTTATGAAAATCATCTAATTTGTATCCTTAGATTAATAGAGAGGAAGTATTGAAAGGCTTTAAAAGGTATTAAAAGAGAAATAACTTTAAAATTCCAAATTAACTAAATATTAATTCTATAAATGCTAACTTTACTCTATAAATTTTATTTCAAGATTAACTTTGTGAATGTGGATTGGGTATTATTTATCTTTGAGGATAAAATTAAATATGTTTCTGTTTAGTATCATATTGAATTATAAATTTCAATTTGAATATATTTTAATGCCAAAAACTTGATTATAAACAATTTAAAAAATAACGATAAAGTAATAGTAATAATAATAATACTTTTGTGAAGTACGGAGTGCGAAAATTTCAGTCTGCTAAATGAATGTATACTAGCAAATAGTTACTTTCTCTGAAAAATCATATATTCTGCTCTGCTCTATTAGGTTGAAAACTAAAGCTGAAAAACCTCAAAAGAATCTTCCAAAGAAACGCGTTACAGTTATAATGAAGCCTTAGCTATGAATATTCAGTAATGACCTAAGCAAATTTTCAGACTCTCTCGCTCTCTCTTTCATCTGTTTTAACTAAGATTCTTTTCCTGAGTCATCTTTAATTAGTATATTTCTCTATATCCCACGTTTCAAAAACACATAACTCCTGTTTAACAATACACCACTACAGAGGACTCCGTGACGCTTGAATAGGATTCGAAATCCCAGTCTTCAGAATTCTATCTCTAAGAGATAAGACCGCCATGTCGATCGCTTGCCGATAAGCACTCCCCGGAACATTGTTCACCGATATTGAGAAATACCTGATAATACATATTTATCGATATACAATCTGTGGCTATTATTTTCCTGGATGGACGATTAACATCTGAAGAGTACTTCATCATTGAACCAATGGTATTCATAAAGCAATCATACGGCAGCATTAGAAAAAATGAGTCTCAAAGGAGTTTTTGAATATGACCGCTTTATACTCATCTTACTTCGTCAAATCCTTTAAAAGTTATAGTGTGTTAAGATAGTTTTCGATCTCCACTTATCTAGTTTTTACTATGTACTATAAAAATTCTTTAAGAAAGATTAAAAGGCATTTGGCTATCCGTAAAAGGCTTAGTAAAATATTTTCACGTTGTTTTTTACGCATTTATTTTTCTTGCCTCCGGTGACCAAAGAAAGGATTGTTTGCGTAGGCTCTTATGTTGTTATCCTTAAAAAGTAGGTCAATTCATTTCTATAGAATATTTGATTGCAGAGTCAGTAGATTCCGTAAGACAATTCCGTATTCTTCTCCTTTTTATATTTTCATTAGCTAGAATTCTGAGAAAAATTTCGCGTCAGCACTTGCTATTAAGTCATTTAATCTGTTGTCTCATGCTTGTATTGTCTTTTCTTTTTTTACAAGTTTATAATATAATACTTATCACTGTAAAGATCTGGGCTAAAAATGTTTTGGTTCGCCGTAGTAAGTCTTAAAGTCGTAATTTCGGCGTATATTTTTATGTGCATTTTCTTCTTTATCTGCACGAAGTGGAGCATATTCATATTCCTTTTCTTAATGTATTAAAGCCATAAGAAAATGTACCATGACTGGCGACTACTTTTATCAAAATAATTTCTGCGAAATGAGCTCAATTTCACTAATACACATATATGAAAATGAATAAAAGGGGAAATGAATAAACAGATTTTTTAATAAATGTAAAATTCTACATAATCGACTCAGATTTAGCCATTTACTTTCTTTTTTGACAATTAAAGGTTAATTGTTTTCATTTTTAATGAACAAATGAGATAAAAAGGAATCAATCTACACTGTAAAAAATGACCAATGTTTCTTATTTTATGAAAATATGCTATAACCACGAACGAAAATATAATATAATCTTCTGAGTTATCCGAAATTTCAAATAGCATGTTCCATTGTCTTTTGAATCCCCAGAAACGAATACATTTTCAAAATTTAAAGAATAATTTATAAAAACAAATTATTTTTAGCTGCCCGAATTTTTCAGAAACGTTTCCGAAGGGATTTTATAGTGTATTAATTAGTGTCCTCAGCCTGGAATACCTGTTTTTCGAATGCTATCCATTCTGAAGTAAACATTTTCATGCTCAAAAAAAATGTTTATCAGTCAAACATGCAAAATTACCAGCGTTAACAATAACATTAAAATTAAGATTATTTCTTTACTCTTCCATGTATAAATTAACTTATGCGGCTGAAAACGTGCACTTGAGAATGGATGACATTCGAAAAACAGGTATTCCAGGCTGAGGACACTAATTAATACACTATAAAAACCCTTCGGAAACGTTTCTGAAAAATACGGTCAGCTAAAAATAATTTGTTTTTATAAATAATTCTTTAAATTTTGGAAATGTATTGGTTTTTGGGTATTCAAAAGACAATGGAACACGCTATTCGGAATTTCGGATAACTCAGAAGATTATATTATATTTCCGTTCGTGATTATAGTATATTTTCATAAAATAAGAAACATTGATCATTTTATACAGTGTATGTTGAAAACTGCATATATTCCATTAAAAACAAACATACGGCCTGCCCGCTATAAAATCAAATAAAAAAATTTAACATTTATTCTGGGAACTTCAGACTTAAAAATACTAATGTTAACGTTCAGATTTACTGTTTCCTTCTTTTATGATTATTTTTACAATTCCTGTTTTGTAAGATTTTAAATTTTTTTATTAATTTTACACTCAAAAATAAAATTTTAAAAGTTGATGTCAAAGAATATTAGGAAGAAAAAAAAATAATAATGCTTTAATATGATTCACAAAACAAATATTTTTTTTTAATTATTATCAAGCTGACAGGAGTAAAAACTCATCAGGCACATTACCAATAACTATTCCTTTGGAAAATTATTTTGATCCTGTGTAAAGAAGTTTAAGGAATTTCTCTTATTTTGAATTTTTTCGATATTATGTAACATTATTGTTTAAATCTAAATAAAACTATATTTTAGATTTGTGTTCATGTAGTTAAAAATGAATGTCTTTAGAAAAGCTGTGAAGGTCTGATTATAATATGCAAAATTGAACATTGTGTACCTTGAATATTTGAAAAGGATTGTGTAACATTAAAGTATTTAATCTAATAAAAAAGCAGATTTAACCAATAAAATGAATCTAAATTGATACATTTGTTACAGTTAATTCATTAAATTTCAACAAATGAAAAATAGTCATTTATAAATGTTCCTGATTAACAAATGATAAATAATAAAAATTCTTACTAAGTTGGCTTTAATAATTGTGTTTAAATATGTTAAATTTTGATATCCGGAAAATAAATATACGCAAATTCTTAGATATAAAAATATATATATATATATATATATATTTTTTTTTTTTTTTTTTTTTTTTTTTTTTTACCGTAGGAACATAATATTTAGTGTAAGCATTTTTGAAATTGAATGCAATTAATTATTTTAAGAATTTGTGTAAGAATTTACTTAAAACGAATAAATTGCAACACGTCCCAATTTCCTGTTCAAATTTCCTATAGAAACAGTTTTTTTTTTTTTTTTAAAATTAATATAAGGAAATCAGGTTTCCTATATTAATAATTAGCATACATATAATTTTTTATATGAGTACAACTTGTATAAAGCACTGTTGTTATCCAGTTCGCCCAGATGCCATTTTTGCTTTAATTTTTTTTTTTTTCAAGTACATTGCATTGCACACAAGGAAAGTAAAAGTCTTTTATTTCCTGTTTTATTTATTTATTTATTTATTTTTAAATATTTTCTTGTTTTATCAAGTTTCATAAGCGTCTAACAACAGAGGTGCCAAGCTCTCATTAATATTCCGTAATATGTAGGTTAATCTGACCCAGGTTTAACACGTTTCGCACCAGATTTTCTTTTTTTTTAAGAAATGAAATTAAATAAATTCCACGTAGAAACCTGAAATTAAATAAATAAAGATTCTTCCAATAATTTTTCTGGTTTGAAGCGTTGTTGAACTGGGTCAGATTAAACCACATATTACGGAAGATTAGTGGGAACTTGGCACCTCTGTCTAACAATCGTACATGAATCGTACAGTGTACCATAAGAGAGGCAACGTTAGATTCCAGCATAGGCTTTCCTGCGTATAAGGTCTAGGAGTTGTGAAACTAGTTTTACAGGTAAAAGAAAATAATGATAGTAGCTTGCCGAGGTTGTATCGGAAGATAGTTTGTACTACTCAAATCGATGCTTTTACGATTGATTTTTCATTTTCTAGAATATTTAGAAACAATTAAACCAATAAACATTTTAACTCATTAGATTTACTGTAAAATATTTGTAATTTATTGATAATTACATTAAATATATATATATATATATATATATATATATATATATAATATTTATTTATATGCATATAATAAAAGACCTTTTAGATCAGTACAGAAACGAATTTTAGACTTAAAAAAATAATGTTAACGTTCAGATTTAACTTTTCTTTCTTTTAGGATTAGTTTTACATTTAGTGTTTTGTAAAATTTTAAAATTTTTAATAATTTTACACTAACAAAATAATTTGAAAAGTTGTTGTGAAAGAATATTAGGGGAAACCTTAAAAAAATAATGCTTCAATATGATTCTACTAAGCACATTCTCAATATTATTCCTTTCGTAAAATATTTTGATACCGTGTAAAGAAATTTGATGAATTTCCCTTATTTTGAATGTTATTGGTATATTATCTATCATTATTGTTCAAGTCTAAATGAAACGATACTGTAGATTTGTGCTCCTATAGTTAAAAATGAATGTATTTGGCAACGTTACAAAGGTCTTATTATAATATGCTAAGTCGAACGTTATGTACCTTGAATACTTGAGAGGGATTGCGCAATTTAAAGTGTTTAATCTATTAAAACATCGGATTTAAGCAATAAAATTAGTCTAAATTGATAAATTTGTTACAGTTAATTCATGAAACTTCAACAAATAAAAAATAGTCATTTATAAATGTTCATGATTAAAAAATGATAAATAATAAAAAAGCTCTTACTAAGTAGGATTTAATAATTTTGTTTAAATATGTTAAATTTTGATATATTTAATATATTTGACGCAAAGTCTTAGCTATAAAAAGAAGAAAATTGATTTTTTTAAACGTAGAAACTTAATATTTAGTGTAAGCATTTTTGAAATTGAAGGCAAATAATTATTTTAAGAATGTGCTTAAAACGAACAAATTGCAACACTTCCCAATTTCGTGTTCAAATTTCTTATAGAAACAGTATTTTTATTATTATTATTATTATAAGGAAATCATGTTTCATATATTAATAATTAGCGGATATATCATTTTTTATATGAGTACAATTTTTTTTCAGCGCTATTGTTATTCAATTCGCATAAATGTTCTTTTTACATTCAATTTTTTTTTCTCAAATACATTGCATTGCACACAAACAAGGTAAAGTCTTTTATTTACTGTTTTATTGAAAAAAAAAATATTTTCTTGTTTTATCAAGTTTTATAAGCGTCTAACAATCGTACATGTTGAGTCAACCACTGTACCCTAAGAGAGGCACCGTTAGATTCCAGCGTAGGCTTTCCTGTGTATAACGTCTAAGAGTTGTGAAACTAGTTTTACAGGTAAAACAGAATAATGATAGATGAGTGCAGTGGTTTTATTTAAGAGATTGTTTGTGTTACTCAAATCGATGCTTTTACGATTGATTTTTCATTTTCTATAATATTTAGAAACAGTTAAACCAATAAATATTTTAATTCGTTAGATTTACTGTAAAATATTCTTAATTGATAGGATAATTGCATCAAAAATATATAAATATAATATGTATTTATATGTATATAATAAAAGACCTTTAAGAGCAGTACAGAAAACGAATTTTAGACTTAAAAAAATAATGTTAACGTTCAGATTTAACTTTTTCTTTCTTTTATGATTATTTTTACATTTACTCTTTTGTAAGATTTTAAATTTTTTAATAATTTTACACCGATAAAATAATTGGAAAGTTGATGTCAAAGAATATTAGACAAAACTTTAAAAAATAGTGCTTTAATATGATTCTACTAGGAACATTCTCAATAACTATTCCTTTGGGGAAATATTTGATTCCGTCTAAAGAAGTTTGATGAATTTTCCTTATTTTGAATTTTCTCGGTATTATCTATCATTATTGTTTAAGTCTAAATGAAACGATACTATTGATTTGTGTTCGTATAGTTAAAAATGAGTGTATTTGGCAACGTTACGAAGGTCTTATTATAATATGCAAAGTTGAACGTTATGTACCTTGAATAGATTGCGTAACTTTAAAGTATTTAATCTATTAAAACATCAGATATAACCAATAAAATTAGTCTAAAATGATACATTAATTACAGTTAATTCATGAAATTTCGACAAATTGAAAAATAGTCATTTAAAAATGTTCATGATCAGGGCTTCACAATTGCGGTCGCCCGGTCGCCACCAGCCACCAACTTTTTTTTATCTGGCGACTAAGTTTTTAATCTGACTTTTTTTGTTTTATTTATTTATTTATTTTTATTTATTTATTTATTTATTTTTACAAAAATTGAAGTAAAATATGAGCAGAAACGACATTTTGTCTAAAGTCAAGTTTAAAAAGCATTTTCTATTTCATGCACATAAAACGCCATTCTTTTCTGCTCTAGTCGGCTTGCATGTCACGTGATTAGAATGTAAGGAAAAGGGAGGGGGATTCAATAAGAAATATTGTTAATCCAACTTATGTGGCATCTAAAAATTGGATGCAATAAAAGACTTGCGCTTTTTTGTAAGTTTCAAATCAGATTTTTGTTTTCAGAATTAAAACTGATTAATCTATCACATTCATTTTAAAGAATAATAACATATAAATGATTATAAATAATTCATTCGAAGTAAATCTATAAAACTTAATTAAAATTTCAAAAATAATTCATTTTAATAAAAATATGTATTTTATAAATATTTCTTCCCCGCTTAAAATGCTTAGCGCTTCGCGTCTGTGAGCACCACACACGTTGAACATTAGTCTATCTTTGCGACAAGTATCTGGTTCTGAGTTGTTTCTCAATAATATTTTATAATTACATTGTTTGAATTATTACCTTCAACAAATGAAAATAAAAAATCATAGATTGCACTTCAGAAGGGTAAGGTATTATTATTATTATTATTATTATTTATTCTTAAATTCTTATCGTAGATTGTTGGATCAAAATAAACCTCAGCCTAACGCTGATTTCGATTATGTAATTCAGCGCGGGAAAATGTTTTTGTTTTCTTTTCTTTTTAGCAGTGTTGAATTCAGGGGGTGGCACGGGGGAAACATTCCCCTCCGGAGCATTCAAATACCCCCCCCCGGAAGATTTGAGACCTTATGCTTTTAATGGTTAAAAAGTGCAATTGCCCCCCGGAAATATATAACCCCCCCCCCCCCCCTCCCGAAACCACAGAAATCTCTCCGGCGGAAAAGTTTCTGAATTCAACAGTGCTTTTTGGTACAGAATATTACGTAATAACTCTCGAGTTATTTTACGAACATCACAATGTTGAATTAAATTTCTTGTAAGATGTCTAATTATAGATGCTGCAAAGTTACAAAATATTAAGAAATAAACTTGACATTATATTCACACACACACAAACAACAACAACAATAAAAAAAATAAACTTTTATTTTTAATTTGACAAAAGTAAGAGAGTTCATTAAATTTAAATTTTGAAATAATTAAATCAGAATTATTTGACTTTTTTAATTCGATAGGCTAAATAGGCAAAAAATCGTTTTCTGGCTTATTTTATAGATGCCCTCTCATCATATATAGATTTTGCAGCACTTAGCTATTTGGACATCTGAAGAATACGGCAATCAGCATTTCCCGAACATGTCGGTTAATTCCGAGTTTACAATACTTCCTTTATTAATTTTTTTTCACAAATGTATAATTTTATTAAGTTTTCTTAGAAAACTTTTATCTTTTTAAATTATGTACTATTCTAAACTATGTAACTAGTAATTCTAAAATATGTTTGTTATTATTTTTTCTCACTTAATTCTTGAACAAACGTTTGTGCTTTTTGAAAATCAATAACGAGGGGGGGGGGGGGGAGGGTAAAATTTTTTACTGGCGACTAGAATTTATACCTAGCGAACAGATTTTTTTCAAATTTGTAAAGCCCTGCTCATGATTAACAAACGATAAATAATTTTTTTAAAAGTTCTTACTAAGTAGGCTTTAATAATTGTTCAAATACAACATTTGCTAAATGGTACATACATTAAAATCGTGAACTTACAACCACAATTAAGCATCAACGTTTCATTTCGCTTCTGCGAACGTCATCAGGATGTTACAAACAAGTCGAAAATGTCAAAATGAGCATACACGTCAGAGTTCTGGAGAAAACATGATCGGAGAGTGCACAAACGTCATCAAGTTCCCATGGTAACCAAGTAGATCATACCACTGTAGTGAAAAGAGGGGTTGGAAGACAAAATGAGCAGATTGTATTAATGGATTATAACATATTATGCCAGATTTTATGAATGTTATAGGATAAATTATCGTTACATGTATACTGCCCCAGCTTAATAATCGTAAGGGACTCTAAAATTTTATTAACATAAGAATTCTTGCATGGAATTATGATTCTAGCCTCTTCAAAGTCAATTAATTAATTTAATTAATTAATCAAGCATTAATTTCAGAAAGATTAAAAGAGCACAAGAGAGATATTTCACAATCAAAACAGAGTACAGCTCTCGCAAGGTTTTATTTTTCGAATGAAGGTAGCAAAATTTCGTGTTCCCGTTTCCTATTGAAACAGTTTTTATATTATTAATGTAAGGAAATTAGGTTTCCTATATTAAAAATTAGCAGATATAACACATTTTACATGAGTACATTTTTTTTTTCAGCACTGCTGTTATTCAATTCACCTAAATATCATTTTTGCTTTTTTTTTTTCCAACTACATTGCAGTACACACAAGTAAGGTGAAAGACTTTTCTTTTTGTTTCCTGTTTTATTTAAAATATATGTATGTATTTTCTTGCTTTATCGAGTTTCATAAGCGTCTAGCAATCGTATTTGTTTAGTCAACCACTGTACCCTAAGAGAGGCACCGTTAGATTCCGGCGTAGGCTTTCCTGTGTATAAGGTCTAGGAGTTGTGAAACTAGTTTTACAGGTAAAACAGAATAATAATAGTAGCTTGGCGAGGTTGTATTGGAAGATAGTTTGTGCTACTCAAATCGGTTCTTTTATGATTGGTTTTTCATTTTCTAGAATATTTAAAAACAATTAAACCAATACACATTTTAAGCCATTAGATTTACTTCTGAGATGTACTGTAAAATATTCGTGATTGATCAAATTATTACATTATATATATAAATATATAATGTAATAAATTTCAAAACTTTATTACTTACCCATCATACGTAGTATAGGGTAAGTCTTGTAATCGTTTTGAAAATCGAAAAAAAAAAATTGACGGATTTACACGTTTCAGACACTGGAGATTCCGAATGAACTATTTTTAGAAATTTTTTTTTTGCCGTGTGTCTAAACGCTCTATCTCCCGAACAAATTGATATAGAGACTTGAAATTTGGTATGTAATAATGGGAAAAAGCTTATTAAATTTCAGTAACCTCGATTATCCGGAACTATTTTTTCCGGACTCTCGAAATATTCGTTCTGATAAAAGGTGTATAAAATTTTTCGAAATTGGTTATTTTAAGGAGTGAATATAAAAGACAATAAAAAAACATAAATTTTGCATAAAGAATGAAGTAGATCGGATAATCAGTTGCCAAGATATTTGTAATCCTATTTTCCACACTCTTCGATTTTTCATGACCCTGTATTTCATTCCAAATTTCAATTCAAAGATATATTTAAATTGGAAATGAGACGCTTAATCCGACGCAGTAAACTGTTAGTTAATAGGATTATCAATTTTGGAGTTAGAAGGATGTTTCTTTTACGCAATTCAGTAATAGAGCATTTAAAGTTTAGGACGTCATCAAGCCACGATTTTATTCGAATTGCAATGAATTTTAAAAATAGTTTACACATGTTTTATTTTCATATTTTACGTTATGCATATCCATGATGGGTAAGTATTAAGATGGCCCCCAACGACTAGTTTGAATACGTAATTGATATTTTTCATACAAAAATGCTTATTGGTACTGTTAGTGGACAATCTAAAAAATATATAATTAATGGAAAAATATATTACAGTTTCAATTAAAAAAATAAATAATTGTTTTTCACCTTTGTTCTATAACCTGGGAATTCCAGGTTAGACCCCCTAGTATATAGTAACTGAAAAACAATACACAAAATATGAAAATTTTGTCTTTCATAGAAATTTAGATATCGAAATCTAAATATGACGAAACAATACATTCTGAAATAAAATGCATTTAAATACTGGAAGAAGGCGTGGTAACACAGACAGTATATCATAAAAAGCGTTATATATTTTGATCTAATTATCGCATTTACATGTAATTTGCGTCATTTAATTCCATAAGCTTTGGAATATTCTTATAAGATGTACAAAATTTTTAGATGTGATATTTTTTTAGATTGTTTGCATTCTGAAACACCTTAAGTTTTTTTTTTTTTTTTTTTTTTTTCTTTTTTTTTCTTTTTTTTTTTTTTTTTTTTTTTCAAAAGTATTTTTGTAAAGTGGAATATTGGAATAGTACAATAGTTAAACACATTTTCAAGTATGAAACTTTTATAACCTTAATAATTATTTAAAATATTAAAATAAAATTGAAGCAGTGAGTAAAAAAAGTACCCGGGCATTGCATGTTTTTTATCTTTAGTGCTGTAAAACTAATTTTATAGGCACAGCAGAGTTATATATTATATTTATATACATACATAGTGGATATATATAGAAGGTATATTATATTTGGAAGATTACAAAAAAAAAACGGTTTATTTTTTACAGCGTAGACTGGCTGTTCCTCAGTGAAATATTAATTACTATAACTGAAACAAATTTCTTCTTGAATCACATCATATCGTTAGTCTATATAACCGTCTGAAGATTCTTGTTCACATTGAATTCTAAAAAACTATTCCTACTCAAGTTGAATAAAAATATAATATAACATTAACATAAACCCTAAAATATATCTATGTTGAAAATAATATTAGCTGCAACTGCTGTAGTTTTTGTCGTAAATTTTATAAAATATATTAGAATTGTCTATCGTCTATACACAATTTTTTGTCTGGTTTAATATTTAACTAGTTGACCCGCTCGACGTTGCCCGGGCCCGTGATAAAACCTTAATTAAACCCCAAATAAAAAATACTGATAGTTAGTGATAAAAGTGCTCGTAAGAAAACATTTAAAAAAAAGCTTTTGTTGTCCAAACACTTTAAAATTTTGATGTCTATAAATATAAAGGTTTTACAGTTCGTGTAAAAATTATGTCAGAAATATTGATATCTGGTTGTAAAATAAATATATTTTCTTACCGGGAAAACATCCTTTTCCAAATTCTATGGAAGGAGAGAACCCCTCTACCATTTCCCTTTCCATTCCTGCCTTAAAACAAAGTGAAAGCGCCTCCCTCCCTTTTCAATTCCCCCCTTCCACTTGCAATCCCCAACTCCCTTTTGTTCACCCCTCTCTGAAACAAAGCAGGTGGAAGAATGGATGCTCCCTCCAGGAAAAGGAAATAAGAATAGAATTTAGAAGAATTCAGAAGGAGTATTTCCTAGCGATAGGGTTTCAAGCGGTGTAGGACAACAGGCGAGCTATACTTTCCCCAGCGCTCTTGATTATTTTTAATTCTATTTCCTTCTTTGTTCACCATTCAAAAAAAGTTGAGGCATGCGCAGTAGGGTTGGGTCGAAAAAAACGAAATTTATATAATCGAAACACAATAGTGCGGGAAAGTTGGCATTGGTAATAAGGAATAAATTCGCAAAATATTACACCAATTGGATTATATCTTTTACCGCCACCGCTAGGAGGGAGAAGGGGGCAAAATTTCGAAAAATCGCAAAAAAAATGGTTTTTACAAAAAAATAAATTAAATTATCCAACAATAGCAATACAATTTCTAATAGAATGCAACAGCTACATTGAGATGATAGTAATGTTCTAGTAAAGTTTTATTATGGTGAAATCATTTCTATTACAGCTGCAGAGGTGTCCAAAATTTCGTAAAAACGGCAAAAATTACAATTTTTTTTTTTTTTTTAATTTTCACCATTTTTATTATATATCTAGAATTAAAGAAATTTACATTAAATCTAATAACAACTTATAAATGTCTAGTAATTTTGATCATGGGCGTAGTCAACCAAGGGCGAGAGGTGCCCGCCCCCCTCCTAAATTTGAGAGAAAGGGTCTTTTTGAAGGGATTTATGGGATTTTCCGGGAAATTTTAGGGATTGTTTTGTAGGAGGTGGGACAAAAGTGAAAAATTATGGGGAATTTATGTATGAGCCCCCCCCCTCCCCTCCCCCCTTACAAAAAATCACAATTTCTCAGAAAATCCCCAAAATACCTTCAAAAAGGCCTTTTCTCTCAAATTTAGGGGAGGGGGGTAGGGGGCCACTCACCTTTGGTTGGGAATGCCCATGATCAAAATTACTAGACATTTATAAGTTATTACTAGATATAACGTAAATTTATTTTATTGTAAACATATAATAAAATTTGGAAAGAAAGAAAAAAAGAAATTTTTGCCGTTTTTTTCCAAAATTTTAGCCGACTTTGCGGCGGTAATAGAAATGATTTCCCCATATTGAAATTTTATTGGAAAATTACTAACATACTGATGTAGCTGTTGCATTCTATTAGACATTTCATTACTATTGTTAAATAGTTTTTTTCTTTTTGAAAAAAACATTTTTTTTTTGCAATTTTTCAAAACTCTCCCCCCCCCCCCTCCCATTGCAGCGTTAAAAGATATTAACCATTTGGTGTAATATTTTGCGTATTTATTCCTTATTTCCAATGGCAACTTTCCCGCACTATTATGTTTCGATTATATAAATTTCGGTTTTTTTCGACCCACTCTAATGGGCAGTAAGGTCGAATTTGCACGGAAAAATTAAGACTTCTGCTTCTATCTTTAATATATCAAATAAAATAATACTTTTTCAAACTCAAATTAAATTGTTACTCGAGTGAATTCTGTAAAGTTCTTTGTTGAACAAAAAATTCTAATCTAGGAAAGTAATAAATGTTCCATTTAATAATTCCGTTAAATTATTTCACATTGATAGTTTCTGGGAAATTATAGTTTTCATACAGTACTTTGCCCGAAGTAACCGAACACTTTCGACTTTAGACATTTTAACGAAATCTAGAGAAGTATTTGATGAACTGTTCATGAACACGCAGGGTTTTTAATCAAATTTTATGATATTTTCAGAAAACTTGAAAAAAAATGTAAAAGAAACATTATACTGCATTTAGAAATGAATATAGTGAATACCTGATGATACGAGCATTTGTATGGAACAATGTTTTACTACGCATGCCCGAATGATAGCGCATTTCTTTCTTCCATTATTTAGTAGTCAGCTATACAGGGCAATTTATATAAAAATAGTAGTTGAATATCTCTAAAATTCAGGAAAATTTCAGTGATGTAGTGAGCGGCATTTTACTTCTTTTCTAAAAGTAACTTGATAATAAGGTATTAATTGTTTGTTAATTGTTGGTAATTAATATTGTTTATAAACTGCAATTTCTGTAATATAAAATAATGTATGAAATTAAATTTAATGAAATTTATGCATTTTTTCCCTTTTGTAAGTATACGGGTTTTCAAAACGTTAATAACTTCAACGCAACTAAGAGTAATTATTCAACGATTTGTGATGAAAACGGCAGTTAATGGAAAATCCCTTATCATCCCGTTATTTTTTAGAAAGTAGCTGAAACTTAGCTTCCTTACATCGCCGATATCTTTCTGAATTTTCACGATATTCAACTAGCCTTTTAAAATAAGTTGCCCTGTGCATTTGACTACTAAAGTAAAATATTAATAAGTTGGAAATTGTACGTCAAACTTGACAAATGAGGTGCGTTCGTACTGTTATTATTTCAGTGAAATGAATTATATCGTCTATTATTATGATATGATTAATTTCCGTCATAAAATAAGTACATTTTAAGTTGGCAACATTTTATCTTTTGTTGACATTTATTGAAAATTCCAATGGGAATCTTAAGCCTAGATTTGAAAATTTCAGAACTTGAAATCCATATTTAAACCCTTTTTTCCATTTAATACCCATTTCTCCAGATACATCTATCCAAAAAACTGTCCGTAAATTATATGATTGCTATAATTAAACAATTTTAGTATACAAATTCGGTTTTTAAATTCAGTAATGCGGAAATAATAGGACTCCATCTTAAATAGGGCGTAACCACCATGGCAACCTAAAATCATTACCTATCATGGGATGGATCCTATGATAGGATTTAATAGAATGGAGAAACCTTTTATTAATAACTTTTTAAGTTTTTATTCAATTTTCATAAAATTTAAAATGACTCGACAAAATTCGGCAACGATTTTATATATTAAATTTCAAACGATTCGGTTAGGTAGTTTTTGCGCTGTTATATGCGGACAGACGGACGTACAAGACGACGACTATAGGTGCTACGTATTTATATAACTACGAACGCATCTAAAAATGTGCTACCATTCGCGTATGCATAGTTAAAAAAATTTCATACAAATGCTCATATCTTGTCAAAATGTCAATACATTCATTTCTAATTGCAGTATCATGTTTATCCTGCACTTTATCAAATTTTCTGACAGTGCTGTGAAATTTTGTTGAAAACTCTGCATGATATAAACAACAACAACAACAACAAAAAAAAAAACCTTCAGAGATATTTTAAATTTTTAAAGAAAATATCTTCATAAGTATTATTCTTACACAAATGAATACAAATCTTGCACATGGCTTATAAAATCATTTGCTATATAGTTCCGAACATTTCAAGCTTTTTTATGATACAAAGTGATTGTAATAATTATATTTTATTCAATTTGTTGTTGGTCCCCCAATTGCTCTCGTGACTAATCTTCACTGAAAAATATGAGGTCAAACATTTGCAGCTCTGAAGTTCAAGAACAATTCGTCAAGTAGTTTTGTAGATATCCGATGTCTAAAATTGAAAGAATATGGTGTGTTTTGCAATATAGTGTATATGAATTTATGCTTACATTATAAAAACAGTCTATTACTCTGTTATTGGGTCAACTTCTCTAGTACAAGCAAGTTAAAATAACATCAATAGTTGTAAATTGTTTGTTTGATTAATTAACATTCCGTAATTTATTTACAAAAAAGTATTTTCATTGCAGTTTACATTCTAAACCAAAGCAATTATAATATGATATTTAAGCTCACTAGAAAGTATATATGTATTTCTATTACACTTCTTATATTCTATGTAGAATTTATATACAGGGTACAAACATAATCTTAAAGCAGCTTAATTCCTTTTTTTTTTCATAATTAATTACGCTTTCATTTGAATATTAATTAAATATCGTTAATAGAATTAAGATTTTACTTCAACATAGTAAAGAACCCAAATAATCCAGTGATAAGTGTACTCAGTTTCTACAAGATTGAAGGAGGATTACATTTGAATGTCGCATGTGGAGAAACCGAACAGGGCTTTTCAAAAAGATAATTTAACGAAAAGATATTTTAAATAAATTTATTGATTAAGTCATCCGGAAAAGCATTGATCCTCTGTAAAATATAAAAAAAAAATATTATTAACACAGAGAGAGATACTTTAAAATTTAAAAGGGAAATACATTGGAATCTCGATAACTCGGCATATCACGGGCATAAAAATACACCGAATTAAGAGGATATTAAGTTAACGAGGTTTTACATAATTTCACACATAAAAATTTATTTTAAATAATGGTTATGTACTGTGAATTTAAAATCATAAAATATTTATAATAATTAAGAATGTACTATTAAATATTCATTTAATGTAAATAGTTAAGGTACACCATTTAATAAACTGACTATTATTTATTCCTAGACCACGGGGAGGGGGCGGGGTATAATAATATCCTGTTTACACTATGATAATTAAGTCTCAACTTGAATTTTTTTGACGCGGACGACCCGGATTCAAAAGCTTCGACTCGAGCATGCTTCTAAAACGTTCTTAACTTTGAGATATTTTCTTAACTATGAGTTGAGGGAAACTCTGCCTTCTGAACTATTTTTCTTATTTGAAATTAGTCTTAAATTTAGAGTTGAGTTCTACAAATAACTAATCGGATTTTTCGAATCATCCTTTTAATGTTTTATTTGCATTTGAACATTTGAAGGGTTTCGCTTTGAGACCTAAAATCTCTCAGGCTGTTGTCTCGTATGATCCATACTTTTGTTTACAGAAAAACAAACGTACAGGACTTCGACAAATTGCATAAATCTTCTTCTTGAAGAGGACGGGATAGACACAAGGAAATAAAAACACTGATGAATTACAGCCCGTCCTCCACAAAGATTGTGCAACGGAGTTGCCGGGAGTCGAACCCGCCGCTATTCCTACACTCTTAAATGATTAGCGGAGTGATGTCTTAACCACTTGGCAACGGAGGACCCATGTTTTATTTATTTAACATGCCGTAAAGAATGAAAACAATAATAAACTATGTGTAGTCAGAAGTTGTTACAAATTTAACAATATATGGGTGAGTATGCCTAGACATATGTATAGCTAAGTTAAGATGCCTGGTTCAAAAACGTTAAGCTAAGTGACTTCTTAACTACCATAGTGTGAATACGATATAACAGGCAAGAAATAAGCTGGGAAATTTTTTCTCGAATAAAACATAAGTAAATTGAATAAAATAGAAAAATAAGTTGTATTATGGGAGCATGTGATGAATTTTAATAGAAAATTACTGAAGAATTAAAAACCCATTTCTAAAGTTTAAGTGTGATAGAATAGTTGACATTGTAGCCTACCTAAGCCAGTTTCTGATAAAACGTGTCGAATTTCTTACTTAACGTTGTACCAACTATGTGAATAATAAATGTCGAGCTACCGAGGTAGTCGAATTACTCAAATGTGTTGGCGCGGTTCTACTGTCTATATAAAAATAGGGAAAGAAAAAATGCATAGTAAAAAATATAATAAACTTCAACGTTAGCACCTTTTACTTCTTAAGTTACAAAGTATTTCTTTAATCTAGTATGAATAATAAATGCGTTTCAGAAAATTTTTCTTCAAACCTTCAGAAAACTTTTCAATTAATCGAATCATTTTATCATCCAATTAGCTGAAGTCAAAAACAAAAGATCCCACAGGCTAACTTCCTTTTCAGTACGAAACAAAACGGCATGCGGAATTCCTCCACAACACCTTCTTACTCCCACCCACCGTAAACATCGTCTCTTTTATCAGTTTTTGATCTTCACCTCCACCCTTCTTTATAAATTATCCTCGCGATTGCAGTCCCCCTGAAGCCAAAACTGGTTTTCATCTAAACCTCTCAAAACCCCTAAGGTATGAGAAAATAGAAAAATTCTCGAAACAATGAATTTGTCTTGATGGAGAAAACTCTGTACCATTGTAGCGCACTCCTGAAAATAGCATAAAAAAGCTCTTCTCCCGCCTTTTCCCGAACCTCCTCGGGATAAACATAGTCAGGTTGGTGTCACAACCGATCCAATTAAGCGGAAAGGCAACCGCAAAAACTTCGAGGTCAGGCTTAGGTTTAATTGAAAAGAATTGTTCCTTCAGTTGTGAGTACCCCCTCTTTAATCCAGCGAGGTGTCAGCCAATAGCCTTAAGACAAACGATGTCGAAATCGTTCTACGGCTTAGGCTTAACGCGTCCATATTGTCCCATTTCGATCTCCTTAAGATTAGAGGGGGTCTTCATCGATGATGGGACGTGATAAATAAAAGGGCATCTCTGGATGACAGAGATATCAACTCGGATGACCTGTTAATGCCGGATGAGAGTAGATCTAGATGACGCCATTTTTGTCCAGTTGACTGAATTTATGCGATATAAAATTAGATAAGGAAAGTGAAAATATTTTGAATGGATTTTCTTTCATTTAGAGCAGAGAGTTTCAACTGGTGTGTCATGAAAGGATATCAGGCATTCCGAAAAATTATTCATTCATTTTCTATTCAAATTTTACGACGTAATAAATTTATATATGTATGTTAATGCGATATACTTAAACTACGTGATTTAATATGGGATTAAATTTAGTTTAAAATAGGTGGATTTAACTTTGTGCCGTTATATTAAAATAAATCCATTCTATCTTAGTCGCGTGCGGAGACGTAAGCATACCTACATGGCTTAAGCTTTTGGATCAGTTTTTATTCTTTTAAAGGATCAAGGTCCATAAGCCGTGTTTTTGGCCTATGAAATAAGACTAAAATTCGATTTTGTTATACTGACTTAATTATTTCACTTTTCAATATTAGAAGGTTTATCCTGTACGATTTCAACAATATTTTTTGCAGTTTGTTCGGATTTATATAACTTACATAAGCTCAAAGTTCGTATGATTCATAGTTTTTGGTGAAAATACGCAATTTCTTCTAATTTTACTTCAATTTTTAATATATTTTGTAATATTTTACTATGAGCGCAGCTTTGCAACACTTTTATTTTTACATATATTGTATATTTTGATGTATTTTATAATATATGTAAAAAAGAAAGTGTTGCACGATTGCGCTCATGTAAATAATTGAGGTGAAATTAGGATAAATTGCGTAATTTTCATCAAAAACTACGAGTAATACGAACTTTGAGCCTGAGTAAGTCATATAAATCCGAACAAAATGCAAAAATTATTGCTGAAATCGTACAGGATAAACCTTCTAATATTAAAAAAATTAAATAATTAAGTCAGTATAACAAAATCGAATTTTAGCTTATTTCATGGGCCAAAAAACGGCTTATGGACCCTGATCCTTTGGCACTTGGTGATGGAGCTTTAGGGACTCCGAAACAGCTGGTTGCCATTTTGTATATTTTTATTTGTGCTATTTTTACGTTAATAATTTATTTTAATATTTTAATTAAATTTAGTATGATAAAGTAGAATTTTGTGTAGGTTTATTTCAGTGTTTGAATATTCTTAATAATAATATGCTGAATAAATACCTTCAGGTACAGTTCACGTTTTTTAAGAAAAAAACTATTAACCTGAGCAATATAGAGTTAGAAATTCTGAAGAAATATTTGTGTAAAACTAATAAACTTTTTCCAGTGCAAATTGGATAAAAAAAAAACATTTCAATAAATTTTTAAAACTTTAAAACTATTGTACGCAAAATTTGAAAAAACTCGTCCTTGGTCCTTTCTTTTTGGTAATAAAATTTACGCGTACGCCTTTCTCAATTTCGGTCTTGTCAAGAATATTCTAAAAATGCGATTCAAACTCCGATATCTCACTTCACATGAAATTTATACATTATTAAGGTGAACTTCAAGATGTTTACTGTAGAATATGATGTGCATTAACGTTATCGTTCATTTACAGGGACACACAAAAATTTCGGTTACAGTAGTGTGCCTATGAGCGATAAAAGTTAGAGGTGCATTTTCAGATGTGGTATGCGTTTTCATGCTTGACTAAATTTTTGTATACTACGTGTTGTGTATAAATCCTATATAAAATACACAGTGCTACACAAAATAATGTTTACTTAAGCATTACTGTGTATGCGAGGTGTGTTTTTAAATTCAGCTATGCATTTACCAGCTGAACTATGATCAGTATATACTGAGATATTTTTGTACTCTATAGATAAATTCATATACCGGGAAGATATGCAAAGAACTGGAAACATTGCCGTCTATGGATTTAAGAAATTACATTTTCAATTGTGTTGGGCGTTTTTTTTTTCCTGAAGTAAATTTTAGTTTAATATGAGGAGTGTATAAAAATATGTAAATAATATACAGAGCTATACAAAATTATTCAAGTGCATTTTCGTCTTTTGGTAGAACTTGCTGAAAAATGAACTTTTGACTGTGTTACGCGTTTTGTAATTAAGCCGAATTTTAGCACACTATGTTATGTATATACAGATTTATAGATCATATACAGGGATGCACAAAAGAATTCGAGAACCTTTCCGTCTACAGACAATAATTGTTGAAATCTAGTTTCATCTTTTTAAACGTGGTCGTTGTAGTATTCTGGAAGTGTTGGAAAGTATTTCATAATCTATGCTTGACACATGATTTTCTTTATTTAAAACTTTACAACCGCTAAGCGTTAAAAAGAAAAACCTTACCGCAAAAAAATAATATTTGCGTCTTTAATTGACAGAACAATAGGTGAAGATTGTAGGTATGATAATTTTAACTGTGCAAAAAAAGTTATCTACCCTATATATATAAAATCCTAATGAAACGAATTTGTGAAACGAATTTATGAAACGATTTTATGAAACGACTGGTTAAACGATTGATTATGTTTCAGGGCTATTTTTAATAAAATATTAAACGCTTGATAGTGAAATTAATACCAATTGTCCATAAAAATCCGCGGATGTCAAAACTGGTAACAGAATTTTGAAATTGGAATTAGTTTTCGAGATATTAATTTTTTTTCTAATTTTAAATGACATTTCTGTAATGATGGCAACTAATTACTCAGTTTTTTTGTGACAAAAAAGGAAAAAAAAAATGAAAAGGATCCCGATAGGGATTATTGATTTCTTTTTATTTGAATCTACTTTGAATCTACTTTGAATCTATATTCTTTTTACTTTGAATTTATCTTTTATTTCTATCATTAATGAAAACAAGATTGTGATTAAATTATGTTTTTCAGGAAAATTTGAAAAAAAAAATCACATTTCTATCGTCAGGATTCAATCGTCTGTCAGCATTTAATTTAATTTATTCGCTGCTTTTCCAGTATATGTAGCCTTGACGAAATAGGGAAAATAGCCTTGACGGAAAAGGAAATTTGGCAACATACTTTCTGTCAACTTATTCACTTTGTCATTTCGTATACAGAAGCATTTTTTCAATATTTATACAATTTGTTTAGCGTAAAATGTCATTTATCCTATTTTATATATAATCAGAAGTAATTTGTATAGAAAAAACAATAATAATATACGTATAATTAAAATACGCATATAAACAAAAAAAATCGTCGAATTTGTTTCCATGGCTGTTTATGTCATTTGGCACCAAATCTCACTTTCTGATGCCCGAATTGCGCCAAGCTTTTTAAAAAAGCGTCAAGACCCCTATAATAGAAAAGCACCAAAAGTTCATTGGGTTTGTTTTCATAACTTTTGGTAACAAATCTATGTATATTAACGAATCTATCCCTTTTTGAAGCTCGAATTACGCCAAACCAAAGCAAAGGAGCCTATACTGGAAAAGTACTCGATTTTCTTATGGACAATATTCAAGTGACATAACATGGTGTAAAAGTATCACGGATAGCAAATTTGTTTAAATATCTCATCAATTGATGCCAAATAAATGCAGGCATGCATGCACAAAATATTTAATTAATTTTGTATGATAAATAATTATTAGGAAATTCGTATATACATATTAATTAAAATAAATAATTTACATATTTAAAATAACATGAAAATATGCATGATGGTGCACTAAAATAGAGAGAAAATTAAAATCTGTTACTGAAAATATCTATAACATAGTACTTTTCAATACCATGGTTCTTAATGTTATTCACAAGCAGATGGAATTTTTCTCATCCTTAAACGCAAAGGAAGAATAGAATACAGATCGTTGTTATAAAAGTCCGAGAGGTAGCCACAATTTAAACCTAACCATTTTATACAAGCTGGTTTTCAAGTTATAATTGATTTTACTTATCAATCCCGAAAACAGTCGTCAGTTGTTGTAACAGCTGTGTATGAGGACATGATAATCAAAAAAAGCCCCATTAAAACGTTAAAAGCATGGCAACCCAATTACAGATTGACCAATATTTTAAAAACAAAGCACGCTGTCATGTTTTTAGAGGCCTCGAAGTCTGAGTGGGGGTTGGCGAGCGTAGCTCGCAGGGGGTAGGCCCCCTAGTATGTCTATAAATGATTTTTTTTTTTTCTACGGTGCGCGCAATTTGCAAAAACACAGTTTTCTGAAAAGCAGATGAAAAGTTTAAAAATTAATTGGAGTCTGTGTTAAAGTACACATATCAATTTTAAATAGACCTTGTTCTAATTTGAATATTTTTATGTGATTAGTTTTTTGGTTTTGAACTATATATATACATATGAGGGGGTCGGGACAAGAAAGTGACAAACCACATTTTTGGTGAAATAAATCTAACACTAATATGTTGCTTAATATTGTAAATTATAATATCCTACATGTAATTTGTTTCTAATGTCACTTGGTGGAAGCCTATGCCCCAGGTTTCGTTTTTGGCCCTTACGTTTATGCCCCCAATGAAGATAGCTAATTTACAAAGAACGTAATAGTAATATCATTAAAGTAATGCCATATTGTTACTCAGAATATCAAATGTTACTGAGACATTGGCGAAAAATCTTTATGTTATATATCTTGATTTGAGTATTTGATCAAATTTTCCTAAATTTGCCAAGTACCTAAAATTAGTTATTGATATTTTAGTTACATTATATAAATTTGTTAAAAAATCACAAAGCATTTATTTTTTTTAAATTAATTAATTAATTTATTTATTTTTCCCCACTACTACATTGTTCAATATCATGCTATACTTTTCTTTATAATACCTTAATTCCTTAATTTTCCTTACTTATATATAAACAATAAAAAAAGAAAAAAAAAAGAAAACAAGCGGGAAAAATTCTACCTTACGACAGAATATAGATTGGCCACCCACGGCTGTTATCGTTGAGATTTTTTCAGCCAAGTCTAACTCGTCCAAAAAAAAAAAAGTGTTTGTTAGCATAAGCCAGCTTCTCCACTTTAGAATTTAGTTAGCGCTCTAAGATTTTTTGTGAGGCTGGCGGAACATATTAGGCACGAACACACCAAGTTTTAAAAAGATTCGGTGACTAGAAGTATTTTTAATAAATATAATAGTAAAAAGATGTGGCTCCAATGGGCTGAGACGTGGCGAGGTAGTTGTTGTTTACAAATGTGCTAGCTTAATGACACCCTTTAAACTGTTTTTAATGATTCAAGGCATTTTAGCACTTAATAGATAACCTAAAAAAGGTAATGAAAAGTTCTATGATAGCAGCTTTTATGATGGATACAGCTAAGAGAAGTTGTTTAACAAATGATGAGTTAGCATTAATTGACGGGATCTTGGAAAGCGGTGGGGAGAAGGGAGGGAGAGCTATACAAAACACAAGTGCTCTACGAGACCCGATTTAAAATAAATCCTCACTTGCAATTGAGAGATGGGACTTTAAAAGGGATCCCCCTTTTCGCCCCTCTGACGGTCTCCCCAAGAGAGATACGTAAAAACCGAGAGCGCCAAAAGAAGCGGGTGGGGGGGGGATACCTTTAGGCGGTTTACAGCTAATTTTGCTGAAATGTTGGAGCTGTCCGGCCCATAGGAACAGCGAAAAATGGGAAAAACTAAAATAAATATGAGAAATTGAAAAAAATAAATAAGAAAAGTGCTCCTGACAGGAGACGGGAGAGAAGGAGGGGGAGAGTAGAACCAGACAAAAGTGCTTGATGAGATCAAACTTTTGATATGGTACATGACGGGGTTTGAACACCTTGAATGTCTTCCCCGTGCGGGGGTGGGGGGGGAACTCCGGTCCTATGGGAGATAGGGCCTCGGGACCCTCTTAGGAATGTCGGCCTCGACGATTTTAACTTCGTTGGAACCTTTAGCCTACGTACTCTGTGGGGCTTAAAGGGGCTGAGAAAGATGGGAAAAACTAAAATTTAAAAAGAGTTGAAACAGAAAACTATGTTTCTTAAGGGAGGGGGAGTGAGAGGCGGAGAGTAGGACCAGACCATAGTGCTTGACGAGATCTATCTATTGATATGTTACATGAAGGGGTTTACATGGGGTTTACATTTGGAGGAAGCACCAAAAAGGTGTTACTGAACCTTTCCCATGATTATGCCAAGGTTGCAGTTATGATTTCGCCAAGATCATCGCAAAGTGTATATAGACATCCTATATACGCATATATATATTCCAAACACTCCTATGTGTGCCATATACGTCATTATACACATATTATTTATGTTTTATATGTCGTATATACATCATATACACATGTCATTTATATACATCATACATGGCTATAACGTGGCCACATACGTACAGAAATGTGTTATATATCATTATAATGTCATACATGCTTTATAATTTGGCGATAAATCTTGGTCGCTTGGCAGTTCATCCTTGGAAGCCGCTATAACACGAAAGTACCAAATTTACAATATATTAATGAAAACAGAAATATTTCATGCTTGGTGGCTGCTATAACACGAAAGTACCAAATTTCTTTTTTATTTTTCATATCTGATAATTTGCATGTATCCTTTTTTGTAATTTTCACATTTTTGTAACGATTTTATGCATTTCTATTGCCTATTCAAAGAAAAATCCTTCTAAAGTTACAGAATTTCGTTAAAAACGGTTAAAATAGTAAAATGTGATCATCGTTTGGTCCATTCTCGACCGAAAGCAACAACCGTTATCATTATCTTTTTACGCGTGAAGGTTTCGTTATGGTACTTCATTGTGAAGTTTGGTAATTTTTGAAATTCATTATTTGAAAAACGGCATAATAATTCGATTTAAAATTTATATCAAGAAAAAAACAATTTTTTTCCTTTCTAACGCAGTTTGTCTAACAATTTTGTGACAAATACTTTTTGAGCTATTAATTTTTTTAGTAACTTCAAATGTGTCATGATTAACCTGTGGCAACGATGGATTGCTGTGACTTTTCATAAACATGAAAAATGATAGAGATTGAAAGAATAAGCCTCCCTGTGGGTGGCTAAAAAATTCGTTGTGACAAAAAAATGAATAAAATTAAATAGACTTAAAGAAGCTCACAAACAAAATATGTGAAAAAATAATTAGTTAAAAATAAAATTGTACCGAGAGACTTGTATATATAATTAATTTAAATCAATGTGCAATTATCAGACAGTTTAAGTAATACATCTTACTGCCAGAGGAAACATTTAAAAAGACTGATCACAATACTGACTGATCACAATATTCTAATTTAAAAACCCTCTTTTATTGTACAGATCATTGAATTGTTTCACATAAGAAATAAAAATTCCAAAGAACCTCAGAGGCCTTTATTCAAATAGTACAGTCATGACCAGAAATGGCATACATTGACTTTGTATTTCAGAGTAACCTCACTGGTGAAATATGACGTCATAAGTTATCCGGGGGATGAGTGAATTAAATTCCAGCCGACCGCATCTATGACGATGGCTGCAAAAGTGTGGATGGGCCAATGATGACTTGGGTCAAGATATTGCTCCCTCTGTTCCTAATAAGAACAAATGGATTCGAAAGAAGGTTGTCAATGACCAAGACGAGAAAGTTCTTTTATATGAGCGTTAATTCCTGTTATTTCAATTCTCTATAGATAAAAGTAATATCGGAAGCCATAAAGGACGTCATGATAGAAAAATGAAAACAAGAAATCAATCTCAAGCAATCATTCTCTTAAAGAAAGATTTATTACATAAAAATCTGCCATAATATACTAAAATAAATCTTTAGCAGAAAATATACTTTCAAGTATTATTTTTATATCTTTAATTTTTATATACTCAATATTTATCACTATTATTGTTGCTGTTGTCAAAAGTTGTAGTTTTAAAAGAATTAAAATGAACTTTTAACCGATTCTATGTCATTATTTATAAATTAAAAATAATTTTTTTTAAATACATATGTAAGAATAGGCATTTTACTTATCAGAAATTTTATACCAGAATTTTAGAAATAAATCTTCTACAAGTCGTAGGAGCTAAAGCCATACATTTATTTTATTTTATTTATTTATTTATTTATATTTACATTTTTTTTTTTTTTTTTTTTTTTTTTTTTGTTACAATATAACAGACTATATATATTTTTTAAATATATATCTAATTAATGAATACAAAAAAAAAAAAAAAAAAAAAGAAAAGAAAAGAAAGAAAGAAAAAGAAAAAGAAAGAAAAAAATAGATAAAAATCGAGTATTTAAGAGGTTATTTCACTCAGGCAAAAGCACCCGATCGCTAATGTTAATCCTGTGGAGGAAATAATTTATGATATCTCGTTCGCATTTCAATATTTTTAAATGATTTTTTGCATTGGATAACTGAGGTCAATCTCTATGCACACTCCTTTGTACTTTTTCGATTTTGATTACAAGTTTTTTTTAATTAAGATACCACAAAGGAGCGTGCATAGAGATTGACCTCAGCTATCCAATGTAAAAATAAATAAATAAATAAATAAATAAATAAATATATTGAAATGCAAAGAAGATATCGTAAATTATTTCCTCCATTAGCGAGCTGGTGTTTTCACCTGAGTGAAGTAGCCTCTTAAGTTTAAGTTTAAAGAAAAAGAGACAACTCAGGTTTTTTCACATATCATCAAAATATATTTAGACCGTTTCAGATTGAAGGAGCAAAAGACTCCGTAGTCTGGTAACTCGGCTATAAATTCATTAGGAATTTTATACACAATTTTATAGAAATTTTTAGTAAGATGGTTAATTAATTTCTTAAGGAGGTAGTACGAAGATCTCTAAGAATTGTAGTATTTCTTAAGTATTGATTAGCATTACCATTTCTTATTCTTCTTAAATTTTTATTATGCGTTTTCAAAAAAAAAAAAAAAAAAAAAAAAAAAAAAAAAAAAAAATATCAAGGTCTGTTTTACTACTAAACCCCAGATTAGAGGCATAACTTAAATTAGGCGTAATTTAAGTTATGGCTCTAACTGAATTCAAACTCAATTCAATTATACCTCTAACTCTGCAGTTATGCCTCTAACTTCTCTTTAATTACTAATTAAAAACAACATAAATGTCCGAAAAACATATACATACCATTTCATAAAATATTTTACTGAAGGTGTTTTGACTCAATATATAAAACTGTATTTTACATATACAGTATGTTGTATATGTAAAATATGTATATGTAAAATTCAGTTTTGGTTAGGTTGTATATGTAAAATACAGTTTTATATATTGAGTCAAAACACCTTCAGTAAAATATTTTATGAAATGGTATGTATATGTTTTTAGGACATTTATGTTGTTTTTAATTAGGTTATATATGTAAAATACAGTTTTGTATAGTCAATTTTGTATAGTTTTGTGAAGTCAAAACACCTTCAGTAAAATATTTTAATATGAAATGGTATGTATATGTTTTTAGGACATTTATGTTGTTTTCAATTAGTATTTGTAGTACAAGGTGAATATAGATTCAAAGAGTATGTTTTATCATAACTCAAGTTTTTGATTACTTTCTCTTTAATTTATTAGGCTTAGAACAGGCTTAAGTAAGAATGGAAAGAACGCAAGCATTGTATTCGAGAAGATTATTTTTGATAAAAAGAGTTTGCTACTTTACTTACTATAGTTATACTTACCATAATATAATATAGTTTACTTACTATATTTATTATACTATAGTTTACTTACTATATTTACTATGCTATAGTTTACTTACTATATTTACTATGCTATAGTTTACTTACTATATTTACTATACTATAGTTTACTTACTATATTTACTATACTGTAGTTTACATATACTATAGAGTTAACTTAATATACTAATTGATGTGAAAGAGATTTAGAGAAACCAGCGACTTCACACCTGATAGTGAGGATATGCTGACTGTTAGGATGTGCTTTTTCCAGGTAGATCTTCTATCAATGTTAACCCCCCCCCCTCCCCCCCCCCCACACACACACACATACACACACACAAACACCACAGTCCCAGTGATTTATCGAGAAAGTTAGAGATTATCTGTGATAACATTGCAAAAGTTTCTGGACAGAACAAGGGTATAATGTGATAGCTTGATAATCATTGAGCTAGTCATGCGACATTAGAAACTTCAGCGTTACCTTGTATTGTTCGTATAATTACAGTTGTTTCTAGCTAATTGCTTTAGACTGGGCTTCGAGTTTCCGATATCCTTTGCGGGCTGCTTATTGCATTGCACTACTTTCATGCATTTTGTAACGCAAATCGAGATTAGTGGATCAAAATTATCAGATATTCGACGAAAAAGTATATAATTTAAGTCTGCATATCTGTCAGTTCTCCGTTTCTTTTTTTCCCTGTCAGTGCTACGGGGTTGTTTTACTTCCATTTTCTACGGGCATCTCTCGAAGAAATTGAGTTTATAGAAATTCGTTTTTTTTTTTTTTTTTTTTTTTGCAAGTAAATTGCTTAAACCTGGTCGCTTTTTATTGCCATTTATAATTTTCATTACAAATAAATTTAAATATTTCATTTGGGGTTAAATACTCAAAGCATGATAAACAAAACAAAACAAACAAAAAAAAAAAAAAAAAAAAAGGAAAAAAGAAAAGAAAAAGAAAAAAGAAAAGAAAAAGAAAAAAGAAAGAAGAAGAAGAAGAAGAAAACCCCTCAATAAACTGGAATTTTTTTAATGCTATTTGATATTTTCAAAAAGTTTTTAAACAAGGACAAAAAAGGGTTTTTCTAATTTATGCATTTTGAGATAAAAGTTTTATTTTGATTTATTAGGAACGTAGATATTAATATTATAAAACAGACCTTTTCACCTTTGACTTCTTTTTCTTTCTAATGTGTTTTCTCCCCAATAATAATCCATATATGGTTTGAGTACACGTTTATGTTTTAAACGAAACACTATTTCTGTCAATCATTACCTTTACATCTTACTTTATTATCATTATAAATATTATTATTACTCTTACAATATTGTGAAATGCAGAAATTAAATAAATAGGTATAAAAATCACTGAGATTTATTACATATACTTAAAGTGGGTAAAATTTTCTCTCAAAATATTTAAATAGAAGATGATAGAATGTATTTCTGCTGCTATAATACCTGATTTTAATGATGAATATTTATTCTTGAATAATTTTTGCGAATCATGTATTCCATTCATTTCGGTATTTCAAAATTGGTTGTCATGGAAACAATTTACGTTAAATTAATTCACTTCATTATAAAAATAGTTCCTGCATAACATTTTTATTTCTTTTTACTTCTAATTTCACGTATTATGTGGCTACATAATGACGACATCGTTAAGCTTCTGATCTTGCTTATCTTTTAAATTGTCTCAAACAAATTTATTTGACAATCGAATAAAATTAAGAAAAATCCTGTTGCGCATTTATCAATCTATCGCCCGAAAACAGGAAATTTACATTCATCCCTTTTATTTTCCCATAAGAAAAATTCTCAAAGAAAAATATCAAAAACCCAAATGAACAAAATAAAACGTCGTTCGACGTTTTTGAAATGAAATTGGTTTTAAATTAAGAACTACTCATATTCAAACACAAACACTTTTCCCCCTCAAACAATGAGAGTGATAAAATTTTATTTCCGGCTTATTGTTCTCATTTTAATTGAACCTCTTGTATTTGGCAAGAAAAGAATATTGATTTCAAGGGAAATTTTCTGTTCACTTTGGAAAGCAAAACAAATAATTGCGCGTGAAAATCAAAAAATTCTACCTAGTGATAGTTTGCAGTGTTTCCTCTAATGACACTCCAAACCGCTGAGTAATTAAAAATAAACAAACGAGTGAAATGACAACTGTTGGAAGAAGATTTGGGGGAGAGGGGAGGGGGGGTTCTATCCATTGTTCCCTCCACAGCAGTAGAAACAGCTCTTTCGAGTGTTTGTCTCCCCCCTTCGTCTCAGTTTTTGCATCTCCGGGAAAATTGTCGAAAAGGAGCGTATTAATTGCTCTAATTGCGTTACAATCACTCTTCTAATTGAAACACCAATTAAGCGCAAATTATACTGCAATATTTCTAGGCATATCCAGGTGCTCCGGACAGTCGCAAACATACGGCATGGGTGTCTTCCCCCCCTTCTCATTAAAACGGTGGGCTATACTCCCTTTTTCTCAAAGAATTAATTAGGAAGCTTTATTATTAATGAAGATCGTGCCAAAAAGTGCGGACGTGGGTCTTTTCTTACGGTGCAAGAAAAGTACACTCCAGACCTTCGAGTGTGCGTCGGCCTTTAATTAAATGTAGATTTTAATTACTCTATCCAAATCGCGAAGATCGTTTCTTCTTCACAATTTTCTAATTCAGTTTGTGAGCCTGTGCACGTACTCGCCAGTTTTAATATGATTAGTACAAACAACAGCTCCGTTTTTTTTCTTTTAGCCCGCGTCCCAGAGACCAGCAATTGATAGAAATTGAATTTTAAGGTGTTTCAGGAAGGCTGACATCAATTAAAACACATCCACTTGGGCTACCTGTTGAAAAGGGAAGAAGAGAACCTAAAAATTTTTCTTAACATCGCTTTCTTGTTATAAATAATGTCTTACATAGAACGCGTTTTAAGTGGTTTTCACAGATCCTCCGAAACTTGGAACATCTTTTATAGACAGTCTTTTCTTTTGTGACTTATTTAAAGGGCACAACAAACTCAAAACTTGATTTTTCGACCTAAAAGTTCTTCGATGTTTGTCTAATTAAGCTGATGAAGCACTCAGAATTTTTCTAGGGTTAGTGGACAAATAAGATGGCCGTAGAATGTTTCAAAGCCGAAACTTATTAAATTAAAATTAGACTCTTAAAACAACTTATGAACAAAAGTTGCTTGTTTCCTTTGAAAGTGCTAAAATGTTTACATACATAGATTCATAATGACCGTAAGCCTTGAATCCTTTTAAGGTCATTAATTTGCAAGTTACTAATTTTTTCTTCCAAATGCTGGTAATTCCAATAAGCAAATTATAAAGTATCTCTTTATAATAACCTTTTTCTTTCACGAATAGGGTAATTGAAATAAAAGTTTTATAAAACTTTAAAAAAAAAAAAAAATTGGCATGTTATACGTGTTGAAAAGCAAATATTTTAAAGTTACCTTTCTTTTTTACTGATAATAAAATAAAGTATTCTTTATAAATATATAATTCTATTAAGTTTGGAATGTAGAAAGTATCCGCCTTTGAAGAAAAAAAATAATTAGCAGCATTTCGTTTTGAAAAAGGATATAAAAGCATGCGCGAATGACTACACTGTAAAAAAATCTTCAGCTTTTGCTGCATAGTCACTCCACCGCTTTTATAGAATAGCTCTATTTTGACCAATGAAAATGCTCCATAATATAGTAAAATAACCGTTTTCTCAAAAAGCGGTGGAGTGTGCCTGCAGCAAAATCTGAGGATTTTTAGCCGTGTACATAAAACTTTAATAGAAAAATTTTGCATTAGCAACGTAATACCTCACACACTCTAACACATTGTAAATTTATATTTGTATATATGTTTTAGTAAAATTTCTATTTTTAAAATAAAGTTAAAATTTCATGTAGGTGCTATATATGAAATTTCTCTTCAATTTTTTAAATTGAAAATAATAATACTAATAAAAGTAACTCAAATAAGTAGATAGTATTTCTGCAATTTGAAATATAAAGGGGAAATCTCTAGAAATAAAATTAAAAAGGATTAGAAATGGTAATATCTTATAAATATAGAATAAGATTTAAATGTGTCTAAACATTTTCTTCTTTTTTGTGAGTCTTCCATAATGTGTCAATTCTTATATAAAATCCTGAAGTATTCTTGTTACATTATGTATTCTGACCTAATCTTAGCCATTTCTAAATGTTTTAATAGATTGTCTCGATTGTTTGAAGGTCTCGATGGTTTTTGATTGTTAAAGCGACTTCTGATTGGTGGTTCGATGTTTCTTTCCAAGTGAGAAACTGAGACTATATGAGTTGCTATTAATATCCAAGAGAGACCATAGGGACGAGGGGGGTCGAGCCCCAAACCCTCTAGATGTTCTACACTGTTGAAAATCTGCAGAAAACTATCCGGTCATTCAATATTTTTTATTGAAAACGGTTACATTGCCGTAACGTAACTCGATTCTGACCAATGAAAACGCTCCAAATTATGGTCAAGTAACCGGTATCTATCAAATTTGCCGCATATCTTTAACAGTGCACAGCCAAATTTTTTATCATTCAGGTAAAGGGAACCTCTTTTAAATATTTTTAAAGGTAATAAGATATTAATGATTGCTTGAAAATATTGAACTTTTTTCATTTAAAAATTGATTTGTTAGAATCTGCTGTGAATTTACTATCAAAAGTACGACAATGAATTTTAGGTGATAATATCAGCTCATCTTTTTACTTTTTTAACCATTAAAGAAGCTTTTTAGAGATGAACTGAGAAACACGCTCATTCATAAGTTCTTTAAGTTGACTGAAACATCATCTATAGTTTTCATTGTATGTCTCAAAATCATATCTATAGTTATTCTACTAATCTGGAGTAAGTTGTAAACAAATTACAGTCTTAAGAAATCTCTACAAAATTTGATGTGGATAAACTGATGATTTGTATCGAAGAAAAATTCGGTTCTAACTGTAAATCGTCATACTTACAATGGTTATGATGGTGCTTAATGTAACTAATATTAAATAATGTAATTAAAACATACTAAGGAAATGTGATTTTAAAAAATGTAATCATTTTGGAAAGAAAATAGTTATTTTTGTTATTATATATTATTCTAAACTTATTATGTATAATTAGCACTCTGAGATATGCCAGATTTGTTAATAGAGATGTGACTAAATTTCTTCGTAAAATTATAAATGTAAAGTGGTAAGAAAACTGATTATAACGGAACCCATACAAGACGAATAAAGCTCATCCTTCCTTCAGCTTCGTTTAAGGCGATTTTTACTATATACGATTACATTAAATTGCATATTTAAATGTTAATATTATCATTAAGCATAAAATCTTAATAATTAATAATCAAGTAGGCCGATTATGTACACACTCCGTTATAAATATAAACTACGCACGCGTTATATGAAACAGTTTTTTTTTATATATAGATGGCCGAAAGTTTCAGGCCCAGAACCGGTTCTTTTATTTTTTCCCACTTCATGACTTCGCCCGGGTAAAAATCAATGATATAAGGTCCGATCCGACAAAATCGCTAAAAAAATAGATATTTTTTAACCCTACAATTAAAATTCATTTAAAAGAATATTACATACATATTTTATACAGAATGTATATTTTTCAGCTGGTGCTCACACGTCATAGATTACAGAATAAAAACATTATCGGTTACTTATTATATATTCAAATGAAGACTCGTTAGGAATATTAATCCAGTATTCGTAGGAGAACTTACTTTTGAATTTCACTATTCCCGAATAATATCATTAGCTTTATTAAATAAGGTATGAAAGATACTGTTCTGGAATAGCAGTATTTGAAAAAAAAGTACAGTTTAAAATAAGAGAAAAAAACAAAAAAATATCAACATTTTAAAGCTCTAATTAAAAAAAAAAAAAAAAAAAAAAGTAAATTTGTAAAATGTATTTCTTTGTAATTTAGTAAACTAAAATAAATGTCTAAAAATTCCTTTAAAAAAGTGTACATTATCACTTATATTTTCACACACACACACAAAATCCCGACCAGATATGACACGAAAAAAATAAAAATTTGAGCCCAAGCCCCGCTCGAATCTGCAGAGAAAAAAATTAACTCAGTACCGCGCAGCTCCATTTCTTCCATCAAAAAGCATAAAATAAAAATAATAAAACTTTTCACATGATTCATCTGTTCAATCTTTAATATCTTTGATAATAAATAAATAGCTTGAGAAATGCAAGTGTAACCCAAACAAATTAGCAGCTGAAGCGTGGTGGTCTATTGGCAAGATCCGTGCAGAAATAAACAAATTAAAAAAATACTGTAATCTTATTCAAAACTGTAATCTTATTTTCCTCTCAAACTTCAATCATCAGTAAATCCGATTGTAAAAAAAATGAGCCGTTCCAAATTCGATTGTAGAAAATTGAGCAATCGCTCGTCTTTACGATCACATGTTCTCTCCCAATAATCCTTAATCCTTAAATCCTGTTCCTTTTCTACCAATTACTCTTTTTTTTTATTATTATTATTTCAATGAAACAATCAATTGTTGACCATCTCGAATGTAGAATTTGGTGTCATGTCGTAGACTACAACTCTCAATATGTCCTCTCATATATATATATATATATATATATATAATTACTTCAAACATACAAGTTATTCTAGATTAATTTTGACACAGTTATTCAAATCGGTAAGGAAATCATATGAGATGTAATCTTCCCAACTGGGCGAAAAAATCCGCCCAGTTGGAAAGATTACATTTCATATGATATCTTTACCAATTTGAATAATTATGTCAAAATTAATCTAGTGTAATCATGTTTCCAGCATTTACTGGAGGTCCCATTACCTGTGATTTATTCTGATGTGCTGATTCAGATATCAGACCGGATGCTATGATCATTAAGGTTAACTGGGTGAATTAGTTCAGCCATATTCGTCTGAAATTGCCCAGTTAGTAGAGCATCGGCAGCTTCAGCCAAAGGATCCCGGGTTCGAATCCTGGCCTGGACTTTTTCGCCCAGTTGGGAAGATTACATCTCATATACAGGTTATTATTAACTAAAGTTATTTTATTTAAAACAATAACAGGAGTAAAAGATGATAATGTTTGCAGACAACTGCACGAGTCATTCCTCGTATTACAAAAACACTATCTTGCTTCCCTCAAATGAGGATACATCTCACACGATTCAGAGTTCTGTAAATAATAAGTCCGCACCTCACACTCTGTCGAAGCACAATCCTCCAAGATGACTGCCTAGCTATCGTCTCCCCTCACGACTGTGTCTTTTCACCTCTCGTCCATTCCTTTTCTTCCTCCAGATCCCAGAACTCTTTTCGCGGACCTTTTCATAGCATCACTCTTCTAGAATTTTTCATAATGTTCTCCACACTCTTTTCGCGAACAGCTAATCCCCATCTAGGAAGGTAGTACACAACAGAAAAGGATTTTTAGTCCTTCTTGAGATGACAATAGAGATTTTTAGGGAAAAGACCCCGTCTCTATTCAGATAATATTCACAGAAGCATTCCTTCTTCTGTTTCGGCATTATCTAAATCTCCAGTTGACCGTAATGATTGATAGGGATGACCTAGGTCATCGCATTGGGAATGAATCGATGACTGTCTCGATTGTTATTTTCTACGATTGAGATTATTCACGATTGTAGAGTTATGGCCCAACACTATATTATGCTTAAAGGATTAAAATATCTGCTTAAGGCTTAAAGATAGCAAATAATAACAAATCTTCCTAAACGAATGTAACTGACATAGTCTTAACATTTTAATACAGTTATTATCACATTCTCCTGCAATTTTCCATTTTTAATATCAGCTGCCAATAAACTTCTTTAAATTGACAACATAAAAATATTTTTCATTTTTAGAAGCGTCAAACGATTAAACGAATTAAATATTCGGGGTTACTTATACGTGGTTCTCGATAGCTCATTAGAAACTACATTAAAATTCTTTGCGTCTAAGTATCTAATATTTTCGCAATTTAAATCCGAAGATATCCATAAATCTGCACTTTTGAGCCTGGTCCATTAATATCGCTACACCCTTCTCCTGCTCACAGACCGCTAGCCACAGAATTGTCCCCGAAGTATCCGCTCCATTGTTGTAAATGGAGAGATCAGTAATTAATGGTTTTCGAGCCAGAAGGGGCGTTGACCGCCATTGCTCTTACCGAAGGGTCACTGATCATTAGCACACGGTGGATGGCCTTCGCGAGCAGGGACATCGGATAATGAAAAGGCCATAAATTTGTAAATTGGTTGATCATGAAGTGACCGGGATGCACTACGCTTGCTCCGTAGGGGGATGAGGAAATTTTACAAAGTATCAAATCGGAGGATTTGCTCTGTTAATTTTAAACGATAGCATGAGCGCCCGCCGTACAATATTCAAGGAGGGGCAAGATTTTTGAAAAGATGTGCCTGAAGTCCTCTTACAAGACCACCACTTTTTCTTTTTTTTAATGGGGAAATAAACATGACATAAACTAAACTAAATTTTTTTTGCCAGTAACCTATGCACAAGACAATTCTTAAACATATCAACATATAAAGCAATGTAGAAATGTTATAAATAAGACATATTAAACATTCAAAAATAACCTTCTGCCGACTTTTTTTTTCAAAATGAAGAATCAAAAAAGGTTATTATTATTATTATTATTATTATCATTATTATTATTATTATTTTGCATCGAGAGTGAGTGTGGGGCGAAGTCAACCTGAAACACACGTATATTTTTTAACACATGAGCACAAAAAGGAAAATAGAAAATAAAAATTGGCTTTCACGAGAAGGAAAGCGTCTGGGAAGCAGAGGCCCTGATGAAAAAACCTTCTCTTATTGTTTAGGCATTTTAAATCGTTTGAGAGAGAGAAGAATAATTTTTATATAGTTTTTTTCCAAAATCATATGAGGAAAGGAAATTTTAATTAGTTGAACTATGGGATCCAACCTGGGATTCCCAGGTTACAGAACATACGTGAAAAAAACATTTTTTCCCCATTGAAATCTCCAATAGATCTTTTTACATTTAACTTATTAACTGAAATGTAGGTAGTAAATTCCAAAATAGTCCCACGTCACGTATGAAAAATTGCATAGTAATTAATTCCTTGCGCAGACATGGAGTAGCAACATTAAAGAAATAAATTTAAATGTTGTGTTAGGGAAATCATTTGCTTTCTGTTTTCGCTGAATGAAGCGTCATGCGAGTTTTTTCTAAGATATTTAAAACTGAAGAAGATCTTAATTCCAAAGTAATAAAACATGTAATTGTATTATGTTTATGGTCATTTGTCACCTGTTTCTTCTGCAGTGGGTAAATCATTTTTGCGTGGATCGAAAATCCGATAAAAATTATTTTCGTCGAGGTTGGACTATTGGTGACACTGACATCACAAAATATTGCTTTTTTTCGAGGAGCAAGCATGGAGTGACAGGAAATTAAAAATCAAAGAATTAACAAGAAGATTGGATATAGAACAACTGTTTTACGCATTCTTCATGGCCAATTTTAAATAAAGTTTCTTTTTGACAAGGAGAAAAATTGACTATGGTTAAAGGAAGACTTAATACGAGCAATTAATTTGGACATAATATTCTTAAATGAACATAATAAGTCTTAAGTACTTAAATATGGGCAAATACTTCTTAAAAAGTATTACGTTATGCATTTATTTAATTTATAAATTGATTGTTCCATTTTTACATGACTGTAAGTCAACTATTTCGAATTCTCAATGGGATATAAAAATATATATCTGTCGTTTCCAAAGAATTAGTAAAAAAAAAATGAGGATTTCAAGAGTTTGACCATTCTCTTTATATTCAAGTTTTAGCTTCAAGTAGAATGTGTTGCTGAAATTCAAACATGAGTATAGTATAGGACGATATTTCATGATAATAAAGAGATTAATAGAGCAGTATAAAATGCTTTTCTAACAAATATTCAGTTGTCTTTGGTGAATGGCCTTCGCAAGCACAGACGTTGGATAATAAATTTGTAAATTGGCTGATGATGAAATGACTGGAATGCACTCTACTTGCGCAGGTAGGGAAAAATAAAATTTCAATAAGTATCGATTCAGAAGATTTGCTCTGTTAATTTTACACGTTAGGCTTGCATCTTAGAAAGAACTCTGAAAATGAACATAATATTCTTAAACACTTAAATATGGACAAATAGTTTTTTAAAAGTATTACGTTATGCATTTTATTTAACTTATGAATTTAGATGTGCGTAGTAAGATCTAAATGTTTCTGGCTTCTAATATAAGAAATCATTTAAAAAGAAAGAAAAATTGAAAGTTTTATCAATAAAATCGTTTTTGTGTTTTTTTTTACTGAATGAATTGATGTTCTAGTTTGTTCTTAAATGTTTAAAATTGAGTATGTGGTTAAATTTCTGTCAAAAGAAGAGCTTAATCCAAAGGAATAAAATAACATTTGACTCATGTTTATAGTGATTCATATTCTCACTATTCTACAGTGAAAGAATGAGCAATCTCACTTGGTCTGAGAATCTGTAGAAAATGATCTTCGTCAAGTTCGATCAATGGAGATATCGAACATCGGAAAATATCGCAATCGTTCTGTAAGAATTACTGAGTGACGGGAGATTAAAAGTCAAGCAGATAGCAATAAGATCTCCCTAAAACAACTATTTTACTTATTGTAAATGAATACCATTACATGAACAAGCTTTTCAAGTTAGGCACCTTTTGACTTCTCTCTGTGATTGACACTAAAATTAGGTTTTAAAAATTGACCATGGCTATTTGAGCTATTGAAGATTTAGTTTGAATTGATTATTATTTGAACTTGGAACTCAAATTTGAGTTTAGAAGAATGGTGTTTTGCGAAGATGAAGAAATGAATAGAGTAGTTATGGAATAATTTTCTATCAAATCTTAAAGTTATTTTTCAAGGGTATCGAATTATAAAGTAAAGGATATAAAAAATGTTTCGACGAACAAGGAGACTATATGAAAAAGTAAAACATTTAATTTCTGTTTCAGAAGAATGCATGCTGAAAGCTTTTGGATCTACCTATGTTATGCAAAGACGGCGCACTTAAAGATAACATTACTGTAAAATAGTAAAAAGTAGCAATGGAATGCAGCAAAATATAATAGCAGAGGTAGCGAGAGCAGTATCGACATAGTAATATTAAATCTGATAGACCAAGCAAAAGTATTCTTATTAAAGATCCCATTATTCCACTGCAACAGATTTTCTGTAAACCTCTTTTAGATTGATAGACAATAAATTTTATTGTGGTTTCCTGTTGAAATTTAATGTTATATGTATTAATCAGGTATTCAGTTTCCTTATTTTATCAAAATATGCCTTTGTCTTGTAAACGAAATAAATTAAAACAGCTTCCGATGATTGCAGTGGATTGTTCTTACACTGATATTCAGATATTTTAAAAAGTACCAATTATTAGGTGTGCGTGTGTTGTGTGTTACGGGGTTAGGTACATTATTAAACCATATGCAAAATGCTTTTTTAGTTTGAATCCAAAAGCAAACACAAACGGTAATTTTTTTTTCATATGTGCATGCGTACACAGTGCATTTATATCTATGTATGTGTACATGTTTATATATGTACAAATTTTTGAAATAGCTCTAATAATTTTAAATAGTTCAATACTAATTAATGACAAATAATTAGGTAACAATGTATAACAGCAACATTCATTTACTTAAGCGCAGATGAAAGCTATTGTTTTTCTAATATGTGAGTTAAAATAGCAGAAATAGATATATTTAAAGCTAAACTTTGCTATTAGATAAGTTATATATTTATTACCTTACTGAAATTCGTGACTGTAATAATCATTCCGCTGACTTAATTTTTTTAATGAACAAGTCTTATTTAAAAATAAGCGTATTTGAAACTGACATGAAACATTTGAAATAATTAACAAGAAACTTTTGATGACAAAAAATTCTAACTTTTAACTATATTTAAAGGAGGATGGAAGTTTAGCCCCCATTAAATTAAAATAATTTTGACAGTAATTTTTTATAGGGAGGTAAACTTTGCAACGTATTTTCAAACGAAAATCACCATTAGATTCAAGCTTTAAGCAACAAATTCCATAAAAATAAAATTAATCTGATTATTATCAAGCTCAGGACAAGAAAATGCTTCGTAGTCTCCAGCACAGATTAGGGATTCCTCTATATGAGCAAGCAGTGACATATAGATGAAAAATTTGATTGGTTGAGACGATTTTGGATAAAAACGATTCGCCAAGCATGTTGGAGAGCCTGTCATTATCAACAAGCTAATGTTTGTCTCACTCACTAACTAGTTTCAGTCGTCTAATCGAACTCGTCCATTGAAAAGTTCTAGAATGTAGGTTTGCTATAGTTTGGACAAAAACTTCTGTCTCAGTATGCGCCCTGTACGTATGTCGCTATTGTTATATAAAGTCACCCTAGCACAGACACTTCTGGTGGGCACTGCTGCTTGGTAAAGGAGATTCAAACAAACAAAGAGAAATTCAGAATTTTGTAATTGAATGTAGAAATCTGGAAAAGTATTGTGAAATTTTAAGAGAAAAGGGTAAAAGATTTTCATAATGGTCACTTTTGTAGGGGAAAAAGGAATTAAAGAAAAAATTAATGTTTCACCTAATAAATAAATATATCATGTAATTCCACTCCATATTTGAAGTTGTTAGCTTAATTACTAACTTTTTCACCATTTTCACTCCACCAGTTCAAAAAACATCATTTTGAGAAAAATGGATTTAAAAGTTCTGGAAAAGATATTGACGTTTCGGCAGACGACTTAGACTGACTGTAGAATACGTCTTGTAAAAGCGTGTTTTTTGTATGGTTTTGAAGTGTAGCACCCCCCCCCCTCCGTTTTTTTTTTTTTTTTTTTTTTTTTTTTTTTACAGCACCATTGCTTTTTGTAATAAAACTTCTCAGGTCGTAAATAAATAGTTTCATAATCATTTAAAACATACTGGAATTAATTTAAAAAATATGTAAAAAAAATAATAATAAAGTAAACATCAATTGTTATCTAACAAACTTACAAATTTTCAGAAACAAATAATTTATAATAACACTTTTATTGTCTTAACACAAACGAGTAGTATTTTTTCATCTGAGCGAATATGAGTTAATCTGTTTGAAGTTACACAAAAAGTTTTTTAAATTATTCTGTGGAATAAAAGCAGTACGAATCTTGAACGTGTTAAGTAAATTTGAAATTCTTTCAGAAAGATTTTTATACTATGGAATAGATGCAAAATTGTGTCCGGTGACTTTTGGCCATATAGTGTATATATATAACACTATTGTAGTACTTCATTTTTTACAAAATACCTAGGCAAATTTAATTTTCTTTAAATTTTAATTCGTTTTTCTTACGTACAGAAAAACAGACTAAAAGCAAAGCTTTTAAAAATCAGATGTATAATATACTTACCAGCAAAGTAACTGCAGATATTCAATTTAACTTGGTAGTTTCCCCCATTGAATTGCAATTCTATTTAATTTAACTCATCTAAATAATTGCTTAAATCAATAAATTCTAATTCTAAATTTATTACTTAAAAATACAAAGCACATGAAAGCTGAATAAAGTATTAAGTAAAACAATTTATAATATATGAAGTGCTTTTACGAATGTTAGGTATTAGGTTACATACATAAATTCTACAGAAAGATAACAGAGAGAGTCCCAGAAATGTATAGATTCAGTTCATATAATATAGTATTTCAAACAAATAAATAATGAGGATGATATTACTTAAAATTTTCAATACATGTAACGCACTAATTAATTCTTCACAGACATGAACGAATTGAAAATTTTTTAATTGAATCTTTATCAACAAATCTACGAAAATACTGAGGACCATAGGTAGTAACCCCTCTACAACAATTAATATGTATCTGTTTCTAGTTCATCGAATTTAGATATGCCTCGTCACGAATGCTCTCCAACCTCCCCAGTCATTCGATCTTCGATATCCAATCACGCGTATCTACTCCCGCCCCCCCCCCTCCTTTTCAAACGAAATTTCAACCCCCCCCCCCCCCTCGCCCCCTCTTACAATTCCTCTGACCGATTTCCTGGGAAAAATCTTTTGACCAAGCGCCAAGCGCCTGGGTAAGTGTTGTAATTAGAAGTTTCGCACGCGGAGAATAATAACTGCTCTGCATCTGATAGCGGATTAATTAAGCCAATTAGTGCCGCGCTTCCCCACTCATTAAGCCCAGCTTAATGACGCGGGCGCTTCAGCTAACGATTCGGTGCAAGGGCTTCGCATTTCAAATCCGTCGCCACTGAGGGGTTGGTGTTGTCTTTGTCTTTGCTCGATCCATAATAATAATATATGGACCCACGACAGGCAGAAAATAATGCTTTATAGATTGCGGGAAAAGGTTGCAACGATAATTGGCGGAACAAGTCAGAACTATCGGACGGTAGAGCAGATGGGTGGTGGTGGTGGTGGTGGTGGTGAGGAGAAGAGCAAGATAACGTGGAGATGTCACTAGAGTGTATACAAATACAACGCACGTTGTGTCAAGCACATGCGTGGATGATGTGTATATCCTAGGGAATCATATTTTATCTTACTTATCAGTTAAGATACATCTGTCAATAAAGCATTCACTAAGGGAAAGCATACTGCTAGAGAAATAGCGACTGTGCTTTCGTAAAATTCGGAGGTTTTGTTCCGTAATATTTTCTAAAACTTAAGTTAGTACTATTTTGTATTCAATAACTTTAAAATTAAATCAAAATAACTTAGAAAACTTCTTCAACGAAAATAAAAAACAAAACTTTAGCAAACTTGAAAATCTCAGTAGTACTTCGTTTTGTTTCTCTTGATAAAGGGAAAAAATAGACTTCATTAGAAAAAAAAATTCTACACTGTTAAGAGATACATTTCAAGAAAATTAAAGCACTAATTTATATCAATAAAACAAAGAGTTCATGAGTCTGTCTGTCTTCGCACGCTGTGTTGGATAAGGACTGGGTTACGACATTGTGCATGGAAATACTTCAGGGTGTACCCGAAAGCCTCTTGATGAGATTTAAAAAAAATATTTGATTTCTGTTTTTAAGAAATTAAGTTGTAAGGAATTTTTACTGGATTTTTGTATTAGGCTTTTTTTTTTTCGCCATTCGCATATTTGTTTCTAAATATGGCATAATTTCAATCTTTACAGCACAGAACGGAACAAAAAATGCACTTTCAGATAAAGTTCATCTCAAAACTGTAACGTAATTTATATATTTTTAATAATTATTTGAACAGAAAACTTTCAATTAAAAAAAATTAAACGCGTAATTTTTTAATTTGAATTTGAATAGATGCCAAATTGCAAACAATTATTTTGTTTGTCTGCACAACGCTGAGACACTAATAATGATAATTATTATTTCTTTTTTAATGTTGGGAAAATAAAAAATGCCAAACCATCTATGCGCTATTTGGATTCTTTTTATTTTTTATAATTTTAGGATGAATTTAACTGGTTACTAAAATTTAATATTAAAAATCACTTGAATTAAAAAATAATCAAATTTAGAATAAATACATGGTAACTCAAAGCAAAAACTTAAAATTGTACTAAATAAATCATTCCCGATGATGGATGCGGCGTTAGTACATGCTGTTTAGTAATATAAGTAATCATTTACAAACAAAACTTGATAACATTAATTGAGAAAGAGACAATGTTTCAGTTAAGAGTACGAACTTTCCGTAGATGTTCGTATGCAGTATAAAAACTATTAATGTATCATCTAATACAAATAAAAGACGTTACTTAGGCAGCACTCACTATTGCAGAATCCAAATGCGATCAGATATTGCTTCATCACTTAAGAATTCGATGTTAGGCATGAAAGTTTTACCCTTCAATGTGTGACACAATGTTACCAAAATATACACCAACTTTCCTAAGCAATGGTATAAGTTAAACTACCAATATTTATAACAACAGAAATATTAATAACTAAGAAAAAATTTTGGAAATTAGATAAAAGATTGCCTCATATTTCGCCGAAAATGCTCTTCCACCAATAAACGCTCAAAGACAATTATGTAATCCAATTCTTTTCTGTTCCCCTGGAAATGAACGATAAATGCACACCATAATTGCACACCATAATCTACAGTAAACATATTGTAGTGCTGCTCAGTGATGTATATCAATTTCAGTACGTTTTAAATAATGTAACATCATTAATATACATTGCAAACGATTGTTCTGCATAGACCATAATGTAAAGGAATTCTTTTGAGTGCCCCTGTAAACGAATATGGAAGATGTCGTAATAATCCTCAATAACATATATCCATTTCGTATCAATCCGAGTATATTTACGCGAGTTAAATGGACAGATGGACAAACAACCGAACACTTTTCAACTATGTTAGAAATTATTAAAAATACTTGGTCCCTATAAAGTGAATACCATAAAACAGGACCCGTTAAGATTGAGGCAATAAAAACTGAAACAAATCTAATACTGAATATTTTTCAGGTTACTTAAGATACTGTTTTACTCGGTTTTACTGTACTAAATAAACAAAACAGTAAAATCTGTGAAAGTGAATCGAAATAAAATTCCGTTTTGGAGGGGTTTCACGATTAAGCAATAATTGTAGAGTATTCAATCCGTAGGGACTATGAAATTTTTACGTTTGTGACATACAAAATCCTTTACACAGTTTTACTGAACAAAATACAGTAAAACTAGAACCGCTAGGGATCGCAAAAATGTTCCATTTCAGACAGCTTTCTATCTTAGCTAGCATATATTTGTACGGTACACATTTCGGTGGGAAAATAAAATTTTTCCGTCATAAACAGGGACTTTTTTCACAGGTTTTATTGTATTAAGTTCTACTCGATGTAGACTAAAGAATAGATGTTACTAAAAGAAATTTTGAAGAATTTTCCTCCACCATGAAAAATCGGGTGTGGTTCCGTCGTAGTGGTTCCGTTGGACGGATCTTGGAACCTCTGAAAACCATTCGTAAGTCGAAGAACCATCTAGCAACACTAGTCATATTCTACTTATTCAATCAAAGATATACAGGGTGTCTCATCCCAAGTCATCCCCTTATTTTCGCTTATAACTTTAAAATTGATGACGATAATTCAGGAAAATTTTGAATAGACTTTTCTTGCTTTGTGTGCACTGTATAATGACATTGCAAGACGTGATGGACGTGCACAATAATTCCGAGAGTTACACCGTGCGGACTGTAAGCCATATTTTGAAATTCAGGGTATATTTTACACAAGTGGAGTCCATTTTCAATACTTGTTATGATGGTAGCATGTTTCGGACAAAGAAAGTTAAATTTTGTAAAACGTTTGCTACAATGCTACAGTACTTGTATTATTGTTAAAGTAATATACTAAACACCAGGTTCATATCTTGGAGATAGTCTCGACCTAATAAGGGGATTGTGACGATGCTTCCCTACACAAAAGTGGCTTTTTCTATGTATACTATCCCCTCGCTGAGTTTGTTGCCACATTAACTGAGCAGAATATATACATAAACTCACACACACGCGCACATTATATACGTATATATATATAGAGGATGTTTCATAACTGACTCCCTAATTTTAAAGTTCAATAAAACATTAACGATAATAAATATAAATATGAAATTAGTGACAATGTTTATCACATAGCTCATAAATATTTTATGAGTTCATTAAAAAAATACCAGTTCACATTTTTGTCAATAGATTGTGCTACGATGTTTAAAACAATAAGAATTCTCAAATTAACTTTAAAATTTCAAAATACACATTTTTTTTCCATTTCAATAGCTAAATGGAATAGAAAATAACAACTTATAGATCTTTGATGGAGATTTATACGTTAGTTTGACCATTGAGACAATGTAAGTCAGTGAGCGTCATCTATTGACGAAATTGTAAACTATTTTTTTAAATAGTGTATACAAAATTTATCAGATAACTGAAACAAATGTCACTTATTTCATCTTGATATTGAATAAAATAATTAATTATTAGGTTTTAAAGTTCTTTATGAGACACAATGTATATATATATATGTGTGTATATGTACATAGAGAGAGGGAAATAGGTAAATAGATATATAGATAGGCGGATAGATGGATAAATAGATAAATACACAAAATAAAAGTAAAATAAGCCGTCTATTTATTTTATTTTATTTTGCTTGCAAACTGTACTTCATTTTGACATCTTAAATTTATATGACTTTTGTATATATATGTTTAGCTTACATGACCTACACAAATTTTAAATAAATTCATATATTGAAATTCATGCAAACTACGTGAATAGATTTAAACCTTAGGTAAAATTTCCGCATAACTTACGGTAACTGCGTTACATAATCTGTACGAAAACCATAAGAAAATATGATAAGTTGATATATCTTTCTTTTCTCTTTCCACTATCAGTTGAAGAGAAATATAAAACTGAAACACATTCTCTCTCTATTCTGATCCATCAGTGTCTGGAGAAGCTATCAACCAAAAGAAATGGATAAAAAATCTTCTTATCTCCCAAACTTCCACTAAGCATAACAACAGGTTTAAATTTTCCATTTTATTCCAAAATCATCCATTCATATATACAGCAAGGAGGCGTATTGAAATGATAGACGCAACAATTTTGCGGAAAGCTCAGTGCCTCAACAAATTCCAGTCGTTTCGTTGTTTTGGTCCCTTTTATGATATCCGGCACTGGCCTGAATTGGAATGTTTATGTCAAAGGGTCTTGAAAATTGGCCTTAGTAAACTCCTCTCTACCAGCGCACCGGAGACAGCGGCTATAAGAAACGGAGAAGTTATAAGCATGCCTTGGTAGAATCGCAGTGCTTGTATCGGTAACGAAGCTACGGATAGGTGCCATTTTTGACCACGGAGAGCTTTAATGCACTACTTTAAAAAATAATTCAACCACAAGTGTAATTAGTTTTCTTTTTCTTTTTTAATAAGAAAATTTCGTCTTCTGCTTGAAAATTTGAAGTTTATTATTTTTGTTAGAATATAATATAAATAAAATGGAATAATTAGAATATATTTTAAATCTATGTAGTGAGTTAAAATTTTTGCAAAACCATAAAAGTACACACAAAGTCATAGCTAGAAAATATTTTCTAAGATGAAAAAGTCCAAATTTAGAAATAGAATGAAAGATATGTTTTTCAAAAGCTTAGAGTTATTTTTAATTCAGTGCAGTACCTCATTACATATAGCAATTGGTATATAATCAAACATTTTATAAATAATTTTCTAATTAGTAGCAGAAAGTTTTCTCTGAGTGACATAATTTAGGCATGGGGGAGGAGGGGAGGCAAACTGTCGGACTTATGGGTAATACCATGAATACGTTTATGAATCAGAAAAATATTTTGTATTAAAACACAAACGTTTCAATTATTTTATTAAAATAATTAAAACTTCCTTTTATTTATTAATTTGCTTTATTTTATCTATTTATTATTGAAGTAAAAACGCTAAAATCACATATTTTATATTATTGATTGCTGCTATATACTTAATTCTATTGATTTCAATGTACCGAACAGATCCCTCAGATGTATTTAATTTTTGAAATTACCATTTCTTAAACATAATTATGGTGGTAATTTCTCTTTATATAAATTTTATAAAATATTTAATGAATTCTCTGTGCATTTTGATATTTTTAATATGTCCTTTTCTGTCTTCAAAGATAAATGTTCTGAACTTTTAATCTCTTAATTTGTGTTTGTATTCGTGTTGTATGTGATGTATTTGTATATATATGTGTTTATACATATGTATGTTTTGTTTTTTTCTTATGATGTTCTTGCAACACTGTAAATAGATTCGTCTGTAGTGTGCATTTTAATAAATAAATAAAATTATACTTTTCAACATTGCGAGATTCTAATTGCATATTTCTTTCCTCATGATAAACTTAAGGTAAAGAATTTCATTCAAAGAAATATCAAAAACATTACAAGTGAATCTAAAAAAAAAAAAAGAATCGTTAGAGTTTAAATTATTTCCATTTTTCATTTACATGAAACAAAGTAATGTAAGTAAAGCTTCGGATTAATATGTTATTCTTTCTTCCTAGATCGTGACCTTGGTGTTTGGTTAACTGCATTCTTCTTATATGAAATGCTCATTCATGCTTTCATCCAAGAACATTACCTGAAAACAATTTCATCGTTTTTTTGGCGCTACATATAGTGAATATCATGTTTACTTATTTAAAGTTAATTGGAAAGCTTTTATACAACACTTAACTCTTAATTGTCATAATAAAACATATGAAATTAAATGCAAATTATTTCTTTTTGGGATATTTCACTCTAAAAATTCCAAGAGTTTAACATAATAATTATTCTTTGAAAAAAAAAAATCTTTCTTCCAAGAGAGAGAGAGAGAGAGATTTTAACACATACAAATTCTAAGCAGTCTTAAAATGTTTTGATGAAAAATTCATGTAGATTTCCGAACTGGATTTATTTAAAATGTTCAAAGATTGAGGAATGTTAATTATAAAATTATTTAAAAAATTTGAAATGACGACTTTCACAAAAGTTATGCTTCAAACTACTTTAAATTTTTCACCTTGAAAAGACACTAATATAATTAATTTTACTAGAAAATAAATTGACGTTTGAAAAAAGAAAAAAAGGGAAACACTAGATTGACAAATGGAATCCTAGCAATTTTTTCAGTTTTATAATGCTCACTTTTATCATGCTATAATACTATTTTTAAAAAATTATAGTTTCCTAAGATTTTCGTGAAACTATCGTGAAAAAATCAGAATAATTAATTTATAGCATTTCGTAACTCGTCACAAGTTACTCGTCCATCACAAGAGTTTATATTTCATCGTTACGAAATCTCACATATTAGCTTCGAGACTATCAATAGAGCTTAATGAAAATTATACAGAAAGTGTTCTTTTAAAGAAAAATGTATTCGATATTAATCATCTATATCACAATTACGAATTAAACTGCTGTAAAATATACACTTGATTAAAAACCCCCTTTACATTGAAATTGATATAAAATAATGAAATCATTCCACCCCCACTCCTCAGCCCTACCAGCAAAATAGCGTGTAAGTTAATTTAATTTTACAGATATAATGCAAATATTTTAAAGTGGCACAATATCATTTCATAATCTGCAAAAAACATCAATCGTGATGATATTAATTTTGTACAATGTATAGAATCTGTACAAAAAGTCATTTGATATAAACACAATTTAACTGCAAAATGAAATTAAAGCGCGACTCTTGTGATGAAGATTAAAGGCTTGAGACACCCCAAATATTGAATATTGTTTTAATAATCGTATTTATAAAAAATGCTAAATGTAACAAGGATTTGTTTACGAAACTTGGGACACAACAGACAAAATGTATAACAGAACTTCATTTCTAACAACTAATTCAATAGTGTAAAAAAATAACTAGAAATTGGTTTTATTATTATTATTATTATTATTATTATTATTATTGTTATTGTTATTGCTATTAGTATTATTACTATTACTATTTATATTTTTAAATAATTCTATTTTTCTATACAGGTTTTTTTTTTAATCCTTTAACGTGATTATATTTAAAGTGCAATCCCAATAAATAGTTTTGGTAATTTTTGATTTTTGAGCTCCATTTGAAACCAAACGCAAATGTTTAAATATTACAGATATGAATGATATTACAAATTATTAAATGTTACAGATGATATTAAATATTACAGATAGGAAATGTTTAAATATTAAAGATAGTCAAATTCAAAGGACTGGTCGAACACTACGAGAGCGACTACTTTTTGAGTCAGGGCGTATGTTTAGTATTAAGGGGTGATTAGACTAGACCTTTTCAGGTGTGTTTGTAATTATATAAGTACGCCGTACCTATAGTCGTCGTCTGGTCGCCCATCTGCCCGTCTGTCCTCATATAATAGAGCAAAAACTACCCAATCGAATGGTTTGAAATTTAATATATGTAATTGTTACAAAATTTTGTCGTTTCAAATTTTATGAAAATGGAATCAAAACTTAAAAGGATATTAATAAAAGTTTTCTTCATTGTATTAAATCTTAGCATACGTAATTAATTCAATGATATCCCATGATAGGCAGTGATTGTAGGTTGCCATAGGGATTACGTTCTATTTAAGATGGAGCCCTATTATTTACGTATTACTGAATTAAAAAACCGAATTTGTATATGTATTAGCAATCATATAATCTACCGACAGTTTTTTGGATAGATATTTCCGGAGAAATAGACATTACATGGGGAAAGAGTAACTATGAATTTCAAGTTCTGAAATTTCCAAAGCTAGGCTTAAGTTTCTCATTATAATTTTCAGTAAATGCCAACAAAAGATAAAATGTTTCCAACAAAAAATATACTTATTTTATTACGGACATTAATCATATCATAATAAAAGACGATATAGTTCATTTTTTCAGTGAAATAAGAACGATGATTTTTTTACATTGTCTTGTATTGGATATTTGCGCATAGTATAATTTTAATGTAACAGAATTGTAATTAATTGTTTGTAAAAGTGTATTGAAAATTAATTTCATAAAATAAAATGAATATCTAAAATATAAAAATCTGCACATAAAATAAATTTTGTATTCATTCATTTTTGCATGAGAGTGCAACAGCTATTGCACCAAGATATGAATATTTATAAAACTAGTTATAGTACGAACGTACCTCATTTTGTCATGTTTGACGTACAATTTCCAACTTGTTTTGGTCACTACACAATGCTGTGATTTTAATTCCACTTACGCATGAATACTTAATTGTAACACAATTCTGTGTTTAAAGTACTTTTACTGAAATATGCCATACTACATATTTTAGTTTGTTAAGTATTTTAGAGATCTTTTTTCAGATTTTGATATGTGTTATTTTATTCATTGTAATAAATCATTGTAATAATTTTAAACAACTTTTTTTTAATAATATATATATATATATTTCCAGTTGTTTCGTCTTTCTTTTTTTATGTTTTTGTAAGAATTCAAATTTGTTCACTAGTGGCACAAACAGATGTCCACTACTGAATTGCGCACGACCACTACTAGTTCCTTTTTAGGTTTTCAAAATCAATCAATTTTGTGCGGGAAAATGTTTAAAACAGCAACTGTTGCAACGCCGTCGCGTGTAGAAAGAGTTAATTGAGGTATCGAAAACTTGCTGTTATCCCAGTCACTAAAATTAAGAAGGGTATACTAAAAATAGGCAAAAAATGTTCTTAAAGTGTCCAATACAGATACAGTTGCCTTATTTTAATGTTCGGAAATCATATTTTTACGAAACATCATTTTTGCGATTTCAAGCCATTAAAAAATTTGTAATAATAAAATAAGTCTTATGTATACAGATGCATATATGTATATAAGCATTACGTAAATGTGCATGTAAATCAAACAGCAGTACTTAAATGGAAGAATGTAATTCAAATTAAAAAATGGTCGTTAAATTATGTATATATATATATATATATATATATATATATATATATATAAAATTGTTGTTAGTGAATGCATTCGCCTTATTGTCAGATGTTATATATATACATAATATTGCATACATGCTTACCTCTTATAAAATGCATTCAAACATCTTAAGCATACATAAACTTTCAATATAAATGCTTTTCCTATATTTACACACAATAAAAACTTTCAATATATATATATATATATATATAATTATAATATCTATGAATTTCAAAAAACATATCAAGTTCTATTATCATTATACTTAAATCTCCAAAGAGATAATTAATGATATTGTGTATACAGAATACCACATAGCTAATAATTAACATGTGCAAACATAATATTACCACAGCTTGTGCTTCAATGGTAATTGGCCAAATTTTACTCATACCTAAAGAATATTGAAAAAAGAAAAAAGAAATAGAGAGAAAGGGAAATAAAAATTATAAATTGGAGTTGCAATTAAGTAAATACAAATGGATTAATAAATTAAATATGAACCATATACAATGGAAAATTGGATCACATGAGAATTAAATATGAATTGGATATGAAAAAACACATGCACATGTACTCATCAGCCTGGATGCACCCACATGTGTTTTAAATAATAATTCAGTGTTTCATAATTCTACTGGCATAATGCTAAGATCAGTAGAATCATCCAGGTACACTGAATTATTACCAGACAACAATTGGAAATATTTAAATAGGAAATAAAAAACCATTAAGAATATACAATATATTTCACTCACATCGATTATCCCAAAAACTGTATTTAACATCTCACGAAATTACCACGAAATAACAGTTCTGAAATAATAAAATTGGAAATATGAACGCGTAAAGTGTAGATAAAATATTTTACTCACAATAATTATACAGAATCCTTAAAATGTCACAACTTCTGCATAATATTCACATCCACATGGCAATGCATCATACATGTTGACTAAGTCGAGTTGAGAGAAATGATTTGAAAGACAAGTTGAGAGCACACTTTTTTTAAAACACATCCCCATCGATGACACCCAAACACAAAATGATTCAAAAACACACAAAATAATTCTGGTTTTAATACACTTATAACAAAATTATATCCGTGAATATATATTACTCCATCCAATTTTAATTCCTGAAAGCAAAATTAATATTCAATCAATAGCTCCCTCTATAGTTAAATTAAATATAATATTAACAATATTATCAACAACTACCTGAAAGGTAAAGTGTCGCCATCTATTGGTATTATAATAATTCATAATTAATATTTAGTTAGATATCCACTTTATTAGTTACATACTCACTTCATTAGATTTAATTATATAAATAAACTTTAAAAAACAATACTAACTTGTAGTTTTACTTTAAATTCAAATAAAATATAATACTACTATATGAATAAATCTACACAGAATTAATTCAACTTGCACAGCATTTCAGATATTCTTAACAAGAATATAATATGTAAAAGAGATATTATTTTAATTCAAATTGTTTTTGCTGCCAGCTGTGTTAATCCACTGATATTATAGACATATTATTAAATAATTAATGTTTTATTTTTACTACTACTTAAATATATATTATACTTGTTATTAAATAATTAATGTTTAATTTATACTACATTGTAAATATATTTTATATTTCATAGATTAATTTAAATATCTAATTAAATAATTCATAAACAATTCAAAATATCTCAAAATTTAAAAAATTGATAATTAATAGTGTTACTACTGTTTTTCAATCAAATTAATGCAATGCAGTAATTAAAATACTTGTTAAATTTAATTATTCATAGACAAAAATAAAAACTATATATATTTATATTTATATATATTGCAAATAGATATGTTTATGAGTTATAATCACCAATGTTATCCATGTATAATTTAATTTGTTATTGTATAAGTTAATTTATAAATGTATGAAAACTGCACATCAATAACACCTTAAACAGAGGTGATCGGCAACGCACAATCATAACTATACAAAGTGTATATAATGTTCAATCAAATATTAAATTTCCTAATATGTTATAATTGTAATTATGTATGTTATAATTGTAATTTTCTATATAAAGTGTATATAATGTTCAAACAAATATTAAATATTAAATTTCCTAATATGTTATAATTGTAATAATGTATGTTATAATTATTATTTTCTATATCTTTTGTTATATGTTATCGCACACTAAAACAATAATTTATTACATACCATGTTTATATTTAAATTATATAATAAATGTTATTTAAAAGAGTTGATGATTGAATTTATCATAAAAATTGGATATCCATATATTTTTGCTTGATCTCGAATATATCTAATATTTTTGTTTTTATTTATATCTGAGCATAAGTATTTTATACGATGTAGATAATTGATAATTATATTTTTATAAACAGATTTATGTAAACATGAAGCAAAATTGGTAAAAATATTTACTTTAAATGGGAAATCAAATCTCTTATCATAAATATCAAAAATTAGTTTATAATTATTAGTAATATTAATTTTTAAGTCAAGAAAGTTTATATTATTATTAATTAAATCATTTTCGCTTAATTTAAGCTGAGTAGGATAAAAATTGAGTGGTGATGTGCAATATTTTTCATTGAAATAAAATATGATAATGTCATCAATATAGCGATAAAATACATAATCATTGTTCGGACTTATATTTCTTTCATAATAATATAAGTAAAGATCAGAGAGAATACTAGATGCGGTTCCGCCCTGCGGAATTCCCTGGCATTGTTTATAGATAATATTGTCATATATAATGTAATTATTATGCAATGTAAAATTTAGTAAAGTTTAAAAAAAAATTACTGAAATATGTTCTTTTAATTTTCATTGAGATTTAAATTCTTTAAATAATATACACATTGTTTTATGTAAGTCTTTTATATCAATGTTATTAAATAAATCATTAAAATCCAATGTTTTTATGAATTTTACCGGATTGATATTATGTATTTTATTAATGAGTTGAAAACTATTTCTTAGGCAATGTTGGTTATTATGTTTTAACGTTATATCATATATCTGCTTTAAAATATTAAGTAGTAAATTGCTTGCATTTTTATTATATGTGTTACAACCGATGGTAACAGTGCGAAATTTAATAGGATTTTTATGAAATTTTGGAATTATAACAAGATAAAGATAATTAAAATTATTGCATTTGATTTTTAGTAATTTGTGATAATTTAATAATTTTCTGTTATTTATTTCAATATTTAATTTAGTTTTATTAAAAATATTACTTGTGTTAATTGCATTGTGAATTAACACTTTATAGTATTCTTTACAAATGATAGCATAATTATTTGGAGATTTATCTACATAAGTAATTATAAATTTATCTTGTAATTCTGATATATGTTTATTTATGTTTTTAAAAGCTGCATGTGTAATATGATGATATTTTTTTATAATTTCATTTTTTAATTTATCAATTACAGAAAATCTCCATTCACTGAAATATTCGATTGGTTTATTGTAATCAACAGCAATTTTATATATAAACAAATCAATATCTTGAATAAACTGCAATATTATGGATTTGATATTACACTTATATGGAAGACGAAATTTTGTGCCATTATGCATTAAGTTTTGTAAAATAGGTTGTTCTACAATATTAAGATCACCAGTAATGATATGACCATGTGTTGTATTTATATACTTTTGATATTTTGGGTCATTACAATAACATGGGTAATTCTTTGAAGAGACCAAATTTTTTGCAAAAGAATTGTAATTAAAAATTTTACGTCCAAGTGTGCGATTATATTTATATGTCTTGTGAATGGTAAAATTTTTTATTGGAAAATTATTATTAATGTTGTTTATTATATTGTGTAAATTTATATTATTAAATACATGATTGGAAAAATTTATAATTAATTGTGTATTATTAGTTTTATATTTAGGTTTATTAGAAAGACTTGTATTTAATAGGTTTGCTCTATAATGTAGAATATCATAAAAGATATCACAAAAATGTGGAGAATATTGATTCTTTTTAAATACCTTGAAATATTGGTTTATATATTTCTTTTTTATACTAAAAACATGTTTTCTTATAGCAAGCCAACAATAATCATTACAAAATTGTGCCTCAAGATTATCAAGCTCCTGTTGAATCACAATATCATCAGTGTATTTTTTGTTATTATGTTTACCTCTACCAGATCTTGAAGTTTTTTTTAAGTTTGAAAAATTTAATCCGGAATAAAGATTTTTATAATTTTTATATTTAGTTAAATCTGAAAATACAGGATGTGATTTTTTGCATACTAATTGATTTAATCCATAAGGATATGTAGTATTAAAATGTCTTATATATTTAGATTCTAGAAAAAGTCGTTCAGTAAAATTTTTTTGTATTTTAAGTATTTTAATAGTAATATTTTTAAAATCATGATTTTTGAAATGAGTATATTCAATATTATGAGTTGTTTGAAATTTAGAATTTTTATATTTATCAATATGAGAACGATGTAAATTTAGCCGCTTATGTAATTTTTGACAAGACTGCCCTATATATTCCATGTTACACGAATTGCATTTCAATGAATAGATTACATTGTATGCTTTGCAAAATTTTACCAAATTAAGATTGTTATTATTTGAAATCTGTGACTTATCAGCTAATGGACATGTAAGACAACGCTTAGATTCACACTCTCGAAAACATAGTACAGGCTTGGGACAATAGAATAGGTTATCTGATAACGATCCAGGAAGATCCCTAATAATCTTCCTGTACCGAGCATTAGTCCTGGATCCACCAAGGCCTAAATTGCCAGTATCTAACATTTTACTAATAACTGCCATATTTGTTTGATAGCAATAAAAATTGCAAGAAATACATATTAAATATATCTATAACATATTTAAAAAAATGTTATGAATCAATCTTATTATTACTTGAATAACCATAAAAAAAAAAAAAAAAAAAAAAAAAAATATATATATATATATATATATATATATATATATTAAGATTGACTGTTTAACACTTGATTAAATATAATAAAGCTATATAATAAAACTGTTTACATATATACATAAAGTCCCATTAAGCAAACTAACATCAAAAGACAACAATATAAAAACCCCTAGCAGTCATAAGTCAGTACAAAATTAATGTATATATAAAGAGGCGCCAACTATTTTTTCCAATACACATTGTAAATAAAAATAAAATGAAATAAAAATAATAATAAATAAACATACTATCATTAAAATTCACAAAAAGTCAACTTATATTATAAAGCACAAATGTGAACGTCTCTCAATGCTGACGTCATAATGATGCGGCTGAAAATGTGGTGAAAATGGATGAATGTTGCAACCCTGGAGCTATTTTTTTTTTCAATTAAACAATCGCAACAGTATTTCTAGGGGGAAAATGCAAGTTTTGGGGCGACGTTGACCCCCTTTAGAGATCGAAATTAAAAAAAGATAATAATGTCCGATTCTTGTATTGCCCTCAGGAATACATATATGTTCCAAATTTGAAAGCTCTACGTCAACAGGAAGTGGGTGAAAATGAGTGACAAGATTTGACTGCCACATACACATACAGAAATGTAAGTTAAAAGAAAGTATGTAAAAAAGACGATTGTTTCTTAATCTACGTAAATATAATATAACCACGAACGAAAATATACAATCACCTCTTCCGATTTACTACGTGATTAATGCACTATAAAAACTACTCAGAAAATTATTTCGAAAATTAGTGGCAGCAAAAGAAGCTTTGTTTTCATAAATGCTTAATAAATCTTGAATATATATTGGTTTTTGAGGTTTCTAAAGATATAGAACGCTTTTTGGAATGTTTAGTAACTCGGAAGAGGTTACTGTATATTTTCGTTTCTGGTTATATTATATGTTCCTATATTAAGAAACATCTGTCTCCTTTTTTTACAGTGCATGGTACTAAAAGTGATTTATGACGATTCTTCCACAACTCTAATCCACAATTCAATAATTGCTTCGTTTATTCAGCGACCACTTATAACAAATGCAAAATGTGTACAATTTCTCATCTCTCAGGCTGATGCTCCATTTACACGTTCAGAGCTTTTTGAGGAAAATAAAATAAATCATTAATGTGAATTCGTGCCTGTAAATGAACTCTGGTGCAAAACAAGCGTTTAAAAAAATCATATTATAAATACTAAGATTTAGGACAATTAAGTTTTAAATCTCATCCTATGTATTTCCTTTTTATGTTCTTTCCAGATATTTTAACATTCTGCGGTTCTTTTAATTATAAATTTGTAGTAAATGTTACAGTAAATAAATACCTTAAGGGAACATTTTACGTAAAGTTGTTATGCATATAAAAACGTTGGAGAAATCTTTTTTTTTCAATTGAAAACACTGAAAATTAAAAATTAAATTTTCTTTAAACATTCAGTAGCGCAGTTTAATTCCATAGCGCAAAATTGCTTAAACGTAAGGTACCTAAATTTTCCATGCATAAAATTTCTTTGTTCTTTTTGAATAAAGATAGTTTTTAAATGCAAATTACGAAAGAACTACAAAAAATAATAATGAAACAGAGAATGTAAAAAGGGATAAACATAAAAGTTATCTTCCAAATTACAAAACTAAGAATTCATATTTTTAACCTTATTCGAACAATATTAAATTCAAGAACTTTAAAAGCAATTATTTTGTCAAAAATAAAAAAATTAATAATAGCGAATGAGCTCTCTCTTCTTTTTTTATCTATCTGCACTTGAAATATATTGTTAAAACCATATAAATAAAAACGTTTGTGAATGTTAAAGATCGTTAAATTATTTTTTCCTTAAAAATAGTTCTTTCATATGTTTGTAGCTTAAAAATGATAATTCAAACAAAGGAAAATAATAAAAGTACATGGAGTACAGATATTTTGTAAATACTTTAAGAGTCTGCACAGAAGTAAAAGCTTCCAATAGATTAACGTAAAATGTGTTATTATTATTAGTAGTATCATGTCAAAATGATTCAAAAATACTTTAACAGAATAGACTATGTTCATATTCCTCATAAAAAATACATTTTCCATATCTTAAAAATAAAATTTCTAGTAATATTTTTTTTAAATAGAAACCTTTTTATCAACCAGTCTGCTAAAATAGGCTTGTTAAAATATTTTAAATGTTCCATAAGTATTAATTTATTAAGAGTAAAAATGAACAACGAGGAGATTAAAAAAAAAAAAAAAAAAGTATAAGATATTAAAAACGTGTGGATAACAGCAGAAGCAGTATTCCCATTACTCTGCACTAATGCTATTCTAAAGGAAAAAGTAGATTTACAGTCAAAGATTAAGAAACTGTATTCTGAAATGGTATGATGGAAAAATAGCAATGAGCTTGTTAAAATATTTTAAATGTTCCATAAATATTCATTTATTAAGAGTAAAACTGAACAAGGAGGAGATTTAAACAAGTGGGTAAGTGTGATCGAAGATCGCTCAAAGAGTTTCGTTTAATATTCCTTACAAAACACTTTATCCTTTCTTTAATAAATCCAAATAAATTTTATTTTCAAAAAAAAAAAAAAAAAAAAAAAGTCTTGATTTTTATACAGTAACAATTTTCCGGGTTTTTTTTTTCTCATATTTCGAATATCTACACTGGTCGATAGCGGGCGAAGGTCGCTATTATTTTCTGTCATACAAATATCTGTCACGCAGACTAAATGCGATATTTAAAAAAAGTTATTTCTAAATTAAACATGTTTTACACCTTCAAAATATTAAAATATTCGAATATTTCCATAATCGGATTTTTATCATGATTCCATATGTTTCTCAAACTCATAAATTTACTATTCTGAATTACTCATATTGATACTCGCTTTGTATTATTCTCAAACATTTGAAAAATTCGTTAAACTTCCAATATGATGTCAGATTTTTTTTTTAATTCTCTAATAACGTGATATTAATCTGCTTTGTGTGCATACACATACTCATACTCTTTGTATTATTGAGAAATCTTTGAAAATTTTCATTTTATTACCACTATGACGTCAATCAATTTTATTTCATATTAATCTTTATTTCAAATGGTGAAACTTTTTATTTCATTTTCATTTCATACGTGGAAATCGTTCAATAGAAAATTAAATATTGTAGAAAGAATTTCATTGTGGATTTTTAATTTTTGGCAACTGCTATAACGAAAAATGTTCAAATTTAATAGGAAAAGGCTGTTAGAATTTTGGTTTTTTATTTCTATTTATTAAAGTAATGCGATTTTTTCAAATTTTAATATTTTGAGCTTCATAGCTGGTATTCAGTTATTTATTCACAAAGTTTCAACTCTGTAAGTTACATAGTTTCTGAGAATGGCTCAGTGACGGACAGACAACGGAGCGGGAGTAATTGGATTTCGTGAGATGAACTAAACCCTAAAAAGAAAATAGTATAAGATAATAAAAACGTGTGAATAACAGCAGAAGCAGTTATTCCCATTATTCTGCACTAATGCTATTGTAAAGGAAAAAGTAGATTTACAGTCAAAGATTCAGAAACTGGTATTTTGAAGTGGTATGATGAAAAGTCGCAATGGGCTTGTTAAAATATTTTAAATGTTCCTTAAATATTAATTTATTAAGAGTAAAAATGAACAAGGAGGAGATTAAAAAAATAGCATATGATAATAAAAACGTGTGGATAACAGCACAAGCAGTATTCCCATTACTCAGAACTAATGCTATTGTAAAGAAAAAAGTAGATTTACAGTCAAAGATTCAGAAACTGGTATTTTGAAGTGGTATGATGAAAAGTCGCAATGGGCTTGTTAAAATATTTTAAATGTTCCATAAATATTAATTTTTAAGAGTAAAAATGAACAAGGAGGAGATTAAAAAAATAGCATATGATAATAAAAACGTGTGGATAACAGCACAAGCAGTATTCCCATTACTCAGAACTAATGCTATTGTAAAGAAAAAAGTAGATTTACAGTCAAAGATTCAGAAACTGGTATTCTGAAATGGTATGATGAAAAGTAGCAATGGGCTTGTTAAAATATTTTAAATGTTCCATAAATATTAATTTATTAAGAGTAAAAATGAACAAGGAGGAGATTAAAAAAATAGCATATGATATTAAAAACGTGTGGATAACAACACAAGCAGTATTCCCATTACTCAGAACTAATGCTATTGTAAAAAAAAAAGTAGATTTACAGTCAAAGATTCAGAAACTGGTATTTTGAAGTGGTATGATGAAAAGTCGCAATGGGCTTGTTAAAATATTTTAAATGTTCCATAAATATTAATTTATTAAGAGTAAAAATGAACAAGGAGGAGATTAAAAAAATAGCATATGATGATAAAAACGTGTGGATAACAGCACATGCATTATTCCCATTACTCAGAACTAATGCTATTGTAAAGAAAAAAGTAGATTTACAGTCAAAGATTCAGAAACTGGTATTTTGAAGTGGTATGATGAAAAGTCGCAATGGGCTTGTTAAAATATTTTAAATGTTCCATAAATATTAATTTTTAAGAGTAAAAATGAACAAGGAGGAGATTAAAAAAATAGCATATGATAATAAAAACGTGTGGATAACAGCACAAGCAGTATTCCCATTACTCAGAACTAATGCTATTGTAAAGAAAAAAGTAGATTTACAGTCAAAGATTCAGAAACTGGTATTCTGAAATGGTATGATGAAAAGTAGCAATGGGCTTGTTAAAATATTTTAAATGTTCCATAAATATTAATTTATTAAGAGTAAAAATGAACAAGGAGGAGATTAAAAAAATAGCATATGATAATAAAAACGTGTGGATAACAACACAAGCAGTATTCCCATTACTCAGAACTAATGCTATTGTAAAAAAAAAAGTAGATTTACAGTCAAAGATTCAGAAACTGGTATTTTGAAGTGGTATGATGAAAAGTCGCAATGGGCTTGTTAAAATATTTTAAATGTTCCATAAATATTAATTTATTAAGAGTAAAAATGAACAAGGAGGAGATTAAAAAAATAGCATATGATGATAAAAACGTGTGGATAACAGCACATGCATTATTCCCATTACTCAGAACTAATGCTATTGTAAAGAAAAAAGTAGATTTACAGTCAAAGATTCAGAAACTGGTATTTTGAAGTGGTATGATGAAAAGTCGCAATGGGCTTGTTAAAATATTTTAAATGTTCCATAAATATTAATTTATTAAGAGTAAAAATGAACAAGGAGGAGATTAAAAAAATAGCCTATGATAATAAAAACGTGTGGATAACAGCACAAGCAGTATTCCCATTACTCAGAACTAATGCTATTGTAAAGAAAAAAGTAGATTTACAGTCAAAGATTCAGAAACTGGTATTTTGAAGTGGTATGATGAAAAGTCGCAATGGGCTTGTTAAAATATTTTAAATGTTCCATAAATATTAATTTATTAAGAGTAAAAATGAACAAGGAGGAGATTAAAAAAATAGCATATGATAATAAAAACGTGTGGATAACAGCAGAAGCAGTATTCCCATTACTCTGCACTAATGCTATTGTAAAGGAAAAAGTAGATTTACAGTCAAAGATTCAGAAACTGGTATTCTGAAATGGTATGATGAAAAGTAGCAATGGGCTTGTTAAAATATTTTAAATGTTCCATAAATATTAATTTATTAAGAGTAAAAATGAACAAGGAGGAGATTAAAAAAATAGCATATGATAATAAAAACGTGTGGATAACAGCACAAGCAGTATTCCCATTACTCAGAACTAATGCTATTGTAAAAAAAAAAGTAGATTTACAGTCAAAGATTCAGAAACTGGTATTTTGAAGTGGTATGATGAAAAGTCGCAATGGGCTTGTTAAAATATTTTAAATGTCCCATAAATATTAATTTATTAAGAGTAAAAATGAACAAGGAGGAGATTAAAAAAATAGCATATGATAATAAAAACGTGTGGATAACAGCACAAGCAGTATTCCCATTACTCAGAACTAATGCTATTGTAAAGAAAAAAGTAGATTTACAGTCAAAGATTCAGAAACTGGTATTCTGAAATGGTATGATGAAAAGTAGCAATGGGCTTGTTAAAATATTTTAAATGTTCCATAAATATTAATTTATTAAGAGTTAAAATGAACAAGGAGGAGATTAAAAAAAATAGCATATGTTAATAAAAACGTGTGGATAACAGCAGAAGCAGTATTCCCATTACTCTGCACTAATGCTATAGTAAAGGAAAAAGTAGATTTACAGTCAAAGATTCAGAAACTGGTATTTTGAAGTGGTATGATGAAAAGTAGCAATGGGCTTGTTAAAATATTTTAAATGTTCCATAAATATTAATTTATTAAGAGTAAAAAAGAACAAGGGGGAGATTTAAAAAAAAATTAGCATAAGATAATAAAAACGTGTGGATAACAGCACAAGCAGTATTCCCATTACTCAGAACTAATGCTATTGTAAAGAAAAAAGTAGATTTACAGTCAAAGATTCAGAAACTGGTATTTTGAAGTGGTATGATGAAAAGTCGCAATGGACTTGTTAAAATATTTTAAATGTTCCATAAATATTAATTTATTAAGAGTAAAAATGAACAAGGAGGAGATTAAAAAAATAGCATATGATAATAAAAACGTGTGGATAACAGCACAAGCAGTATTCCCATTACTCTGCACTAATGCTATTGTAAAGGAAAAAGTAGATTTACAGTCAAAGATTCAGAAACTGGTATTCTGAAATGGTATGATGAAAAGTAGCAATGGGCTTGTTAAAATATTTTAAATGTTCCATAAATATTAATTTATTAAGAGTAAAAATGAACAAGGAGGAGATTAAAAAAATAGCATATGATAATAAAAACGTGTGGATAACAGCACAAGCAGTATTCCCATTACTCAGAACTAATGCTATTGTAAAAAAAAAAGTAGATTTACAGTCAAAGATTCAGAAACTGGTATTTTGAAGTGGTATGATGAAAAGTCGCAATGGGCTTGTTAAAATATTTTAAATGTTCCATAAATATTAATTTATTAAGAGTAAAAATGAACAAGGAGGAGATTAAAAAAATAGCATATGATAATAAAAACGTGTGGATAACAGCACAAGCAGTATTCCCATTACTCAGAACTAATGCTATTGTAAAGAAAAAAGTAGATTTACAGTCAAAGATTCAGAAACTGGTATTCTGAAATGGTATGATGAAAAGTAGCAATGGGCTTGTTAAAATATTTTAAATGTTCCATAAATATTAATTTATTAAGAGTTAAAATGAACAAGGAGGAGATTTAAAAAAATAGCATATGTTAATAAAAACGTGTGGATAACAGCAGAAGCAGTATTCCCATTACTGTGCACTAATGCTATTGTAAAGGAAAAAGTAGATTTACAGTCAAAGATTCAGAAACTGGTATTTTGAAGTGGTATGATGAAAAGTAGCAATGGGCTTGTTAAAATATTTTAAATGTTCCATAAATATTAATTTATTAAGAGTAAAAATGAACAAGGGGGAGATTTAAAAAAAAATTAGCATAAGATAATAAAAACGTGTGTATAACAGCACAAGCAGTATTCCCATTACTCAGAACTAATGCTATTGTAAAGAAAAAAGTAGATTTACAGTCAAAGATTCAGAAACTGGTATTTTGAAGTGGTATGATGAAAATTCGCAATGGGCTTGTTAAAATATTTTAAATGTTCCATAAATATTAATTTATTAAGAGTAAAAATGAACAAGGAGGAGATTAAAAAAATAGCATATGATAATAAAAACGTGTGGATAACAGCACAAGCAGTATTCCCATTACTCAGAACTAATGCTATTGTAAAGAAAAAAGTAGATTTACAGTCAAAGATTCAGAAACTGGTATTTTGAAGTGGTATGATGAAAAGTCGGAATGGGCTTGTTAAAATATTTTAAATGTTCCATAAATATTAATTTATTAAGAGTAAAAATGAACAAGGAGGAGATTAAAAAAATAGCATATGATAATAAAAACGTGTGGATAACAGCACAAGCAGTATTCCCATTACTCAGAACTAATGCTATTGTAAAGAAAAAAGTAGATTTACAGTCAAAGATTCAGAAACTGGTATTCTGAAATGGTATGATGAAAAGTAGCAATGGGCTTGTTAAAATATTTTAAATGTTCCATAAATATTAATTTATTAAGAGTTAAAATGAACAAGGAGGAGATTTAAAAAAATAGCATATGTTAATAAAAACGTGTGGATAACAGCAGAAGCAGTATTCCCATTACTGTGCACTAATGCTATTGTAAAGGAAAAAGTAGATTTACAGTCAAAGATTCAGAAACTGGTATTTTGAAGTGGTATGATGAAAAGTAGCAATGGGCTTGTTAAAATATTTTAAATGTTCCATAAATATTAATTTATTAAGAGTAAAAATGAACAAGGGGGAGATTTAAAAACAAATTAGCATAAGATAATAAAAACGTGTGTATAACAGCAAAAGCAGTATTCCCATTACTCAGAACTAATGCTATTGTAAAGAAAAAAGTAGATTTACAGTCAAAGATTCAGAAACTGGTATTTTGAAGTGGTATGATGAAAAGTCGCAATGGGCTTGTTAAAATATTTTAAATGTTCCATAAATATTAATTTATTAAGAGTAAAAATGAACAAGGAGGAGATTAAAAAAATAGCATATGATAATAAAAACGTGTGGATAACAGCAGAAGCAGTATTCCCATTACTCTGCACTAATGCTATTGTAAAGGAAAAAGTAGATTTACAGTCAAAGATTCAGAAACTGGTATTCTGAAATGGTATGATGAAAAGTAGCAATGGGCTTGTTAAAATATTTTAAATGTTCCATAAATATTAATTTACTAAGAGTAAAAATGAACAAGGAGGAGATTAAAAAAATAGCATATGATAATAAAAACGTGTGGATAACAGCACAAGCAGTATTCCCATTACTCAGAACTAATGCTATTGTAAAAAAAAAAGTAGATTTACAGTCAAAGATTCAGAAACTGGTATTTTGAAGTGGTATGATGAAAAGTCGCAATGGGCTTGTTAAAATATTTTAAATGTCCCATAAATATTAATTTATTAAGAGTAAAAATGAACAAGGAGGAGATTAAAAAAATAGCATATGATAATAAAAACGTGTGGATAACAGCACAAGCAGTATTCCCATTACTCAGAACTAATGCTATTGTAAAGAAAAAAGTAGATTTACAGTCAAAGATTCAGAAACTGGTATTCAGAAATGGTATGATGAAAAGTAGCAATGGGCTTGTTAAAATATTTTAAATGTTCCATAAATATTAATTTATTAAGAGTTAAAATGAACAAGGAGGAGATTTAAAAAAATAGCATATGTTAATAAAAACGTGTGGATAACAGCAGAAGCAGTATTCCCATTACTCTGCACTAATGCTATTGTAAAGGAAAAAGTAGATTTACAGTCAAAGATTCAGAAACTGGTATTTTGAAGTGGTATGATGAAAAGTAGCTTGTTAAAATATTTTAAATTTTCCATAAATATTAATTTATTAAGAGTAAAAAAGAACAAGGGGGAGATTTAAAAAAAAATTAGCATAAGATAATAAAAACGTGTGGATAACAGCACAAGCAGTATTCCCATTACTCAGAACTAATGCTATTGTAAAGAAAAAAGTAGATTTACAGTCAAAGATTCAGAAACTGGTATTTTGAAGTGGTATGATGAAAAGTCGCAATGGGCTTGTTAAAATATTTTAAATGTTCCATAAATATTAATTTATTAAGAGTAAAAATGAACAAGGAGGAGATTAAAAAAATAGCATATGATAATAAAAACGTGTGGATAACAGCACAAGCAGTATTCCCATTATTCTGCACTAATGCTATTGTAAAGGAAAAAGTAGATTTACAGTCAAAGATTCAGAAACTGGTATTCTGAAATGGTATGATGAAAAGTAGCAATGGGCTTGTTAAAATATTTTAAATGTTCCATAAATATTAATTTATTAAGAGTAAAAATGAACAAGGAGGAGATTAAGAAAATAGCATATGATAATAAAAACGTGTGGATAACAGCACAAGCAGTATTCCCATTACTCAGAACTAATGCTATTGTAAAAAAAAAAAGTAGATTTACAGTCAAAGATTCAGAAACTGGTATTTTGAAGTGGTATGATGAAAAGTCGCAATGGGCTTGTTAAAATATTTTAAATGTTCCATAAATATTAATTTATTAAGAGTAAAAATGAACAAGGAGGAGATTAAAAAAATAGCATATGATAATAAAAACGTGTGGATAACAGCACAAGCAGTATTCCCATTACTCAGAACTAATGCTATTGTAAAGAAAAAAGTAGATTTACAGTCAAAGATTCAGAAACTGGTATTCTGAAATGGTATGATGAAAAGTAGCAATGGGCTTGTTAAAATATTTTAAATGTTCCATAAATATTAATTTATTAAGAGTTAAAATGAACAAGGAGGAGATTTAAAAAAATAGCATATGTTAATAAAAACGTGTGGATAACAGCAGAAGCAGTATTCCCATTACTGTGCACTAATGCTATTGTAAAGGAAAAAGTAGATTTACAGTCAAAGATTCAGAAACTGGTATTTTGAAGTGGTATGATGAAAAGTAGCAATGGGCTTGTTAAAATATTTTAAATGTTCCATAAATATTAATTTATTAAGAGTAAAAATGAACAAGGAGGAGATTAAAAAAATAGCATATGATAATAAAAACGTGTGGATAACAGCACAAGCAGTATTCCCATTACTCAGAACTAATGCTATTGTAAAGAAAAAAGTAGATTTACAGTCAAAGATTCAGAAACTGGTATTTTGAAGTGGTATGATGAAAAGTCGCAATGGGCTTGTTAAAATATTTTAAATGTTCCATAAATATTAATTTATTAAGAGTAAAAATGAACAAGGAGGAGATTAAAAAAATAGCATATGATAATAAAAACGTGTGGATAACAGCACAAGCAGTATTCCCATTACTCAGAACTAATGCTATTGTAAAGAAAAAAGTAGATTTACAGTCAAAGATTCAGAAACTGGTATTTTGAAGTGGTATGATGAAAAGTCGCAATGGGCTTGTTAAAATATTTTAAATGTTCCATAAATATTAATTTATTAAGAGTAAAAATGAACAAGGAGGAGATTAAAAAAATAGCATATGATAATAAAAACGTGTGGATAACAGCACAAGCAGTATTCCCATTACTCAGAACTAATGCTATTGTAAAGAAAAAAGTAGATTTACAGTCAAAGATTCAGAAACTGGTATTCTGAAATGGTATGATGAAAAGTAGCAATGGGCTTGTTAAAATATTTTAAATGTTCCATAAATATTAATTTATTAAGAGTGAAAATGAACAAGGAGGAGATTAAAAAAAATAGCATATGTTAATAAAAACGTGTGGATAACAGCAGAACCAGTATTCCCATTACTCTGCACTAATGCTATTGTAAAGGAAAAAATAGATTTACAGTCAAAGATTCAGAAACTGGTATTCTGAAATGGTATGATGAAAAGTAGCAATGGGCTTGTTAAAATATTTTAAATGTTCCATAAATATTAATTTATTAAGAGTTAAAATGAACAAGGGGGAGATTTAAAATTAGTATAAGATAATAAAAACGTGTGGATAACGGCAGAAGCAGTATTCCCATTACTCTGCACTAATGCTATTGTAAAGGAAAAAGTAGATTTACAGTCAAAGATTAAGAAACTGGTATTTTGAAGTGGTACGGTGAAAAGTAGCAATGGGCTTGTTAAAATATTTTAAATGTTCCATAAATATTAATTTATTAAGAGTAAAAATGAACAAAGGGGAGTTTTAAAAAAAAATTAGTATAAGATAATAAAAACGTGTGGATAACAGCACAAGCAGTATTCCCATTACTCTGCACTAATGCTATTGTAAAGGAAAAAGTAGATTTACAGTCAAAGATTCAGAAACTGGTATTCTGAAATGGTATGATGAAAAGTAGCAATGGGCTTGTTAAAATATTTTAAATGTTCCATAAATATTAATTTATTAAGAGTAAAAATGAACAAGGAGGAGATTAAAAAAATAGCATATGATAATAAAAACGTGTGGATAACAGCACAAGCAGTATACCCATTACTCAGAACTAATGCTATTGTAAAAAAAAAAAGTAGATTTACAGTCAAAGATTCAGAAACTGGTATTTTGAAGTGGTATGATGAAAAGTCGCAATGGGCTTGTTAAAATATTTTAAATGTTCCATAAATATTAATTTATTAAGAGTAAAAATGAACAAGGAGGAGATTAAAAAAATAGCATATGATAATAAAAACGTGTGGATAACAGCACAAGCAGTATTCCCATTACTCAGAACTAATGCTATTGTAAAGAAAAAAGTAGATTTACAGTCAAAGATTCAGAAACTGGTATTCTGAAATGGTATGATGAAAAGTAGCAATGGGCTTGTTAAAATATTTTAAATGTTCCATAAATATTAATTTATTAAGAGTTAAAATGAACAAGGAGGAGATTTAAAAAAATAGCATATGTTAATAAAAACGTGTGGATAACAGCAGAAGCAGTATTCCCATTACTGTGCACTAATGCTATTGTAAAGGAAAAAGTAGATTTACAGTCAAAGATTCAGAAACTGGTATTTTGAAGTGGTATGATGAAAAGTAGCAATGGGCTTGTTAAAATATTTTAAATGTTCCATAAATATTAATTTATTAAGAGTAAAAATGAACAAGGGGGAGATTTTAAAAAAAATTAGCATAAGATAATAAAAACGTGTGGATAACGGCAGAAGCAGTATTCCCATTACTCTGCACTAATGCTATTGTAAAGGAAAAAGTAGATTTACAGTCAAAGATTAAGAAACTGGTATTTTGAAGTGGTATGATGAAAAGTAGCAGTGGGCTTGTTAAAATATTTTAAATGTTCCATAAATATTAATTTATTAAGAGTAAAAATGGACAAGGAGGAGATTAAAAAAATAGCATATGATAATAAAAACGTGTGTATAACAGCACAAGCAGTATTCCCATTACTCAGAACTAATGCTATTGTAAAGAAAAAAGTAGATTTACAGTCAAAGATTCAGAAACTGGTATTTTGAAGTGGTATGATGAAAATTCGCAATGGGCTTGTTAAAATATTTTAAATGTTCCATAAATATTAATTTATTAAGAGTAAAAATGAACAAGGAGGAGATTAAAAAAATAGCATATGATAATAAAAACGTGTGGATAACAGCACAAGCAGTATTCCCATTACTCAGAACTAATGCTATTGTAAAGAAAAAAGTAGATTTACAGTCAGAGATTCAGAAACTGGTATTTTGAAGTGGTATGATGAAAAGTCGCAATGGGCTTGTTAAAATATTTTAAATGTTCCATAAATATTAATTTATTAAGAGTAAAAATGAACAAGGAGGAGATTAAAAAAATAGCATATGATAATAAAAACGTGTGGATAACAGCACAAGCAGTATTCCCATTACTCAGAACTAATGCTATTGTAAAGAAAAAAGTAGATTTACAGTCAAAGATTCAGAAACTGGTATTCTGAAATGGTATGATGAAAAGTAGCAATGGGCTTGTTAAAATATTTTAAATGTTCCATAAATATTAATTTATTAAGAGTTAAAATGAACAAGGAGGAGATTAAAAAAAATAGCATATGTTAATAAAAACGTGTGGATAACAGCAGAAGCAGTATTCCCATTACTCTGCACTAATGCTATTGTAAAGGAAAAAGTAGATTTACAGTCAAAGATTCAGAAACTGGTATTTTGAAGTGGTATGATGAAAAGTAGCAATGGGCTTGTTAAAATATTTTAAATGTTCCATAAATATTAATTTATTAAGAGTAAAAATGAACAAGGGGGAGATTTAAAAAAAATTAGTATAAGATAATAAAAACGTGTGGATAACGGCAGAAGCAGTATTCCCATTACTCTGCACTAATGCTATTGTAAAGGAAAAAGTAGATTTACAGTCAAAGATTAAGAAACTGGTATTTTGAAGTGGTACGGTGAAAAGTAGCAATGGGCTTGTTAAAATATTTTAAATGTTCCATAAATATTAATTTATTAAGAGTAAAAATGAACAAAGGGGAGTTTAAAAAAAAAATTAGTATAAGATAATAAAAACGTGTGGATAACAGCAGAAGCAGTATTCCCATTACTCTGCACTAATGCTATTGTAAAGGAAAAAGTAGATTTACAGTCAAAGATTAAGAAACTGGTATTTTGAAGTGGTATGATGAAAAGTAGCAATGGGCTTGTTAAAATATTTTAAATGTTCCATAAATATTAATTTATTAAGAGTAAAAATGAACAAGGGGGAGATTAAAAAAAATTAGTATAAGATAATTAAAACGTGTGGATAACGGCAGAAGCAGTATTCCCATTACTCAGAACTAATGCTATTGTAAAGGAAAAAGTAGATATACAGTCAAAGATTAAGAAACTGATATTTTGAAGTGGTATGATGAAAAGTAAGAGTAAAAATGAACAAGGGGGAGATTTAAAAAAATTAGTATAAGATAATTAAAACGTGTGGATAACGGCAGAAGCAGTATTCCCATTACTCTGCACTAATGCTATTGTAAAGGAAAAAGTAGATTTACAGTCAAAGATTAAGAAACTGGCATTTTGAAGTGGTATGATGAAAAGTAAGAGTAAAAATGAACAAGGGGGAGATTTAAAAAAAATTAGTATAAGATAATTAAAACGTGTGGATAACGGCAGAAGCAGTATTCCCATTACTCTGCACTAATACTATTGTAAAGGAAAAAGTAGATTTACAGTCAAAGATTAAGAAACTGGTATTTTGAAGTGGTATGATGAAAAGTAGCAATGAGCTTGTTAAAATATTTTTAATGTTCCATAAATATTCATTTATTAAGAGTAAAAATGAACAAGGGGGAGATTTAAAATTAGTATAAGATAATAAAAACGTGTGGATAACGGCAGAAGCAGTATTCCCATTACTCTGCACTAATGCTATTGTAAAGGAAAAAGTAGATTTACAGTCAAAGATTAAGAAACTGGTATTTTGAAGTGGTATGATGAAAAGTAGCAATGGGCTTGTTAAAATATTTTAAATGTTCCATAAATATTAATTTATTAAGAGTAAAAATGAACAAGGGGGAAATTAAAAAAAATTAGTATAAGATAATTAAAACGTGTGGATAACGGCAGAAGCAGTATTCCCATTACTCAGAACTAATGCTATTGTAAAGGAAAAAGTAGATATACAGTCAAAGATTAAGAAACTGATATTTTGAAGTGGTATGATGAAAAGTAAGAGTAAAAATGAACAAGGGGGAGATTTAAAAAAATTAGTATAAGATAATTAAAACGTGTGGATAACGGCAGAAGCAGTATTCCCATTACTCTGCACTAATGCTATTGTAAAGGAAAAAGTAGATTTACAGTCAAAGATTAAGAAACTGGCATTTTGAAGTGGTATGATGAAAAGTAAGAGTAAAAATGAACAAGGGGGAGATTTAAAAAAAAATTAGTATAAGATAATTAAAACGTGTGGATAACGGCAGAAGCAGTATTCCCATTACTCTGCACTAATACTATTGTAAAGGAAAAAGTAGATTTACAGTCAAAGATTAAGAAACTGGTATTTTGAAGTGGTATGATGAAAAGTAGCAATGGGCTTGTTAAAATATTTTTAATGTTCCATAAATATTCATTTATTAAGAGTAAAAATGAACAAGGGGGAGATTTAAAATTAGTATAAGATAATAAAAACGTGTGGATAACGGCAGAAGCAGTATTCCCATTACTCTGCACTAATGCTATTGTAAAGGAAAAAGTAGATTTACAGTCAAAGATTAAGAAACTGGTATTTTGAAATGGTATGATGAAAAGTAGCAATGGGCTTGTTAAAATATTTCAAATGTTCCATAAATATTCATTTATTAAGAGTAAAACTGAACGAGGAGGAGATTTAAACAAGTGGGTAAGTGTGATCGAAGATCGCTCAAAGAGTTTCGTTTAATATTCCTTACAAAACACTTTATCCTTTGTTTAATAAATTCAAATAAATTTCATTTTCAAAAAAAAAAAAAAAAAAAAAAAAAAAAAAAAAAAAAATTGATTTTTATAAAGTAAAAATTTTCCGTTTTTTTTTTTTTTTTTTTTTCGTATTTTCGAATATCTACACTGGTCGATAGCGGACGAAGGTCGCTGTTATTTTCTGTCATACAAATATCTGTCACGCAGACTAAATGCGATATTTAAAAAAAGTTATTTCAAAATTAAACATGTTTTACACCTTCAAAATGTTAAAATATTCGAATATTTCCATAATCGGATTTTTATCATGATTAAATATGTTTCTCAAACTCATAAATTTACTATTCTGAATTACTCATATTGATACAAACATTTGAAAAATTTGTTAAACTTCCAATTTGATGTCAGATTTTTTTTTAATTCTCTAATGACGTGCTATTAATCTGCTTTGTGTGCATACACATACTCATACTCCTTGTATTATTGAGAAATCTTTGAAAATTTTCGTTTTATTACCACTATGACGTCAATCAATTTTATTTCATATTAATCTTTTTTTCAAATGGTGAAACTTTTTATTTCATTTTCATTTTTTACCTGGAAATCGTTCAATAGAAAATTAATTATTGTAGAAAGAATTTCATTGTGGATTTTTAATTTTTGGCAACTGCTATAACGAAAAATGTTCAAATTTAATAGGAAAAGGCTGTTAGAATTTTGGTTTTTTATTTCTCCTTATTAAAATAATGCGATTTTTTCAAATTTTAATGTTTTGAGCTTCATAGCTGGTATTCAGTTATTTATACGCAAAGTTTCAACTCTGTAAGTTACATAGTTTCTGAGAATGGCTCAGTGACGGACAGACAACGGAGCGGGAGTAATTGGATTTCGTGAGATGAACTAAACCCTAAAAAAAAAAATAGTATAAGATAATGAAAACGTGTGGATAACAGCCGAAGCAGTATTCCCATTATTCTGCACTAATGCTATTGTAAAGGAAAAAGTAGAATTACAGTCAAAGATTAAGAAACTGGTATTCTGAAATGGTATGATGAAAAAGTCGCAATGGGCTTGTTAAAATATTTTAAATGTTCCATAAATATTAATTTATTAAGAGTAAAAATGAACAAGGAGGAGATTTAAAAAAAAATAGCATATGATAATAAAAACGTGTGGATAACAGCACAAGCAGTATTCCCATTACTCAGAACTAATGCTATTGTAAAGGAAAAAGTAGATTTACAGTCAAAGATTAAGAAACTGGTATTCTGAAATGGTATGATGAAAAGTAGCCATGGGCTTGTTAAAATATTTTAAATGTTCCATAAATATTAATTTATTAAGAGTAAAAATGAACAAGGAGGAGATTAAAAAAAATAGCATATGTTAATAAAAACGTGTGGATAACAGCAGAAGCAGTATTCCCATTACTCTGCACTAATGCTATTGTAAAGGAAAAAGTAGATTTACAGTCAAAGATTAAGAAACTGGTATTTTGAAGTGGTATGATGAAAAGTAGCAATGAGCTTGTTAAAATATTTTAAATGTTCCATAAATATTAATTTATTAAGAGTAAAAATTAACAAGGAGGAGATTAAAAAAAAAAATAGTATAAGATAATAAAAACGCGTGGATAACGGCAGAAGCAGTATTCCCATTACTCTGCAATAATGCTATTGTAAAGGAAAAAGTAGATTTACAGTCAAAGATTAAGAAACTGTATTCTGAAATGGTATGATGAAAAAGTAGCAATAGCCTAAGATATTTTCTCAAATTCAAAAAAAATTTAGTATCATGACACGTTACTTTTTTAAGCTGTTGTATTTTAAAAATGAAAATTTAAATTAAAGTATCGCCTTTATCTTTTAAAGCTTATAATAAAATATAATTAATAAGTATCATTTAATATTTTTTATTAAAATTAAAATAATTGTATTTTGAAAAAAAAATTGTTAAAATGAAATTTATTTGAAAATAAATGTTTTTTACTTTAAAAAAAATGAAAGACATACCGATAAATAAACTTACAAAAGATAAACAAAAAAAAAGTGACTAGAATTATGTTTTTAAAGTAAGTTTATATGGAAAATCCATTTAAATTAAAACCTTCTTAAGATACACAAAAAAATGCTGATCAAACTGGTATGATACACAATTAAGGACAACCAATTTCTTATGATTAATTAATTAATTAAATTAAATAATTATTTATTAATATTAATTATTATAACTATAATATATAACAATATAATATTATATATTATTATATATTATAAATATATAATATATTATAATATATAATATTATATGTAATATATATATATACAGTGATTTCATTGTGTATGGCCAGTTTCTTATGTTTCAATGGTTAAATTTTACAATAAGTTTATATATATATATATATATATATATATATATATATAATTATAATATCTTTGAATTTCAAAAAACATATCAAGTTCTTGTAACGTTCTAATTAAATCTCCTAAGAGATAATTAGTAATAAAGTGTAGACAGACTACCACATAGTTAATAAATTAACAAGTGCAATCATAATTTTACCATAGCATTTGCTTCAATGGTAATTGGCCAAAAATACTGGAAATATGAAGAATACTTAAAAAGAGAGAGAAAAAAATTATATAATAAACTATAAAATGTTAATAATTTGAATTTGATATCAAGTGAATACAAATGGATTTTGAAATGAAATATGAACTAAATATAATGGAAAATTGGATAGCAAGAGATTTAAATTAGAAATGGATATGAAAAAACACGTGTAGATGTAATCATCAGCCTGGATGTATCCACACGTGTTTTAAAAATAATACAGTATTTCATAAATATACTGGCATTTATGCTAAGATCAGTATATTCATCCAGGTATACTGTATTATTACCAGAAAACAATTGGAAATAGTAAAATTGGAAATAAAAAACTTGTAAAGAATGGATAAAATATTTTACTCACAGTAATTATCCAAAATTCCATGAACATCACAAGACATTTTACAGACTTTTTATAACTGATCATTAGTATCACTTAATATAAAGGTGATCGGCTAAACGCACATATATATATATATAAACTTAATGTAAAATTTAACCATTGAAACATATATATATATATATATATATATATATATATATATATATATATATATATATATATATATATATATATATATATATATATATATAATATTTATACATATTATTATTATTATTATTATAATTATTATTATTATTATTATTAGTCATTATTACTTAATTATTTAATTATTTAATTAATTAATTTCTTAATTAATTAAAGACAAACAATTTCTAAATATCTCCATAAAATTAAGAGATGTGCAAGGCCTTTTGAAAAGACTTTGTCTTTTTTCGTCAGGCGCAAAGAAGACATGCTACCATCTAGAAAGCAGGAACGAGACTAGGACTTACGCATTTTTTAATTATATGGTGTTATTATGACTTTTTTTGCCTTTACTTTTTAAGATATTTATAAATGGAATATTAGAAATTATAATCCACAACAAGTATTCTCATACTTGGAATGAATTTAAGAAAATAGTTTGAAATATAAGAGATATATGATAGTAAAAAAAAATCAAATGATGATTTTTATTTTCAACTATCATTCTTTGGCATTAATTTTATTTAAGATTTGCTCCAGATTGTCACATGAATGATAAATCGTTTTAACCCTTTGTATCACCGCGTTGCATATCTGCAACATACCCAAAAATTAATGTTACTTATACAGTGGGTTTTAAAAGACTATTTCATTTATCGCTGCTATCTCCCAACACGACAGTTAATGTAAATTGTTCATTGAATTCTCAACAGATGGCGATACTGGGTTAATTTTTTTATGCCAAAGTTTTATTTATTATTTGAGCAGTTTCACATCGTTGGTGCTAAAATGAACTTCGTAACTTTTGTCATATTAAAAAGGCTGGATACATTCAAAAGTAGATTTTTTAGAAAGGTAAGTTCTTATACTTTATAATTTTGTATTAGAAAATTGACATTATTTATGTAAAGTATGCAATTTTATGTTTATTGAAGATTTTTAAAAAGTACGTTTTACACATTTTTTTTTTTTTTTTTAATGTTTAAAATTTTTAAGATTATTTTTTGCATGCTTAAAATGATGCATTCTAACATCTGAGTAAATATTTTTCAAATCGGAGTTCTTCAGTCACAGAGGGTAAAACAACGATCGCTATGCGAAAAGTAAACTTTTTAAAGTTTAGTAGACAGTTAAAGAGGTAAGTATTCTTTTCAAATATGACACCGCATTAAAAAAAAAAAAAAAAAAAATGTTAATTCTACTCAAGCTAAATTTGTACTCAAGTATTGCGAATAATTTAAGTAATGTTTAATGTTTTAATGGTACATATTCTTACATTTGGACAAGGTACTTAGTTTAAGGTAACGCTTAGGCTAGTCTGCGCACAATTCAAAAGAATAGCAATAAAAAATCTAAATATTATTTTTTTGCTAAACTATCCATGAGTAATTTTTACTTCATTTGTTTTTTATGCATTTCCATTGCTATTTTGTTGTTATGCAGTAATTTAATAGAACAGTTGCAATAAAACCAAGAAAGTTATTTTCCGCAATCTGTCCTTACAGGGTTGGTGTGATTGCGCACATGTGTAGGAGAGATTGTTACTAATAATAACTACAATTAAATTGTTAACAATAAGAGTTACACATAAATGACATTGCTGTAAGGTTTTTGTGAAAAAATTGTAATATATTGGGAGTGAATATTTCAACCTAATGCGTAAAGAATCAGAGAAAGGAAATAATTTTAAAAACGATTAAAAAATTTTAATTAAAGGAAAAAAAATAAAGAATCAGGAAAAGCAAGTCCAGATAAGATTACAAAATAAATTATGTAACTTAATAACACGTTTAACTTAAAATTAATCCATTTTCATTTTTCATTTTTTATGCAAATTTACCAATAAGCTGCGTAATCTCTCCTAGCATATAAACTAATGGGAACAATGCGCTATCTCTCCTAAGTAGCAGATGCACAAACTCTCCAATTTCGGTAGGTGAGATTGCGCGGTCTTTTAATTAAACAAAACCGCTACTAAAACGAACCGATGATGTTCACATTGTTAGTCTAGATTAGTAGCTTATGAGAAATCGTTTGAGTTTAAAATATTTTGTACTGTTGACATTGTATAGAAATTCTGATGAATAGCTATGAAAATTCAAGCACTTACTTTGGAAAAACAAAACAAAATAGCAATACTTTATCTTAGACGCTCAAAGCAATCAAAGTGCACTTTCAAGTAGACACTCCACTACTGTTGTTGTACAACTACCTGGAGTCACTGCGCTCTCACTCTACTCCTTCCCCCCAAACCTCTATGTGCGCAATCTCTCCGACCACGTCATCTCTCCTGGCTTTACCTTACATTTACGCTTAAAATGTTTATATATGGACATTTAGACATAATATTTGACATTTAGATTTTTAGACCTATTATCGTTTAGAAATCCTAGTTATTAACCTTCTCACCGCCGTGAACTGATATATCCGTTCACTGTACTGCCATATCAACATTATTTAAATTAATATAACTCTACATATATAATGCATTTTTCAAACATCGAGTAATGGTTAATACTCTTAAGGGTTATACTCATATACATAATTAAGTTTTTTATATCACGTTTGAAATTTCATCTTTTTTTAGCATTTGAAAAAAATTTTCAGAGAAAACAACATTACAAATTTGTCCTTTTTCTCGGTGGTCAGGGGTTTTAAAGTCAGATGGTAGTACACAAGACAAGCAATAGGATTAAAATATTAAAAGAAAATAAAATTTTAATAAAACAGAAACTAACTTTAAACTAGCACCTTAGTTAGAAATTTAGTATTTAGTTGCATTTGCTTTTCTTAAAACAATTATGTCTTTATTTTTGCTGATAAAAGAGTAAAAATTAGAATGAGACATTACAATGAAAAAATCAATTTGATTCTTGCTTCAAATTTGTATCTAACAGCTTGGAAAATATGTCCTCAAATATATAATGAAATTACATATTTTGATCTATTTTTTTTATTTATTTTTCTAATTGCAAAAGATTTTCACATAATTTGAGATTACACAAGTATTATTCAATGTGCATTATAATAACCCAAGGGAAATTTGTACACTTATATCTTTTCATCATTTTTAAGGGACAAAAAATAGCAATCGCGATTTGCTGAAGGGAGGAGGAGGGGAGGGAATGTAACTTAATAAATTTATTTGAAAAAAATTCTTTCAAATAATAAAAATGCTTTTTTGTTGCGTTTAATTTTCACGACTAACACAAGCAGACGAATTTACGAAAGTTTCAACACTTGGTGTATCGCATTGTGAGTTATAATAAAGAATTTTTTTTAAACTCAAATTAGAATTAAAATTGTCATTCTGGAAATAATAAAAATTTTGGAATAAGAATGGGATGTGTGTTACTCTGCACTAAAGCCATTGTAAAGGGAAAAATATATTTACAGGCAAACAACATGGAAGAAAAAAACAAGAACGAAAAATCATGATTCAAGCATAGATTATGTAGCACTTTCCAACGCTTCCAAACTAATTTTACAAAACATACCGTTTAATAATCTAAAAGATAACATCTAAGTAAACAATTTGGAAAACGCATAACATATTTAAAAACATAATTTCAGGAATTTCCAACACATACAATATTCGAAAAAATATCCGAATACTTTTATTCAGCCCTGTATAGGATCTATAGATTTGTATATATACTACATGGGATGCTAAATTTTAGTTCAGTTAGGAAACGCGTAGCATAGTTTAAAATTATCCTTCTGGAGTTTCTGTCAGTAAACGGAAATGTGTTCGCGAACTTTTGTGCTGCCCTGTATAGGATCTACAGAATTTCTACACACCACGTAATAGACAAAAAGCGAGTTAAAATTAAAATCGCGTTCAGTAACTTAAAACGCACTTCCAGGAATTATTGTTAACAGACAGTAGAGAATTCTTTTGTGTATCCCTGTAAATGAACGATGACTGCTATACACACACTATTCTGTAGTAAGCCTCTTGTAATGCACCTTAGTAATATATATAAATTTCAATGCGTTTAAAATAATGAAACATTATTTAAATAAACCGCAGACGATTTTTCTCCATAGACGTAATGTAACGGAATTCTTTTGACTGTCCCTGTAAAGTAACTATAAGTGCTATGCACACCCTATTCCATATTAAGCTTCTTCTAATGCACCTTAGTGATATATACAAATTTCAATGCGTTTAAAATAGTGAAACATTATTTAAATAAACCGCAAATGATTTTTCCACATAGACAGCAATGTAACGGAATTCTTTTGAGTGTCCATGTAAAAAAACTATCAGTGCTACACACTTCCGTTGAAATAGGGAGCATGCTATAGATAACGACAATAACATATAAAAATTACAGAGCAATCCGAGCATATTTACGGGAGTTAGAGCACGGACAGGCGGCAGACGGCCATACAGCAGACAAACCGAAGTCATAAGCACTTTTCAACTAGGTTGGAAAGTGCTAAAAACTGAAATATTCTGAAAATTACTGAAATTTTCATATTGTGAAATGGTAAATATGCAACGACGAAAAAATAACGATATCCAAAAGTAATATGTTCTCAAATTTAGAAAGTTGTACATTCGTAACAGTATGCAGCCTTTCACTTTACAAATGAAAATTTAAAAAAAAAAAGTGTTTATATGAATATTTTCATTAATAAAATAAAATTAATTATTTTAAATTATTAAATGTATTATTATTAATAATAATTTAATAATTTAATTATTATTAATTTAATTATTTAACTATTAATTATTTAATTATTTAAATTATTTAAATTAAAGCAATAATTATTTTGAAATAATAATTTTGTCAAAACATATTATTTCTATTTTCAGAAACACACAACTGTTCCCTATGAATATATTTAAAGTTAAAATACAGAAGCAAATTTTCTTAACCAATGTGCACAAGAAGATAAAATCCAAGACTATCAAACAAACTTGTTAAATTTTCACAAGGGAAGAAAAGTTACACTCATTTATCAAAGATAATATATAATATACTCACAGTAAAATTAAATAAATAATCATTTATAACGATAACATACTTTTCATATAAATGAATTTAATTCTTAAAAATTTGGTTTTTCATCTTAAAAATTCAGATTGATATTTCTATTTTAAAATATTTTGCTCACAGAATAATGAGAAGGAGAGGGGAGAGTTTTTATAATTAATTATATTTTGTAACTATTTTTATTTCAAGTGATAATTTTTATAATTAGTCCTATTTTGCAATTTATCGTTTTAATTGGTCATATTAATATTTCCGATGAAAATTTTTTTTCTAAGTCATAATTTTTAAACCTTTACATTCCTGAGGAGTTTTAATGTTACCAAAATATAGATTTAACAATTTTTAAAAAAGTTAAATTAAATTCAAAATTATTAATCTTTTAAATTAGCCAAAAGTTAGTGCTCTGCTGTTTAACCCTCTTCTTCCAATGTGAAAACGCCCTACAACTTATTATTTTCACTATTATTATTATCATTGCTATTATTTTTGTCTTATTTAAGAGCAAATACATTAAAATTGTGAATATAATAAATGATTTAACTTTTATTTTTCTGAATATTGCCTCATTTTTTTTGCATAATTTCTTATTTTGCAAAATGGTAGAAGGAGGTATTATTATTTCAATTTTTATTGGTATTATTATTATTAATTTTGCGATTTAGGGGTTTTATTTTATTTATAAAATGAAATAAAATAAAATAATTATCAGTGCAATAAAAGTATTTATGCTTCTTTCTAAATGGTAATTTCTTTGCTACGATAATTTTTATTTCACAGTAAAGCATTTTAGGACAATGTTTCCAAACTATTTTTAAATATATAACATGAACCATAAAAGTTTCATTTTCATTGTCGAAAGGAAACTGAAAAATAACGCATATGCTTAACTTTGAATTGACCTTCCTTTTAACTTTTCTGTGCTGCATTAGACTTCTTTTTCTTATAAAATGTTCATCTACCTACCACAAAAATTCCTAATTATCTGTAAAGGAAAGTTGGTACTTACATATTAACGCCACCGCAGTAGAAGTTGCGCTAATGCGCCAATAAAGAGCAATCTTGTTGTTCGCACGCGCACGCAGTTATCTTTTGGATTCCTTGTTGCCTTGTTGTTTGCTGATTTTTGACGCCATTTTTTAGTGCTGCGAAAGATTGGAGGCACTTAAAAACCGCCAAATCTGTAGCTGCGGTGGCGTTAATACATAAGTACCTTATTGTTTAATTGATAATAATATAATTTTAAAGCAGCTTTACTTTTGAAAAAAAAAAAGAAAATTATTACCAAATATGCTGTCAGTAAATGTATATTGTATATATACTTGTGTAATTTTCACATTCAGGTACTTTTAAACCTCTATATTTTTAAGGATATTTTGTAAAAAGATAATATGTAATTTTCGAATGAATAAAAAGGGTTAATTTGAAATGATAGAATTTGATTCCATGACAACTGTTCTGCATGTGACACATTCATTGTTTTAATTGTATTTTAAAATCAAGTTTGTAGTTTTCAAATTAAAAGAAACAAAATCTCGGATTTCCTATCTCACCGAGTTATCTTTCTCTATACCTCAGCAGCTGAAAGTATGCAATAAATATTTAAAAATGACCCCATTAAATCTCCAATCGAAGATGTAGCAACACTTTCCGTTTATCTAATACAAATTGTTGCTCTACGATGTTGCTCTCTTTTATTTACTGAGTATGTTTCTTGTCCGAAGAAAACTAACATTAAACTTTGTTCTATTTAATATTCTATGTTTATTTTATGTGCTAGCATTAGCTCGTTTATTAAGTGTATTTTTTACATTGCAGAATACTGGAAAAATTGTTGAAAAGGGAATTTTTATACTTTAAAAAATGCATTATTGCTTTCCATTCTCAAATCTTAACACACATACAGAACATTGCAGAATACTGGAAAAAATGTTGAAGAGGGAATTTTTATACTTTAAAAAATGCATTATTGCTTTCCATTCTCAAATCTTAACACACATACAGAAATAAAACATGTTCTATTGTTGTATTTTATTTACGCGAAAGAGTGGCTAATAAATATATATATATATATATTAATTATTATCACACAACTATGATTTTTTTGACAAATTGTAGTAATAGCGACAATTCTGTCTGTAATGAGGAATCTTCTATTGTTGGAATTTAACCAAATCTTAATAAATATATATGTACAATGAGGAATCCTCCATTACCAGAGTGAACTTATAACAATGTTTTTTTATAACGATGCGCTAAACAGCAATGTACTTTTTAACAATAGGCTCAAATATAAGCGTTTATTTTAATATTACACCCTTTATTTTTTAACTATATTTTATTTTTGACTTTTTTGGGTTTAAAATATAACATTGTTGCCGATTCACATCCAGTTGGTATATGCATATTTTAGCGAGCGTGGTTTGGTGCATAATTAAGTCCATTGTTATTATAAATCGTATACAGGTGTAACCATAAAGCATAATTTGGAGATTTATCACCTGCAACCGGCTGACGCGAAAATGCTCTGAAAATAATTTATTAATTTATAATTAAGTTCTAAAAATATTAAAAGTTGTGTTGCCATCTTGAAACACACCTGTAAACGTAATTTTTATAATTCTAGCATATCAGGGCGTGAGGGAAAAATTGATTGCAAAATTCCATGTTCACATACCAAAAACCAAGTTAAGTTGAACAAACGAATGTAAAGAAAAACTAGTCGTTGGAGGCCACCCTAATACTTACCCATCATGGATATGCATAATGTAAAATATTAAAATAAAAAAAGGTGTAAACAACTTATAAAATGCATTGCAATTCGAATAAAATCGTGGCTTGATGACGTCCTAAACTTTAAAGGCTCCATTACTGAATTGCTTAAAAAAAAACATGCTTATAACTCCAAAAACAATAATCCTATTAACTAGCGGTTTATTGCATCTAATTAAGTGTCTCATTTCCAATTAAAATATATCTTTGAATTGAAATTTGGATGAAATACAGGGTCATGAAAAATCAAGGAGTGTGGGAAATAGGATTACAAATATCTCGGCAACTCATTATCCGATCAACTTCATGCTTTATGCAAAATTTGTTTTTTATTGTCTTTTATATTCACTCCTTAAAATAAACAATTTCGAAAAGTTTTATATACCTTTTATCAGAACGAATATTTCGAGAGTCTGAAAAAAATAGTTCCGGATAATCGAGGTTACTGAAATTCAATTAGCTTCTTTCCATTATTACATACTAAGTACATACCAAATTTTAAGTCTCTATCTCAATTTTTTCGGGAGATAGAGCATTTACAGACACACAGACATACAGACACACAGACGGACGGCAAAATTTTCTTTTCTAAAATTATGTTTTTCTGAACCTCCAGTGTCTGAAACGTGTAAATCTGTCAAAAAAAATTCTATTTTCAAAACGATTACAAGACTTACCCTATACTACGTATGATGGGTAAGTAATAATAAAAAGAAAGCAATTGTACAACATACCGAACATTTTATTCAAATTAGTGTCTTTGCACATTAAAAAATGATGTGGTCTTAAAAAATATCTTATTGGTGGTTAATATCGCAATGATGCTTTAAATACTTATATACTTCAAAAACGCTAGTGTATTTTCTCACGGGCAATTTTGGTTTATAAAATGGTTAAAAGTGGAAAAATATTTCTCCATTATGTAAAACCAAAACACGGTGACCAAACATGGTCGCTCCGAAATATTTTGGCATTGTTTTCTTCTCCCGCAAAGCAATATACAAGGCGGAAAAACGAATTACCAGTGGTTGGACTCACCATTCATATCAATGAACAGTTCCATATAAACAGAGCACTGGAAACAATATCTGTATGCGGTGGCTGGAATACTAAATAAACTCCGAGCCTATAGACATCATTAGACGGGTCATGTGGCCGGTTTGAAATGTAATATCGGGACCAGAACCGCTTTTTCGGTTCTGTTTATGGTTCTTCTCTGTTCGGGAAAAGTGATTCATGTCAGATAGATTCTTTTTTTACGAGTTAGAAATTTGTAATTTAATTTCGTTTCGTTCTGCTTTTAAATTTACCCCGCGGCCGTTAATTTTCTTTTAATATCGAAAAAGATGTTTCGGATTTTTCGAGTGTAATATTTTAAGGAGGGGGGGAGGTTGAAAAGAATTCTCTGTAGTTTAATTCTTTGTTTCTCTAAATATATATAAGAAATATTTACTTTATCTTATTGTACAAAAAAATATATATTTGTTATCAATTTGTTAATTTGTATTAAATACAATTATATATACTGAAATAATTTAAAAATATCCGAATAACCTTATTTTATTAATATAAAGTTTAATATGTAATTCATCAATGAGTGAGTTTATATAATATTTATTAGCTCCTATTTTCAATGTAATGTGTGTGCATAATGAGATAATTATAACTTAGGCGTAAAAATTCATATTTATGATAACTATTCAGAATGCCTAAAACTTTATTAAATGATGAAATAATCCAAAGTACGTTAAAATTCTTTACAGAAATTAAAATATTGATATTTTTAAAACAAATTTCAGAACAACAGCTATGTTAAAATAAAAATGTTTGAAACCTTTTAGATATATTATACAAATATATATAAACTAGGGGGCCTACCCCCTGCGAACTACGCTCGCCAACCCCCGCTCAGACTTCGAGGCCTCTAAAAACATGACAGCGTGCTTTGTTTTAAAAATATTGGTAAATCTGTAATTGGGTTGCCATGCTTTTAACGTTTTAATCGGGCATTTTTTTTTTTATTATCATGGCCTCATACACAGCTGTTGCGACAACTGACGACTGTTTTCGAGATTGATAAGTAAAATCAATTACAGCTTGAAAACCAGCTTGTATAAAATGGTTAGGTTTAAATTGTGGCTACCTCTCGGACTTTCATAACAACGATCTGTATTCTATTCTTCCTTTGCGTTTAAGGATGCGAAAAATTCCATCTGCTTGTGAATAACATTAAGAACCACGGTATTGAAAAGTACTATGTTATAGACATTTTCAGTAACACGTTTTAATTTTATCTCTATTTTAGTGCACCATCATGCATATTTTCATGTTATTTTAAATATGTAAATTATTTATTTTAATTAATATGTACATACGAATTTTCTAATAATTATTTATCGTACAAAATTAATTAAATATTTTGTGCATGCATGCCTGCATTTATTCGGCATCAATTGATGAGATATTTAAACAAATTTGCTATCCGCGATAATTTATCCGCGATAATTTTACACCATGTTATGTAACTTGAATATTGTCCATAAGAAAATCGGGTATTTTTCCAGTATAGGATCCTTTGCTTTTAGGTTTGGCGTAATTCGAGTTTCAAAAACGGATAGATTCGTTAATATACATAGATTTGTTGCCAAAAGTTATGAAAACAAACCCAATGAACATTTGGTGCTTTTCTATTATAGGGGTCTTGACGCTTTTTTAAAAAGCTTGGCGCAATTTGAGCATTAGAAAGTGAGATTTGGTGCCAAGTGACATAAAAAGCCATGGAAACAAATTCGACGATTTTTTTGTTTATATGCAATTTTAATTATACGTATATTATTATTGTTTTTTCTATACAAATTACTTCTGATTATATATAAAATAGGATAAATGACATTTTACGCTAAACAAATTGTATAAATATTGAAAAAATGCTTCTGTATACGAAATGACAAAGTGAATAGGTTGACAGAAAGTATGTTGCCAAATTTCCTTTTCCGCCAAGGCTATTTTCTCTGTTTCGTCATATACTGGAAAAGCACCGAACTTTTATGCTTGTTTATACATGTATTTATATGTATATATACAATTTATTTATAATTGTCTTTCAATGTACCTCTTTTTGTACATAAAAATAGATAAATGGCTTCTTTATATTAAATAAATTGTATAAACATAAATGATGTATTTACATAAATGACGTCATTTGGACGAATTTATTCAAAATATTTTCAGTTTATAAATTAAATTAACTGCTGACAGACGATTGAATCCTGACGATAGAAATGTGATTTTTTTTTTCAAATTTTCCTGTAAAACATAATTTAATCATAATCTTGTCTTCATTATTGATTGAAATAAAAGATAAATTCAATTTCAATTTGAAAATGACGAATTAAAAGAAATCAATAATCCCTATCGGGATCCTTTTCGATTTTTTTCCCTTTTTTGTCACAAAAAAACTGAGTAAATAGTTGCCATCATTACAGAAATGTCAAAAAATTAGAAAAAAATTAATATCTCGAAAACAAATTCCAATTTCAAAATTCTATTACCAGTTTTGACATCCGCGGATTTTTATGGACTATTGGTATTAATTTCACCATCAAGCGTTTAATATTATACTAAAAATAGCCCTGAAACATAATCAGTCCTTTAATCAGTCGTTTCATAAAATCGTTTCATAAATTCGTTTCATAAAATCGTTTCACAAATTCGTTTCATTAGGATTTTATATATATAGGGTAGATATATAGAAGATATTTTTAGAATCAAATTACACGTGATTACACAAGAAATCGGACATGAAATAAAAATTTGTCATACAAATAAATAAATACTATCAACCAACAACTTTGTTCACCAAGAGGTGGCTTTGTCCCACTCCACGGAGAAAGACAAAACTCATCCAAAATAAAATTTGTTACAATAAAACTAATTAGTAATGCCAAATTCTTATGGATTGCAGTAGTAATATCTATAAAACATAAATTATATAATTCAAGATTTTACAAATTGAGTTTGGCATAGCTTCCGTTGTTGCTTTATTTACTTTTACGCGTTTGATTTTACTGAGGAAACTTTTGATTAGAAAATTTATTTATAGGTAATGTTATAAAGTGATAAATGCCCTTTTGTAAATTCTTAATATGTTCTCTTTAAAAATCAATGAGATTTATATATATTAATGTGACATTTTAGATTTTACATTGACTTTATTCACAACTTGCATTTTAAAAACTTATTTAGGATGAGATTGTCTCAGGACAAAGTCATCAAAAATGTAATTATTTTATTATATTTATATTTTCTGAAAATGTAAACATAAAAGCAAAATATAAACGTTGTACTTGTATATATTTATTATTTTTTTTGTACAGTTGCTGGTGTAATAATGCCTCGTATGTATAAATCTTCTGTAGGTATTTGTAATTATGAAAATTATACTGATGAAACGCTTCAGAAAGTGGTAGATGTTGTTCTACAAGATGCATTAAATCAAAGAAAAACTACTAAAAAATATTCAATTTTAATCACTGCTTTAAATAATAAACTAAAATATCCTAAAAAACTTCAACACTCCAAGACCTGTTACTTCTAAAAGAAATGTTTTTCAGAGCCTGAAATAAGTGAAAATAGCTGAAATTTTGTTTTCTTGAAAACATTAATCCATGTCTTATTTGTTAATTGCTTTTACATGCTTTGAATAATGATCATTTTTGAATAAAATTCTGTTTTTCTATTTATTTTCATACAAAATTTTTGTATTTTTTTTAAATAACGGAATCACATAGTTTTTATTTATTTATTTATTTATTTTTAATGTTTATTTTTATTTTTTTATTACTCTATCATCATAGTGGGATTTTAGGCTTAAATAAACTATTCTTTAAAAATACTAAATATGAAGACTAAAATTTGCAAATGATATAATGGAACTAGAAAAGAAGAATTAGAAATTGTTTATATGAACATTTCAATATATTGTTTTATCTTTAAAGACAACAAGAGGAAAAGGTGAGACAAAGTTACCCGTGTTGACGGTAAGTAAGTATTTAGTTGGAAAAAAATACTTTTTGCTCAGATTATTTGTGTAAAATGCTTTAAAGAACATTTTTTTTAAGGGAAAGTGGATCCAAAAATTTACTTTCAAGAAATAAATACACTAGACATATTCTCTTTTACAAAGCATATATTATCGAACTTCGGAATTTAGTTTTCAAATTCCTTATGTTTTTTGACAAATGTCATCCTTTCAGTATTAAGTCAGTTTTAAGCCAGTAACTCAGTATCTCATTTTTACTGAGATAATTTCTATTTTCTTTAAACTAAATAACTATTATGAACAGATGAAAAGATTGTAAAAAGATGATTGTAAACTCTTATATTTCTGTCAGTTTGTGCATTTCTGAATTTTAACGTAACTAAGTACAACTATATATATATATATATATATATATATATATATATATATATATCTTTGATAATATATATATATCTTATCTACCTTAGATATAGTGTAATATCTATATACACTTTGATATATATATATATCTTATATATATATATATATATATATATATATATATATATATAAATTCAATCAAAATATCACTCATTAATTTAAAAAAAATATATAATTTTTGTAGATAACTTTAAGGTACTTTGGATTATTTTATATTTTTACGAAAATAACATTTTTTAAAAGAGCGATACTGTCTAATAAATAATTTATAAAACAACTAAGTCTGCAACTAGGAAAAAATAATAATAAAAACAAAAATAAAAATAAAAATAAAAATGAAAATGAAAATAAAAATTATTAAAATATGAAATTCCCATTTCTCATCCTATTCACACGTAAAACAAAAATTTCTCTACTAAAAAAAAAAATAAAATAAAAAAAATCCCGCTTTCGGCAAAACGTTTGCAAAAACACGAATACAATAAATACAAAAACAAACGGGTCGTTTTTCATATTTCCTATCGCAGTGCAACAGCATCCGAATTCGAAGCGGGAAAAAAAAAATGAAAGCAATTTTCGACTTTCTTTAGCAGACTGGCTAATTTTTGGTGGTTCCCATAACCACATAAATCTCGTGGAATGGAATTCGAATGGGGGTGGACCGTGATATTCCAAACAGACTCAAGAATCCCCTACTCTATTTTGAATCGTCGTCACTCGTTAAGTGATGTGAAAACAAAATGCACCGGGGTTTCTCAGGGGTACTCATACTGCAGCATCAGAGAAAGGGATTAAATTAAGCATAGGGATTTGGCAAATGAAAACTAGGGATGAAAGTCAAAGTGCAAAAGGGAAAGTAAAAGTTCAAATAGGGGCTAACAACATATAACCTGTTGTTTTGATTGTATTTAAGTAATGTATGCATTTATGTAGCATGTATATTAATAATTGTGGCATATGTTTTAACACTAATTTGGTTATAAGTTTTTAAGTTTTTGTGATTAAAGGAAAAAATATATACATTTCTAGTTAATTACTAAATTTCTCAAAATAGCGCTGCAAAAAAGTGTATAAATGTGAAAAATATGTGGTTTGGTGTCCCAACTTTAAATTACAGTTTAATTTTCTTGTTACATTTCTTGTAGAATTACTAGCCCTGATCTTTTATGATCAGCAATACAACTCTGCGTAAGTAAGAGGTTTTATTTATTTATTTGTTTTATTTTTTATTTATTTAGGTAGTTTGTTTGTATTATATTGGCAAATCCGCTATCAGTGATCTTATTCCATGAATTTTTCAATGAAGTCGCGGCCTCTTTCATCAGCTCTAAATTCGAGAATACGTCTTCATCAAAAATGGTTTCGGGTATGAAAGTGACGTTAATTTTTAAAAGACTTCGAATTTAAACGTACTTTTTCATTCAGTTTTCGATTGCATCAAAACGACGTCATTTTCACTTCTTAGTGAGACTTACGTTATTTCCGGCAGCTAAATTAAGGGGCAAACTCAATCTCTCATATTCTCTTACTCTACAAATATAAGATTTTCTTAATCAGAGTAGGGCGGAACAATTCCGTGGGTGGCAATGATGTTAGGGTTACCCATTGTACAATTCTTTAAAATAAGAACTTTAAACAACCGAAGTCGAGGGAAAAAAAAGGCGATGCTAGTTTTAGGTCCGGCCCTGCTGTTCAACATCGATCACGTGATCAACTTGAATATCTGAAACAACTGAATGGAGTTTCATTTTCTTTCTTTTAAGGTAAATCTTTTATTGACTGTGTAATTCGAAATCATTCGTTCTAGAATGTAGTGAATTTCCCAGGCCATAAGCAGATAGATATGTTTAAATTATACTCCGATATGAATTCTCGGTTCAATTTCGACTCAACAAGCAATTTACCTGCATGCATATATCTATCCGAAATGAGCTGTATTCATCAAAAGTCCGCTATACACTTTATCTGTATCCTTTGCTTTTAAATTAGCCACTTCTAAACCGATGGGTATGTTTTCATTTATTCACTCTTCAGTAGGTAAGTCTGAAGCATATTTAGTTGATTTAGTCAGATTTAAATTGTTTCTTGTATCTGTCTGTAATGTCGACACTCTTAAAGCACCTCTATCTTTTAGTCTTTGATTACTGTTACTGTTGGTAACTTTCAGATTTATTGATTGATATAACATCAGCAAAAATTAGTCCGATCAGTCGCTGATACATGAATGGTTTTCTCATGTATATTTAATTTGTTAAAATCACAAATTATTCTTAATATACCAGATATTGGATCCAATTTGAAACATAGATTATCATTTGAAGGTACTATTTTGTATTTTCACAGTGCTACCACTACGATTTTAACAACTGAAGTCGAAAAAATACTGTGTTAGACATAGGTCTGGTTCTGACTTTTGTGTAAATTTTTTTAATATGTAAATATTTTTCGAAAATCCTTAAAATTTTTCGTTAATTTGTAAATGTTTTTAATTTGTAAAGACTTTTTTTTTAATTTGTAAAAACTTTTTTTTTATTTGCAAAAACTTTTATTTTTATTTTTTGTAAAAACTTTTTTTTATTTGTAATTTTTTTTTTTAATTTGTAAAAAAAATTTCTTTTTTTACTGACTTGTATATATTTTTTTCATGAATCTGATGTATAGTATTATCAAAAGTTGATTTTCATATGTATGTGTGTAAATTGGATATTTGTAGGTGAAAATGTTGTTTCGTTGAACAAGTTAAGATATATTCCAAGTCTTATGTAAAGTAGAATTAGTTATTCACTATCATGTAGAAATTTCATGTTAAAATCATACAATCTATTTTAATAATGAAATATGTTTTATAAAATAAAGGCAGATATGTATAGATAAAAAAAAATATATTATGGTCATTTAAACAATACATTGTGAATATTAGCAACATTTATATCAATTACAAAAATCGTGAATAACAAAATTATTTACAAATTTCACGTTTGGAGATCATGTGTCAACTTTACAATGTTGCATGAGTAGTTTGGATAAATATTCTAAAACATAAGTTGAATAACTGAATAATTTAATTCGATGATTACAGAACATATATTTTTATTTTATTTTTCATCATATGGAACCAATTTCTAGCTAAGGGTTTAAACTTTGCAATATTGAGTTCTATACATTCAATTTCTCGAAGAACACAATCTGACACAATTCTTCAAACGACTGGTTAATTTTTGAATATCCTTCATCAATATGATTTGCAATGCTATTTTCAGTATGATCAACATAACAGTCACTTCTAAAATAAGATGTGATTGTTTCAATATCATCTTCACCTCTTTCACGCTGAAACATAATTTTAGTAATCATATTCTATTTAATTACTTTTTTTTCTCTCGTCTCAATTTGAAGATTTGTAACTCAGGTTTCAAATTATTTTCAAAAGTCATTAAGCAACGTTCCTCTCAGGATGAAATGTTAGAGTTTTAAACATACCGAAAGCCGTTGTTTCATGTCTTAACCTATTAAACTCTACACTAGGTAGTGGTACCTTTAACAGGAACAAGAGGTTTTTTAGTATGGTGTTTTAAATTTGATTTTTGACTAAATTTCCGATTACAGTGATCACATGTAATAATGTAGGTTTTGGTGCACTTTCAAATGACGGTTCAACTTATATTCATTTGAAAACAATTTCCCAAACTCGTTGCAAGGTAATTGTGGTCGATTGTAAATGAGCATATGCTTATTCAATCTACAACGATGATTGAAGATTTTCTCCCACTTTTCACACTTAAAATTTTTTTTACCTGAATTTGTTTTCATATAAGTTAAAAGAGCACATTTTCTAGTAAAAGATAATTTGCTAACTTCACATACAACAGGTGATACACTATCATATACCATTATATATTTTTTTAATTCACGTTTTCTTGCAAACGATTTTTCATAGTGCATACAAGTAAATGGTTTTTCATTTTTATGTATCTGCATATGAGTTATTAGAGCACATTTTCTAGTAAAGGATAATTTGCAAACTTTACATACAACAGGTGATACACTATCATATACCATTATATATTTTTTTTAATTCAGGCTTTCTTTTAAACAATTTTTACAATCTACACAAGTAGATGGTTTTTCAATGGTATGGGTGTACATATGAGTTATTAGAACACATTTTCTAGTAAAAGATAATTTGCAAACTTCACATAGAGCAGGTGATACACCACCATACGCCATCATATGCTTTTTTAGTTCACGCTTTCTTGTAAACGGTTTTCCACAATCCTCACAAGTAAATGGTTTTCAATGGTATGGGTCTACATATGTTCTTTTAAATTCCATTTAGATGTAAAGTATTTGTCACAAATAAAACATCTCTGCAAGAGAAATAAATGTAAGCAGTCACAATTCACCCTACAGAATATAGGGTAAAATATTTTAATGTAAATTTGTACTAATTATGCATAGCGTATGTATTCTAAATATTTCACTACTCCCATGTTCATTAACTCTATATGTGTCATCGACGAATCATTCGGAATGTCCATTTCTGCAGTTTTGAATTGTTCTGTTGTAATATCTACACAACAAAATAATTACAAACTTAGAAAAAATTTAATGGATAAATAATTTTTTATTGATTTTACAATGATATATTAAAACTTACTTTATTCCTTTACGGAAAACCGATTCCTCACTTGAATTAAAATCTGAAAAATTATCAGAACTGCACACACAGTCACCCTCCCTCGAGAGTCTAACAGTAGAAATAAGAAACGCAGTGCTACTTATCGAAAATTTATATTATCATCAATTGCATTGATCACATGACAAAGCGCGCATGCGTACTTAAGTATACTTTTTCGTTCAATAGTTGAAAATTTTATCTAATTGAGAAAATATTTTCTAGTAAATTGTAGATTATTATATTTCAAATGCGATAGAGGTAATGGTAGTAGTTAAACGTGTAATTTTTAAAACTTTTTGTAATTAAAAAATAATAATAATTTTGTAAAAGTTTCGTATTTAAAAAAAAAATAATTTTGTAAAAGTTTTGTATTTAAAAAAAATTAATTTTGTAAAAGTTTTTGTAATTTTTTTTAAAAGTTTTTTTTTTAAACTTTGTAAAAACTTGTTTTTTAACTTTATAAAACTTTCTTTTTAACTTTGTAAAAACATTTTTTAACTTTGTAAAAACTTATTCTTTAATAGTTTTTGTATTTTGATATTTTTAGATACTTAAAATTATTATTTTCATTTAACATATATTTAATTTCTATGATGTTTCTATGTAAAAATATGTGGGATATATAGTTGATCAGTGATAGAACATAAATTTTAACCTGAGATTCGAATATTTGAATAGAAAACACAGTTCAAATATTATTTACTAGCATCTGTATTCAAATATTTTTTCGTTTCTGTAATATAAAAATAGTTTTTAATCATTGAAATGGTGTAAAAAATCACTAAGTACAAGCTAAAATTGGATATTTACTCGGTAAATACATATTTTTTATATGTATATTTCCGAAAGAAACGGGTGACACATCATCTAAGTTATGTTAAAACTAGTATGTGGTTTGAAAACGGTATGATTTAGATTGAGTTTTCTTGTGTAAAATCGGGTATTCAGAACACTTTTTCTTCAAAAGTCCTCTCTGAAAGCATTTCTTTTATAAGTGTTTCTGTTTCTTAATATGGTAATGTGTGCGAAAAACATATGTGTGTCACCATCTGTTGTTAAAAATATTTATTTGTCGAGGGGTAATTTCTTAAAGTGTGTTAAAGTATTTATGTAAAGTAGATCTTTATGTACATCTACTTTAAAGCACAGTTTCGTATGTTAGAATATCTCTATAAAATTGTGATGAAAATATATAATTGAAAATAACTTTGTGATAATTAAATTTTCTCATAAAGTAAAGTTAATTTAGACTGTGCGTAAAACTATTTGTTAGATTGTATAATGTTAAAATATAAAGTAAGTCAATTCAAGTTTTATGGTAAAAATTAATTTTGTTGTTACATTTTCAAGAAATTGTGTGTAAACTTTATAGGAAGTTCATATAATTTCTATTGAAGTAAGTTAAGAGTGAATATTTATTACTTACCCATCATCCGTAGTATAGGGTAAATCATGTAATAGTTATGAAAATCAAAAAAAAAAATTGGCGGATTCACATATTTCAGACACTGGAGTTTCCGAAAAACATATTTTTAGAAAAAAAAATTGCCGTCCGTCTGTCTGTGTGTCTGCGTGTCTGTGTGTGTCTGTAAACGGCCTATCTCCCGAACGAATTGAGATAGAGACTTGAAATTTGGTATGCACTTAGTATGTAGTAATGGGAAGAAGCTTATTGAATTTCAGTAACCTCGATTATACAGAACTATTTTTTTCGGACTCTCGAAATATTCGTTCTGATAGAAGGTATATAAACATTTTCGAAATTGTTTATTTTAAGGAGTAAATATAAAAGACAATAAAAAAACATAAATTTTCCATAAAGAATGAAGTTAATCAGATAATTAGTTGCCGAGATATATATATATAATCCTATTTCCACACTCTTCGATTTTTCATGACCCTGTATATCATTCAAATTTCAATTCAAAGATATATTTTAATTGGAAATGATACGCTTAATCCGACGCAGTAAACAGTTAGTTAATAATAATAATAACAGTTTTGGAGTTATAGAAAATTTAAAGTTTATGACGTCATCAAGCCCCGATTTTATTCTAATTGCAATGCATTTTATAAATAGTTCCCACATGTTTTATTTTCATATTTTATATTATGCATATCCATGATGGGTAAGTATTACGGTGGCCCCAACGACTAGTTTCTAATAGCAGCGAAATAAATATGCAATATAAGTGTACGTTTCTTATTTTAAACGTTAGCTGTTTGTTGTTAAGAAAATACTGATAATAATAAAAAAAAAATCGATGTACGTTTTCTTCTTTCTTCTAACGATGGTTGAGTAAACAAGTGACGTCACTCTATTCAAACTTACATGCTTCTAAAATAGGGGGCGGGGGGGGGGGGCTATGTTGCACCTGCTCACTATGAATGCCTAATGAATTTAGATAAATTTTGGAATAAGAATAATGCTTTAATTATCTAATATACAGTTATGTACAACTAAAAAGTTGACTAAAATTAAATGTGGCAAGTTAAAACATAGAAAATCAATTCAATTTAATTAATTATCATAAAATTTCTAATATAAAACTACCTAAATTTCAATATTTCTCTGTATTATGGCCATTTAAAGGATAAAATCATACAAGTTATGGCCTTACAGTACAATCAAATCGGAAAATTTGCGCAAAATTCTTTTTCTTGAAAATTAGTATTTTCTTTTGATTAATTATTAATATTGATTAAAGTGTTCGGCATTTAAAACTAATATATGTATTTAATCTTCAACTTATGGTTTGATCGCCGCATCTTATAGTTGAAAAAATCGTTTTAATCAGATTTTTCCCTTTAAAATTTGCTATTTTGCATTGTGTTACTTAATTATTAAAACTCATTAAGGTGTTTATCATTCAAAATTAATATATTTGTTTAATCTTCAGCTTATAGTTTGATATCCTCGTCTTATAGTTGAAAAATTCTTAAGAAATCAGCTTTTTTCGTTAAAAAATTATATATCTCATCAAAAACAACTCGTTGTAAATGATCCCGCCAAGCCACAAACCTAAAACGTCAGCCATAAAAAGAAGTGATATCACATGAAAAGAAGCGATATAGAAGTGCATACTCCGAGTCCCGTGTAAAAATCTATCACCACTCATAATGTTTCCAAAGGACTCGGAGTGAGGTACAGTATGTGAAAACTGCTTGGCGACCTGTAGCTTTTATAATGTTCGCGTTTCCTGCAGTTAAATTTGACTATATTATTTTTATTTATTTTTTATTTATTTTTATTTATTTAATTATTTTGCTCCCATAAAATTGTAAAAAGTTGAAGCTTCTGTGTTTGCATGTCTTTTCTTATTTATGAGCTTAAAAAATTAATTTGTTGATTTTATTTACCATTATTTAAACTAGAAACACCACTCTTACGAAGAAGATTTCTTAAGTAAGCATGTAAAGATTTTGAGTTTGTAATATATATATATATATATATATATAATGATCATACACATATTAATAACAATGCACTTTATAATATACGTTAACTAAATTGAGATATATTGCAATAATTATAGCGTAAGCGGAATCGCATAAGTCTGGGGAAAAATCCGTTCTGTCAGTTCTTTCGCATGCAAAAATATTTATAAAAGTGATATAACAAAAATTAAAAATTTATTTTTTCGATTTTCAAAATTGATATACTGCATATATTCTAAAAGCCTGCAGGTCGCCAAGCAATTTTCACATACTGTACCTCACTCCGAGTCCTTTGGAAACATTATGAGTGGTGATAGATTTTTACACGGGACTCGGAGTATGCACTTCTATATCGCTTCTTTTTATGTGATATCACTTCTTTTTATGGCTGACGTTTTAGGTTTGTGGCTTGGCGGGATCATTTACAACGAGTTGTTTTTGATGAGATATCACTTCTTTTTGTAAGGTATTTAATTTCAATTACACAGATTCCATTTTTATTCAGAAAAGAAAAGATAAAAGAAAGATGAAAGGGGCAAAATAAAAAAATAATTGTGATGCTGTAAATAGAATTATACATCAGAATTATACAATTTATTGAGTGACTTATTCCAATGTACATGTCTCTACCACAGCAAAGGGGAAACTTTTATATTCATTTCCTTAGATTGTATTCATCAGATTATTTATGACATGTTTATTTTCCTTTTTCTTTTGTTTATATCACTCTTCCGTTTATATACATTCAAAAAACAAAAAAAAATAGAAAATTTTACAGTAGTTTACAAAGTAATTAAAATACTGCAATTTCAGAAAAATGTGGAAAAATAAGAAGCACCTTTTTTCGGTCAATTGTAACAATAAGTTTATGGAGCATACTTTACTGAGAATAATCAATTTTTTTTTCTACGAACCATTGTAATTTACGAGGATTTTTATACTAATATATTAAATATTATTCTTGAAAATTACTGAGCACCTTAATTTTTTTTTATTTGTTAAGTTTTTTGACTCAACGTTTCGAGAATCGGAAAAATATAAGATTCGCAACGTTTGCAAAAGTATAAAAACTATTAAAGTGATTTCAAAATAGAAAATGTTCGTAGCATGACATTTATTCCAAAATTTTGTGTGATTTTGTAAACATACCACAAAGACTAATGCGTTTACATAATAAACCGTTTAAAAAAATGTAAAATTTTATTAAAATTTTTGACCTGTTAAATCATAAAGTTTTAAATTAGATTTTAAAAAGGAGCGTGATTAAACCAAAAAGGATTATATTTACTAAATGCACAAAATACATAATTAATGTTTCTAGTCTGTCCATTCCAATTCGGGGATCCTAAAAATATAGGTCCTCAATTCCCGGCAGTCCATGAATTAATTATGACATATGTAATGCAACTGTTAAAATGTTCCCAAAGTCGACAATAGAAGCAATAAGTATAGCTGGGCAAATATGAAACACAGCATTGCTTCATCATGACTTTGTTTCGTGAGGTGTTCGTTCTCCAAACATAAAAATATCTTGAAAGTGTTCGTTATCCGAACATAAAAATCTCACGCGAAAGTGTTCGTTAACCGATTTGTTCGTAAACCGAACAGTTCGTTACCGATCACCTATTGTATACGAAATATAGCATTTTTAATTTTTATGAGGAATTTAAGAAATTATTTCCTTTTCATTGTGCTCTTAGGCCTGTTTTTAGAGCATTTTAAGTTCGTCATAGTCGGAGATTCGATGAACGGCAAATATTTAAACGCAAAACTTCTAGCAACATTTTTACATTCTATTACTCAGCGCATGAATGTAAAGTTGGAATTTTTTAATCGCTTTTTTCAATCAATTCCTGATACATTTATTAATAAACACAGTTTTTTTTAATCGATGAAAATACTATATTTTAATAGATTTAGAGCTTAAGATCGACGAGCTTTCAGACAGGCAAAATGAACCCGTATTAAATTTTAAAGCAAGATAATAAAACCTTACAGAGATTGAAACAGTGTAAAATCATTAAAATACATCTCACTCAGTAAATATACATCGGTTGTAATGTAATCAAGATCTTCTAAGAGACTCTGTAATTGAAATTTATATGGTTCAATGCCGCTTTACAATAGAGAGTTTAAATGAATCAGATGTAGTAACATATTTGAATATCTTGTTTATATAGCCCCTTTGACAAATATTATGCTATTTACTATTGTTTTTCCTGTGTGTTGAGGAATCAAGTACTTCAACGTAAAAATTCGCTAATTACACAACTATTTAGTCTTATTAAAAAATCTTTTGAGTTACCCTGTAAACGAAAACTAAATTCTACAGTTCTGTTTCACAATAGGAAGCTAACTTAGGTCGTTCGTAGTAACATATTTTAACATCCTGCGCATACGTTCTTTTTTAAAAGAGTTAGACCATTTAATGTGTCTTTGCTTCATCTTAAGTATAGAAATAAATCACTTTAAAGTGATATATATATATAAAACTAATTCATATTTTACACAAAATATTAAACATTTGAACTATTCATAAAAAAAATGCAATTGTTGCAAACCGCGTAAAAATCGGATAATTACACAATTCTTTAGCCCTATATCAAATGATCTTTTGTGAGAACCTGTAAACGAACCTTAAATGTTACTATTTTTTTATAATAGGGAGCTTACTTGGGTTGACTGTAATAACATATCTTAATATTATGTGTATATGACCATTTCTAAAAGAGTTGGGTCATTAATTATTTTTTTGCTCTATGTTAAGTATAGGAATCAATAACTTTAAACTGACATAAATCAAAAACTAATTAATATTTTTTCATGAAACTTACAAAGGTTTGAATTACTCATAAAAACAATTCAAATGACGTAAACCACGTAAAAATCCGATAATTACACATTGCTGTAGCCCTGTTAACAGTTTTTTGCTACATGTTAAGTATAGGAATCAATAACTTTAAACTGATATAACTCAAAAACTAATTAACATTTTTTCATGAAACTTACAAAGGTTTAAACTACTTATAAAAACAATTCAAATGACGTAAACCACGTAAAAATCCGATAATTACACATTGCTGTAGCCCTGTCAACAGTTTTTTGCTACATATTAAGGATAGGAATCAATAACTTTAAACTGATATAACTCAAAAACTAATTAATATTTTTTCATGAAACTTACAAAGGTTTGAACTACTCATAAAAACAATTCAAATGACGTAAACCACGTAAAAATCTGATAATTACACATTGCTGTAGCCCTGTCAACAGTTTTTGGTCTGTACAAGATTTAAAAGGGGCAAAAAACAGCACTTTTAAAATCGCATTTCCTGAAAACCTATTCGACAGATCTTGCTTTTCTTTTCATTTCTTAGTCATTTGGCGCGCCCCATTCCATAGAATCAAGAATTTTGTTTCTATCATAAATAGAACGCGAGATATAGATGTGTCAAAAACCCGTTTTGTCCCGTCCGCAAAATATAAACTAGACAGAGTTAAAAAAAAAATTGTAAAATCGTTTGGCATCCATTGGCGGAAATTCCTTTCATTTACTGTGTAATGCATTGCTGTTTCTTATGCTTGGCGAGAAACTCTGTCGAGTTTCTATGATATATTTTTTTTGCTGAATTATTAAACTCATTGAGGTGTCCATTGTTCAGAAATTATAATATAAGTTTAAATTCCATCTTATAGTTTGATATGCTCGTCTTATAGCTGAAAAATTCCTAAGAAATCGGCTTTTTTCCTTAACCCCTTAATCGTCGCGCCTGATAAGTGTAGGTTACTTTTAAAAAAAATTCAGATTGCTTGTTTGCCACCAGCTTTTGAAGAATAAATGTTCTTCTTATGTAATGGCAGATACAATAATGAGAGATTGAAGCCAATTACACTATTTCAAAAAAACTGGTGGGAATCAAACAACCAGAATAAAAAAATAGTAGCCTACACTGCCCGTGAATGTCTCGGGCGCGATGATTAAGGGGTTAAAATTGATATTTTTTCATTGTTTCGTGTAATTAGTAATACTTATTAAGATGTTCGTCATTAAAAATTAATATATACAGGGTGTCCATAATTAAACTACCCTACTTTAAAGTTGTCTACAGACGAAACTATTGGTCAGAAAGTTGTGAAATTTTGTGAAGGACATAATGAAGGAATGGGAATTTGTTTTAGCGAAAAAAAAATTAGTTCAAAATTTCGCCACCAGTGGCGAATTTAACGAATTAATTACTCATTTAGAATACATTCACCACAGTTTACATATTTTATTGCAACAAAACATTTTCCACATGACGGCCATCATTTTCAGCTACCATCTGGAATCGTAGGATAGCATGTTCCACATTTGTATGTTATGTTGCCCGTAGTGGGGTCTAGAAAATTCTAAGAACATGTCGTGTAAAAAGTTTTGTTGAACATTTTTTGTTGAAATAAAAATTTGTTAACTATCGTAAGTGTATGATAAATGTGTAATTCACTAAAAAAGCCACCTGGTGGAGAAATTTTGAACTAATTTTTTTTCGCTTAAACAAATTCCCATCCCTTCATTATGTCCTTCACAAAATTTCATAACTTTCTGACCAATAGTTTCGTCTGTAGACAACTTTAAAGTAGGGTCGTTTAATTATGGACACCCTGTATGTTTAATCTCCGGCTTATGATTTAATATCCTCGTGTTATAGTTGAAAAATTCTTAAGAAATCAGCTTTTTACCTTACAATTGATATTTTTCCATTGTTTCGTCTAATTAGTAATAATCACTCATTAAGGTGTTTGTCATTCAAATTAATATATATGTTTAAAATTCATCTTAAAGTATGATAATCTCTATGATCTGCGGCTGCGGCTGCACGGGAGGTGGTCCTACGCCTCCTGTCCTTGAACTGTCGTATCTCTACCACATTTGTTAAACTTGGAAAGGATTTCACAAAACTTCATTTTTGCTGAAGAATTCTGTTTTAAATCCCCTTTTGAATTTTGTTGATTTATTTTACACCAAAATTATTTAATTTAGCAGAACAGCATTTTTAAATTAAAGAAAATCATGATTTGTGAAACATGGAACAATGGTAGCCATATCATGTGTACATGTTCCTGATATGGACACTAGGTAGACATTTGAAATTCCATTTCTTTGGACTAATAAAACTACTTTTATGGGGAATGCAATATTTTGTTTTATGAAAGTCCCTTAACCTCAGAACATTAAAAAAAGTAAAATGGTCTGGAATTTTTCAAAATGACGGCAGAAAAAATTCTTAAACTTTAACATGTCCATAACAGGGTCATCCATCTTATTGTCTTGTTTAAAGTGTACTTTAGGTAACTGAATAACTAAAGTACTACTTTTCGAAAATAGTGGTGTTGAATCTGAAAATATAAGTGCGTAGGAATTCCTGCCAAGTGAATTAAATGGGTTAATAACCTTTGATTAGTAATATATTTGTATTAAAAAATGTCAGAATTAGGGTTTGGTTTTTATTTCTTTTATACACTGTATTCAAATAAAAGCGCAAGTTCATTTCCTCTTGTAAAAATAAATAAATAGATGAATAAAAATTGTGGAAGTATTTGTATCATGTATCAAATATTTTGATGGTTCCGATTATCTTACAAGATAATGTTATTAAAATTTAGAAAGAGAAAAATGTATGGGAATAAAATTTGATAGTTCATATCAAAATTATTGAAAATAACCAAATACGAGTGAACGCGTGCGAGGATTTTACACTGCAGTCAAATATTTTTTAGCAATATCTATTATTTTTTAGATACAGGTTTAAACATCTAAAAAAGGGGGGGGGATAAAAATATGTGCAAACAACATTAGTCAAGCCAGAATATCGTCTCATTTATACAGTAAAAACTGATCTAAGATAAGAAAAGGTACGCTGAAAAAAAAAATAATAACAATCGTATTTTAATTGCGTTAAAGGATGATATGATCGCTTAGGGGAAAAACACGGGACAAAGCAAAATAAATTGAATACATATAAAAACAATTTAATATAATATAATAAAGCATACTTTTTTAGGCTACAAGTTAAATACCACTGCTTTGATCGTTCGACGGTGTCACGTTAGGATGTATTTAGTACAGGAGAAAACGATTTCTATTAAAATATACGTAGGCACTCGATTTATATATATGATAACTTATTTAATGGAAAAAAGTTAAATAAGTACTATAATAAAAGCTTGGAAATTTGATATCACACCATTTTTTAGCCGCAAATTTTAAACCGCCATTTTTTAAAAAAAAAAGCTTGGCTGTTTTTTTTTTACTTTTGAAAAGTTGTTTTTTGTAGATTTTCAAATATCAGAAGGAAGAAATGCAATACTTATTAGAGTGTATTTTCAACATGCCAGTACAAATTTTTATTCATACGTACGTCGCTTCTTCTGTGGCTTCGTGTAAGTAGAGAGATGTTGAAACTTTGGAAGGTGGTCATTTTGCACAGTTTTTGACAGATTCCAGAAAAATTTTTTCTTCTTCCTGAAAATGAGTTATATTTTATGCACAGCACACATGTGTAAGTACTTGTGAAAATTTTTAAGGATTCATACCATACAATAATATCATGATAATAATAATTGAAAATGAGGCAACAAATTACCCCGGCTTACCCTACACAAAATCGGATGTAAACCTGGTAATCATATAAAATGGAGCTCTGTTATAGCGAAATCTCGTAGAACGAAAGACTGTTATAAAGATATCATTCACAATGTCCGGTAAAATCTTTATAAAGAAAATGTAATTTCGTGTAGTGAATTTTCCTTTTAGCGAAGAGATATTGACGGTCCCATAGCGTTTTTGTAAAATTGGTTTAACTATTAGTAAATCATACTTACCATTACTTCTCGATATAATCTTCAATAATAAGGATAATTTTAATTACTTTGTTTGATCAACGGTTCACTTATATTTCGATTGATAATAGCAGTAGATTAAAACCTTAATAAAATCAGATAAACGATAAAATTAGATTATATGTAAAAATAGTTATGTAAACACAGAATGCTCAATTTTATGCTCTGTACCCTCATTAAAAAGTTGACTGTAATTAGATAGTGCAAGCTTACAAAAGGATAACTGGCTAATCATTCAGAAGTATGCACACACATTCATTATGCAAGCCTGGAAATTAGCCCGCAGTTTTCGATTACTTTAATTCACTAAAGCTCATAACCCTGTTTCTTAAAAACTGGGTTAAATCAAAATTTTATATTTCTAATTTCTGCTGCATCGAATCGCTTTGTATAGAAGAAATGGAAAATGTACTTCTAGAACTTATATCTCTCGAGTAGTACATTATCGGGTTTCTCTGAGGAGTAAGGCCAAATTTTTATTTTTATTTCACTTTCAACTAAAATAGTCTTCATTGTCACTTTTTAAATTTTTTAACACTTTCCAACAAATTTGATAAGTGTTTATTAATTTGGTTCGTCCGCCTGTCCATGCTCCAAATCGCGTAAATATACTCTTGCCATGTAATTTTTGTAGGTTTTTGAGGCTTAGTTATAGAGATTCGGTATTGAAGGTGAAGAGTGTAGCAATTATATTTCGTATACAGAGACACACAAAAGTATTCCGTTACATTATGGTCTAGGGAGGGGTAAATCGTTTACGGTGCATTTCATTGATGTTACGATATTTGAAACATAATCAGACTTATATGAATCACTGATGCACTGACTACAACATGCTTTCTCAGGAGTATAGAATATGTAGCATTTATCGTTCCTTTACAGGTACACGCAAAAGAATTCTATTACATTATGATCTTTTTGATAAAATTGGTTGCGGTTCATTTTAATGATGGTATAATACCGCAAACATAATGAAATTAAAAAGTGGCACTGAGGAGTACTACAACACGTTTTCTATAGATTATTGAGAGAGAATCTTTCATCGTTCATTTACAGACACGCACAAAATAATTCGGTTACAATACTCAATAGGATAGATTATTGCTGCAACTGCGTTTTCCGCGGTGGGATGCATTTTTAAACTTATTTATTTTTTAGTGTATTTCGTGATGTATAAATTCTACAGATCATATACCGCGCTGCACAACCTAATTCGTTCACATATGGACAGCAATTGATGAAAATGGAATTTTAATGCGCTATGTGTTTTTTAAATTGCTTATTTAGAAATTTCATTTCATTGTATGAAAAAATGGAATTTCTTAAAAAGAATTCTACTGCTGTTGCAAAGTGTTTCATAATCTATGCCTGATTTTTCGTTCTTGTAGTTGTCGGGGTATACTATGATCTCTTTCTCGGTTTTCAAAACATAACAACAACATGTGAAAGATCACATTGCTTTCACATAATGCATGCACAATTCATCAACTTAACAAAGACACATGTGAAAGCAAAGTGTATTTGTTGGCTTGTTTCCTATCTTAATAATGATTTATAATTATTAAGTAGATTTAAAAAGGATTTATGGTTGGGTTGGCATTGCTTGGAAACCTCTAGAGCAGACCAGTTGTTTGCAAAATATATATATAATTTACGGTATCTAAGTATCTATGATCATATAAATATTGTCATGAAAGATTTATCAATTGTAAATTTTTATAAAAGGTTTCCCAACAAATGCTACGAAGATTCCAGACCTACAGTGGCTTGACTAGGTAAGCTGAATAGTTGTGTAACAAGTATCGCCAAATTTTTATTCCGAAAATTCCCGATGAGTTGGATGTCTGTTAAAATGTTCTACACCACGTACCTTACTAAATAGTATCGAAGTCATAATGACAGTTTTTCCTGTAGTGCTCGCCGCATATCACTAACTTTTATGGCTGATATAGTTAAAAGACAAAACAAAAACATCATACAACAATTCAGAAATAAAAATAAATGTGAAAAATGAACACATACCTTTTTGAATAATATCCTTAAAAAATGTAAAATTGAAATAAAAATAGAATATAGAACCAAGATAATATAAATATAATGGGAAAAAATATACATATATATACCTTTTTGAATAATATCCTTAAAAAAATGTAAAATAGAAATAAAAATAGAATATAGAACCATGATAATATAAATATAATGGGAAAAAATATACATATACATATATATATATATATGTATGTATATGTACAGGGTGTCCATAATTAAACGACCCTACTTTAAAGTTGTCTACAGACGAAACTATTGGTCAGAAAGTTGGGAAATTTTGTGAAGGACATAATGAAGGAATGGGAATTTGTTTAAGCGAAAAAAAAAATAGTTCAAAATTTCGCCACCAGATGGCGTTTTTAGTGAATTACACATTTATCATACACTTACGATAGTTAACAAATTTTTATTTCAACAAAACTTTTTTCACGACCTGTTCTTAGCATTTTCCAGAACACACTACGGGCAACATAACATACAACTGGGGAACATGCTATCTTACGATTTCAGATGGTAGCTGAAAATGATGGTTGTCAAATGGAAAATGTTTTGTTGCAATAAAATATATAAATGTATGCTAAATGTGTAAATAATTCATTAAAACGCCCTCTGGTGGCGAAATTTTGAACTAATTTTTTTTTTTTTTTTTTTTTTTGCTTAAACAAATTCCCATTCCTTCATGATGTCCTTCACGAAATTTCACAACTTTCTGACCAATAGTTTCGTCTGTAGACAACTTTAAAGTAGGGTCGTTTAATTATGGACACCCTGTATATGTATATACAGTATAATTTATAAATTGTAAGAAAAAAGACTACAGAAACTAACTCACTAACTAACTAAGGAAAGACGGTAGCTGCGGTCTGTCTAATTTTACTTATTTTATCTTAAAATTTTCCTAACTTCACTCCAAGACTTTTCACATTATAATGGGTTGATTCATAAGCGTTTTTTATTTTTATTTTTATTTTTACTTTTATTATTACTATTTTTTATCAAATTCTGAAGCTTAAATGGAGGTGATTAACCTCTGTTTTTTTTTTTTTTAATCACAATCTACCTGCTTCGCCAATTCTCTAGTCGTATGACGTGGATTTTCGTGAAGAAGGTGATTAATCGATCTCAATTGGTTGGCCAGTGTGTGATCAGTTCTTGAGGTAGAATTTCCTATTAATTCCTATTTTTAAAGCTCAGAAATGAACAGCGGGTAGTACTTGGAGACGTTGCATCTCCTCCATACGCAGAGAAATATCACGAACAACTTCGGTGGCCTTAACACCTCGATTAATTGCAAAAAGCAAATGGTGTCAAAATGAAGTTTTGTCCACTTTCCACTCCATTTTAATGATCTGAATGTACACAATAATCAATAAAATCAAAACAGACTATCTTGTAAGAGTAAAAAGTTTTCTTTTAAATAACATAAAATAATTTATATCACAAAAATATGTACAAATAACAACTGTACTCATTACATAAAGGAGCAAAAATCCATTAATTACATTTGTTATTTGTACACATTTTTGTGATATAAATTATTTATTCAAGGTGAATTGTGCACTTAACTGAAGTTTATAACTTTTTTCTTTTGATAAAATATTTTGCCAATGCGTTTTAACCCTTTAATCGTCGCGCCCGATAAGCGTAGGCCACTTTTTTAAAATTCAGATTGCTTGATTGCCACCAATTTTTTTTAAGTAGAAAATATTCGGATTACTTAATGGGAGATAAAATAATGCGAGCATAAAGCCAATTAAATTAGACTATTTTAAAAAAACTGGTGGGAATCAAACAATCTGAATTTTTAAAAAGTAACCTACACTGCCCGTAAATGTATCGGGTACGACGATTAAGGAGTTAATACTGCGTGCATTAAAAAAAAAAAAAAAAAAAAAAAAAAAAAAAAAAAAAAAAAAAGCAACCATGAGTTATTTCTCAACCCAATACTCGTTAAAGTAGGTTTAATATGTTTCTTCATCTGCCACTTTCATATTCAATTTTAACCATTTTTTATGTCCTATGACATCAGGATTTGGAGGAAAATTTGACATTTGTTCGATTAAAAAAAGCTGTGATAATCACTGCATACATTCTTCCTGAACTGTCTTACATACTTCAGTAGTATCTATGCTGTCATTTCATTTCTGTTAGTCACCATGGCCTCGAACTATAAATCACAGGAGTTCAATTTAACGCCCTGCCCTCTCCGAATCAGAAATCGGGAAAAATCTGCTTTCGAAAGAGAACAAGCGAACCTGCCGAGTCGGAGCATCACTCTCCGCATACCATCTCCAGCGGGGCCGAAGACGGATATTTTCGGGTTGCGCATGAATGCACCTTCCCAGTCAGCCCCCCTTAATTTTTGTACCCACTCTCGGGATCATTCGTTATTGCAGTAACAAAAGTAATGAAGGAATGTCGGAATTGCTCTTTTGCGCTCGGCTTGCGCGACGCAATTTGTCTATTTGCCGGTGCAGTGAAGGACAGAGTCTAAACACGTCTCTGCGAAGGTGTTTCCACATGCCATAAGCTCCACGTAGAGACAGATTTCGGGTACAAGATCTAGATTCTTCGGTTTCTGCGAATTACCTTTTATGGGAATCCGAGGCATGCCTAAATTAGTTCTTACCTACATTCATGTTTAGCTCTGCACTTACTACATAAGGTAGAAGTAAAACAAAAAAAATATATAATAAAGAATGATGGTATCTCAAATCTAATAAAAACGAACAAAAATATTGCTCTATTGACTGATTTTATTTATGTATCATATTTTTAAACTCCAAATTACCTCCATGCTGAATATTTCACACTTAATACATTAAATTCATATTTGCATGTGTGCATCCTTCTAACTTATATACTTACGTACAAACATACATTTAGAAATTTACATACTTGCATCTCATATACTTATATACATATTATATATATATAATATGTATAATTTCGTTAAAAGAGAACACAGAAACATCGTACAACAATTGGTAATAAAAATAAATATGAAAAAGGAAAAGATACCGGTGTGAAAAATTTCCAGAAAATAATCCAAGAATAAAAATATAATATAAACAAGATCATATAAAACATACTGGAGGGGAAAAAAGAAAAAAATAATAATGAAATATTTGTGGCTCTGTAACAGAACCTTCAGACGCCTAATTTCTACAGATACCACAAAAATGTACGATTTCATCCATGTATAAGCTTTAATTAGGTAAAATAACACATGATTCGGGCGCTATATCGTTCATTATAAAACAATAAAATGAATTTAAATAACAGTATAAAAAGTAAATTGATGAAGCATCCTCACTAAATCCCAGTAATATAAGCATGATTTGCAGAAATGCTATCGTTGCCAAAAAGTATTTATAAATACAACAGATGAATCAAAAATGAGATGAACGAATAACAAATATTCAGTCTCCCAGATACAGTTCATGTAATCACAGGAAGCTAAACATCATGATAAAAAATGGAAATGGAACCTATCTGCCATCTATTAACAGAAAAAAAAAATGGAAAACTGGATTTATTCAATACAGGTGCAAAAAATGCTTCAATTGAAATTATGTAGCTAAATTAAGATAATAATTAATAAAGTTAATGTGTGTATTGAATGAAAAGTTAAGAGGTAGGAGAAAACATTAATTAAATGAATGATTTATAAAATTATATGTAAAAAAATAATAAAAGAAAATTAAAAATTGAATTAAGACTATGACATTGCAGAATAACATACATGTATTTAAAAATAAATAGAAAAAAAGAATAATGATAAAACAAAAATTAAAAAAAAAAATAGATAAGAAAAATAATTAATGGGAAGGAAATAATTAAATAAGACAAATTTAGTTACATTAAAGTATGATGATTGATTGAGTGTGAAATGACATTTTCTACACAAATCAAAGAAGTTAATTAAATGAAATACTGCATAAAGTAAATGCCTGAAGCGAATTTGTTAAAAAATGAAGTGTACATTTTTTCAATGAGTTAATCAGTATATTTTGTTTAAACAACACCTCCCTCCTCCATACTCTAACATCTACCAAATCAATCCGTCCTGTAGATTTGATCATGAACTAACTAATATATCAAAGTATGTATGAATCGTTTTGGAAAACCATGTTGTAATGCATCAAAAATAAGTTGTTTAATATTTTTATTTATAAGATGAGAAGAACATAGTCGTTTTATTTTAAACATATGATTAAGAAGTATATTACGGTAAACAGAGATATGAAGACATGACTTAAAATTTGTAAATGTATTAACTTTGAATTTAAAATCTTTACGTTTGTCTAAAATGTCTGTAATAGTTTTGTTATCGTGCTAAAAAGTGAATAGTATTATTAGATAATAAGTTTTTTGTTAATTCTAAATTAGTAGTATAATTTACTGGAAATTGGGAAAGGTGTAAATGGTCGGTATTGATTAATATGATGTCATCAATATAACTATATAAATGAATATTACTGTTACAAAATGTACGCTCATAGTGATATAAATATAAGTCTGTAAGTAAAGATGATGTGCATCCACCTCGTGGAATGCCGACTTTCTGTAAATAAATGGTCTTGTGAAAGGTTATTATGAATAATGGTATTATGAATAATGAAATTAGCTAGTGTATGAAAGTACTCTACACATCTACGTGTATGTCGATTGATTTAGAATTCTTTTAAACAATGCATTTATTATATTAGGAAGATCTAATAAGTTAATGTTATTAAAACAATCTTTGTAATTATATGTTGATGTATTTTTTACACATTGAAGATCTTTGAGAATATTAACCAACTGAAAGCTGTTTTTTATACAATATGTGTTATCTATTGTAGTTGTATGTGTATATATTTGATTGGGTATTTTTAATAGAATTTTGTTAGCTTTATTATTAAATGTATTGCACATCCTATAGTAACATTTCTAAATGTAATAGGCGTTTTGAGAAATTTGGGTATAAGAACCAAATACGGATAATTAAAGTTAGTAGAGGTAATGTTCAGAATTTTATAAGAACTATGAATTTTACGATTGTTTATCAGTGGGGTATTATTAGTTTTTTTTTAAAGAATTGTTAGAAGATATAGTGGAGGTAAGAAGTTGATGATAATATGATTCGTATATGAGGGCATAGTTATTTGGAGATTTATCTACATATGTAATATACAAAATTTTTTGAAAATTAGTAATTTGTTGGTATTAGAGATGCTTCATATTGATAGTAACAATAGATGAAATGTTCTTCTTTAGAGCAATAGTTAACTGACCAATAACCAATATTTTCCACTGATTAAACTATTCAATGGGTTTATTGTACGAGATTGAAATTTTTCGCTGAACATACTAAGGAAATATTAAAGAACATACTGTAGGGTACTTGAAGAAAGTATTTCAATTTCATTTTGTTTTAAATCGACTACTATCATTAAAATGCACTTCAAATAATTAAAACACATAATAGACTAGTATGTATCCAAAATATTTTATGTGTCCCTGTATAATTTCGAAAATTGAAACGTAAATAGACAGTCAGACACACGAATATAAGCCATAAGAACTCTGTACCGTAACGGAAAATATTAAAAATATTAAAAAATAAATAAAAATAAAGGAAATATCACAAAAATTCACTTTATTTTTCTTCTTACCTCGTGATTTTATTTTGAAACATTATTTACTGCAGATGTTGCAACTGGGATTATACATATTTTAAACAAGAGCATCGAAAATAATTTTAATTTTAAATAAATTTATGTGGCTAAAATATGGATGAGAGCAACGCTATTTCTGAATAACGTGCAGCTGATAATAATATTCAAGCCTTTGCTAGCTGAACAATCACAATTTATCATGAGTTGTTTTAAGGAAGCTTGGTTTAAGTCTACTTACATTTTTAATATATTTTAGGATATCTGACATGTAAAAAAAAAACGTATATTCTGTTTTCACGCTAAGAATATACATTTTTTTTAAAGGGGAAAAACTACGGCAAGAGGATGAATTATATTTAATGATATATATTTTCTTTGAAAGAATTTTCACCCTAATAGAACATTACTTAATGATTTTACCCGAAATTGTTTTCTTGGACATTTAAATCTCAATTTAATAAATATTTCACAAATCGAAAAAAAAATCTTACATCTTTATAAAAACATATTTTAGTATCATCAAAAGAGTTTTTTAACATCATGTTTTACTTACTATAGAAAAATTTATTGGAAATCAAAATAGCTGATTTTTTTTATCTATATCATAAATATTGTTTAAAACAACAACAAAAAAAAAAATCATGCGTCAAGCGTAGATTATGTAGTACTTTCTAACACATTCATCATACTATAACAAAAGTTCACCATTTAAAAATGTGAAAGATGATATCTAAGTAAACAATTTAGAAGAAGCATATCACATTTGGAACCCCATTTCAGTAATAGTCAGGAAATAATCCGAATTCTTTTGTGCTGCTCTGTATATAATCTATATTGTCTATATACACATATATATATACTACATAGTATGTTAAATTATAGTTCAGTTAGGAAACGCATAACACAACTGAAAACGCGCTTCAAGCAATTTACGCTCGTAGACAGTACTGCAAGTATATTCTTTTGTGTGTCCCTGTAAGTGAATGATAAATGCTATGCGCTCTATATGCTACAGTAAGCATCTTTTAGTGCACCTCGGTAATGTGTATCAATTTTAATATGTTTGAAATAGTGTAACATCATTAAAATACACTACAAACAACTTTTCCTCATAGACCATAATGTAACAGAATTCTTTTGAGTGTCCCTGTAAATGAATTATAAATACTACACTCTTAATTTTAAATAGGAAACATTCCACAGTAAACGTGAATATCATATATCAATGGCATAACAATCGGGATTTTTTTTCATTCACGTGTAGCCCGATATAGTGATCGCCCGAATCCGGATATTTTATTTGAATTCAACCTGACCCATTTCGACCTCATATTTTAATGTATTAATTCATATTTATTACAATTATGTAAAAATACTCTGTACACTCTAAGAATGACATTTTCAAAACTGAGCAAAAAATACTCAAATCTGAGTATGTAGCATAGTCAAAATGGCTCCGAATCAAAATGACTCAAGTTTGAAACATGTATATACTCACTTCTGAAAACATGCACACACTCAAGAATAAAACATCATGTACTCATATTTGAGTGTGTCCATGTTTAAAAAATGAGTATGAACTGACTTCTATGTGCTCATTTTTGAGTATTTCCATGTTTCAAAAATGGGTTTGAGCTGATTCTAATTATTTTTGAGTATGTCCAAGTTTCAAAAATGAGTATGAACTGACAATGTCTTCTATGTGCTCAGTTTTGAGTATGTCCATGTTTCAATATTCTGAGTATTTGTGGTATTTCAGAATTAAAAGCATTGGGTCTTCATATTTGAAACAAAAAGGTTCATAACAATATGAAAACATCGATTTACTCAGATTTGAAAGTGTCATTTTTCTCAGTGTACGCGGGTTAGAGCAGGGACAGACGGCCAGACAAATAGAAGTCATAAACACTTTTCAACTATGTCGGACAGCGTTAAAATAAGTAAAGTTAATTTTTTTTCTAAAAAATAAATTCTTATAGATAAAAAATTAATAAAACTTATTTTAAATTTAATCCATACATTTTCATGCTGCGAACGAAACTTCAAATCAAATAGATACTCCAAACATTAGGAAACTAAATCCGTCTTTAATTTATATAATTAAACAAACAAATCTTTCTTCCCACTCCAGAATCACAATAGAAATGACACTAAGAATAAACATTTTCTTCTTTTAATTACGCGAGTTAGAACAGGGCCAGACGGCCAGACAAACAGAAGTCATAAACACATTTCAACTATGTTGGAAAGTGTTAAAATAAATAAAGTTACATATTTTTTTTTTCTAAAAAATAAATTCTTATAGATGAAAAATTAATAAAACTTATTTTAAATCTAATCGATACATTTTCATGCTGCAAACGAAACTTCAAAACAAATAGATACTCCAAACATTAGAAAACTAAATCCTTCTTTAATTTATATAATTAAACAAACAAATCTTTCTTCCCACTCCAGAATCACAATAGAAATGACACTAAGAATAAACCTTTTCCCTCTTTTAATTACGCGAGAAACCAGCAAAGAGCAGAGAATCATCTGAACTCATTAAATATGCCTTATCAAAAGGTGAGGAAATCATTTAACGCCCTTAACAGATAACACTTGTAAATGGTATAAATATTCAACATCCGACATCAAAAGCGGTTAATGTAATTGCATATTAAGATCTGTTTAAATGTTTATTTCATTAGTTCTTTGATTTAGTAGAGATTTGAACTGGGTGGAAATTAAGAGCATTCTGGTGTCGCTTTTCTGCGAAATAAATTGCGATTCCCTTTTCTGAAATCTCATTTAATTCCGGTATTTATTTAATGAGAATAAATCAAAGAATTTTACTCGTTTCATTTTATTGTTTTCTTATTAAAGTTTCGCTAACTGTTTTGCATCAATTTGAAATTTCATGTCTTATATTTCTGTAGAAAGATTATTTTTATGTAAATATATATAAATTTAAAATATTTGAAATTTTTGTAACATTTTTAGACTTTTATTTGCCAACATAGTTTTTTATTATAACTTTTCCAAGTTAAAATCAAACAATATTTTAGCAATAAAACTTTCTTTCTTTTATTTTACTTATTTATTTATATATATTTGGCAAGTTTTTCTCTCTCTTTAAGCTGATTTTCTAATTATTCATTTAATGGCTGCAAAGATTTTTCTGTTTAATTTTGCAATGAAGATATTAACAAAGATATCCTTCAAATGATTTATCTAGCATGTTTGTGATTCAGAAATTAAACCATGCAATGACTTTGTATTGTCTCGCAAAATAGTTTTAATCTACAATATCCTTCTGGCAGGCTAGTTTCAACAACAATGTACGTGTTTTTAGACAACTTATATACTGGTACAGTTGTGTAACACAGTCAGTGTTTCCAGTTGTTTTTATTCAGATTTCTTGATTTTTTGGAATTGTAATATTCACCTTCTTCAATGTCATTAATCTGTCATTAAATAAGGTGAATATATTTATTTATTTTTCTTAAAGTAATAGCAATCAATCAATCAATCTGATTTTTTTTTTTTTTTTTTTTAGTGTGAGAGATATTTGCATAACATTACAAACACCAACTTATTTTTATAACTTTCGAAGTTTTCTCATAGATTGCTTAAGGATTTAGAGATTTGTATTAATATATTTAATAGTACTTTTGATTGATATATATGACTGTAACTAAAAGGTCGCAGATGAAAAAAAGAAAAGAAAAAAGTAAATTATCCTTTATTAATGACTGTACTGTCATATAATTTTACCTGTATTAAGATACAATTTGTGTAGTAGTTTTATAAAAAACAATATAATAGCTATCCGGATGTGCCAATCACAAAACTTTCTTCCATCTCATACATGTTAATACTTCAAAATTCGCTATCACAGCGTCAATAAAATCAATATTTCTCGTTATTATTTTGTATATCAGCTGCTTGCAAAGCGACGGGTTACTTTCTCTGCAAGAGCAGCCAATTTACAACATATCTACGAAAAATCGAGAAAATCGCACAAAAATAGCTATCACAGCGCCTCCTTACGTCGGAATAGCCCCGAATTCAATTGGGACTTGCAGACAATAATAAAAAATTTACACATAAAATTTGGTTCAATTCTATGCATAACTCTATACGTTTCGATGGTATAATCATGGAAATGGCACAACGCTATTGCAGCGCCCCCTTCTGACGGAATATCTCCAAATTCAAGAAGAACCTACTGGCCAAAGTCACAAACCTGTAAAAAAAATTGTTTCAATTCTATATATAACTTTATATACTTTCAGATGATACAATAAGGAGAGACTGACAGACAGACAGGCATTTTGTATAAACATGTTTTTCAGGATCTCTGGCCACTAAAACATGTAAATCCATCGAAAACTGAAAGTCGAAAAAAATTTCGATGACAATACTTTCTTCTATTATAGATAGAAGAAAGTATACATCAATCATTCAATAATTTTAAAATATAACATATTGATGGCTAAGTCTTTTATCCTACCATCTCTTATTGCACACGAGTTTCTCAATACCTTTCAAAATATCATTTTATTCCACAACCGAATTCAATATTTCATTTTGCTCTCATTTCCTCCGCAATTAATAAAGGATGAATTTTTTGTCATTTCTCACCCTTACGCTCGTTACATATTCACCTACATACCAAAACGTCTTCCAAGTGTCATCCCAATCTTTTCATCTTTGCCGTTTTAATAACGAGCTGCTCCTCCCATCGATTTGCTTGATGACATGTGATTCAAAAGGAAAGTTTTGTCACGGACTAACTGGGTAATATCTTGTTTAAGACATTGTACTATTGGGTAGACACAATTTCTATATCATTGTGATAAACACAGTGATCATTTTTTAATGTATTATTGAAACACAGTAATGAATTACATTCCAATTATCACAACAATGTGTTATATGCACAAAAAACCTTTCAACACAAACATTTTACTTCCACGCAATGAATTATATAAAAAAAAAAATATGTAAATAAAAAAAAATTAAATATTTTGTGCATGGGCTAAAATTGTTAAGATTAATAGATATTTTTAAATTAACTTCATGCTTAATATTCATGCTCAATACATTAACTTCATATTTACATACATCTTTTCCGTACTTATATGCTTACGTACATACAAATTACATATTTACATTCATCTTATACACTTAGATACACGTTATAACATACATACATACATATTTATATACATCTTTTCTTTACTTATATGTGTAATTACAGACAAATAATATACTTACATCTATCATACACACCTACATACAGGTATTAATATGCATATATTCTTACTTATTACTCGTTGTAACATACATACATACATATTTATATACATCTTTCCTTACTTATATGCGTAATTACAGAAAAATAATATATTTACATCTATCATATACACCTACATACAGGTATTAGTATACATACATTCATACTTACATACATCTTTTCCTTACTTATATGCTTACATACATACAACTTATATACTTACATCCATCTTATGCACTTACATGCATGTTATAACATACATATATACATCTTTTCCTTACATATACTCTTATAAACAATTTATATATTTACATCCATCTAATACACTTACATACATGTTATAAAATACATACATACTTACATACAATTTTTCCTTACTTATATGATTACACACAGACAAATTACATACTTACATCCATGTTATACACTTACATACATGTTATAACATACATGCATACTTATTTACATCTTTTCCTTATACTTATATGCTTACATACAGACAGCTTATATATTTACATCATCCATTTTATACACTTACATACATGTTACAACATGCATACTTTCAATACATGCAATACACTATAATATACATATAAATTTGTTTGTCCAATGAAAGTTCTTCGTGTATCGAATATGGATTTGAGAATATGTTTGACAGATAACAGTGCTAAAAATCTATTTAACGTAACACTTTCACAAAGGCTGTAGGAATTGTTTTTATTTTTATACTGTAAAAAAATCCGGAAAACTACTGACATTACACTGGCTAATAACAGAAACCTTTATTATTATTATTATTCTTACTGTGTAAATGTACCAATCTCTTTTTCAACAAATAGAAGTAATAGTGGCTTATGAGAAATCTTCCATAATTTTAATTTAACAAATATTGCTGTTATTATTATTGTTATTATTGAAATGTATAGCATACAGAAATGAATAAATTTTAAATTATTATCTACAAGAAATAAAAATCATGCGGCAAGTATAGATTATAAAATTCTTTCCAACACATTCAGAATAGTGTAACAGAAGTTCACCGTTTAATAAAGTAAAATGTGATAACTAAATAAACAATGTGAAAAACACACAAAAACATTTGAAAAAAAAACAATTTCAGTAATTACTATTTATAGTCAGATAAATATCCGAATTATTTTGTGCAGCCATGTATATGATTTATAGATTTGTATATATACTACATACATAGCATTAAAAAATGTAGTTCACTTATAACACAAAGTTGAAATTTTCCCCTTCAGCAAATTCCGCCACTAAGCGAAAATGTACTTGAATTCTTTTGTGAAGTTCTGCATATGATCTATAGAATTTATACACATCAAGTAATATGCAAAGTATTAATTAAATTTGAAAAAGCACTTCCATCAATTATCTCTCATAGACAGTACTATAACGGAATTCTTTTGTGTGTCCCTGTAAATGAAACACAAATGCTGTGCACACCATATTCTACAGTAAGCATCTTGCAGTGCACCTCAGTGATGTATATTAATTTTATTATGTTTGAAATAGTGTAAAAACATTAAAATGTACCGCAAGCGATTTTACCCTGTAGACCTCAATATAAAGTAATTATTTTGAGTGTCCCTGTAAGCCAAATATAAATGCTACACACTCCATATTCAGTAGCGAAATCTGAATAACATATAGAAATAAAATCCGAATATATTTACATGAGTTAGAGTATGGACAGATGGCAGCAGACAGACAGACGGTGGACAGATAAAGCGAATTCATAAACACTTTTCAACTATGTTGGAGAGTATTAAAAAAAAGATACAATTATGTTTTTTTTTCCTTCTATCATGATCGGGATTATTTTATCCAGTATGACGCAACATGATTCCTTTGACCTTTGACTAAAAGCAATCGCAAATTTTCTTACTTAATAAAATCGCAAAAACAATAATTTTAGTACGACGTAAGTTTTTAAATTAGAGTCATTTTACGTCATAGTTAAGAATAATTCAAAATTTACTTTCATGAACGCATTTCATTTTCTATAAAATATGCAAATAAAATATCTTAAGTAACTTTGTTAACCTTAAACATGGCCTTTAAAAGAAAAGAAAAAAACGAAGACGCAAAATATTAAAACATAAAAATGATTATAATTTCAAAAAACATTGTCATAAGGTATAAATACATTTAAATGGCTCAATTTGAAGGCACGTTTTTGCAATTGAATTTAGTTCATTTTGTTTCGAAATAAGAGTTGAGAATACAAGCCACAATTTTTATCCGTCAAGATAATGTTTCACTGTTGAAAGTTGCAAAATAAAAAACCGATTCATTTTCATTTTTATCTCATATTTTAAGAATTTGAAATGACGTTTTAAAAAGCCATTGCAGCTGGTATAAAGAAATACAAATGTAAAAGCTTTTTGTATGTTTGGTCAGAGTTTAATCATTTACGTTAAAAATCCCTCACTCTGTTTTTCTCACACATGCACAAAAAAAATGAAAATGAAAAAGAAAAAGAAAGAAAGAAAGAAAGAAAAAGAAAAAAAAAGGTGGCGCCATTATTTTTTATTCTCAGTATAAATAGAGAGTATTTATGAAGACTTCTGTTTTTTATTTATATGCATTTTAATTTCAAAAAACTTTCTAAAATGTTCAAAATTCGCAACTGTAAATCCTAATCCTAATAATATTATAAATCCGATTGTGCGCAAATGTTAGGCTGAAGCCAGCGTCAAAATGGAGCATTTAATGATCCCGTATCTTTGCATATAGGTTGATTATAACCCTCAAATGAACATAGGCTGGTTTTTGTTTATTTTATTAAAATATTTTTCTTAATAATTCAAAATTTCGTTATTTTTATAGAGAATAAATGGACATTTTTTCATATAATATTTTAAAATGGTTAAATTTACTTTACCGTTGCTAATACTTTATCGTTGCCAAAACTAAATCAAGAGCCGGAATAATAATTTTTACTCAACAATTTAGTTTCAATTGAAAAATTTTCACGTGAAAAATGAAAATGAAAAAAAAAAAAAAAGAAAGAATTAAAAAGAAGATTAAATAATATTATTAGAAATAAAACGTACTTTTTATATTTTTTTGATAATTATACAAGGTTTCAATATGCGTAACCATAGGAAACTGGCGAATATGACGCCATGCATCGAAAATAAAGCGAATATGCTTTGACGGTGAAATAAAATGATTTTTTGTTTTTTCTTTACTTTATTTCTTTTGTATGGTAACAATACTTGACGTTTTACCGTCTGCGCACGGCTAATATAACTATACGGTACTTTTTATTTAAATTTTTAAAAAGTAAAAAAAAGTTTGAAAAGAAAATGGTTAGCAAATGTCAATAATATGCTCCGCAAAATTATCCATGTCGAAAACGATGTCATGGATAGCGAGAAATAGTTATTTTCATTCTTAAAACTGAAAGAAATAACTCGATTACCTAAAAAAAAAATGACGAATGTTAATAGTTCCATTTATGTTGATAAAACCTAAAGATTTAATATTATTTCGTTAAAGCAACACAATTTCCCCTATGCCAGTATTTAAATTAATTGCCTGGAAAATAAAATTAATAAGAATTATGTCATTAAAAAGGGATTTCGCTGGGGAAAAAGAGACGTCATATTTGAAATAAAACGGGAATTTTCCAATGTGTTTTAAAATGAGTGTGAATCAATTCCTTACATTAATAATAAAAGGATCAGTAAGTATAGAAAGTAGATGAGTTTCACGCCATATTTATAACGAACAATTTAAACTTTTTTTTTAGCTATACTGATTATTAAACATGAGTATCCGTTATATACAGATGAGAGTTTTCTGCTAAAAATCACATCATAATTTTAAGAAAAGGAAAATGAACACGAATCTATTTAAAAATCTGACCATGTGTTTGTATTTCGCAACTACTCCTAGACTATGGAACGCAACGCCATTTACTTAATACCGGTTATCATTGATCCGAGGATGTCACACAAACTCTCAGAATTAAAAAAATTAAAATAAATGCCAAGATTTTTTTTTTTTTTTTTTTTTTGTAAATTTTAACGAAGTTTCTCTAAAAAACGGAAAGTAGATTACTCCATATTTGTGTATAAAAAAGGAGAAATAAAACAGATCTGTATATTTTTTACACCATTTTCTCATTAAAACTGAAAAACAGAATTTTCACTTTGAATTGATGGAAGTAAATAGAAGAAAATGGCTAGCAAATGTCAGTAATATGCTCCGCAAAATTATCCATGTTGAAAATGATGTCATGGATGGCGAGAAATAGTTATTTTCATTCTTAAAACTAAAAGAAATAACTCGATTACCTAAAAAAAATGACGAATGTTAATAGTTCCATTTTTGTTGATAAAACATAAAGATTTAATATTATTTCGTTAAATAAACATAATTTTCCCTATGCCAGTATTGAAATTAATTGCCTGGAAAAGAAAATTAACAAGAATTATGTCATTAAAAAGGGATTTCTCTGGGGGAAAAAGAGACGTCATATCTGAAATAAAATGGGAATTTTCCAATATGTTTTAAAATGAGTGTGAATCAATTCCTTACATTAATAATACAGGGATCAGTAAGTATAGAAAGTAGATGAGTTTTACGCCATATTTATAACGAAAAATTTAAATGTTTTTTTCATCTATACTGATTATTAAGCATGAGTATCCGTTATATACAGATGAGAGTTTTCTGCTAAAAATCACATCATAATTTTAAGAAAAGGAAAATGAACACAAATCTATTATATTAAAATCTGACCGTGTGTTTGTATTTCACAACTACTCCTAGACTATTGAACGCAACGCGATTTACTTAATACCGGTTATCATTGATCCGAGGATATCACACAAACTCTCAGAATTTAAAAAATTAAATTAAATGCCAAGTTTTTTTTGTTTTTTTTTGTAAATTTTAACGAAGTTTCTCTAAAAACGGAAAGTAAATTACTCCATATTTGTGTATAAAAAAGAGAAATAAAACAAATCAGTATATTTTTTACACCATTTTCTCATTAAAACTGAAAACAGAATTTATTTTCACTTTGAATAGATGGTGAAAACAAAATCTTGATTTCTGTAAATTATCCGAAAAATAAAAAATATTTTCACATATTCAAACTTCATGAATCAATTTATTCTGGAGAACAAAAATTGCCTGTCAACATACTGTCATTTAGAAAACGAGATTTGTTTCAGCTATACATTAAACCAAGGAGGCAGAATTGAATTTAAAGAGAAAGCATATACTATTTCCAATTAATGTTTTTTTGAAGGATTGCTGTTAAAACGTTTCACAGAGGATTTAAAAGTAAAATTGTTTATCAGGTAAAATTGACATTTGTTTTTACCCAATTCGTCTATTTCTACGATTTTATTTGGTTCTCCTTTTTGCATTGGTTGCAATGTCATTTTCGCGATTATTTGGCGCAAAATTTCACTTTTTTAAGACTGAGTTATGTCAAGGTCCCTATAACAAAAAATACCATGTCATAAATAGTTAATTACAAACGTTTTTAATTATCGGGAATGAAATATTTTGCTTAATTAATGTATTTATTCTTCTTTTAATGCTGCGTGAACGAAGTCACGGGTAACAGCTAGTATAAAATATGACTGATGAAATTCAATGTCAAAATAATACTGAGTGCTTGTGTTTCCTTATGTCCTTATGTCCCAATCATAATCCTCTTTTACAATAAACTTAGAACATTTAATGTAATATTTAAAATTGAATTTCAAATTTACAAAGTCAAACTTATTTAAAATAATAAGAATTGTTAGAAGTTAATAAATGTAATTAAAATAAATGTTAAATTTTAAAACAAATTACAAAATCTATTACAAAATTTATTTAAAGTAAGTTTTTTTAACACTTTTTTTTTATTTTATTTTCGTTTTTTATTTATGAAAATATGAAATGATGAAAGTGTACACATATCTGTGTTAACTTAAAGGCATAACAACATTATGTTCAGGTGAAAGTGAAAAAAAAAATAAATAAAAAATCGTTTTTTTCTATAAATTAATATTCATTAAAATTATCATATTTTTACTAAAACTGAAAGTTATTTCTTATAATTTGAACAAAAATTTATTTTAAGCTACTCAAAAAAGTAATTATCTATCTTATCTAGATATAGGAGATAAATGTTCATTGTTATTTTCTAAGTGATGTTCAGTATCTAAATTTTTGTTTGCATCAGTTGTTGGCATTATGATGCTAGAGGTAATAGTAAGGAGTGTACGATTATGCATTTAATTAATTAACAATGCCTGTATATTCAGTGGGCAATCAAAGGCGCACACATTGAAGTGTTGTGAGTATTTCGTAAATTATAACGTTTTGTAATGGCAACAGGACTTTGGGGAGATCCTATACCATTATCTTTAGTATCGTAATGTCAAAAACTGGGGATGTAAACAAAACTTTAGACACTGAACACTTCGAAAAGAACCGTGAAATTAATCACAAATATTTTATGAGTTATAACATTTTGTAATAGTAACGGGTTTTTATAAACACCATATGTCGTATTTTTTTTATTTTTTAACCTTCAAGACATTAATGCAGTTAAGTTTGAGCAATAAATATAAAAGTAAAATTTAAATTTGTGTAATTTTTAAAGGAAATTAATGAAGAACAGGATATTTAAACTTTATTAATTATCATGATACACATTCTTTGTTGGAATAATTTTTAATAAAAAAAATAAGAAAAAAAATTCTTTTTTTATTTAAAAACATTTTTTGTACACTTTTACATTTATCAAGTTAATGTCTTCATGATTGAAATCTTATAATAAGTACAAATGTTATGTATGCTCTACATTCTTCACTTAAGTTTCCATATTATTTTATTTCTGTTCTAATTTTTTTTTTTTCAAATTGTTGAATGTGCGCAGCAATGAATAGAAACAATCTATAAAAATGATACATCCATTTCTCTAAATTTTCATTGTTAAAAAAGTTTAATTAAAAAAATAATAATTCAAACATTTGTGATTAGCTTTACTATCAGAAGTTATTCTCAGTTTAATTTCATTTTTTTCTGAATTTGTAGATTTTTATCATTAAGTACTTATTCCATAATCTGCTGTTTTTAAACAGTTTTAACATCAAGTTTCTGAGATTTTATTGTCCATATCTTATGTACTTTTAATTTTGAAAAACGTGTTTTTTTTATTATTAATTTATTACATTAATGCATTCAAGTTTGAGATCCAATAAGAAGTGTAAATTTTGTGTGTATTATGAAATCCTACAAGAAGTGTAAATTTTGTGTGTATTATCATTTAAATTTCTCAGAAAACTCAGAAAATTAATTATCTCATCTGCAATATATAGGACTAGTCGATCCCGCGCAGAGCATCTACGTTCTAGTACTACTCTTTTAAATATAAGCATATTAGAATACGAATTTCAGCATTATATGTATAAATACTACGCATAAAAACTTCTTCACTTAGGACTGGGTACTTTGAAATTAAAAAAAATATATACACATCATAAGATACGGAAGCCATTTAGAAATATGAAAACAGAGGTACTTTTTCAGCAGCATGCATATAAAAACCTTTGTATGCACGCAATAGTTACTGGATACTCTTTAAAATTAAAAAAGTGTATACATATTATATTGAAAGTATCTACACCATTCACAATTATCAAAATATTTTTATCTTTTTTTTTTCAGCATCGAAAACTTTTTTATGCACACAATTGTAAATTTCAAAGCTCACATATAACTACAGTAACTGAATCAAAAGATCTAACTCTTGAAAGACCAACATACAACTGACCATTAGCTAAAAACTGGATTTGACAAATCTAAGCAATTTCTTTCAAAAGTTTGACCCTGGAAGTTATTTATAATAATTGAAAAAGCTAATCGGATACTAAATTGTATACGCTTAAATGTAAAAGGCATATTATTTTCTGATGGAATAAGTGGTATTCGAGGGGTAAGAAAAGTTTCATTAATATTGAAGTCAATTTATTTTGCTTCAATATCATTATTCTGTAAGTTACTAACTATAAGTCTTGCACAGACCTTTAGAAGGTACTAAATTTCTTGATAACATTATGATGGCCCCTGTCCTTCATTTCAGTTTATGAGGTGGCTTTCCAATTGGTATTAAACTGTTTAAAAATTCTCCAGTATATGCAAGTTGATCTTGTGGATCATTATTTATGATCATGTCAATGCTTTGATAAACCCTTTCCGTTCCTAGCATACATTGTAAAACACGATTTTTAATTTCAAGTGACAAATTGTTTGTCGCTGTTAGTATGGCTCTTCCTTTAAGCTTTTGAGGTGTCACTGTCCTAAAACCGATATCACAGAAAAGTTGATGCACTGGATCATGTATATCTGGATAGCAAATTGGGGGCAACTTAATAGTTTCCCCACCCTCTTTGACATTCGCTAAACTGCAACAGCCACCTTGCTAACCCTCTCTCTGTTTTAAGGGTACGTATATTTTCTGCAAGTTTCAAAATTTAAAATTTAGAGCAAAGTCTATGCATCTGTATGCAACGCTAAACTGTTGGCGATCTTGAATCTCTAAAACTGATAGGTAGGGCATGTCGGAAATCTCCACTCTATAAGATTATTTTGTTCATTTATTATTATCGATTCTATATTATAAATCACAAATATGTGCATCAGCAACATTGACGTCATAAAGATGCGGACAACAATGAGGTTAAATTGCATAAGGTAAACAATGGAGCTAATGTTTAAATTGATAACAAAATGGCGCGTTTTTTGGTTTGACTTCGCACTTTATTTTCTTTCCTTTTTAGAAAGTAGCTAGTTTTTTGCAAAAAATAAGAAACAAATACAGTCTTATTTTTACAAAAATCGCATTTTCGATGCAGAAAAATTTTCTACATAATGTGTGATGAGTTTTAAATCGATACCTCAAATACTTTTCTTAATATTTTCAAATTAGTGAAAACAAAACCGTTGTTGCCACAGGTAAAAAAGAAATAATCGCGATTTATGTGCCACGTACGATAGCCTAATATATATATAGATTAACTAGATATAGGTGATAAATGTTCGCAGTTCCTTTTTTAAGTGCTGTTTAGTATCTAAATTTTTGTTTGCATCCCCAGTTTTTGGCATTACGATGCAAAAGCTATAGTACAGGGTGTACGATTATGTATTTAATTAATTAATAAAACCTACACATTCTGTGGGCAAACAAAACAATATGTTAATAATTAAATCAAATCAATATGTTAGTTAATTGAATATTGGGAAATAATAAAATCTGCAAAAGAATATTTACACCCTTTTATATTTTTCTTGTATTTTACATGCATTCTTGTATTTTCTTGCATTATTCTAAATACTATTATAGATTTCAGAAAATGCAATTAATCAATTTATTTTTCATCTGTCTCTTTTCAACGCTGATATATATATATTATTTCACGCTTTAAATTGACAGGTTTGTGGAAAAATCGAACAGACAAATAAGCACACAATCATTTCCGAGAACTACATGTGCTCTCCTGCATCTCGAAATATCAGTTAGGAGTAATGTTCTTTGCGTAAACCATCCCACTGAATGTCTGAGGAATTTCCTTCATTTTCTTTTAAAATGCGCCGAAAACTCAGATCTACCTAAAAAAAAAAAAAAAAAACTATACCGATAAATGAGCCCCTGCTATCATACCGTTCACAGAAATATAAAATGTTCAATATAAAATGTTTTACAACTTTCAGGTAAACCCAGGTTAAGTTTCTTTCGCAAATATTAATGTCAAATACCTTATTCCACATACCTATATCATACATATTTCTTAAAACATTTTTCTGCTTAAAACCTTTTCTTTACAATCAGTTTCATTTATTTTAAAGAAACAGGAAAAAACAGAACAGACACTTAGAAGGAAAGAAATCGTGATATTTCTTTGAGTGATAAAAAGATTAGAATAATTTTAAAGAAATTTTAATGTTATAAACTTTAACTATTGTGAATAAAATGCATGAAAAATGCTGTCTTATTGGCAGATTTTATTTAGGTGCCATAGTACCTGTGAATAATAATAAAATAATAATATTTTTGTTTTTGAAAGGTACATATTGAAGCCGAAGAAAATGTCTAATGTTATCGGCTAGTAATATAATTAATTTTTTTCTTTGTCCCTATTCCATAATCACTGTGCATTTCCTTTCCATTTTTGCTTATTTGTAGTTCCTTTTAGACTTATGGGGTGACATTGTCATGTATCATTTAAAATAAAAAATAAAAATTATTAGATCAATTACAAGAAAAAAGGGATCTATCTCAAATTAAATCACACATTTTATACACATGTTTAATTCTTTATGCGTGGTTTATATTTAAAAAAATCTTAATTCAATTAAAATTTCATAAATGCACATTTAAATTGAGGATTCTTTCATAATTGTAATTCTCGGTAGTTTTTGGCAACTATGATTTTTCAACAAACGAAAGTATAGTAGTATCTTTGTCGCTTTCAAGGAACGAAAAGAAACAGATGATCGGGATTCCTTTACATGATCGTAGGTTTTTTATCATAAATCTAAAACCAGTTTTTCGGCGATAGAAAACAATACCTACTCTTTCACAAACAGGTTAAATAATTTGAAGGGCACAATTGCATATACTAATTGCACTGAACCATATTTTACATTATTAAAAAAAATTAAATTAAATTTACCTTTATTGTTATGAATGGAAAAAAAAATTATAAAGTCTGTGCAATTTCGATTAATAATAAATTCTGATAAATTGCAGGGCGATTATTAAGAAAAAAAAACGATATATGATCCTCTATCATACCGTTCATAGAAAGTGAATGAAATATTGGTTTAAAGTGTTTTGAGGTATGCGCTTAGGAATCATATGAAAAACAACAGTTAAATTCTAACAGTTAAGGTTAAAGTGACAAAATTTCGAAAATTTCAAATGACAACACCTACTTTTTTTTTTAATTGGGATGTGATCTTCGTAAAGAAAAATCCTGAAAAACGTTGGAACGGTATCTGTAGCGCGAAATTCGCCTGCGCTAGACAGACTAAGAAGAAAAGTGAAAACATCCAAAAAGGACAGAAAAGCAACAGAAAACAAAACATTTTATTGTGTTTCACAAATTTTCCACTTCACACACGATGACACTTTGCATGCGGCAAACGATGGATAGCACTGAACAATAAAATGTTTTACTTTCTGTTGCTTCTCTCTACTTTATTATTTGTTTTCACTTTCCTTCTTGATCTGCCTTAGCGACAACGATTTTCGTGCTAAAGGTACCGTACCAACGTTTTTTATAGTTTGTCACCATGAAGATCACATTCCAATAAAAAAAGTAGTTGTTGCCATTTGAAGTTTTTGAAATTTTGTTCAGTTTCTGTGAACGGTATGATAGCTAGGGGTTCATATATCGGTATAGTATTTTATAATCACCCTGTACATTATATATTTCGAATAAAATAATCCGATGCATTTTTTTTATTGCTTCGGACTATACATTTTCAGTTTTTAGTTTAACTGCAGAATTTGGACTCCAGAAATAATTATTATTATATAATACCAAGCTTTAGTTTTTCTTTTCATGTCAAATCTCAGAATATGAAAAAATAACTATAAAATGTAGGGGACATTCTCTTTTTTTGATTTTTGTAATCCAAGATACAATGTTTAGCAAAATTTACGCAGATCAGCTGAGATGAAAAACTTGCTTTTATAACATGTTTTATAATAATCTATGGATGTAACAGGAGTGTCGGGTATATTTTACGATGGAATCTTTAAAAAAGGGAATATCCCTCGACGTGGTTTTATTTTTTATTGCTAACTTCCATCAAATCTTGAACTGGTGAATTTAATTTGATATATTAAAACACGCCATTGAAGCCAATAATATGAAAATATTTATTATTGTCTACAAAGATATAAAAGAAGAAAATAAAATAAATTGATAATAAATAAAATTAATGTACATTTTGTGAATTTGTATTTATATTTGTGAGGTATTTATTTACTTAGTCAAATATGTTTTATATATGTAAATTATTTCATTATAATAAAAACTAGATATGAATTAGCAATTAAGTATGAAGTACTAATTGTACTTTATAATAATATATTTTAAATTAAAAATTACTAATTCAATTAATTTAAAATAACTATATAATATATTGTTGATACATTCTTAAGACAAAAATTCACAAAGTTAGTCTTGTAAATTTTGTAAATAAACACAGAATTTAAAAAAAAAAAAAAAAAAAAAAAAAAAAAAAAATGAAGTCTTTCTATTTTCCATAAACTTTAAAAACATTCATATGAGTTCTAAATATATACTTTATCATTACATTTATTATATATACTTTATCATTATTTAAATTATAACTTATTAATAAAATTTAAAATTGTTCTTTCTAATAATTAGTTTTTTTAAATAATCCTATCCTTTTAAAAATCTTTAATATTTTTCTTTTTCTAAGGTTCATGGATATCTTAGGAATTAAATATTTTTTTATATAAACGGATGACAAATTTATAGATTTTCAGAAATTAGGACTTTTGTAAAGTTTATCTTAAAATACAAAATTTCCCGGACTAGTTAAGTTACCGGCCAATAGATGGCTCCGTACCCGCAGATGATGTCGAAAGCACGACCAAACTTCCTCTTGTAAAGTTATGCAATATTATGTTGCTATGTGTTGTGTGATGCTAAGTGCATACGGTTTGTTGTAACCATGAACATAGATCTAAAGAAGGACTTCTAACGAAATAGCCTTTTCAAGAAGAAAATCGTTCCTCGAAAAAGGTCTCAAATAGGTGGCGCATGTGGCAAGACGGATTCTCCATACGTCACCAGTTCGTCTGCTTCTTCAAACCATCTGTCGTCTAGTGGGTATCACTTATACAGTTTCGGTTTCATGTTGTAGGTGGCGCTGCCTGGGCAGGGATTCTCGCCGGCTGCGCAGAACCATGCGCGTAGCTATGCAGCTGCTATTTCGTTCCACAGTCGCGACACGATATTAACACTATTTCGTTGGAAGTCTTTCTTTAGTTCTATGTTCATGGTTGTAACAGTGTAACGTGATCATGTCGGAGCTCGTGAAGGTCGAACAACGAACGAATATAAAATTGAAAGTGCTGCTGTTACGGGACGTTGCTATTTGGAAAGTGTTGAATCGTTTCATGGCCCGAGTACGCAGAGTTCGTCCTTGGTACCGGCAGCAAGGCAGTTGGTCGGTCTTGCACAACAACACACCAGCACAGACTTCGAATCATTGTGCGGGAGTTTCTGGATTCTAAAGGGGTCGTCGTGCTTAACCATCTTCCTTACTCCCAAGATTTATCCTCCCCTGTGACTACTTCCTTTTCCCCAAATTGAAATGGCACCTAAAGGAGACCACCTCGAGTGACTGCGACCGACTATTTGGCGAACATTGCAAAGACGGACTTCCAGAAATGTTTTGATGACTATTACATATTTTGTAAAAAATGTATTGAGTCCAGCAGGAATTATTTCCAATAAACATAGATCAAAATTTTCATTTCAGGTCTTATTCCTTTGTTTACAGGATCAGTCCGGGAAATTTTGGGACACACTGTGTATATTTTTCAAAAGATTGGATCGATTAAATATGTATTATTATCATAAAATGCTATCGCTTTTATTACGAGCTACAAATTTATTATATTACCAATATAGGTACTGATGAGATATAATATTATATAGGTACTGATGAGATATAAAAAGTTACGTTTCACTTTTTGTCAAAAAGTTATTTGACCAGCATGAATCATTTGTTTAATTTTTTTTTAACCTGTACACCCATACAAGATGTTCGCAGTACAGTCTTTGAGATTATTTGTCAAATTGTTTTTTTATTGTTTTTTAATTATCAGCAAATTTTAATCAAACAACTTGCTTTAACGAAATGTGAATATACTATGTAAAAATGATTTTAAAAACCTTTCGAATGATACCCCAGTCATTGGTGTGCGTACATAAAATTTTATTCCAGTTAAATGAAATTGGTTAACAGATATGTTGAATCAGAATGTGCTCGGAATTGTATTTTAATTTCTTTATGAGAAACAATGATTCCTTAAGGCAGGTTTTCCCACAGTGTGGTACGCTAACACCTTAGAAGTACGCGAAGATGTTCTAGGGAGCACTCAAGTCTGTGTCAACAACCAACATACGGCACGGAGCAGCTGAATGAGACAGTGAAAAGTTTTTTTCACCTCATTAACTGGCCAAAACAACGTTAGGACTATAAAAAAGCACAAAAATTTCAACAAATGTTTTCAAGTGTAAATAAATTCTACCGTTACATTAAAATATTAGCTACATTAAATGTCAATAAAAGTTTTTATTTATATCCATTCGTTGATATTTTTCTTTCTGTTTTCTAAACGTGACTCTCACAAGCAAAAATAAAATAAAATAAAATAAAAGGGAGGGGGATGGGAGGGGATACATCAGTCAAATGTATTTTTTCAAGAGGTGCGAGAGGCATAAAAGTTTGGGAACCAATTCGCTGCACAGATCTTCAATAATTGAAGTTTAGGCTAAATTGGCGTATATTTACAGCCGTGTACTTTATTTATTTACTTATTTATTTTTACTTTTCACCTAAAGATATATAGGTTACAGTGAGCTCTCACTTGCTCTTTTCTCATTTATGGAACAATTTCTTCAGATCCCGTAAACGCATTACGGTAAATAATGTAAAACTTCTCTCAAATGTACGATGTTTTCACTCACTTACAAAACTTTATCTTAAATTAAACTTGAATCTTTTCGGCACCTTTCATATATATTTTTTAATCTAGTTTACTTTTTTATCCTTATTGTCAATCTTAATAAATTTGTATTCGTATCAATTACAACGAAGTTAGACTTTATTATTAACTTATATTAAATTATGTAATAAATAACATAATATAAAAGTTGCATTATTTAACAAATTTAAAACCTAAAAAGTCAATATTTTGAGAACTTTAACCTCTATACTGTGCAGTTTTCTGTTTCGATATTCTTTTTGATGCAATACAGCTTTTCTAAAAAGAGTTTAAAAGTATTGTCAAATATAGAAACAAAGGCATTTATGCATCACGTGCTAAACAATAAGAAACAAATATTATTATTTTTAAAAAATATAGTTAAATATAAATTTTGGGGGAAAAAATGTATAATTTGCTTTAACATTTAATGCATTTTATCAAAAATTGCTTTTATTTATTTATTTTCTTTTTTAATAGATACAGTAGAGTGACCTTTCTCAGTTGTATAAATGGTAGAAAAGATAAGACTTTTTATTCGGTGCCTCCAGAGTAGTAAAAAGTAAGAGACCACTACATATATTTTTTGCAATAATTTCAAGGCCTTTCATTGAAAACCTATCTTGGAAGGACATGAAGAAAAAACTCTTTCAGTTCCACATTTAGACACCGAGACCCCCCCCCCCTTCCCCATTTCTGATTTTCCTTGATATTATATACTCATTGGCGTTTGCAGTTCCAATAGAAATCCAACGGTATCTCATTTGTCCAAACTAGTTAATTCACGGAAAATCTTGAATGAAACATAACAGCCAAGCGTATATACATGCTTGCATAAGTTTAAATTAAACATGGTGCACCATTTCTATAATGCCATCTTTGTCAAAGATCATAATTTAATAACTAAATGATAAGCTATTTTATTTAACATTTGGATTTATTCATTTATTTAATTCGTGTGCAGTGAATCCCATGTCTGCCGTTAAATTTATAAATATGTTATCACTAAGCCGAGCTGCCTTCTTTACTGAAGCCACTATAAATTGATTTATTTTGATACCGCTGTGGTCTTTTTGTTTGCAAGACAGTGGTGGCTATATTTCTTAATGTCGAAGTGGTCAATTGTAGGCCACACATTGGTACTTCTTCATTGTAAGTCTGTGATACACAAGCTGTAATCCTACTACAAAACCTATTGAAATACATTGCTAAAATTTTGCGTGCTCTTAAAAAAAAAAAAAAAAAAAAAAAAAAAAAAAAAAACTATTAAAAGACAAAGTTTTAAAAGTTGATAAAAAACAAATGATTAGCAAAAGTATAATCATTAAAAAAAGAAATAGAGAAATTTGGAAAAAAAAATTGAATTTTGCCCCACATCATGTGATAGATAATGACATACTTTAAATTAGAAAATTATATAATACATTTAATATTTTTAAAATAGTATCTTTAAAAGTTTTCAATATTTTTTTTTTTCATTTGATGAACAAATATCTAAAATTTCCATAGGGGAAAAAAAAGCGACAATGCGCATTGTCACTCCAGGTGACACGTCTTTAAAAGTGCCTCTAGGCTTATATTTGAAGTTCGTATGTACCATGACGCTTTTATTTGAATCTACCTTTATTGAGTGGTCTTTATTGAAAGCGTTTACCTAATCATAGCCTGAATGTTAAAGTTAACAAAATGTTTAGTTGTTATATGTAGGATTTCGAATGATTGATTAATTTTTGATGCTGTAATACGATCTTGAATTTGTATGTCACCCTTAGGTGACAGTCCAAATTATCAGTCCTACATCTACTTTTTGATAAAATTTATTTTTTACTACTATTTTTTAGTGAAAACAATACAATACAACCTATGAATTTTAAAAAATATATATATAAGTTTACTTATCGGCGTTGGACGGTTAAAGGTAACATTTTGGTTAAACGAATTTTCATTTATCCGTACACTAAAAAATCCGTACCGAAAAAAAAAATGTTGATTTTACGGTATAATACTGGAGTATTATACCGTAAAAATACTGGTACTAAAAATACCGTAAAAATACATTCCTAATACTGGAGTATTATACCGTAAAAAAAAAAGAAAAAAAAAATCAGTGTAGTCTTTTAACGGTCTCGTGAAAGAGCGGTGCTTTTTTGTAATTAACTGCTTTTTATAAAAATTATTACAACGGCTATTTTATTAATTAAATAAAATAGGTAACCTCCTTGCTATCATTCATCTTACTTCAAGTTTCAAAGATAAAAGCAAACAAAGTTAAATACTGCTCTATCAAAAAAAGGAAACTTTTAACAGGAGTTTAACGACAATGTTTGGCAAAATAAACGCAGCCAGAGAAGCTGGAGATCTCCGCTTTTATGGCTTTCGCATGTTCTACATTAATCTTTAGATATTGGCTGATAGGGGCCCGTTTTACGACGTATTATTTCAAAAACGGAAGAATTCGGGAGAACTTTTTATTTGTTTTAGCGGACCGCCATCAAATCTGGAATTGAAGAATTGACTTTGAGATATTAAAAAACGCCACTCACGGCAATAATATGAAAGTATTTATTATTGTGGACAATGATAAGAGGTGGGGAAAAGAGTGAACAATCATAAAGTATAAAAAATTATCATTTTACGAGATTCTTTATTTTATGTTGAATGACGTTTTATTGCTTCTATTTCTACAGTCAATATGTCAAATAAGGTATTTTTCTTTGTAATTCTTGGTGATTTTTATTAAATGTAAAGGTTTGTGAAATTAAATGATCAAATGCGGGCTTTGAAAACTAAATATGAAATGAGAAATTTTTATTAAAATATATTAAAGTACTAATATCAAATAACTATAACTTTTGTCAGATCTCAAGGGGGAATTTTTAAAATCTTGTTAAATGTTTGGGTTTATTTTAAATAAATGGTATTTTTTAAGGGATCAGATACCTTTAAAATTTCAAAAGTTATCGGAATCTTTAAAACTAGTTATCTTAGATTAACTTGCATAAAATTTTAAAGAAATATTTCTAAAACCTCATTCTTTTTAGATTGTTTTTGTTAAGAAATTAAATATATTCAATTTTATAAATTTTAATTTATAAATAGATACATATTTTCAAGAATTGATGCGCTGCATGCAGCATAACAACTATATCAGTTATTCCTACTTTTCTTCTTTTTTTTATGTTTAGAAAAACAGTGTCAAACTAAAATGACCAACCAATGAAACTAAGTACAGTAAATAAATATAAATATTTCAAAGAAATAGGACTACTTTTAAATTCTTAATTGAAGCATCAATATTTTAGGTATATTCATTTGCTCTAGAAGGTGTTAAATTTTAAAGAAAATCTTCCTAGCATGAAACTATTTAGAAATGCTTTCATTTAACTCAACTTGTTTTTTGCATGTAAAGAAGGAATTTTGTAATAGATTTTTAACTCATTTCCTGACAAGTTATAACTATAAAAATTATGTACAGAGGCGTATTTTCGATGGAAATACAGTAGTTTAATAATTTTGTAACGTAATTATAAATTAATAACTTAATTTTAAGACTTTTTTTATTAGTCAGCTGCAGTTGATAAATCGCCAAACATTCTTTATGGTTACAATTGTATACGAGTTACATTAACAATGGGTTTAATGATGCGCCAAACCACACTCGCCTAAAAAGGCCAACTGACTGTGAAAATGCAACAATGAAATGTTTTAAACGCTAAAAAGTGGAAAGTAAAATTAAAAAGTAATTATAATGTAATATATTTTAATTTCATCAATTCATTTTTCATACTTTAATCAAATAATAGTTTAATATTAATTGAATTATGATTATGTACTGAGAAGACAATTTAGAAATCCTGAATAGATAGATTAAATAATGATGTTTTTTTCTTTTCCCTTAAAATTTAATTTATTTTCTTTATCTGAAAAAACAAACAGAGCATATATTATATATATATTTTTTTTAATACATTCACCAGCTTGCACTTTTTACCAAGTTAAAAAAAAAAGTGAATTTTCCATAGCGGGTTCCGGAACATAACTATAATAACAAAAAACAAAAAATTGCTTATTTTATTTTATTTACTTATTTATTTTATTTTAATATTTCATTCTCTTTAGAAAAAATACAATAAAACAAAACATAAATTTAATTTTATAAGAAAAATTGGAAAACATAAGAAAAAATATTCAGTAATAAGTTGTATGCACATAATTATATGTCATAATTTAGGTAGAGAAGATTTTTAAAGTACTCATGAGATGAAATCCAGATTGTGCTTGTTAATACTATTATGCAACATAAAAATAACTATATCCGAAGTGCATTTGTCTCGCTTTCGAAATCAACGCATTTGAAATATCGCTTACAAAATAAATTACTAGTAAAGAATTTATACTGATATCAAAATATATTGACGGTGAATTGATTAAAAATACAAATAAACATAAAATTTATATTTTTAATCAGCATATAAATTTCGGACAAGTTCAACCGAACAGAACGGCTTAACCAAAAAGGTGTTTGTTACCTTACATCTCTGCCGGTTGATAAACTACTAATTGGGAGACACAAACAAGTGACCAAGACCTAAAAAAATCTCTGATATCGAAGAAGACCCCCCCCCCCCCACCATCCCCATAACCGGAAATAGTGAGAGATCCCCATAGTCCTCCATGAAAATATATTTGACATATTAACATTACATTCACATTATTTTACAGAAAAGTAGAACTGGTATACAATACCACAAAACAGAATAATATACAACAATGTAGCAGCAATATTCCATATTATACTGAGCCTGCAACATTAACAACAATCATTGTGATTTTCACAACTGTTAAAGGATTACGCACAGTAATTATAATAGGGTTAACTATAAAAGTTATAAAAACTTATAGTGTACTTGTACTTTCACCACAATAAATAAATCTATATACAGAAACTTTTTTTTATTTTAACACAGTTCAACCAAATATAGTTATTATTTAACCAATATTTACAAAATTTTAACAATATAAAAAAAATTGCACTGTTACTCTTAGAAAAGAAAGCATTCTTTGCTTATACTATGCTTCATTTTACTTACACTATACTTTACCTATACTTTGCGCTGCAAAAAATAATTGTTGATTTTACAGTATAAAACTGGCACCCCAGCTGCCAGTATTATACCGTAAAATTAACAGTATTAAACAGTAAAATAAGCAGTAATACGCTGCCGTGCAAGCAGTAATACGCTACCGCGCATGCGGTATTTTTTGCAGTGTGCTTAAACTTACTAACACAAATAAAATTTAAAATGCTGTACTTGCAATTTAACCAATATGTACAATTTATTTTACCAAATGTTAACAAATTCTTTAACAAAGTTTATTCAACTTATCATACTGTGCGCACGCTTTACCAAACTACAATATTTACAAAAAATTTGACCACATTTTTATACTGAACATTCATTTTATCACATTCTTTAGCCTAAATTTCTACTTTTTTAATTAATTTAAGTACTATTTACCAAATTCAGATATTTTCAAATTCTTTAACCAAATTTGTATACTCCACATACATTTTACGAAATTAAAATATTGACAAATTCTTATTTTATGCTAACACTTAACCAACACTGAAATTTTAACGATGAGAAAGAGAAAGGGAAAAAAAAAAGAAATAATACTAATAATAAAAAAGAACTGTTAGTTATCTGTAGGAAGGTTCTGTTTAATAAACATCTTCATTTGAATCGTTTAGGGTTTCGGAAGATTCATTGATTGTTCTCCAAAAGATGGATACGCTCGACAAGGCTGCCACTGGCGACTATCCCGCATCACTTTTTAAGAACAAAAATCTTTTACATACACTTTAACAACATGTAGAGAGATATATACAAAAAAAATACTTTTAAAAAATAGTGGTGTGAATAAAATGATATAAAAAAGTCACCAGCGGTTTATCTGATTCGATGATTTTTTGTAGAAGTGATGGTTTTCTTTAAACCCATAGGCAGACCAATTAGATAAGTTCTTCTATGACGGTTTTCTTACATTATACGTGGAGGTTAGTGTGCAGTCTAACATATAATGTAGGGATGTAGCATATGCGCCACAAACACACCGGGAAGATGGCGATCTCGCAAATTTTGCTAGGTAAATGAGGAATGGGCCATGGTTTGATGCAAAGATATATAAATATCTGTAATGAAGAATAAAATGTTCTTTAACTTTCTGTAATAATGTGTTGGTATATCTCCCTGTAATTTCACAGTCCCATTCCGCTTGCCAATTTTGAAGAGCTGATTGCTTCAGCGAATTTTTAGTGCTTATTTCAGCAATAAGAAGAATATTTGAAGTATTGTATCTTGAATGCATGTTGCTTCTTTTACCAGCTTGTCAGCGAGTTCGTTACCCAGGACACCCGTAGGTGAAGATTTTGGAAGTTTCTTGTAGTTTCTGTAAGATACTTATTACCAGCAAATCTAGAGGATTTTTGGGTTTCAAAACTAGTAGGCCAGATAGACTGTCTGAATTAGGATATGATTAAAATTTGAGGAAATGGTCCAGATTGTTTCTTCTTCAATAGCCAGTAATTCGGTTTGAAAGACTATGTTTTAAGCGTCGCATACGTAATAAGAAGTCTACCTCTATAATGTTTGAATTATCCTCTATTACCTCTAATGCGTGAAGTCGATCACTAAAAGACGCTGAAACCTTACCCCAAAATTCTGACCAATCGTGCAGCCTTGCACCAAAATTGATGCTTTTCTCTGACCAATCCTCTATTTGGGCAAGTTATAAATGTAAACAATAAAGACCAGCTGATCTACTCAGAATCTTGGTAAACCTGGTAAGCTAAACCTGGCTACGTATTTTCCGTGGTTTTCGACGAAATGAGCAAGCCGTTCTTTAATACGTACGCCATGGTTTTAAGCTTGTAATTTAACTTTCTTGGTGAAAATTTTATAGTCAATGAAAAATACACAAAATGCATAAGCTGTGCCCATTTCTGTCTTGCAGCCGTCTGTGAACAATTGCAGACTTTGCTTAATTTATTCCTCGTCAAGCATTCTTATTAGGTTTTTCAATGGATCTATTGTACTAACGTTGAACTTTAAAACATAAAACGCTAGGTCATGGTTGTCTGTCGAGACATTCAGCCTTAATACACTTGCTGCTGTAGCCTCTATTTTTAACATTCGATGTAATGATAAAATTCCTGGCAGAACACATCTTGCGGATGTTGATGTCTTTTTATACGCTTTTGCCCATTTTGAAACTGGACTAGTTACCTCTGCGCTACTAATGCTTGATTACATCGCCACAATATTTATCACATTTTTGTTACATTTCCTAGGGGATTTATCCGGTAAAATTGGTTGCAAAATGGTTTGAAAATGATTTAAAATAGAATTAAATTTTTCGTTGCCCGATTTGTACGAAAAGTTATACAGTTCTTGTGACTGTGGTTTATAACACATTACTAAATGGGAGCTCTATCGGAAGCACCGTTTGGAAGTAATTGTGTTCAAAAACACATACTCATAAATCTTGCTTACAATCCTTTTATTACACTACGTATGCGGAAAGTAAAAATACAATAACAAACAACAATAATACTTTAGGAATTAATAATCTTTGATGCATATACTAAGAAATTATTTTCTGTCAGGTCTTTAATATCAGCATAAAATAAGCAATTCATCTCCCAAATGTTTTCCTTATTATTTCCGCAAGGGAGAAAAAAATCGAAAACTCAAGAAAATGCAAAGTTTTTCTGTCTCATTAATTTTTTAATAACTTTAATTAATATTTAAAACGCATTTCAATGACGAATTAATTAATGAAATAATCAAAAAGTATTCAACTGCCAAATTTGAGAAAATGAATTTCATATTCACATCTCCACGGCAAATATATCAGCCTCATTACCCTTTGCATTTATTTTCCTTAAATAACCCCTTTTTTTAATCACTCTCATTCGTAAAAGCGTAAAGGCGGAAAACAATGCATTCTTTTCTCAAATCCGATGCGAACATTTTTATTCAGTAAAAGGGCACAAAATCCACTTCTCCTTTGTGCCGTACCACCAAACCGTGAAAAGAGAAAAATTCCCCAAATTGCATCCCTATTACACTTTTCCCCCCTACTTTCAACAGCTTTTGAAATTAATTTCCCTTTCCGGTTGGTTTTCAAAATGTTTATTTAATTGTGAGTGATTCTGAGATCCAAAAAGGAGTCAATTTTGAAGGAAGAAATAAAAACAAAAATTACTTTTCTTTTTTTTTTTCTCCCGTTTGCTGTAAGAGAGAGTTTTAAAAAAAATGAAGGGGAAATGAAAATAATGGAAAAGTACTTGCAAAACCCCGAGGCGCAAATGAAATTATGACTAATTTTCACTGAATTGTTCTCTTGTTTCTTTTTAATTAGATAGCGGGAAAGGAAATCGAGTAACGCACTTGTAGAAAGAAATTAAACTTGTTGAATTTCGTTTTCATATATATTTTTTTTATCCAGTGGCAGAGATTTTTGCTTATTTTGACGACTTTATTAACTTTCTAAAGACAGATGGTGCTTGAATTTTGACGTGGTTTGACAGTTTTTAGGGTTTTTTTACAAGTAAAATAATGTCGCAACTGCTCATTGGATGGTTTATTGAATATATTAGTTGGGACTTATTTTTTGAGTGAATTCTCTTCAAAATGATTTTCAGCTGTTGTATGGAAGCGTGAAAAAATAAAAAAGCAAACTTATCCCACTTGTTAAAATATGCCATATTCTTTACTGATCGGGTTTTTTAATTTGTTATCGTAACATATTGCTCTAACATTCAGAAATCAATATTCTCAGATTTAATTACTATTTTTCTATAAAAGTGTGTTAGAGCATTTTTTATATCATCTAAAGAAAATGTCAATTGTGTTACAAGTAATTAAATTCACATAAAAGCTCAATTACTTTGAAATATTTTATTTTGTTACTCGATAAAATCTTGAATTTTTGAATCCTTAATAAACATTTATCTCATAAAAATATTGAAATAAGCAAAAGATATCAAAACTGGTAGAAAAAATGAGACAACATAGAATATGAACTGATTAATGAAACTGTTTTTAATTAGCAAAAGAAAGTAAGTTTTTACAAGAATTGTCATCTTTTTTAGTATTATTATCATAATAATTCGATACAGTTATTTGGCGTCACAGCATAAATGTGTGCATAAAAATCAGCTAATGAGAAAGTATAGATTGAACATTTCACTTTTGTTAAGAATGTCTTCTTTAGCAAAGTTTTTTTATATAAAAAACAGCCTAAATTATAATAAATCTAAAAGAAGAAAGAAATTTAAATCTGTATATTTCAGCCAAAGTTGTTTACAAAGTGCATCTATTAATTTTTTAGAACAAATTAAAAGATATATACTGGTAGCAAAAATAAGAATTTTTACTATAAAGTTAAAACGCTTTACCAATAAACAACTACAAATTAAAATATTCATATTAAGAATATCGTTTAATGGAAAGTACTTGGTTTTAAAATTCTCATTTGAAATAGGAATATAGATTATTTTGCAACTGTTGATTTTTAAAAATGTTAAAAAATTTATTATATAATGTATAGCTTTGTCGGCAAGCCCATCCGCGTGTCTTGTTCCATTATGATAATGTTGGGAGAGGGGGGGGGGGGTAGGAACAATGTAGATATTTTCTTATTCGTGCACTTTGGTGAACATTAAATATGATGTAGGTGGCGCAGATATACTTTTACAGTTACATTAATATATTTGCATTATAGTAGCTCCATTGTTATCAAGATCTTGTAATAATTAAGAAAAAAATTTGAAGGCCTAAATAAAAATTTGAAAATTTAACTTTGTGATGCATCAATTTGAGCTTACACTTAACTTTCACGAAAAACTTGGTAACTGTACATTATATTATTCTGAATAGCAATTAGCTAAAACACTAATCCATAGACATATTTCTTTATTCTAAACATATGCATGAGAATCCCTACACTGCAAAAAATAACTGTTGATTTTACAGTATAAAACTGGCGCCCCAGCTGCCAGTATTATACCGTAAAATTAACAGTATTAAATAGTAAAATAAGCAGTAATACGCTGCCGCGCAAGCAGTAATACGCTACCGCGCATGCGCGGCAGCGTATTACTGCTTATTTTACTATTTAATACTGTTAATTTTACGGTATAATACTGGCAGCTGGGGTGCCAGTTTTATACTGTAAAATCAACAGTTATTTTTTGCAGTGTAACAAAAACTCTTTACTTCCTTCTTATATGCGCTAGAATTAAATATAGTTCAAAATTTTATGTAATTATTGTTATTGCTATTGCATTGATCGTATATATATATATGTATGTGTGTGTGTTAAAAATTACGAGAACAAGTTCCGGGTCTGGCGTTCTATATCATTCTTAAAGTAAGCTATCCCCCCACCCCACCCTCACCCTGGATCACCAGCGGATACTGAATGTGATTTCCATTAACGCCTGTGCATCTTTGGGCACGTAATAGCATGTTGACCAAGGCTGCTGATAGTCTTGTGATATTTCTTTCTTGTTCATCCGGAGTAAATTGATTGCATTCATACACGTTCTGTGGTAGACAGAGCAAGAACCTGCAGTATTCTCTAAAGAGCGATAGCACCGATATTGAAGATGGGTTACTTTTTACTTGGTCCACTGCAGAGCTATAAGACACATTGGTAAAAAAAACTCCAAAAATGCGTCCAAAAATTGTTCAGGAATCAATTTCATCTGCTATAACTTGAAAGCAAGTAAATAAAATCAGTCCTCTCATTATAATTCATTTGTCATTCTATCACGGAGACGATATTTAATATAAATTTATTTATTTATTTATTTATATATTTTGTGGCTCACTATTTGATATTACCAATCTATTCTTAATCTTCTAGCCTGATATTTGATAACTAAATTATTATTGTTCTTTAATTCGAAGGTAAATTATGACTTTCTTCTATTTTATTAGTAAAATTTCCTTTACTAATAAAATAGTTTCGTTTGTTAATAAACTAACATTAAAAAAAAAAAATAGAAAAGAAAAGAAAAGAAACCCATACTTTATTCAACGAAATTTCTGTAATTTCAAAATTTTCAAGATGGACAGATAAACGGAACGTAATAAGTTTCCTTTTTAATTAATGATGACCTTTTTTTTTTATTCAATCTACACATTTATTTGTTTGATGTCATAACCTTTAAACACTTTCACTTGCCACCTCAGTTCGCCTTGTCAACTCTTTTCATCCCCCTCCCCCTTATACAAACACATCACCGATTCAGTGAGCTATCTGCAACATTTGCTAATTGTCTTTCAGAGCCGGTAATTTTTGTTGACATCTTTAATGAATTTGTAGTAATCGAATTGCTCTTTCTCTCAAACTGAAACGGCAAGGCTCTTTACGAGATGTGTGTAGTGACTCGACCACCTTCCCTCTCCTTTTACCTTCGTCAGTCTTCGTCTTTCTCTTAAGCTTATTTGTCGATAGTGAAAAGCCACCTTGTTTGTGTGTAATTACAGATAAAAAAAAATTTGGTCGATTTTGAGGCACATTAGCTTATAGCTTATGGAGGGTGGCGAAGATCAGGGGGTGTCAGAAAAGATTATAGTGACCGGAGGATTCCCCCTCCTTTCCCACACCTTACTAGAACATTTTCTGTTAATGGCTGCAGTTCGGTAATTAAGGTTTACTCTGCAATGTTCAGTCTTTAGTTTCTTTCCATGCAGATTTCTGCTATGAAAATAGCTTTCCTGTTTCACCCACCCTTGTAATTTTTCCCCACGTGACTTCGAATGAGAAGATGTGTAATGATTGCACGATAAAAAGGTTTCGGATATTCAGCACTAAATAAAAAAATTCGATTTTTATTATTTTTTCCTCTCTACTCCGAGTCTATTATAAATATTGGGCATTTAAAATGCTTTTTTTCTTCCACTTTTTTTTTTTTTTTTGTACACATGGAAATCGGTGTTTTCCCCTATTCATAATGTCCACCTGCACTGTTTTTTCTTTGAGCGAGCTGTTTTTGATTTTCATTAGATCTAGGTATTCATTTATTTTTAGTTATTTTTTCGTTCCTCCTTTTCTCCCTTTTTAAGTGCTCCCTCGAAAATAATTTCAGTTTCATAGGAATTGATTACTATAAACGGAAAATTCGAAGTTTTTCCACATAAGGCAATAATGGATTTTTACTATTAATTTTCGAACTAGATAACCAATGTTCTAGAGAGTGGCGAATTAAATTACTTTTTCGTGTAGTTATCGAGTTTTTATTTATTATTTTTTTCTTGCCTTCATAAACGGGAAGTTCTCTGCTTTAATTTTTTGAAGTGAAAAAGGAAACTCCGGGGGGTTCTTTCTGTGTTTTTTTGCAAGAATTAATCCAAAATCGACATCGGCTAGAGCCTGAGATACACGCATAATGTATTTCATAATATTCTTTAGGCGTATTTGAAATTAAATCACTGGAAAAATAAGGTTTTTGTTGGATAGTGTAATGAAAGTAAAGGATTTTTTATGAGTATGTAATTAATAGAAAAACGACTAAAAATTATTTATTGCCGATTTGTTTTGAGTAAGTATTCTTTTCGCACAACGTTAAATGTGTTCTTATAGATTTATTATTTGATGAACTGCCAGAACAAATTTGACATCAAAGTGTTATACTTTTTGTTTTCCTAAATTATAGTTGGTAATTTTTCTATGCAAAAAAAATATAAATTGCCTGTTATAAAGAAATATTTTTAAATAACAAATAAATAATGAACTTTCAGCATATTTATACTTAGATAGAATATTGGGATAGCGTAAATAGCTATATATAAAACACAGTTAATTATTTTAATTTCACTGTTTTGTAATCTAATAATTATTTATTGATTTATTTATGTTTTAAAACTATCTTGAGTATTTATTTAAGAATTAAATCTTTACAATTAGACAAGAGTATTTAAAATACACAAGAAGATTTAAAATCAAAGAAGAAATAATTTCATCTATATTTCCTATCGACGAATACATTAAATATAGTATAGTATTTAACAATGTAAGAAATAATTAACAATTAAAAATGTAATAAACTCTGGAGTAAAATTTATCAAAGAATTTTTAATATTTAAGAGTCCTTAAATAATAATAAAACAAAATCGCACTTAATTTTAAAGATTTGCAATGTTTTTTTTTTTTTCTAACCTAAAAACAAGTTGTATATTCCAGATTATAATAAAAGTTAGTCTACTTAATTTTTAAATGCTTCAAAATATAACATTCCATGTGATTTGGGGACAATTTGAAAAAATACATAACTATACTGGAAAAAAAAAATAACGAAACCCCTAAGAGTCTGTGTACATAATGCTTTCTGAGTATTATTTTTCTTATGTAGCATTTATTTGGAAATTCTAAATGTGTTGAAAATATAATTATCAAGTCGTATCATTTCTATATCAAAAGACGGTATTTTTCCTTCACTGTCTATAATATGCAAATACTTTAGGTGGGGGGGGGGGTATGTTTAGGAATTTAAATATGGTGCACAAATTTAATTAAAAACATGTAATCGAATTCAACTACTTTTTCTTGCCTACGGATTTATACGTAATTTCAACTTGAAATCGAAACACTATATGCCCATAGATGATAATGTATTTGAATTGTTTAGACGACCCTGTATCTGATCAATAGATTATATGCGCAAGCCATAACATGAAAATATTTACTCCAGATAGAAACCGAATAATATTCTTGAAGACACCCTTCAAGAAATAACAGTAATATATTAGGGTTGTTTTGTATGGCCTTGTAAAAGATTTTATGTGCATCCTATTGTATATTAAAATTTAGTTCAGTTTGAAATAAGAATAGCATAATTCAAAATTTCACTTCAATTAATTATTGCACATAGACGATAGCACATATAAAGTATCTAAATACTTTATAGTGATTCCGTAAAAATTTATGAAATTTACACAGATCATTTTCTAAAAAAAAAAAAAGAAAAGGAAAAAAAATAATAATAATCTGATGTAGTATATCTTATTAAATATATCATTTTGTCTTGTGTGTAATACCCTAACACCATTATGACTCTCTTCAAATAATTAACATTCTCAGACCATAATGTATTCAATTCTTTATTGCGTATCCCTGTAAAAGAAATATAAATTCGATACATACCATTCCCTATATGGAATATATTATGACCTTTTTAAATATCATATATCAATTTTGATATGTTTCACGTAGTATAAACTCAATAAAATGCGATTTAAATAATTATTACCTATAGAGCATAATGCATCCGTATTATTTTGTGAATCCCTGAAAACAAACAGCAAATGCTATTCACATTGTCTTTAATAGATACATGCTATAATGAAACTCAGTAACATATATGAGGGTGTTAGAATGACAGTGGAATAAGTCAATATTTAGCAATTTGAGAAGTGAAGTGTTTTGCGAAACTTGTCGTATTGCCGTTGCATTAAGTGGTCCAAACTTGTTTTACCCTCTAGCGACTCCCTAAGTGAACTATGATTTATTTGAATGTCACACTGAACAGAAATAAATATACGTTCAGCAAAAATGTGGTTATCTAGATTTTTGAAATTTTTGACTTACTGCACTCTTATTCTAACCCCCTCATATAACGAAACATATAAAAAAAAATTCCCTAGTCCTACAAGGATTTTTACGAAAATTAATATGCGTTCAGATAGACTGGGTCATAAAAACTTTTTAACTATGTTGAAAAGTGTTTTAAAAATGACAAACAGGACCAAATTCTTTCTACAAACCATTTAATAGTCATTAAGTTAATTAGATAAGTTAGTTATAAATGGATTCACAAATTCCAACAGACATTCATTAGTTTTGAGTTCTTAAGATATTCTTTGACCTTTTAAAAATCTTATTCTTTTTTATTACTGTTTTCACAAATCTAAATAAATTTAAAATAAATAAATTTATTTATTTATTTATTTATTAAATGCAAAATAATTTATTCATGTGTTTTCAAACTAATATCCTATTTAAGTATGAGCGTAATTAATATATATTAGATGATGAACAACGAAAAAGTATGCTACCATCTGGTTCTTTTAAAGAAGAATCTCTGGAGCAAGTTCATTTCACACCGCGAAGAGTGTTCTAAAGGGAAAACTAGTTTTACAGGTATCTTCAAGAAATAAACTGTGGTGAAAACCTTTAACATTTTGGAAAACGATTTAAATTTACTGAAGAAAACTCTCTAAAAAATTCTAATTAGCATGGATTTTATATTAAAATTATGTATAATCAGAATTAAAATTTATAAATGCTATATTCAAAAATTATTATTGAAATACGGATAGCAACAATTAGGGACTAAATAAAAATTTAAAAATGTGTTTTTAAATAAAAATAAAATCAGTCAATATTGTAAATGGCGCTTTAAAGTTTATAATTAAAAATAAATAGTAGTAATTATAGATATTAATTAAATTAAAGTATTGTGATATTAAAAAACGTAAATGATACATTGATAATTTATAATGGAAAAATATTAGTAATAATAATGATTATTTTTTTTAATGGAATTCAATATCGCTAATACCGTATTTAAAATTTATAAATGAATTGTGGATAGCAATATTAAGGTTATTAATAATTTTTTTAAATGTCTTAAATAATGTAAATATCCTCTTTAAAACTTATAATGGAAAAATAATTAGTAATAATTGCAAATATTAATTAAATTAAAACATTGTAACACTGAAAATCGTAAATGATTCAATTATTTTATAATGGATTAATTAATTAATGCTAGTAACAATAATTTTTATTAATTAATTTTATTTTTAAAAGCGCCGTTAAATATCTTAAAAGCCGCATTTAAAATTTATAAATGAAGTATGGATAGCAATATTAAGGTTATTAATATATTTTTTTAATGTCTTAAATATCGTAAATGTCCTCTTTAAAACTTATAAGGGAAAAATAATTAGTAGTAATTACAAATATTAGTTATATTAAAGCATTGTAACACTAAAAATCGTAAATGGTGCAATTATTTTATAATGGATTAATTAATTAATGCTAGTAACAATAATTTGTATTAATTTTATTTTTAAAAGCTCCGTTAAATATCTTAAAAACCGCATTTAAAATTTATAATTGAAACATGGTTAGCACTAATTAATGTTATAAGCAGTCTATACAACCTTTTTAACACCAAAACTTTTTATCTCATCAGACTAGTTTCGGTAGCATTCAGCGTATCTTCATCAGTGCAAATAATGATGGAAACTGCTATAAGATAATAGTTGGATTAATAAGATAAGATGGATTAGTCTACTATAAGACAAAACGTTCTGGTGCTAAAAACGCTGTTTTATCTGCTTCTATTGTATTGTGCCGAGTATCATCTTAATTGCCAGTAATTAAGGTTATTAATAAAAATGTAAAAATATTATGTCAAATAATGGTCCTATTTAAAATTTACAATGAAAAATTAAATAGTAATAATTATAAATATTAATTAAATTAAAGTATTGGAATATTAAAAATCGTAAACTTTGCATTTAAAATATATAATGGATTATTATTAGTAACAATAATGTTCATTAATTAATTGTATTTTAAAAAGTCGCATTAAGCAGCGAAAATGCCGCATAGACATTTTTAATTGAAATATGGGTAGCAATAATTAAGGTTCTAAATAAAAATTTAAAAATTGTGAAATCATAAATGCTACACGTAAAAATACAATCGAAATAGGTATTTATGGTTATTAATAAAATTTATGCGTTGGAACAATAAAAACCGTAAATGCCACATTTAAAATTTATAATCTAAATATGTATAATAAATAAGTTTATTAATTAAATTTAAAAATTGTAACGATAAATATCATAATTGCAAAATTTATAATTTATAATTGAAATGTGGATAGCAATGATATACATTTATACATTTCAATAAAAGTTAAAAATTGTGTCATTAAAGATCGTAAATGTCGCCACAATTAAACTTTATAATAGATATATAGATAGTAATAATTAGGAATATTAATTACTTGTTTCTGTATTAATAACAAAAGTATCACTTTTAAAATTTACAATAAGAATGCTCATAATCAATAAAAAAATTCACAATTGAGGGATTAAAAATGGTAAATACAACATTTAAAACTTATAAGAAATACGGATCATGAAAATCATGAGCATTTATTAATATTTGTGAGAAAATCTGATTACTTTGATTGATAGTTTTACAGTTTTTAGGTTTTTGGTGCTATTTTGCGAATTAAAAGTAAATATCTCAACAAGATTAATTTTCTTGCATCAAAAGTGCGCGCCCAACACTGTAAAAAAGATAATCAACGAAAATATAACATAATCACGAACGGAAATATACAAATAACCTTTTCCGAGTTGCCCATGATTTCGAAAATCGTTCTTAACTTTAGTATCTTCAAATATATTTTTGAGTAAATTCATATTTAATACTTTGGAAATTTTTCCATAGAAAATTTCACACGCCTTGCTTTCATAATAATCAAATTTTAATTCCTTAACAGGCGTAAGGCCAACACAATGAAAAAGTACCCAAGCCGGGACTCGAACCCGGGTCATCAGTATAGCGCATTGACGTTCTACCATCTGAACTACTTGAGAACGATACTTAGCCTGGAACTTTCTCACTATATGTTGGCAAGGCTAAAAACGCAGCACAAGATGGAATATTTTCCGTGAGCCACCAACCTGGGGCAAACACGAAATCAAAGAAAATCCAGCATTGATAATTGAATAAATTCATAATGAATACTTTGGAAATTTTTCCATAGAAACTTCCACACGCCTTGCATTCATAATAATCAAATTTTAATTGCTTAATAGGCGTAAAGCCAACACAGTAAAAAAGTACCCAAGCCGGGACTCGAACCCCGCGTCATCAGTATAGCGCATTGACGTTCTACCAACTGAACCACTTGGGAATGATACTCAGCCCCAGGTTGGTAGCTCACGGAAAATATTCCATCTTGTGCTGCGTTTGTAGCCTTGCCAACATATAGTGAGAAAGTTCCAGGCTGAGTATCGTTCCCAAGCGTTCAGATGGTAGAACGTCAATGCGCTATACTCATGACCCGGGGTTCGAGTCCCGGCTTGGGTATTTTTTCACTGTGTTGGCTTTACGCCTGTTAAACAATTAAAATTTGTTTATTATATTTTCGAGTTTTATAAAACCACATTTATAAAAACGAAGTTTCTTTTGCGGCCACTGATTTACGTATACGTTTTCGAATAGTTTTTATAGTGTGTATCAATCAATTTCTCATCCGGAATATCGCTTTTTAGAATGTTATCCATTCTCAATTAAACTTTTTTTGCTGCGTAACGGAATTTATGCATGCAAGAGTAACAAAACAATGTTAATTTTAATGTTAATTTTAATGCTGTTAATTTATCATGTTTGTCTGTAAAACATGTTTTCTTGAGAATGGATATCATCAAAAAAACTTATATTTCTGGTTGAAAAAAAACTGATTAATATACTATAAAACTACTCAGAAACGTTTTCGAAAATCAATTACCGTAAAGAAACTCGAAAATATATCGGTTTCTGAATTTTTTTATTTATTTATGTATTATAAAGAACTATTTTCAGAATCGTGGGTAACTCGGAAAAGGTTATTGCATATTTCCACTCATGTCTATATTATATTTTCCTAGATTAAGAAACATTCGTCTTTTTTTACAGTGTACACCGGAATTTCCAAATAAAACCGAACCAGAAGTGAAAAGCTCTATGACACATGGAAAACAAAAACGTCGTAAATTGAATTTCAACTTGGTCCAGGTCGCTTTTGTTTGGATATTCTCGAGCACCCTAACCTCCTGGACTAACCCTTAATTTTACAGTTGTTCTGGGTTTTCCGGCATCATTCATCTCCTCTTCGCTTTTATTTGTATCACCCTGTATATATTTTAAATATTTACAGAGCTTTTACGGAGTTATAAATACAGATACTAATTATCAATTCCTTTACATTCAGAACAGAAGAAAAAATTTTTTGATTTAGAAATTTTCTTTCAAAAATTTAATATATTGTTCAGCTACGTTAATATAGATCTAATGTTTATCATAAAAGGGCTAGAAAAAAGAAACCAATATGTTGAAATTCAAATTCAAATTACCATCTCAAATCATATATACCACAATATGTAACATCATTTTATAATACAATCTAACAGCATATCCAACACGTACTTTCAAAACACATTTCTAAATTGAGTATCTTAAAACTTTTGCTAAATATGTAACATCCTTTTGTAATACAATCTGACAACATATCCAACACCTACTTTCAAAACACATTTCTAAATTAAGTATCTTAAAACTTTTGCTAAATATGTAACCAATCTAACAACCTATCCAACACCTACTTTCAAAACACATTTCTAAATTGAGTATCTTAAAACTCTTGATAATGACATTTTTTAAATATTTCCATCTCTTTCTGTTACACACGCATTCACTTTGTTGAAACTTCCACACAAAAGAGGAATACAAAGAATTTTATAGGTTGTGACAACTTTTCCTGCACCCGCGGTTACTGTATCATTTAAGTTTTCAGCAGAAAAGATGTCTTTTTTTCTAATCCAAGTTTTCTGTAACAAGATTCGGGCTTTTTGAGTTTTTTCTAAAGACTTTTGATGTGATTTTTTAAAAATTTCCAATTTTTCATTCTCCGTTTCAATCTTTTTCTGTTATGTCATCTTCGAATCACAAAAACGTTAAAAAGAAAAAAAGTTACTTGAAAATATTTAATGAATTAATTGCATTAGACGTTCGATTCTCATATTCTCTTAGGAAACACAATTAATTTTTGCTTTTTAGATGTGTTTGCTTTTATTCAATTTGCACTTTTTTGCAGAAGGCATTATTGCATAAAGGGGATTTACAACTTATATTTGTAATGAGACGTTACATTTTAATATTTTAGTTGCCAGACATTCGTGGCGGTATTTGAAAAGGTTATTTTTTTAAAAAGCCAAAAAGCATCTTGTCTTAGCCGCTAATTTGATTTTCTGTGATGCCTTGTAAAATAATAAAATTTATTTTCAAGAACAGGAAGTTTTAATGAAATATTAAGAAAATAAGTATTTTTTTAAATGGAGTTAATATAATTATTTAAAAAAACTTCAATATACACGTCACTTTCTTTATATTTTCACGTAGATTTTCACGACATGTCTGCATGTTGTAAATGCCTTTTTTAAGTAAAGTAAGTCTTCAATGGATCTCTGTCCTAATGTTACAAAGGAATATATTGCAATTTGAACAGTTTCATTTAATTTAACTTTAAATTCCTCTCTGTATTATTATTTCGTAATTTTATTTCTTAATTATTTTGCAATTTTTTTTTAATATATACTTTTTGTTTATTATTATTTATTAAATTACTTTAACAGGAAAAACAGATAATATTACGGTGGAACAGAAGAAGAGGAAAATCACAAAGGGTGAAAAGAAAAGAATTCATTTCAAGCACGAAAAAGGGATCTTTGTACAAAATTTTAAGCTTTTATTATAGTTTATAATACAGATGATTTGTTAATCTAAATGCAATAAAGGCTGAAATTCAGAAAAAGAAAAAAAAATGTTATTTTGACCATATTCTGATGCAACTTATCTTTTAATAAATTTATCTTAACTTGATAATATTTTTTTTGTTGAATTTAAAATAAAATCTCTCATTTCGTTGACAGATTTCAATTTAGTACCAATGTGTGATATATTCTGGATAATCTTCTGTAATCAGGTCTGTCGGATTCCACTTCTCCGTCCACACCACTTCGAAATATAATCCGGTCTTTTGATATGCTGCCACCACCGATATGAATACGTGATATCGGACACAATACGTGATGTATATTCAAGAAAAACCTAACTCTTTCTATTACACTTAAACAAACACTTTATTAACAATATTTACACTTAAACTCGGAGGTAAAGTATCCGGTTTAATATTAAATCAAAATAATTATAGAAACGCTTTACGTGTACCGTTAGACTACGTTCATTTATTCCACACTGAGATTTCTATTCATCTCACACCCGCTCTCAGCGCTTATTCCCCGAGCAACCTTCACACTTCGCTGCTCCGTCCGAACTCAACACCGGTCTCAGAGCTCCAACTCTGAACGACCTTACACCTTCGCTTCCTACGTTAGAACTAACTTTCTCTCTCTCGTGAACTGCAGAGCACCCTCCTTTCTACGGGGTTTCTCCTCTGTTTCCAAGGGTCCTTGACAACCCTTCCTCCCTCTTGACGGATCTGTCTTCCTAAATAAAAGTGTACAATAGCTTTCTTATCGATCAAAGACCACATTGCAATGGAAATACTTCTTTCATTCTGTTCAACTCGCCACCCTTCGGATTAAGATTTTCTAAAGGACGCCTTTAACGGTACACAATAGATACATATACAATACATACAATATGCTAATCCCTTAAGAATAGCTTTCAACTCTTGCAGCTGTGAGAGAACCTGACAAGGTCCGTAGCCGATTGGCGTATTTGAGCAAATAAGATTTAAAACTGTTAATGGTATAAAAAATCACTTAAAAGGACATTGAAATTGTTATGGCAACGCCTTGGAAATAAACTCATTCGAATATATAAAACAATTAAAATAAAAATAAAAAAAAAATTGAACGAAAATGCTTTTAAAAAATTACTATGGGTAATCTAGTGCCAATTGCGATAAATATACCACTAGTTACTTTGCATTATTGTAGCAAATAAATGTTCACCATTGGTATTGATTTTGAAAAAAAAAACATTATGCTTAAAAAAATATTGAAAAAGCCATAAAAAAATCATCAAATTTAGTTACAGATATCAGACAAATTTCGTTTGAAAGTACTTTTTTCCCTATCCGATTATGTAAAATTTGAAAGTGTTCGCTATTTAGAAGTGGTGTATCAGCCATACAAACGAAAGCTATAGTGCATGTCTTTCCCACTATCGTTATGATATCGTTATACTGCACAGCATTTTGGAATACATTTCTAATAATAAGTGGACAATACATTTCTGAAGACGACCAAAAAGTCTGTGGTAAAAGAAATAAAACTGCTGTTGAAAATAGAAACAAACTTTTAATAATAATAGTACTCTGAAAAAAAAAAAAAAAAAATATATATATATATATATATTACGGTACAATAATGGATACGCAGCAGCGTATTACTGCTTATTTCACTGTTAATTTACTGTATAATAATGGCAGCTGGGGTGCCAGTGTTATACCTTAAAATCAACATTTTTTTTTTTCAGTGTAGGTGCTAGCTTATATTTAAATGAAAGATATGCTTTTCCGATTAATAATTGTATTTTCTTGTGCAAAAATGTTTTATTTATGTCATTACTTCTTTGTAGGACTTACGCAGACCAAACTGGTTATGTATTGGCAAAAAAATAAAATAAAATAAAATAAAATAAATAAAACAATGGGGGGGGGAGAATTCAGTATAGTAATGACAATAATAAATAAAATGTATGAAAATAAAAACTGTTATGCCTTAAGACAGATTGAAAAAGAATATAAAGGAGTATTGGGACTTTCGTAAGAATAATGTAACTTTTCTTGAAGTAAGATTATCGATGCTGTAAAACAACATGTACAGGTGAAATTAATCCCTATTTTACCACAAATGTAAAAAAATATTATTTTCGCAAATAAATATATATATATATATATATATATATATGCTTAATGGGACTTTGTGTATATATGTAAATAGTTTTATTATATTGCTTTATTATATTTAATCAAGTATTAAACAGTCAATCTTAATATATTTTTTTTTTTTTTTTTATGGATATTCAAGTAATATTAAGATTGATTCATAATTCTCATGTGGTCCAATTTTCCATTGTATATGGTTCATATTTAATTTATTAATCCATTTGTATTTACTTAATTGCAACTCCAATTATAATTTTTTTTTTTTTTTTCCCTTTCTCTATATTTCTTTTTTCAATATTCTTTTGGTATGAGTAAAATTTGGCCAATTACCATTGAAGCTTCAGCTATGGTAATATTATGTTTGCACATGTTAATTATTAGCTATGTGGTATTCTGTATACACAATATCATTAATTATCTCTTTGGAGATTTAAGTAGAATAGAAGTTGATATGTTTTTTGAAATTCATAGATATTATAATTATTTAACATTCTATAAAATTATGCTGCATTGCGCAAATTGATATGGAATGGTTTTTACATATTCTTTTCAATATTCTTTTCAACAATTAGCTAGTTAAAATATTGATTTTTATATGATACCATAATTTAGCCTAATTGGCTCACAAATCACTTTGATTAACTTCTGTTTGAAATACATAGTTATTATAGCTGCATTGCGCTTTTAATGGTGTATTTATTAATAATTTAATAATAATAATATTTTAGTATTACTATTATTTCCTGGTATCATTTGTTTATCTTTTGAATTTTCAAAGGCATCTTTATAAAATCTTATTCAGGTTCTATTGATTTTTTTTTTTTTACCAACATTAATTTTGTACTGACTTATGACTGCTTGGGGTTTTTATTTTGTTGTCTTTTTATGTTAGTTTGCTTAATGGGACTTTGTGTATATATGTAAATAGTTTTATTATATTGCTTTATTATATTTAATCAAGTATTAAACAGTCAATCTTAATATATTTTTTTTTTTTTTTTTTTTTATGGATATTCAAGTAATATTAAGATTGATTCATAATTCTCATGTGGTCCAATTTTCCATTGTATATGGTTCATATTTAATTTATTAATCCATTTGTATTTACTTAATTGCAACTCCAATTATAATTTTTTTTTTTTTTTTTTTTTTTTCCCTTTCTCTATATTTCTTTTTTCAATATTCTTTTGGTATGAGTAAAATTTGGCCAATTACCATTGAAGCATCAGCTATGGTAATATTATGTTTGCACATGTTAATTATTAGCTATGTGGTATTCTGTATACACAATATCATTAATTATCTCTTTGGAGATTTAAGTAGAATAGAACTTGATATGTTTTTTGAAATTCATAGATATTATAATTATATATATATATATATATATATATATATAACAGACCTAATAAAACAGCAAACATAAAAAATAAAATTCCAAAATTTATGAAAGCTTAAAGATAATTTTGACGTATCTTTTTTTAATAAAAATTATTTATTTATTTATTATTTTAAATTAATCTGTCGGATAAAATTGTGAAAATTAATAAATTCGAAAATTTAAAATTGGCCTTAAAATGATTATAAGTAGCGCTATTCAAACTTAAAATCTATTTTTTAGTGAGGCAGAAATAAAGAATGCGATGTTACTCGCAAAATTTTGAAAAATCTGAGCTGTTCTGTATACAGGGCAACAGTAAAATATGAGTTTAAAGAGCATTTGAGACGCTTCTTGATTAGGACAAATTGACATGCTTCTGTTTGGATGGAACTTTTTTTATTTTTTGGTATAAAAAGGTGGCAGCTAAGAGACTAAACATTAATGAATAAGTTAATCCCGAAGTACCGCTAGAAGAGATCATGTTACTTAGAATAGCCCATCTAAAAAAAGGAAAAGGTCAGTTAAATACTGAAGTTAGTAATAAAGAAAATGAGTAAATAAATATATAAATAAAAGTTTGTAGATTGGAGGAAATAGAAAATTAAACCATGAATAGATGAAAATCATGCATTTTAAGGACAACGATGTACAAAATGTATAAAAATATTTAGAATAAATAAAAACAAAAATATATGTATCAGTGGTATTGATTAAAATTATTAAAATCAGTGCTACACATAGAAATAGGTAAATGCAGAAAAGGAGAAAAAATGAAGTTAAGTAAATTAGTTTAATAAATCTTTTAAAAACACCAAAAAAGGAATAATAAAAAATATACATGAATACGATTTCGGTATCAATTAGCTTATCAAGTAACTTATTTCATCTCTCTCTATCTTTACTTTTTTTTTATTTATTTAAATTTTATTTTTGTATCAAAGCATAAATAACATTCTCTCATTGCTTTTAACACAAATACGTATCCTGTTTTATCTTACAAAGTATGTAATTACTTTTTCTCGGAAATACTTTCTGTTTTTACTGAACCGTTTAAAGTAAGTCTCGAAAGAGAGCAAACTTTAACAATGAAGTTCTAAATACAAATAAAGTCAAATTTTATACTCATTAAGTCATTTATTAAAAGTAAATCAACATAAAAAAAAAAAAACTTCAACAAAAGTTTATATGAAACTAAAACTTATTTTTACCTTTACCACATCTAAGCTTTATATATGTTTAATTTTCTTGTTTCATTTTATATTGTCATTTGAACCTCATGTCGGTCCTTAATTTTCTTGTTCCATTTATATATGTTATTAGGGGCTTAATATTGTCTGTTTTAGGCACAATGCTCACAATATTTGTTGAAATAACATACACCTACAATGAATATTCTTATAAATCCCTTCTGAAGATTCTATAAGATACTCATAGTTTTCCAATTTTGCTTTTCCAATTTTTGCTTTTTCATCCTTTTAAGTATAATACCTTCATTGTCCATTCCATTGCTTTTTATGGTGTTTTATCCTTCGTTCTTCACATGTGTATTCATTTTTAAATATATATATATATATATATATAAGAGACTACTTTGCAATTGGTGGAAGAAAAACAATTTAAAATACAACAGGCTCACATCAAGTTCATAAAAAACCCTAAATCCCCGAATCAAAAAACTTTCACTGAGTGAGATCCTACTCATAAAAAATAAATCAGAAAAAAATATATACAAGAGGAGTAAAGAACAGCAGATAGAAAAGTGCATAACAGGAAATCAAGTTGCACAACCGATTTTATTGTAGCCGAGAAAGTGGAATGCATAACCATAAAATGATGCTGCGCAAAAGGTCTTCAGAGACCAATTTCTCTACCACTTTAGTCGAAATGGAAAAGGGGGGGGGGGGTGAGTTAAAAGAAAGAAGGAAATCCTGCTTTTCTAAAATGGAAGGGAAGCAATAGAACAAAACCGCGGGAGGAGCAAAGGGGGAAACAAAACCGCAGGAAAACAATCGTAAAAGACTGTGGGAGATACTTTTTTACTGAAGATACCAGAGGGAGAAGAGATTGAGGAAGAGATGGTTTTTATAGAGAGACAATAAGCGCAAGTGATGACGTGTTTCATATATGAGCCTTGTATGTTACAATTTAGATTTCAACCGGACGTAACTTTTCATATTTATTCTCTAGAACGTTGTATATATATATATAATACTTTTGAATATATATCTATATATATAATCATTAAAACAACACAGAAACATCATACAACATGTAAGGGGGGGGGGGGTAATAAATATATTAAATATGAAAAATGAACACCTACCTGTATGAATAATATCCATAAATATGTAGAGAACAGAGAATGAATAGAATTTAAAACAAAAAGAATATAGATTAGGGGAAATAATAAAAAGAAAATTAAAAAACTGAACGATGAAACACAAATCTTTAATGAAATTTATCCAAAATTAACAATTAAAGAAAAAAGTGAAATTTTGAAATAGATGAAAATGAAATTATTGTGGAACCTTGGTAGAATTTTCAAACCCAAATTACCATAATTTTCACCAAAAAAATGTATGATTTCCTCTTTGTACAAACTGTGAAGTTAAAATTGTACAAAATTTGGACTATCATACATTAAAAAAAAAAAAAAAAAAAAAAAAAAACCTGAAATAAGATAAAATGAAAATGAAATGAAAAATAAGTGAGGAGAACCACCCCATACACAAACTGGAAGAGACGTGGCTAAATGAAAAACGCCGTGTATAATGACACAACAAAACATCCTGTTGCCATACAACAGCTACTAATTCATAAGATGAATAACATGAGCAGCGCAGATTGAACCTTACATACACTAGCTCCATACCAGAATCAAGCAACATTATGGATCAATGCTGCCACCTGTTATATATATATGTATATATTATTGTTGTTGTTGTTAATAAAAATGACAAAAAAGTCGAAATACGCTTGAGGATTAAGTTTTAAAAAAAAGGGTGGCTCTACAACGAATGTCTTTAGTTTACAAAAAGAAAAGTTAAATAATTCGTACTTCATCCTTCAGTTATAAAATACTATCCATTTTTATATATTTTTCTACAAATAGTTAGAGCGATTTAGTCCTATGGTGATTCATATTTTTGTCAGAAAAATTATTCTTCCATCATACACAGGGTGTTCGCACATTTTTTAGACGACTTTCATGGTACTTACAGAACTATTTTACGTAAAATATTTGTGTTTTAAATCTTCAACCTTTATTCTGAACTACCTTTCAACATCCTAATTTCCATAACAATAATGTCTTTTGTAGTTTTGGATGAAATATTTTGGCCCATTCCTCTTGAAGAGCTTTCCAAAGTCCATGAAGTATTGTAGGTCGATGTTCGAATAACGCGCTTTTTAAAAGTCCAAAAGCACAAAAATCCATGGGTGATACATCAGGAGATTTAGCATGTATATCTGAGAAAAGTTTAGCCTTAATACCTGTTTCTCGTTCCATTTTTCCAGAAAATTAACAGTGGATGACCTGTGTGGCTTCTTGCTTTATCTTGATACACTTCAACAAATTGGTGGCATTGGGGGTAAAGAGATGGTAGTTCATGTTTGAAGATTGTTAGTAAAATATATTTCTGATAGTTATGTAGAGTTGATCTCTCTCTTAATATTTTTCTTCACTCTATTTATTTTTAATTTCCCGTTATATGCAAAGTCAACAACGATCAAAATACTTTGCTAAAACTTTCTTTAGATACATTGAACCATGTTTTAAGTTTCTATTCTCCTCTTTGATGATAATAAATGGATCTCTTTTTATTACAATCATTTTAATAGACCCAAGCTTCATCTATTGTAAGAACACTTTAGCAGTTTTCTCCGAATAAATGCTTCTGATAAAGAATCCTGCATCGTGTTCTACGTTCGGCGATCTGTCGTGAAAGACGATGAATATTGTGTTTTTTTGGTATTTTTAAAATTCTAATCAGTGTTAATGATTTTGTTAACCGTTGACACTTAGGCATTTTAAAGATTTAGCAACAGTCCTTTGACTTGGAGGATTTCATTTTACCATAAAAGATATTGCTTTTACAATATTCCAATAATTCCTCTTTTTTCATGGGTACATATTTGGTACAATTTTTCCACTTGAAGCAGGCATTCACATTAGTTCCCTGTGTTATTGACAATATTACCTACCGTGGTTTTAGATATAGAAAAACCATCCTTTTCACAGCATTTTTTAATAATCCAATACAATTAATTATCTTCGTAAAGTGCAGAAATATAGCCTTACATCTATCAGCGCCATTTTGCATGCAAACAAAAATTTTAGTTGCCAGACGAGAATTTATATTTTCAAAAACATATTAGCTGTGAAAAATAATTTATATATACATACAGGCGATTTTTTTTTTTTTTTTTTTTTTTTACAACAAAACAAACTTGTCTAAAAAATGTGCGAACAGCCTCTGTAGTTGTACGTAATATTTACAAGTTCCGCTTTTCAAAGATAATTGGTAAAACCTTCCATAGTTTTTCGAAGATGTTTCACAAACGCTAGTTGTACTTTGACAGATATATTTCTTAAAAAATCCTCTTTGGGATTACTTTTCAAACGCCGCGCCGATTGCTATTTTTCAAGTGAAATTAAACCATGTGTTCCGAACTTCCCATATGTTTCTTTTATATTAATTTTGTTTGATTTTGGTCATAAAATAAGAATAATGCCAGACGAGAATTTATACTTTCAAAAACATATTAGCTGTGAAAAATAATTTCTCTTATACTGTCTCTTATATTAAACTGTCTCTTTCTTAGTTTTTCGCAAATGTGATTTCATTTTTACTACATACTCATATGTATAATATTTATCCATGATATTATGGAGTTCCATGTGTGCGTATTTTCGTCGGTAAAAAGCTGCCGAAGTTGCAGTTCCTAGATGGTACCAAGATGTGAGAGAATTGTGTCTGGTTGATTATCATCTGGGTAGCTCAGTGGTTAGAACATTGGCGCATATAGCCAGGTTCGAATCCTGGCCTCGATACTTTTCTCTCTATTGGAGAAAATTTATTCAACTTTGATCAAAATCTACAACGAATATAGTATTTCAAGTTGAAATTTCATATGTGTATTTATAATATAAATAATTTTTTTTTTTTTTTTTTTTTTTTTTTTTTTTTGTAAATTGATCATTTTGCACCAGAAGTATATGACAGAAAATGGATCACAAAGAGTGGCATATTCTGAACTACTAAATTAATCATTAGGCATATGTTGACATAGAAGACAATTTTAAGAAGCCAAACGTTCAGTTCTATTTATATGCTCTATTTAAATATAGAGTAAAACATCCATAACGGACACTACCAAATAGCGGACATGCGTATTTAGAGAACACTTTTTCGATACCTAACACTTATATATTTGTACATTTTACCTCTCAATAGCGGACGCGTCCGAATAGCAAACAAACTCTGTACTCCTGAGGTGTCTGGTGCCTGCTTTACTGTGTATTCAAAAACTGGTCTCTAAAATTTACACCAAGAACCACCGTCCAATAATTTTTTGCGATTTAAAACAGCTTGTTAAATTTGCTGAATTTCTCTAATGACAGTGTGGATGTCAGTAATTTGTAGAAATAATTACAACAGTCAAATTTCATGTCGTCATAATATGAAAAGAATTTATGCAGGTGCATGCAAAATCATTAAATAATCACTATCCATGTAGCGATATAGAATACATGATTATTATCTCTAAATGTAGAGTTTATTTATATGTACCAAAAATTGATGTGAAAAAATGATATCAGAAACGATTGTTCAAACACTTCTTGTGGTTTAAACCTAACTGTTTCTGCTGGGTTAATTTCTAAATCTGAACTTTAAATTATGGATGTCGATGATTTTTCAAATAATTACAAATTCGAATTTCATGTTGTAATAGTATAAATAAGTATATTATGTTGATACATGAATGTTATTAAGAAAAAACAAATGTCGGTGCATTCAGGATGATTAAAATAATCACTATACATGTTTCAATATGAGAAATATTATTACATTCTCCAAAAATAGTGTTTTATTTATACGTACTAAAAACTAATCTGCACAAATTACATCAGGAACCATTCTCTGAATTTTTCTTATGAATCAAAGGGATATCTCAGTTAATTTCTAAATTTGAACTTTCCTTTTGGTATCCTATTTAATTTATTCATATAATTACAACACTCAAATTTAATGTTTTTAATATTAATTTTATAGTAAAAAAATCATGAGATAAAAAGCCAAAAGTCTGATAAATTGAAGATATTTCGAAAAATCACTTCCACTTAATAAACTTAATTAAACTGAAGAAGCTTCGGGGGAATGTAAAGTAGTTATATTAAAAATTTATGTGAGAATGTTTGAAGGTCAAGGGAAGCCGTTCCAGATAAATTTATGATACGGTCTATAATATAAGGAGGCATCTTTCTGTCGAAATAAAAGAATTTGTGAGATCTGAATATTAATAAGATTTTTATAAATCCATTACATACAAGAGTTTTAAATATGAATTTTTGAAATGATATTTTTCTATTGTTTCTGCTTTTTCTACAGTATGTTCATAGTGTTTTAATTCAATTTCTACATTTTATGTTGAATGGGGTACGACTCTTTTTTTTAAACCGCTTTCGTGACAAAATTTTGTTTTAAGAAAAAAAAATCCTAAAAAGAATCCAATTATTATGTTTATTCAATATTATATAATGCCAGCGAGTAGTGCGGGTTTTCGGGGTTACAGAACATACTGCTCGATGTAAACATCATTTTAAATTGAAAACTTTTTTTTTGTGTGTGTGTGTGTTTTATTTTCACATTTAGTATATTTTAATTACCCAATAACAACATCAAAAAGCATTTTTATGTAAAAATATCACTTATGTATACAAATCAAATTTCGAAATTTATTAAAAACGGTACTTTCGTATTAGCCACCTGCCAGATGTTAATCGACAATTGCTTGCCATATTTAAAGCAAATTTTTTTATTATGATTATTTCACTGTTTAGGTGAGTAGTTACATTACACATCTATTAAATTTACATGATTGTTAAATTATAAATCTGTTAAGCTACGTGTAGAATTTCATTTTAAAAGGCTGTTTCAAAAAGGTGAGTGTACTTCCTTTTTTTTTTTTTTTTTTTTTTTTTTTTAAGCATGGCTATTTTTAATTTATGGAAAATTTTTATTATAATCAAGATCATTAAAGATCCACGCATGGTCCTGATTATAATAAAAAATTACAGAAATCAAGGATAGGTGTGCTTAAAATTTTAAAAAATTGGAAGTGGATCTACCTTTTTACGTCAAAAGAGAATGTGAGAACTTTACAATATCTCACTAAGAACCCCTGTATACTGCTCAGAATCCAATATTTTAAAACCCTTGTAAAAGAAGCTCTAATCAAAATTTTGACTAAGTCCAGTTATCTGCCACAAAACTTCAAACGTTTCACTCTATCATCACCAATCCCCCCCCCCCTCCAGTTGACACTGCAGCGACACTTGTTTCAATACACAAGGCAGGGCGGCATCTCTTACAACTCGCCAAAGGTCACACAGCTGAGATCCCGTAAGTGAAACCGAAACTTTTAACTGTACATTGGTGCAATGTTTTCTCGTCGAGTGGACCTTGTTCGTGAACTCATTTTCTAGTGCTCGAAGTGACGAGAGAAATAGCCTTTGATAAATGCGACCTAAACACAAGTTATATAAGGGAATGCACAGAGATTTTAGACAGCTTTTAGATAGAGATTAAGAATCAGCTTGATTTTGACTCAGAGTCTTAGCTCTGAGGCAATCTCGGTGCAGATATATTCCTTTAGGAATCACCAAGATCTCGGCAAAAGGTTATTAGCAAGTCGGACAAGGCTTGTGCTCCTAGGTTGTGAATATCAACCGGTAACGAGGTGAAAGAACGTCCACATAGGACTGTCACTAAAAAGAAAAACGTTGACACCCCATTAGATAGAGAGAGCGCCTCACCCCTAGTGCGCTGCAGAAGGAGTTTCCACGAAACTGACAGGAGAGAAAAATAGTTCTTCCACAAGATAAACTTTATCAAACTCTAAAATTCCTGATTTGCCCTAAATCAGAGCCGCACTCGATGGAAAATTTCTATAATTATCTTGTTATTACAAGCTTTTAAAATCCCAAATTTTATTGTGAAACTCATTTAATCACGATTCTTGTTTCAATATAATAAATTCTTCTTTGATTTTAATGAGAACGAATTCCTGAAGTCTTGCGCTACCACTTCAAATTACAACACCAGCCTTCGTCAGAAGGAAAAAAATGCCTTTAAAAAGAAACAAAATAACAATTTGTAAAAGTGTTTTTCTGTCGTACTCTCACAAACATAGATTTAAAAAAAATGTCTAATGTTCGCATAAAAAAAAATTGCATGTTTTTCAGAAGTTAACGCATTTTTAAGGATAGACTTATAATTATGCAATGCACACTACTTATTATATGTTTTATATTTAGCGTTTATAAAATAATTTTAACTGCATATTATTAATTAACAATTGTTCTATGATATAATTTAAATACACTGGTATATCGCAGTGGACGCTTCTATATGCTTATCGGTCTTAGTCCCTTTTGCAATAAATTAGCACATTTTAATGCGTCGAAAAAACAAAGCATAATGTATATAAATTTTTAAAAATGACCTGAAGAAAAAGAAAAAGAAATTCTTTAAGAAAAGGAACAGCTGAATTAAAAGTTTGACGAATATTGATGCATTAGTTTTTTTTTTTTTTTTCTCCTTCCAGTATTACATGAATTAATTATATTTAAAAACTTCTGAATATTGTACAAAATATAAATTTACTAAACAGTGTGTCACATATTTTTTTGAAAAAAATATTTTTAATTAGTCGGAAGTAGAACTAAATGATATCATCTTTGTACAGTGTCCAAAAAATAAATAAATAAATAAATAAATAATTGCAAGAAAGTGTTTTCGACATATTTTAAACTTTAATTTATTAAGAGTACATAAGACATACACTTCTATTATTTTAATGCAATTAAACTGATTGGTAAATAAACCATACTTTAGTAAGTTTCCGAACTGAGTTAAAATGTGTCTATACTGGGACTCGAACCCGGAACCTTTGGCTTTAATTAACATTGAAAATTAAAACCAAAGTTTGTCGGTTCGAGTCTCGACCTGGACATATTTTTACTCAGTTGTAAAAATGACTTTTACTACTACTCCTTAATGAATATTTTTAATATCTATTTATTAATAATTAACATCTATTTAATAATAATAATATATTTTTTTAATTATTGTTAATTTTATTTTTTACCTTATAATTCTTTTATCTTTGTTTCACTTCATAGATTTTTTATAATGTGATTCCATTTGTCTATTTTTAACCAAATGACTTTCCTTTTATCTTAAATTGAGAAATAAAAGTTATTCATATCATTTCTAGCCGTCAGCACATGGTCTTTTGTCCATATCATTTTTTACTATTTCTGCAACATGGCATGTGATAACTTGCTTGTCCATGGTTCATAAGAATCGATCTGATTCTTGTTGCATCTTTGACAATTCTTTTTTACTTGGCGAGTTGTTCAATATATCTTTAAGTTTATTATCTCTTTTTGCTCAATTATTTCTTGATTATCTTTTTTTTCTATCATTGGTTTTTCGATATGTTATAAGGAGCTTAATATTGTCATTTTTAGGATTAATGCTGACAATATTCGACGAAATAACATATCTTTCTTTACCATGAATTATTCTTGTGAAGCTCCTCTGAAGAATCCATAAGATATTCATAGTTTCTCATATTTTCATTTTTAATTGTTTTATTTTTCTATAATATTTTCCTTTCATTTATATATGTATTTATTTTTTAAAGTAGGTTGAAATATAGATAGATAAATGAATTGATTGCAATAAGTAGATTTTTCCAAAGAAATAAACCTATAAAAAGCAGCAAAATCACATGTGTTTACTACAGAAATAAAAAAAAAATGTGCCCGCATTAAAAACTTGATGTCCTTATAAAAACCTTTAAACAACTGTATTCAAAGTTTACTCTGTTTTGTTGTATTACTTTTCTTTGGGGGTCTTAAATTTTCTTAAGTTTTTCAGTTTGAAAAATAAGCATATATTATGGAGTTTTTTTTTTCTTTCTTTACGTCTAGAAACAAGATAGATAGTTTTCGCATATAAAATTTTTCTACATACACAGATTTTCGCATAAAAAACACATATTTTGAATTTTCCAAAGTCTTATTTTTATTATTTTTTATTGAAAATGCAACATTTGAACTCGCGTTTCTTCGACGTTGCGTGACGTGTAAAGTTTCACGGTACCCGATTTCTCTGAATGGTTTCACCTGAAACTAATGAAATAAAAAGCACGTTGAAATATACATAATTGCTTAATCTTCCACAGACTTTATTATTATAATTATAATTTCGCATGTTTAATAAAATGTCAAATATAATGTATTAGTCCCCCCCCCCCCCCTTCCACCAGAATAATATATATATATTTTTTTTTTTTTCAAAAAACATCGGTCAAAACATAAGGAAATATATAAGCTTCTATATATCTTGTATTTGTATTTAAATTCTTCGCGGCGTCGAGAGAACATCTATGAAATTGCATTGCAGAAAATACATTCAGAAAATAACAAACGAAAAATGCATTTTTTTTGAAGCCGAAGAACTTCTATACCCCTTGCTGAATGTTGTTTTATCACGTAAGATATTGGATATATTTACTTGTTGTTGAAATAAGACTTTTTTTTCTCTTTTAAGCAAGAAAGAAAAAATATATATATAACGATGATTTAAAAGTTGATAAGGAAAAAAAAATACAAGATAGAATAATTTTTAGAAATTTATCACTCGCAACGTCTCCATGCGTATAGCAGTTATTCAGTACGAAGTAAAAGAAAATGTTATCAAAAAGTACTATACTTCTATCACTACATCATTCATAAATTGATACCGATGTATATGTATGTCAAAAAATTCTGCGACATGATTGATATATCAGCAGTGTTTCAAATGTTATACAGTGTTACAGCCGGTAAAATATCTACTAGAGGAAAATATTTTTTTTTTCCCTTCAATTATACTTTTTTTTAAATCTTTAATTCATTATTGAGTCTTTACTTTAAACAAAGTAAGACATTTTTTACAGCGTTTGCACGTAAACTTACATAACTCAACAGTATTGACTCAACAGTAACAACTTGATCATGTGACCGATCAATTGTTGCATACATATGGGATGTAACGTTTATTTAGAAATTCAAAATTTTTATAATTATTCCATAAAAAATAATAATAATAAAAGTTTTCAATTTAAATACCTCAGTAGAATAATAATTCATAATTTATCACACTTAAAAAAGAAGGGTAAATTTATTTATTCACTACTTTAATATCTTTTATGAAACACCCAAGTGATTTGATTCAATATTTCACTTCTTAAAAAATTACCTTCGTCATAAACAGATTAAGAAAAATAGTTTTATTTATTAAAACGCAAAAGTTCTAAAGATGAAATCACAAATACAATTTAAAAGGAAAAAAAACAAGAAACAAAGAATAAATAAGAAGAAACAGAAGCGCCAAATCCGTCGGCGTGCTAATGCAAATTCATGGTATATCAATGTCGTCATTAATTTAACCAAAGTAAGCAGATATTTAAAGAAAGACAAATAAACAGTTAAGAGCAACAGATAGAAAATTATTATTGATACGTTTTTTCCCGTTCTCTGTCCGCGTCCCTAAGCACTGCCACTGGAAGAAAAAAAAAGTCAATAAAACTAATTTTTTTAAACAAAAACATCGAGCTTATCGCAAATTAATATTTAAAAGATGAGAAAAATCTCTCAGTAGAATTCTTGCGGACAATTTGAGGATTCATTGCTTCCTTTTCCTTTTCCCCTACCTCCAAGGCTTGTCAAGAATTATCCCTCACTTGAAATTCTTCAGGTTATGAATCCATTTCCGTGATGACTCCTCGAGTAGGGAATTCTCTTTGCAAAATAATCGGATAAAAGAGAGCAATGACAAATGAGGCAGGAGATATGAGACACCCTTTCTGATTAACTCGCTGCAGCCAGTGTCTTCTTTTGATTCAATTACAAAAGGCGCCTTTCTTTGTAAGATGGATATTGATGGAATGAATGTATGCGTGGAGCTCTGTAATTTTATGATTAATTTTGAGGCTTCTGTCAAGGCCCCCCCCTCAGATATGAGTCTTTTGCACAAAACCCACAATGGCATCAGTTGAAATCGAATTGCTCTCATTAACAACAGATAATGGTAATCGCATTCCGCGAGGGGAAACAAAAACATTCAAAGATTCGCTATTGAATTGCGCTTCCATTTATTTGCAATGTGAGTATCAGAGAGCAGAAAATTAGAAATGAAAGCTTTCGGTTCGAAACACCTCTGTGCCCATAAACGGATATAAGGAAAGAACTTTGAATGTTGGAGAAATATTTGATTTCATAATTGTAACTGTCAGTTACGGAATGTTTTCTGTCTTAACCCTTTCCGGCACAGACAAATTCTGTTCGTAAAATGAGAAATTACTGACTGACACCGGAATTTACAAACCACTTTTTAGGATATAATTACTCCTTATTTTAAGCTTTCGTTGTAGAAACAAAATTTTATTAAGATATTCTTGGGGCCGTATGCAAGTTTGGAATTAAAATTACGTGTGCCCGGAGTGGGACCACTGTGCCGGAAAGGGTTTTAACAGAGTAGAATATGGAAGTTTCTCTACAGCTCAATAAGTTGTTTATGAAAATATAATAAGAATAATTTCTGGAAACTTACTTGTTGACTCAAATTCCTCGTGCTTTAACAGTGATCATCTTTGTTTTCAATGTCTCAATATATATTTTTTTTTTTTCCGCGGTATGCATCACGGTTTGTACGAAAGGCAAAGAAGTAATTATAAAAAAGGTCATTAATATATTAGCAGGTGAAATCTTTTTACTTAAATATAAGTGTTTTTGTTTAATTCAATTGCGCAGTCAGTCAAATAAACACAGAACTCCGCATACTATTTTATCACCAAATTATAGCTGAGATATGCAAGAGATGACATTCGATTGGGAATTGTGTTTCCTTCCCGAATCTCAATGCACTTTGAAATAAAGTTCATCTAGATATTAAAAATTGTATCAAGTTTGATTTCTTAAATAGTAACACCCCCTTTTGACACTACATTTGAGTTTTTTGAATCAAATAAACACGACAAAAAGTGTAGAATATACATCTTCTTACATGTTCATAGAAATAATAATAAAAAAAATGAGTTAGGAGTTTATCCATAAATTTCGGAAAATGAAATTATTATAGTATAAGGAAAAGTACCAAAAACTCTTAATTTGTTACCAGAAAAGTTATACAGAAATTCTGAATATAAAATAAACCCATTTTATATGAAAAACAATCTGTAAAATTTTAGCTTTAAGTTTCTTTTTTTTTTTTCTTTTCTGTGGATCCTATAATAACAGAAGGCGGTCCTCTTACACAGTCTAAAAGTAAAATTTCTTAAAATAAATAGTCTAAAAAATTCAACGTTTATTTTCGTTTCTAATATCGCCTTTCTCGACGCTCAATTTCAAAAAGAAAAAAAAATGAAACTGCGATTCTAAAGGGTTTCGTTTGCGTCGTCGTCTGTCAAAGCGTCAATATCTCTTCCAAAACTTTCCAATACAGTTTTTCTCAAAATGGTGTTTAAAAGTATTTTTTGAATTGGTGGGCATTGTGGGAAAGTTTTTAGTTCAGCTATAGTCTTAAATTGTACAATCAAATTACATCAGCTATATAGTATCTAGTGAACCATTACTATATGTCTTTATATATTTTTTTCTATAAACGTGGCTTCTAAGACAATCTTTTGCTAATCTTACACATTTTTATTTAATTTAACTTGATTTATATATGTAATGATATAATTTTGAAATTTTTAACTCACTACCTAATATTCCAGAGTTCTAGAAATTACCCCGACACCCTATATTCCCGAGGATAATACAATATTTTCATAGTTTATAATTTAATTATCTAGACTAATTTTAATTATTCGCTTCGAAAGAAATTTAGAAGTACTAAATAGTGCAAATAATTTCCAGCATGAATTTGTTAACATCTGTTATTGCGTGTTTCAACAATAAATATTTGTTTCTTTAGATAATGTAAAGCTTCATTTCCAGTAATATAAACATGTTTTTTTTTTTTTTTTTTTTTTTTTTTTGCATCTGAAAAACCCTATATTCGGGGTTGAGAAAATTGATTAATGCACTATAAAAATCACTCAGAAACGTTTCTTGAATCAGTGACCGCAAAATATACTTCGTTTTTAAAAATGCTTCTTTAAATCTCGAAAATATATTGATTTCTGTGGTTTCTAAAGATAAAAAAAAAAAGGCTTTTTGAAATCATGAGTAACTCAGAAGATGTTATGCAATAATGTTGGTGGTGGTTATATTATTATTTTCTTAGATTGAGAAAAATTTGCTTTTTCAGGTGAGTTCGTAATTATATAAATACGCAGCACTTATAGTCGTTGTCTGGGCCGCCCACCTGTCCGTCTGTCTGCATATAACAGCGCAAAACCTACTCAACCAAATGGTTTGAAATTTAATGTACACAATCATCTCAGAATTTTGTCGAGTCATTTCAAATTGCATGAAAATCGAATCAAAACTTAACAAGTTGGAAATTGTACGTCAAACGTTACAAACGAGGTGCGTTCGTACGCACGTTTTAGAATTAAATTCATGATATCCCGTGCGTAGAACGGGTTAAACAGCTAGTTAAGTATATATTTTATGACACTGTTCATACAAATATCTTAACTAGTTATATAAATATTCAGATATATATGTATCAGCTAGTTATATAAATATTCAGATCTTGATGATTTTTAATTCTGTGAAATGAATTATATCGTCTGCAGATTAATTTCTGTCATAAAATAAGTATCTCGGTCGCTTGACGATTCAACTTCGGAAGCTCCTATAACAAAAAAACACCGATTTAAAAAAAAAATCAAATTTCTTAATAAATATTTTTATTAATATCTCCTAAAGTTTTGATTCGATTTTAATAAAATTTGAAATGTCTCGACAAAATTCTGCCAAGATAATATATTTCAAATTGCAAACCACTTGGTTGGGTAGTTTTTGCGTTGTTATATGCGGACAGACAGACAGACAGACGGACGGACAGACAGACAGACAGACAGACGGACGGACAGACGGACGGACCAAGCGACGACTATAGGTGCTACGTATTTATATAATTACGAACGCACCTAAAAAGATATTAATAAACGTTTTCTTCATTCTATTAAATCCTATCATATGTAATTAATTCAATGATATCCCATGATAGGTAATGATTCTAGGTTTCCATGGTGATTATGTCCTATTTAAGATGGAGTCCTATTATTTCCGTTTTACTGGATTTGAAAACCAAATTTGTATACAAAAATTGTTTAATTATAGCAATCTTATATTCTACCGACAGTATTTTGGATAGATGTTTCCGGAGAAATAGATATTAAATGTAAAAAGAGTCTAAATATAGATTTAAAGTTCTGAAATTTTCAAAGCTAGGCTCAAGTTTCCCATTGGAATTTTCAGTAAATGTCATCAAAAGATAAAATGTCGCCAACTTAAAATGTACTTATTTTATTACGGAAATGAATCATATCAAAATAACAGACGATGTAATTCATTTCACTGAAACTAGTTATAGTACGAACGCACCTCATTTGTCACGTTTGACGTACAATTTCCAACTTGGTTTACAGTGCAGCTACTTTTCTTGCTGGTCGGAAAATGCCATTTTTTTTTCCTCCAAGTGAGTCTTATTTCGTGCAAGCTCATTTCCCATCGCGAAGATTGTTCTAAAGGTGAAAGTGGTTTTACAGGTATTTTCAAGAAATACTCTGTGATGATAACGATTTATATCTATTGCACAAAACCGTCAAAATATTCGTATTTAGAATGATTTTAATGTTATAACTACGTATTATGAAAATTATAATTTGAAGTGGCAACTATCATTATATAATGAACTTGATAGAAAGGAGAAAATGGGATAAATGCCAAATATAAAATTAATTGAAATATAGATTGTAATAATTATGATCATTACATTTGAACACTGATTAAAATTAAGTTAATTTTCTTCGAAAAAAAAATATTTATTTAAAAGAAAGTCGGGAAAAGGAGGCAGGAATAGAAACAATTTCATAAAGTCATTTCTTACTCAATTTATTATTCTCAGTTTTGCAGGTTTCGTAAGGGGTCCTGGAATTTTCAGGAATGTACCAGTATTTTCTTATAGAAAAATTCGCCTTATATAATCGCGCGATTACATAAGGCGAGTTCTTCTATATGAAAATACTGGTACTTTCCCTGAAAATTCCATATGAACCCTGGTTTTGTACACAACTATGCTATAATAATGTTTATTGTTATCTGAAATTAAAAGATAAGCGATTGGTCAATATATTTGAAAAGTTACGTTTTTAGACCATTTGACAATTATGAAAATCTTATGCCATTCCCCCCACAGAGAGAAGTAGGACATTCATGTAAAATAGAGGCAAAGTATGAGGAAATTACATTTTAACGAGCATTATACTTTTACAGATCTAAATTAAACGAAAAGCAGGATGTGTTTTTATTTATTACTGCGTGTTTTTCAAAATGTGCAATTGCAAGATTAAAAACATTTGTAGTTGAAAAATCTCCATTTTATTGATCAAAAGTAAGTAGTAATTTTTATTTTTACATTTACTGCAAAATAAATGTTACAAAAATACAAGAAATTTTTAAATTATAAAAGGAAATATTTGTACTATTTGGAAACACTGAAGAAATAACGTCGCATATTTTCTCTGTCTCTGAGCGTTCAATTCCTTTCCTTATTGTGGTATATCTAGTATGTGTCTGATCATGTTAACCATGTTGCTTTTTAGGCTTAACTTAATTAGTGATTGTAAACACAGGATATATGGAATTATGGTAAAAATATCATTATTTTTGTTTTATAAATTTTAATAAGTGTCAAAATCAATCTAAAAATAGAATTACATTTTTACTTCATTTCTTAAAATGAGACATCTGAACTACAAATGTTTATAATATTGCAACTGTTAAAATTGTAGGGTATATAAATTAGTTTATAAGTACTCCATATTTAGTAGAAGTAAAAATAAATAACAGTGTTTAGTTTAAGTTAAATTAATGTTGTCCCACTTCTCCTGCCTCCCCCCTCTACTACCTTCTTTTCATTACCAAGCAAAATGAAAATATAATATCCTAGGCATATTAACAGGTTGCGTACAGTTTTACTACAAATTTTGAAAAGAATTTTTTCCCATGTATAAATGCAGGAAAATTATTACAAATTCTGTGATTAACCGAGATGTTTACGAATTCTCCGATTTAAATACTATTAAATAAAAATTTTTATAATATGAATTAGTGGTACCAGATTCCTTGGTAATTTCAAGGAGTGTATGTACTTTGCATGTAATATAAAACTCAGACTTATAAAATTACTTCAGTTAAAAAAAAAAAAAAAAAAAAAAAAAATCCTTATTTTTATTATTATTTTAGTTTGTTGAAAAACTGATAATTACATACATTGATTATCATATTTAAAATACATTTATCTTTATTCATTGGAGGCGCATATTACAAAATTTAAACTGCTTTATTATTTTGCAAAATCATAACCAGAATGTGAATTTTTTGTTCGAAAACTTTACATACACACTTGAATTAAAAAAGAAAAAAATTCTACATAAATATACGTAATTTCCATTAATATATATTTCTTTCTTGATAAAAACTGGCAGGAAAGTTTTCGAAGTTCCTTAAACAGGTAAAGGTTTCTTAGACTAAGAAATCTTTCTACAGTTTCAGTAACCATTTAAAACTTCGTAGATATATTTTACTGTAGCTTTTTAACACTTTCCAACATAGTTGAAAAGTGTTTATGACTTCGGTTTGTCTGCCGTATGGCCGTCTGCCGTCTATCCGTGCTCTAACTCCCGTAAATATACTCGGATTGCCCTGCAATTTTTATATGTTATTGTCGTTATCTATAGCATGTTCTCTATTTCAACTGAAGTGTGTATCACTTATAGTTTATTTACAGGGACACTCAAAAGAATTCCGTTACATTACGGTCTATGGTGAAAAATCATTTGCGGTTTATTTTAATGATGTTACACAATTTCAAACACATTGTAATTGATATATATCACTAAGGTGCATTAAAAGAAGCTTAATATGGAATATAGTGTGCATAGCACTTATAGTTACTTTACAGGGACAGTCAAAAGAATTCCGTTACATTACGTCAATGGAGAAAAATCGTTTGCGGTTTAATTAAATAATGTTTCCCTATTTTAAACGCATTGTAAGTTATATATATCACTAAGGTGCATTACAAGAGGCTTACTACAGAATATTGTGTGTATAACAGTCATCGTTCATTTACAGGGGTACACAAAAGAATTCTCTACTGTCTGTTAACAATAATTCCTAGAAGTGCGTTTTAAGTTGCTGAACGTGATTTTAACTTTAACTCACTTTGTGTCTATTACCTGATGTGTATAAATTCTGTAGATCATATACAGGGCAGCACAAAAGTTCGCGAACCCATTTCCATTTATTGACAGAAACTCCAGAAGAAGAATTTTAAACTGTGCTACGCGTTTCCGAACTAAACTAAAATTTAGCATCCTATGTAGTATATATACAAATCTATAGATCATATACAGGGCTGAATAAAAGTATTCAGATATTTTTCCGAATATTGTATATGTTGGAAATTCCTGAAATTACGTTTTTAAATATGTTATGCGTTTTCCAATTTGTTTACTTAGATGTCATCTTTCAGCTTATTAAACGGTAATGATTTGTCAAATTATTTTGGAAGCATTGGAAAGTGTTACATAATCTATGCTTGACGCATGATTTTTCGTTCTTGTTTAAATTTTGTTTTAGTTTATTACTGGTGTTACTGATATTTTAATTTTAAAAATATTTTAGCATTTTTATCATTTTTTTTCTAAACATCAATTTTAGTCTATCAAAAACTTGACATAAAATAAAAATTACCTGAAAAACAATTAATTTTTAAGGATAACAGTTAGGATTATTAATATTCATATTACGTATTTTATTCTATATTCAGAATCACCTTAGTCTTTATGATGGGGATTAAAAAAATCTTTCACATTAAATATTCACTATAAGCATTATCTGCTAATAATAATAATAATAATAATAATAATAATTTTTATCTCATATTACTACACTGTATGAAGTAATATGGAATTTTTAATTTTATTATGATTTTTATTGCTTTGATACTGGTGAGAAAAAAAGAAGAAGATGAAGAAGAAGATTAATCAATTTAAGAATAATGTTAGAATATGTTGTATCACACGTCTGACATTCCTTAAGGTGGTTCTCAAATGATCTATTGCACAACGCAAAAATTTCTGACTCATTTTTAAACGCAAAGGCATAAGATTGGTAGACCTGACTTTTGAAACGATTTGGAATCAAAATGAGTTTACCATTTTTTGATAAATAAATTGCTTATTCAGTTATAAGCCAATCCTGTTACGGGACAACATGTTTTTCTCCTTTCTGGCACTGAAACATTGGGAATGTGGTTCAAAAAGCCAACTTTGACAGTGTTTTCTGAAAGATATTCTGCCTTTAACAAAAAAAATGGAAAACGTGTTTCGATTAGAAAGTTTCAGAATAACCAGACTCGCTCATTTCATGCCTTTCCGAATAAAAATGAATTAAAAAATGTGTTTGAAATTTGTTCTTTGGATTTGAAAACAGCCTTAAGTATATGCTTTTCTGAAGTTAATTGGATATAAAACAAGTTTTTTAATATTTATAATTTATTTGTAGTTCTTATTTCTATGTCACTTTTACAAATGCAACTTTTAAAATTTTAAGATTGCCGTAAGGAATTTTTCAAATTGTAGATTTAACTTTTTATAAACATTTAACAAAATTAGGAATTTTTTTTTATCTCATGATTAATAATTTTTAAGTTTCACTTTTTTCGTTGTTGTAGTTGTTAAAATATTTTAAAGGGAACTCAGTATCCTTTGAACTAAATTTTTCTGTAATTAATTCAACATAAAAGAATTTTTTTTTATATTTATAATTTGTGTATAATTCTTATTTTAATGTAATTTTTACAAATGCAATTTTTAAAATTTTACTTAAATATTTCTTTTAATTTGTAGTTTTTATTTTTATAAGCATTTGACCAAAATTAGGATTCTTCTATATCTTATAATTAATAATTTTTAAGTCTTTTTTTTTTCTTTTGTTATTGTTGTTAAAATTATTTTAAGGCAACTCGGTACCCTTTGAAGTATGTTTTTCGGAAGTTAATTGAAACTAAAACAAGTTTTTTAATATTTATAATTTGTATTTAATCCTTATTTAAATAAAATCTTTACTAATACAATTTTAAAATTATTTATTAAAGATTGTCATTACGAATTTCTTTTAATTTGTAGTTCTTACTTTTATACACATTTGAACAACATTATGATTTTTCTCCTACATCTTATAATTAATAATTTTTAAGTTTCACCTTTGTTGTTGTTATTGTTGTTAAAATGACTTTAGAAAAACTCCATATCCTTTGAAGTATGTTTTTCGGAAGTTAATTGAATTTAAAACAAGTCTTTTAATATTCCTAATTTGTATTTAATTTTTATTTAAATTTAATTTTTACAAATGAAACTTTTAAAATTTATATTAAAGATTGACTTTAAGATTTTTTTGTAATTTGTTAGTTTTTACTTTTTATAAACACTTGAACAAATTTTCGGATTTTAGTTTTATCTATTTTTTTTATATCTTATAAATTAATTTTTAAGCTTCACGTTTTTTTTTTTTTTCTAATAATGTCTGTAAGTTAACTCGGTGCCCTTTGAACTAAGTTGTGATATCCATAATTTGTGTGTAATTCTTATATGAATGTAATATTTACAAATGAAACTTTAAAATTGTTTATTAAAGATTGTCGTTAAGATTTTTTTTTATTATTATTTATAGTGTTTACTTTTATGAACATTTGAACGAAATTAGAATTTTTCTATAGCTTATAAAATAATAATATTTAAGTTTCTCTCTCTTTTTTTTCCCCAATAGTTGTTGAAATGATTTTAAGCCAACTCGGTATACTTTGAAGTATGTTTTTCGGAAGTTAATTGAAACTAAAACAAGTTTTTTAATGTTTATAATTTGTATTTAATTCTTATTTAAATAAAATCTTTACTAATATAATTTTAAATTTTTTTATTAAAGATTGTCGTTACGAATTTCTTTTAATTTGTAGTTCTTACTTTTATAAACATTTGAACAAAATTATGATTTTTTTTTCTATATCTTATAATTAATAATATTTAAGTTTAACTTTGTTGTTGTTGTTATTGTTGTTAAAATTACTCTAAGGGAATTCGGTTTCCTTTGAAGTATGTTTTTCGGAAGTTAATTTAATCTAAAACAAGTCTTTTAATATTTATAATTTTATTTAATTTTTATTTAAATGTAATTTTTACAAATGAAACTTTTAAAATTTATATTAAAGATTGACTTTAAGAATTTTTTGTAATTTCTAGTTTTTACTATTAGGAATTTTCTATTTAATAATTTTTAAGTTTCACCTTTGTAAATGAGTTTAGAAAAACTCCATATCCTTTGAAGTATCTGTTTCGGAAGTTAATTGAATCTAAAACAAGTCTTTTAATATTCCTAATTTGTATTTAATTTTTATTTGAATGTAATTTTTACAAATGAAACTTTTAAAATTTATATTAAAGAATGACTTTAAAAATTCCTTGTAATTTGAAGTTTTTACTTTTTGGTTTTACTTTTTGGTTAGTTTTTACTACACTTGAACAAAATTTCGGATTTTAGTATTATCTATTTTTTTATATCTTATAAATTAATTTTTAAGCTTCACGTTTTTTTTTTTTTTTTCTAATAATGTCTGTAAGTTAACTCGGTGCCCTATGATCTAAGTTGTGATATCCATAATTTCTGTGTAATTCTTATATGAATGTAATATTTACAAATGAAACTTTAAAATTGTTTATTAAAGATTGTCGTTAAGAATTTTTTTTTAAATTTATAGTGTTTACTTTTATGAACATTTGAACGAAATTGGGATTTTTCTATAGCTTATAAAATAATAATATTTAAGTTTCTCTTTTTTTTTTCCAATAGTTGTTGAAATGATTTTAAGCCAACTCGGTATCCTTTGAAGTATGTTTTTCGGAAGTTAATTGAAACTAAAACAAGTTTTTTAATGTTTATAATTTGTATTTAATTCTTATTTAAATAAAATCTTTACTAATATAATTTAAAAAATTTTTGTTAAAGATTGTAGTTACGAATTTCTTTTAATTTGTAGCTCTTACTTTTATAAACATTTGAACAAAATTATGATTTTTTTTTCTATATCTTATAATTAATAATACACTGCTCAAAACAATTAAAGGATATTGCAGTTTTAGGTGTATTTTGTATCTGGGAAACTTTTTAGCTGATTGATACATGGTCGACAGACATAGTAGGTTATATGAGAATAAATTACACATGTTTGGCAGAAGAAAATGCATTTTATTGCGCATTTGTGTACAAAAGGAAAAAAACACAATTTGTGCATATGAGAAAAAAAGAATAAGAAAAGGTGTTTTCTTCAAAGAAAATCATTTTCAGTAGGGGGTATGGTTTCCACGGGCGGCCAGCAACGTTGAACACATTTGAGGCATGGACTCAATGAGGCTATTAATGACGAGTTGGGGTATTCTGCCCCACTCTTCCAGAAGAGCTCTTTCCAGTTCTTGGAGAGTTTGTGGGGGTTGTTGGCGGCCAGAAACTCGTCTTCCTAGAGCGTCCCAAACGTGCTCGATTGGATTCATGTCTGGAGAACACGCTGGCCATTCCATTCGAACGATTCCTTCCTCGAAAAGGAAATCCTCCACCAGGTTTGCACGATGTGGCCTGCAGTTATCGTCCATTAAAATGAAGTTATCTCCGATTGCTGCAGCGTAAGGGACTACAATAGGTCTGAGGATCTCATCCCTATATCGGCGACCAGTCAGAGCTCCATCTCGAATGATGTAGAGGTCAGTGCGCCCGTCAATGGAGATGCCACCATACACCAACACTCCTCCACCGCCAAATCTGACACTTTCGTGCACGAACGCAGGATTATTCCTACTGCCACGGTCCCTCCAGATGAAAATACGCCTATTATCCGGATGCACAGAAAAACGGGACTCGTCAGAAAACAGAATATTGCTCCATTCATTTCTCCTCCAGTTGACATGCTCGGTTGCCCACTCCCTGCGGTCGCGACGATGCCTTGATGTTAATCTAACACATACCATCGGTCGGCGAGCATACAGACCTACAGCATGGAGCCGGTTTCGGACAGTCTGAGTTGAAATCGTGGTGCTTGTAGCCGAGAGGAGGTGTTGTTGGAGAAGAGTAGCGTTCATGTTTCGCTGTCTCCGAGCTGTTAACGCTAAATACCGATCTTCATTGGGCGTTGTTGCCCGTCTACGACCTTGCCCTGGTCTTCGGCCTGCACATCCACTCTCCAAAAAACGGTTTCAGATCCTGGAAATGACACTTTGTGACACTCCAATGGCTTGCGCTTCTTCGGCTTGAGTTTGGCCCCCTTCTAACCTACCAACAATTCTCCAAGCTTCTGAATCTGTCAAATGACTTCGCTGAGACATCGTACTCATCGAAACAAAGCAATCACTGAATACCGATCATCATTGTCTTCATTCTCTTTTATCCAGTTGAAAGTCAAATTTCATTCGCTGCCGCTGAAGCGACGTTTTTGACGTCGAACTCAAAATTTGCATACTCCACAGTTTGAAAACCAGAAAAATTTGCATTTGTGATTCTCTTCTTCTATTTTCGGCAAAAAAAATTTCGTTTATATCTTTATTTTATATAAAACTTCAAATATCCTTTAATTGTTTTGAGCAGTGTATTTAAGTTTAACTTTGTTGTTGTTGTTATTGTTGTTAAAATGACTCTAAGGGAATTCTGTTTCCTTTGAAGTATGTTTTTCGGAAGTTAATTTAATCTAAAACAAGTCTTTTAATATTCCTAATTTGTATTTAATTTTTATTTAAATTTAATTTTTACAAATGAAACTTTTAAAATTTATATTAAAGATTGACTTTAAAAATTCCTTGTAATTTGTAGTTTTTACTTTTTATAAACACTTGAACAAAATTTCGGATTTAAGTTTTATCTATTTTTTTATATCTCATAATTAATAATTTATAAGTTTTATGTTTTTGTTGTTTTTGTTAAAATGTCTAAAAGTTAACTCGGCCCCCTTTGAACTAATTTGTGATATTTTTAATTTGTGTGTAATTCTTATTTGAATGTAATTTTTAGAAATGAAACTATTAAAATTTTTATTAAAGATTGTCGTTAAGAATTTCTTTTCATTTCTACTTTTTTATGAGCATTTGAAAAAAAAATGGAATTTTAATTTTATCTAATTTTAATACATTATGATTAATTATTTCCCTGGTTTTTTGTTATTATTGCTGTTAAAATGTCTTTATGAGAACTTTGTTTCAATGATTTTATCAAGAAAAAATGTAATTCTTATTGCTAAATTTGAAAATTATAATATAAAAAAATTAAGAAAAGTTTAAAACTACACTTATTCTACAATTTTGGCCTTTTTTGCAGCAATTTTGTTTACATAGTTTTCTTAAAAGTGTGCTTCTCTAACTGTTTCTCTAACTGTAGCATTTTACTACAATTTTTTTAACTTCTAAACATCGCACAACTTGTTATTATAATGTCCCCCAATTTTTACACCGGAAAATAGGGGGGTGGGGATATGTTTTTTGAAAATCATTTTGTTTGAAAACTGTATTTCAATTTAATGATTTTTTATGGTCTTAAAATAATTTTCAAGCATGATTTTTTAACTATGTCTATCACGTGGAGCCAGATTACCTTGAAATGTTACCTTGTTGGAGCCAGATTAGCCTGTTTGCACTTAAAACAATATAAATTGTTCAGCATTTGTTTACGGCAAATATTCAGAAATGAAATTAAAACTTCACCAATAAATAAATAAAATAATATAAATAAAACACAAATTTAACAGACATGTAATTGCACAATACGTTTGCACATACAAAATTATCAGAATCAAAAAGTCTGCTGTAAGTAGCAAAGTGTTTGGTGTTTTTTTTTTTTTTTTTTTTTTTTTTTTTTTCGGCTATTAATTTCTAGCAAGCGGCTGATACAAAAATATCGCTTTTAATAAATTTCAAAACTTTATTTGAATACTTTATTGATATTTTTCATACATAAATTGTTTTTGGTATTGTTAGTGGGTTATCTAAAAAAATATACATTAAATGTAAAAAAGATTTCTAGAGAACTGAAGTCACTGAAATTACCAGAATCAAAAAGTCTGCTGTAAATAGCAAAATGTTTGGTGATTTCTTTTTCTTCTATTAATTCCAAGCATGCTGATACGAAAATATCGCTTTTAATAAGTTTCAAAACTTTATTTGAATACATTCTTGATGTTTTTCGTACATAAATTCTTTTCGGTATTGTTAGTGGATTATTAAAAAATATATATTAAACGTAAAAAAGATTTTTAGGTCATCTATTAGCGTTTTCATTTTATTATTATTATTATTATTGGTTTTTACCTATGTTCTGTTATCCGGTAAACCCGGGTCGGATCCCCTCGTATCATTAATATATATATATATATATATGTTTTTATATATGGTTAATTTTTACAATAAGTTTATATATATATATATATATATATTCTATTTGAAAGTACTATTGATAACAAGCATTATTATTTTTATAATTTATTTTATTTGAAACAATAAAAAGCAATTAAATCCCATTTCTTTTCTAGAAACACGTTATTAATACATGTTTTAATCCTTCTCAACAACAAAATTAGTATTTTTTTTTTTCCAGTTAAAATTAAAAAATGCCGGATTTCTTTCGAAAATAACAAATAGCCAAACAAAAGTCTCATTAGCAGATATCTTTATAAATCATTTGGTTCGGTGAGTAGAAGGAATGATTTAAATTAAATAATTTATCATTCTCGAAAGCTCGCCCATGGAAAAAAAAATATATATCTTCAAATGAAAAATAAAAAAACTAATTACATTCGATCCTATAAAATGATTCTTAAAATTAGATAACAATAATTTTCATTTGTTCTTAAGTGAATAATTAAATAAAAGATTACTGAAATAAGAAACCATTAAAGTCTTTTTTTTTATAAAGCTCTTTCAGTTCCAAATAAAAATAAATGATTTAAATGGTTGAGATAACATTCAATAGAAAAGTAATGAATTGGCAAAGATCAAACATGAACTGCAAACGAAGTAGAATATCGAGAAGATTACTCGATATGAAAAAAAAAACTTGCTTTAAAACGGTTTTTCACCGTTTTATCGTGTTCCGTCATTGGGAGTTAAATCCTTTCTAGTTGTTTCTTCGATCTGTTGGCTCAGGTAGGAGCTGTTGTTTTATCTGCTGTTTTCCATACTAGGCCTGACTTTTTTTTTCTCTTCACTACTTATTGCATTTCAAACATTGCATCTGCATATAGAAAGGAGTGAGGAGATATTTTTAGAAGAATCACTCCTTGCATAAACGTACGTTATTCATTCTTATAGCCGAGAAATTTGTCAGTTAATCTGGGAAAAGACAGGGGGCTAAGAAAAAGCTGAATGGGGCGGGGGGAAGTGGACTAATGCTTCTAGGTTTTAACAAATCCCTCACATGGAGCATGGCAATCAATAGCGGAGTTATCAGACATTGGGACTACTTCTCTCCGCCTGTTCCGCTTTAAGTCATTAATCATTCCTCCACCGGGGAGTGAGCAGCCCCCCCTTTTATATTTTTTTATTCTTCCGCCTGACAAGATGGCCGATGCTGCATCCAAGTCATTCCATAGGTGCGTTTCTTCTTAACAGTGTCTTGACTTAATTGGACACAGTCAAAGGAAATTAAAGCTGCATCAGATAATTAGTATTGTCTATTCAGAAACGAAGAATGTTCCGGCTGCTATCTGGTTGGAGTAAAATTTCTTCTTTTAAAAAAATGTTTTCTTTCATTCGTCCTCACTGTCCAATTCTGCTGGAATTGGAAGTTAGAAAAATGTTTTCCCCAATTAAGTTTCGGAGTCACTTGCGATTATGTTTTCACTTAGTAACTCGTATCGTAAACAGTTTTACCCGTTTTGTTTCGGAAGAGATTACTTTCTTGCTCTTTCTTCTCTTTGACGCAATGAGATTAATTATTTTCCAATCACTGGGACAATGATAAATTTAGTGCATGCTAATTTTGAGTGTAAAACACTGTTTTCTGAGAATATAATGGGAGATGGAAAAAAAAAAGTGGGGATTAATCAAAAATGTATATGAAGTCTAAACTAATTTATTTTGGGAAGTTTGTCTGCATGATTGAGAAGGATATAATGAAATGGAGAAGAAAAATGTGTATGGGAACTAAGTAGTTCTTTACACTGTCTAAAAATAGTTATTTTGAAAAAGAAAAGATGATGTATAATTACTTTTTGAAACACTATTTATTTTGCTTCATTCATCTATCGTGCAGCAAGTTGCATCATAGATTAAAAATGCGTATGACTCTGAATATTCCAAAGCATATACTTTTAATTTTATAGCAAATACATTTAAAAAATTCATTTGCTCGCAAAAAAATATATATATATTTTAACTGTTTAAATATTAAAACGGTAGAGGGGGGGGGGCACTCTAAAAGTATATTTTTGTAATTTAACCAAAAGAAACTTCACTAAATGAGTACCAATGAAACTTTCAGCATTCATCTATGTTGGCAGATTGACCAAAATTTTTCAAAATTAGTGAGATTTAACCAGTTTATTAGAAACTAGGGCAAATAATTTAAAAAAAAATCCTCAACAATATATAAAAATACCCTAACAAAAAATTTATAGGTAAATTACGCATAGTATATAGCTTTTCATATTCGAGATTACCTATACATTTTTAATAATATATCAATGAAAATATTCTAAATATATTAATTTCTTGCTATTCAAAATGAGATAAATATGACTAGGTTTCATACAGTAAATCATCCTCCAAGACACTACTGTATAGGTGAAAAAAAAAAAAAAAAAAAAAAAAAAAAGCAGATAATGAATTCAAAATATATACATCAATGTCTACAAAAGAAAAATCGACTGTCATCCATCTTGAATTCATCAATCTATTGGGCTTCTTATTTGGTTTACAGTCTAAGTACAGTCTAAGACATTTTCTGAAGTTCGTTATGATACTCCTTCCAAAAATTCTTTGGCTATCCAAACAATCCAAAATATTTTATGCTGTTGCAATGATCATCCTCGTTAAAAAAGGGGAGCTCTCATCACCAATAATACTGGGATGCTTCATTTGCAGTCCAATATTGTACTATTAGCAGAACCGCCCGGCTTTGCCCGTTTCAACCATGGGGACTGCTGGGTAAAATATACACAGTAAAAAAACAATGTTGATTTTACAATTACAATACTGACGCGAAAGCTGCTAGTATTATACCGTAAAATTGACAGTAAAATAAGCAGTAATTACTGCAGCGTATTACTGCTTATTTTACTGTTTATTACTGTTAATTTTACGGTATAATACTGACAGCTGAAAGGCCAGTATTACATTGTAAAATCAACATTTTTTTTTTTTTTTGTGCAGTGTACAAAAACGTAATATCCAAAAAATACGGCGCTCATAATAACAGAGCTCTGTGCATTCAGACCCATAAATCATTAAAACGACAATCAGAAAAAAAATTATGTTACTTTGACGTAATCACAGTAAAATCCCTTTGCTTTATAAATGAGAATGCACATTTATTTCTATGGCGCCTGTAACAGAAAAATATACCATTTCCCTGACAATACCGAAAGCAAAATTCTAAAAATGCTTCGAAATGGCATAGAATTTAGTGAAATTCTGTTTCGTTCGGCTTGAAAATAAACTTTTTAATTTACAGATTATAGACATCAATTTCAGTCGAGTAAGTGGCCTCTACTGATGAATAGACTTATATTTTCATTCATAAAAATTAAATCAAAATGATTATATGAAAATGGCGTCATTTTTTCTTTTTTCTACTTAATGCGGAGTGCTAATTTGAATATGCACTATGTTTCTTCTATAGAAAGTGACATGATATTTCGGAAATTATTTTTTATTTTTTAATATCACTCAATTTTCAATGTAGACGTTTTAATTCCAAATACATTTAAATGAAAATTCTACGTCCTTTTAACGCACTTATGGTTTTGTTTTTGATTTTTTAAATATATATACGAAAAAGGCACATTATCCGCGCAACATGACGTCAAATGCCGCAGTTTATTTTTTAAATATGGCAACAGAAAGGAAAAAAATACATTTTAAAATTAAAAAAATAGTTTTATATGAAGATACATTATAATAAGTAGTTGTAAAAAGGGAAAAGTGTGGTCTGGGGAAAATGAACAGTACTTTTTGCCGTGTTCTAAAACGAATGTATGTCAAATTTCTTGCAAATCGGCCAATAATTGTAGGTTTTTATAAGGAACATATACATACAAATTTTAACTTTTATATATACAACTGGACAAACGAGCATAAAGTATTAATAATAAAAAATATCGCTCATAGCATATTAATTTTATCTGTCTGTCTGTCTCACAATCTTTATACCTTACATTCGGCCGGCAACGTGCTGAATCCAATATCATATCACACCACTTTCTATCGACCGTTAAAAATCCAATTCCTGTAAACGTGAATACATAAAATTTGTCAATGTATTCATATTTGATGCTTTAATATTTTTAAGTTGTTCTCTGAATATGTATTAAAGAAAAATCTTCTAAATAATAAAAAATAATTTAAGCATTAAAAAATAAACATTTTACCCTTTATTTACCTTACTTTATATACTACACTACACTGAAAAAAAATTGCTGATTTTACGGTCTAATACTGGCAGCTGGGGTGCTAGTATTATACCGTAAAATCATCATTTTTTTTATTATTATTTATTTTTTTTTCCATTTATTTATTTATTTATTTATTTGCAGTGTACACACTGACAATATGTTTTCAAAATAAGTGGTTTATTTTTGTTTTTGTTTATTTTAAGCATCTTCATTTTATTAATTTCTTTGATCGACTCTTGTAATTAGTCCTAAATGAATTGTATTTTAACATATGCCTTTTTACTTCCTGCCATATTCATAAGACTTTTTACATGCACACATGTGAAAAGCAATTTCGATTCTGCTCGGTCAGTTAGTGAAAAAATTGCCCGCATTATCCCATTAGTATAGTACGCTTTAAGCGATATCTTTAACATTAATTGCAAATGGGAAATGAAGAAAACGAAATTGCCCTCAATGTAACTTCCTATTCATAATTGTGTAACTACACTTTTTGAATTAATTTATTAAAATGATGCACAAAAAAGTTTTGCGATGGCTACGGCATGCTAGTTTTTCCTTGTGTTAAAATTTTGTTTGCGCACAAAAAGTTCAAGGGCTCCACGGGGCCTTGGTCGTAACTGGAATATAGAAAGGGGGTGTAACTAAATGGAGTAAAGGCCCCAAAAATTAAGAAGGTAGAATTAAAAGGGGGCAAGTTATTAGCAACCTACATAACAAAAACTTCAACGGGCCTCGTACTGGGCTTTAGGGGGGCAGGGTCTTAACTGGAACGTAGAAATGGGGGGAAAGCTAATGGAGAGAGGGCCCCCAAAACGAAGAAGATCAGATAAAAATGGGGTACGTTATTAACAATTTAGGGCAAAAATCTTAAAGGGGCCCCAGAGCGCCCGAGTCTTAAAAAAATTTAAAATCTGAACCTAAGGTGCATCAGGACCTGCCTTGAACTATTCGCACCCAATTTTTTTAGATTTCTACGTGCGGTAAATTTTGTTAGCCATCGCACACAAACACACACATACACACACAAACAACTTTATTTTATTAGTATAGCTTGGTACCAATTCTGTTGTTTTGATCCCAACAAAAAGTTTCTGCTCTCTTTTATTTAACTCAACTTGTTTATTGTATGTAAAGAATAAATTTTGTAATCGGTTTTTAACTCACTTCCTGGTATACTAGAAATACAAAAAATGTGTACAAAGGTGTGTTTCCGATATGACAGTACAATCCTAATAATATTATAAATGCGATTGTGTGTGTAAATGTTTGGCTGAAGTAAACTTCAAAAAGAAGGATTTAATGACCCTGTATATTTGCATATAGATGAATTATAACCCCGAAATGAATATATTACTTATTATTTTCAAATATTTTTCTTAATAATTCAAAATATCATTTTTTCAGGGAGAATCAATGAATACTTTTCCATTAAAATTTAATTAATTATTTTATGTTGCTAAGCATTAGCGTTGCCAATAAATATGAAACCTTTAATAATATTTTTTCCTCAACAATTATTTTTCACAGGAAAAATGAAAAAATCATAAAAAAAGTTACAAATAGCAAATAAGATTAAATGACGTAATACCTATATATATAAAAGCCGTTCTTGGTATGTATTTTCCTTATACAAACCTTATTTGAACGAAACTTGATGTACATACTTTTTAGAACACGAGTAAAAGTACTGTCAAGTTTACAATTTTCTCAGCCAATTCTTTACAATTTTTTCTCAAATATCTCGCATAAATTATCATTACAGAAATCTATTTTTTTTTTCAATTTATAATGCAATTTCTTTCCCGTCGACATAAAAAGAAACTGCGTATGGACAGTATATTTATAAACCAATAAAAATTCAAATTATTTCACTATACAGTGCAACCTCGATTATCCGAGCTAATTGGGACTGCTAGTACCTCGGATATCGGAAATCTCGGTTAATAGAAATTGTGCATAAAAACTCACCCTACTCGCGAATTTAACATCTCTTGGAATAAAAAACAATAGAACGTTTTTTAAATTATAAAAATAAACCTATATAAAGTTATATATAAACCTATAGTCTTTTTAAAGGCTCATTCACGAAAAAAATTAAAAAATCCCTGACGGCTCGGCCTACAGGCACAGGTAGATTTCGAAAACGCAGACCGTGGGACACCTGTTTGTTGGGAATTGTGGAAGAAATGATATTTTTGTCTTGATGCGGCAATTGGAAGCGCCCACTTCGGAACCTAACTTGTTTGCTGGCGGAGCCGGCATGGATTTTTTTTTTTTTTTTTTTTTTTTGCTATGAGGGTTAGTCCTATAAAAACTTGTCAATATAAAAGTTTTAGATAATATTAAGTAGATTTATAATAAATTTAAGCAGATTTGATATCTTGTGTTGTGAATTGACGAAGTTATGAATTTTTTCTTCTAACCCCCCCCCCCCTTTGGGGCTATTCTTAAGGATATCAAAAATCTGCCATACATAAATTTTAGGCCCTTTTCCTAAAAGTAATAATAACTTTAACGCATTTGATATGTATCATAATTAAGAAATTGTTTTTTTTTCTGTTTTCTCAAAAAGCCTCCACCCCCCATTCCTTCCCCCTTAGTTCGATTTTGCACATTAACGAACTTGACCGAGATTTTATGCCCCTTGATTTTATGTATCAGTTTGGAAGAGATTTGTGCAGAATTATTGAAGTTATCGTGTCTATAAAAAGTGACACACACATATATATATATTTCTTACGAAATCTACCTAAAAATAAAAAAAATCAGACTTCGTTATTGGCTCGGTTAACAGAAACCTCGATTAATCGAAGCTCGGTTAATCGAGGTTCTACTGTAATTTGACATCCGAAACCGACGTTATTTCTGGGCAGATAATGTGATTTTTTTTTACATATTACAAAGATTACTATAAGTGCATTTAAACGACATAGTACATTTATTTAAATGTGTTTGGAGATAAATATACATAACTTAGCTCCTAATTTTACAAAGGTAAAATATTTCCATGGGTTTGTTAATATTAAAGTAAATTTTCCAAAAAATAAAAACATTTTTTTTGCGTATTCACACTGAATTATTTAATTAATTCTACATAATAAAAATCGTTTGTCAAATATTGACATTTGGAAATCATTACATGGTAACTTTTTTCAGCTTGAGTTTCAATCAAGGAGCCATATTTATGCTTCTTGGATTTAGGTGGATAATAATTGCCCACTATTAATAAAAATTGGATTTAAAGGAAACAATACAGTATTTTCGAGTAATTATTCTTTAAAAAAATGTGTGTTAAAACAAATGGAATTAAAAGTAAAACGATTTATCGGAAAGAAAATGACGGTTTTTTTTTTTTTTTTTTTTTTTTTTTTTTTTTTAAATGTGAAATATTCATTTTAATTTTAAAAACTACTATATATTTTTTTATATAAGTTTGACAATGTGGCGACATTTTCATTTTACCAGCTTCGAAATTATTATCCAATTCGTGAAAGAACAATACGTTTTTTAGAAATAATTTTTTGCATCAAAAATCACATAATTTCAAAACACAATTTTAGGAAATTCTGTTTAAATTACATTTTAAATATAATTTCGGAGTTAAATTTAGCATTTAATAATATAAATGTTTAAAAATTTTTTGTGAGTACAGTAGTATTGGATTTCTTTAAAATCTTTCATGTTTTAAATAGATAATGTGCATGTGACGTCACGAACTCAAGTAAAGGCTTTTTCCTTAACTTATTGTAGGCGAAAAGTAAGAATTATTGTAGAGTTAGTAATTCATAATGTATTATTTTCTACATATAATATAATGTATCCTAGCTAAGTGAAAATTACGAAAAACTTAGCGTAACTTCAAGCAATTTAGCTCAACGTTTTGCCTATTTTAAGTTGACTAACATGCACATTATCTATAAATATAAATGCATATTTGAACATGATTCATGAAGTGAAAGAATTTTTTTAACTAGACAAATATCGGTTCATAGGAAAATCTATACCCAGTGAAATTGTCGTCATATTTTAAATCACGTACCGGTTTTCATTCAGAAAATATTAGTATTTTATAGCAATTACGCAAAGTAGTAACTTAATTTGAACAGAATGTATTAGTCGCCAAAGCGTAAGTTTAACATCCTTTTACCGTACAATCTTCCAGAATATTAAATTTCGATAAAATTTAGTAAATATATTAAAGTCAACATAAAAGTTGTTAGCATATGCAATTTTCATTGGAGAATGGAATTTGCATTTGACATCTTTCACGTGAAATTTAAAGAAGAGTTGATGCAACTAATTAAACAAGAATATCCCTCTTCTACTTTTAAAGGCACTATGATTATGGAAAAGAGCAAGAGAAAAGTCAATTAAAAATCCAGGTTTTATTAGTTATCTTTCTCTGATACTTATATAATTCCTTATAATTTTGAAATATCTAAATTTAAAAATATAATATCTAAAAATATCTCTGCAAGGCAATTTTTGCCCCTCATTGGAATACATTCCTGTCAAATTTCGAAACTCCCGTAATCCTAAACTACAACACTACAATCAATATGACAATGTTCCATAATTGGGGTGGGTTTTTTTTTTTTCAGATTGCTTTCGCCTTTTAAATAAATAAGCAACTCTATTCCTTAACAAATAAGCAAGACTTTGAAAGTTTTGGGAGCCTTATAAACATTTTGATTTTATTGGTAGATCTACAGCTGTTAAAAGTGTGGCACTGTAAAATAAAATTACCATAAATATATGAGGGTTAACGGTATTTTTCTACTTATTTTATTTATTTTTAAACTTTTATGCTCCGCACACATTTAATTTCTTTTTTAAATATCATATAACTTTAAATATCATATAATAATATCATATCAGAAACAGTTTTGGAAAATAAACATAATTTATGTTGATTTTTAGATTATTCTAATCAAATAAAAATGATATCTAAAGTGACATGTTAATTAACAAATTTACTCAAAAATATTTACTAAAATAATCACTTTGAAAAATATTCTTTGACACCGAAAACTTAAATTAAATCAATTTCTATGAACGGAATAAATGTAAAATAGAATAAATAGAAATGCGGAAATAGAATACCAAAGAAAAAAAATGTGTTCCACACTTAATCTTAGTGACAGAGTATGAAATTTCAAATTCATGAAAAAAAATTAAATGATCATGTATGTATAAACAAAAATACGCAAATTGTGATTATCAGGTGTATTATCTACTATAAAACATGATAAAGAGTTTGTTAATTGCATATGTTGCTTAATTAATTCATTATTTCTCTTTAAATGTTACGCGAACGAAGTCGCGGGTAACAGCTAGTACTTTAATGTTTTGAGAACTTGATTATAAATTAATAATTTAGATATTTTTTCCCGTTAGTCTGTCACAGATGATAAATAGCCATATATTCTTTATGGTTACAATTGTATACGAGTTACAACAACAATGGATTTAATGGTGTGCCAAACCACGCTCACCAAAACAACCAACTGGCTGTGAAACTGCAACGACAAAATACTTTAAACAATGTAAATAAAAAAAAAAAAGAGTGTAACATATTTTTAAAAAGTATACGTTTTAATGAATTAATACATTTCATATTAATTAAATTATGATTATACGTTGAGAAATCAATTTAGAGATCCTAACAAGATAGTTTTAAAAATGTGTTTTTTTTTTTATATATTTATTTATTTATTGTGGCCATATCTTAAAAAATAAGCAGAACAAAAATTGTATTTTTTTAATAAATAATGACACCCAATTTATTATTATTATTATTATTATTATTATTATTATTATTATTATTATTATTATTATTATGTTGATCTAAATAACAAGTTTTGTGCTTTATGTTGATAAAAAATTACTGCATGTTTTTAAAATATACTTTTTACAAAACAAAGTTCTGTTTCCTTACAAAGCATTCATTTCTTTTCATTTCCGGTTCCTTACTTTCATCTCCTTACAAAACAAAGTTTTCTTTAGAAGTCCTTTAAAAAAAAATTATTAAAAACAATGCCTTACTAAGTTTTTGGACTGTTAAAAATTTTCAAGTATCAAAAGTATTGATCCAATATTTAACATCGTGTATAAACATCCATAACATCATTCAGTATTCAGTTCAATATATATTAACTTCAATAAATGATTTTATACTTCGTGCAGAAAAAAAAAAATAAAAATAAAAATAAATAAAAAAACTGATTTTTTAAAAATATATATAAACATAACTAATGCATTTCTATACATAATAACAAATGGATTTTAAAAAAATAATAATAAAATAAATAAAATAAAAACTATGCAAATGCTTTTATAAGTTTTAAGACTGTTATTATTTTTTTTTTTTTCAAAGATATTTGAAATCTTCGTGTAAATCTTTGAAATTTGTCAACGCATCCCATACGCTTGATGCTTTAACTTTTTGCATTGTTTTTCGAAAGCGCATTAATTAAAATCTCTTCTAAAAAAAAACAAAATCAAAATTTTACTTTTATACCTTATCCCATAATGCAGTGACAATAGTGACTTTTTTTCAGTGACATGACTCAAAAAAATCAATCAGTTAAAAACATTTTTTGTTGAGATACTAAATCTAGCCCATTTTTTTTTATGCAAGAGAATTTTATTCAGATTTAATCTTAAACTCAAAAAATTAGTTGTCGAAGAAAAAAACATTCATTTTCAATGTGTACTTTTGTCACTTTTTAAAAAGCAGTCACCCTCAGATAAAAAGTAAAGCGAATGACGTGACAAAAAACTCACTTTTTTGTGAATAATCCTTGCCAAAACAAAAAAACATTTCAAGTTTTTTTGTGTTAATGCAATGCGCTTTGTATTAATAATTATTTTAGTCAGTAAAATTTGGATAAAAAAGCTAGACATAAAAAACACAGGTAATTTTTTTTTTTTTTTATCATTAATGAAGTGCTTTTTTAACTAGCGTTTCGGGATGAAAATATTTATTTAATAAAAACAACTAAAAACAGATTTAAACTATATTCTGAACACATTATTTTTTTTCTAAGGAATATTTCAAGTAATCTATAACCGCATATTTATACCTTTCAAGCTGGATTATTTGACCTCTTTTTTTAGAAAAAAGTTAGTTAAAGAGAGGAAAATGTAGAAACAAACTGTTTATTTAAAATTATATATCGTAATACAAAAACACTTTTTATTCTATAAATGGTATCATTATTTTAAATAAAAAATGATTTACAATAAAATTTTAACTGTAAGAAAAAATAATCTTTTGATTAAAGAATTATAGTATTTTGATATCACTAATTTTCATTACAATTTAATAGGCTCAAGTAGTACACAAATAAATTTCAACATTTGAAAACGGGAGGAAATAACAATAATTTAAAAAAATAAAAGAATTCAGAAATGAGTTCTTGAATTCAGAAAATAGGCACAAGGAAAACCTTTTATTGAAACCATAAAACATTTTCAGAAAAGTTCCAAAATTTTTAGCGGGGAAGGGGGGGAGAGAATAACATCTTTTATGAACTTTGACACTAATAATAATAAAAAATGGTACAAGTATCAACCGGTTAAAAACAATATCTACCATAATTTCATGTTTTTACATTTTTTTTAGTTTCAGTTTCTTTACATTAAAATTCATAATGTTTTAGTATAGAGCGTTATTTAATAAACAACTTCTAACGAAAGAGGTTGTACGTACAGTTCATTTTTAAATGCAGTCATCAGGTTGTCACTTGCGACCAAGTTTTTTTTTTATCTAGCGACCAAGTTATTTAATCTGTAAGTTTTAAATTAATAAAATCAGAATTATTTGACTGACTTTGACAGGAAAATAGACAAAAAAATGTTTTCATGCTTCACTATTTCATCGATACCTCCCCCCCCCCCCCTAGTCGCACATAGATTTTAGCACTAAACTGTCCGGACATTTGAAGCATTCATCAGTCAGCATTTCCCGAACATGCCGGTTAATTCAGTCTTAACAGTTTTTTTTTGTTTTGTTTTTCAGAGATATACAATTTTGATAAGTGTCATGATAAAACTTAGTTTTTTTCTATCTTTCAAAATTATATAGTATTCTAAACTATGTAACTAATGATTCTAAACTATGCTTGTTATTATTTTTTCTTAATTAATTTATAAAAAACTTTTGTGCTTTTTGAAAAATCAATGACGGGCTCAAGGGAAATATTTTTCACTGGCGACTAAAATTTGTTGCTGATTCAGATTTAAGTAAATTTGTAAAACGTTCTTTTCGAATTTCCCGTTTGTATTTCAATATTTTCAGCTAAATGGTTTTCGTTCCAAAATTAAAAATGCCATCCCCTCCAAAAAAATAAATAAATAAATAAATAATTACATCTAAAATACCAAAATCGAAGAAGTGCGAAGATACCCGGTTAAATATCAACCTGGGATGACCTAAACAAAGAGAAAAAAACATTTAAAAATATTGAAATGCAAATGAAAAATTTAAAAAAAAACCCTTCCAGTGTATTAAAACACACATAAACAACGCCTGCATTCAGCAATTAAAGATACACAAATATTATAATACAGACATACATACAATAAATACAATAATCCAACATGGAGTGAAAAATTAGCCAGAGCCAGGAATCGAATCTGGGTCCACAGCGTTCCGGGCTGTTGCTCTGACCACTGAGCTACTCCGGCCCACTCCTCAGTCTGCAATTTCTCCCTAATAAACCATGTTGGACAATCTAATACCGTTGTCCTGTCATCAAGGCTATCTGTTAGATGGCTGGTGACTTTCTGTCCAACATGGTTTATTAGTGAGAAATTGCAGACTCAGGAATGGGCCGGAGTAGCTCAGTGGTCAGAGCAACAGCCCGGAACGCTGTGGACCCAGGTTCGATTCCTGGCTCGGGCTAATTTTTCACTCCATGTTGGATTATTGTATTTATTGTATGTATGTCTGTATTATAATATTTGTGTATCTTTAACCCTTCCAATGGTTTTTAACATTAGCTTGCGTGTGTCCTCGCGTTACCAGCGTTAGGTTCTTAAAGAGTTACGTAGTTGCGAACTAATAACTTAATTCATCTCAGTCGATAAGTAAGTGTTTCGCCATGAAATTAAGCAGCTATAAAAAATAAAGTTTAGTTGTCATTTATTAAATATTAATATTTTTTACAGTTATTGACACATTTTAGTTTTCTTATACAATTTTTAAACCCGATAGCGGTTAGCGTTTTGTGCTGCCACGCTACAAGTCCAGAGTTCGACTCCGGACTGAGGCGAGGTTCTCTAAATTTTTCATACCTCCGGTATTGATAAAATCAGTACCAAACTTGCTTGGGAGCTAACCACTGAGTGTGTCACGTTAGGTTGACCACCTGACCGGGACCTATGCAATATAGCACCTCAGAGCCTATGGTTAAGACAACAGAGTTGAGAACTGCAGACTAGGATTCTATATGGATTGTACCACCGCAGAGTTTTGAATTTAGTTTTTATACAGCTTTGCGGGTTATCTAGTTGAGTATAAGGCAGACTTAGTCGGTCACACAGCGGTTCTCATTTGATGAGCATGAAATGTTCAACGAATGGAGACAAAGAAGTCGAAAGGCGTCCTTAAATTTCTTTAAAAAGATCTAATGTGAAAAGCAGAATTGAAATTCATGGAGAAAGGGAGTAGGGCAAAAGCGACAATGCTATACACTTTTGAAAATCTGCAGTAAACTGTCCAATCATCCGACCTTTAATAAAGATAACGGTTACTTGACAATATTATGAGGCATATCTGACCATATTATTGGCCATGGTCGCTTACACAGCGGTTCTCACTTGAGGAGAATAAAATGTTCAACGAATGGAAAATGAAGTTGATAGGCGTCTTTAAATTATTTTAAAAAGGTTTATTAAATGTGAAGAAAAGAGAACTGAAATTCATTGAGAAAAGGAATATGGAAAAAGCGACAATGGTCATAATACTATGCGTATAATGATCAGAAAAAAGTTAAATTAGAGTTATGTAACCGTCTTCTGTAAAAATAGTCGAATGACTGGACAGTTTACTGCAGATTTTCAACAGTGTATCTACTAACTGAAGTAAAGAAAATATATTATTTAAACGATAACACTTTTATTAAATATTAATATTTTTATTCACATGACCTCTATGAAAAATATATAACAGGCGTAAAGCTATTAAAACATAAATTTCGTATCACAAATTACAAAAAAACAAAAGGAAGAAAAAATCTAACGATTCATTGGCATGAAATTAAATGCATTATAAAATGTTCTTTTTTATTGTCCTTCCTATAAACTATAATTTGTTTTTCCGTCTTAATGATCTACAAACAAAAATTACCAAAGCAGTCTTCCTCCAAAGCAGATTGTAATTAGAAATGCTCCCAGACTTTTGAATTATTCGCCTCATTTAAACTCTTGAATCTCTTTCTAAAACGAAGAAACTGACTCTTCCCGAAACGATCTCGCTAAAATCCATTACTTACAAAAATTACCCACAAAAACAACAGTCTTAAATCTTCTTTCCTTTAGTGTTCCCAACACAATCGACAAAATAATTGAAATACGCTGTGCTCTTTTTTTTATATTATTTTTGTTTTAACCTTTTTTTTTTATAAACTTCTCTCTCAACGATTAAAAAAAAAAAGGTAAAAAGAGAGATGCCTTAAAGAGTGCCAGCGACGCGTGAAATACAGTCATTTCGCTGAAATGGACCCTTACTTTTCTGCATTTGTTTCCACAATTACCGCTGTCAGTTCGCGTGATTTACTCGATTTCAATTAACGCCCGAAAGCTATAAAATAACATTTATCTGAATTAATGGCACCCAGACTCGCAGCCAGCCTAATCAAGAAAAACACGTCGGTTCCATTAAATATTCAAGATCTTGCAAAATAAGTAGTTTTCCGTCTTCCCCTTTTTTCCGCAATTTTTTTGTTATTTTCATTGTATTTCTCTGGTTGCTCTTGCATTGTTCTGGCCTCAATACAAATGAGGTGGCGCGATTCTCTTGTGTGTGAAGAAGAAAAAGCAGAAATAGAAGAGAGGGGGGCGCAAAGAAATGAATGGGGGGGGTTTGAAATTGATGCCGCGAATATATAAAAAAAAACTTTCATTTGTTTATTAACACGACCTTTTTCTGAAATTGGAGTTCAATTTGAAAAGGAAATAAAATATTTTGTCGCTTAGGGAAAGAATTATTTATATATTTTTTTAACTTTAATAAATGAAAATTATCTAAATTGATAAAGATTAACCCTCCTGTGCCCATAAATAAACTTATATACTCTTTTTTTATTATTATTTATAGGTTGCATTGTATTGTTTTCACAAAAAAAAGACCAATAAAAATTAAATTTTATTCAAAAGTACACGTAGGGCTGATAATTCGGACTGTCAGCTATGTGTGGCCCGCAAATTCAAGATCACATCACATAAACAATAAAAAGAAAAGTGCCCAGTTAAACTGTGGGCATTGAGCTCACAGGCTATTCACACTAATTGTATATTATGCTCTTATTTCAAAGAATTTGAAATACGACCCTCGAAAAATAAAGAAATCGACAATATATTAAGGGGGATCATCCCCCCGTTACCCCCCTAATAGTTAACCAATGAAAACCCAAAACTAATATGGGAAGCATCTAATTAAAATGAATATATCTACAAAATTTGAAGAAAATCGGATAATTCTGCATGAAAAACCCATTTATCTAAATTAAGGGGGATTAGCCCCCCTTTCCCCCTTTATACTTAACCAATGAACACCCAAAACTAATATGGGAAGCATCTAGTTAAAATGAATATATCTACAAAATTTGAAGAAAATCGGATAATTCTGCATGAAAAACCCATTTATCTAAATTAAGGGGGGATTAGCCCCCCTTTCCCCTTTATACTTAACCAATGAACCCCAAAACTATTCAGAGAAGCACATTATCACAATGAACCTACAAACAAAATTTGAAGAAAATGGGATAATTCTGCATGAAAAACCCACTTATCTAAGTTAAGGGGGGGTTAGCCTCCCATTCCCCCCTTTTTGTACTTAACCAATGAACCCCCAAAACTAATCAGGGAAGCGCCTTATCACAATGAACCTACAAACAAAATTTGAAGCAAAACGGTTATTTCTATCAAGAGTTATCGCGATACGTACATACATACAAAACGGGCGGGTAGAGTAGCTCTCAGACTTTGATAGCCTGTCAGCTAAAAATGAATCAAAGATTCGAAACCCTACTAAAGTCAATTCAACATTTAGTTAACTTTAACATTCAGGAAAAAAAAAAGAAAAAAAAACTTAATCTTCCTTTTGTATTTTGTATTCACATTTTATCCCCCCCCCCCCCCAAAAAAAAAGGAAAAAAAGAAAAAAAAAAAAGAAAAAAAAAGACCAACTGAACTTATTGCTTGTGTGCAGAAGGTAACAAACTTTGGAAGGTTATAAGTATCCTATCAGAAAATCCAAAAGATATGGAACTTTTTTCTATAATTATAGGTAAACTCTTCTAAATCCCAATAAAGGCGACACGGTGCATATTCACTTAAAATCTAAGTGTAGATGTCCTTTCAAAGACATGTCACTTGGAGGTGACAATGAACAATGGCGAGATATATGATAATTTCTCAGGTTTATTTATTGTTAGGAAAGATATAACACTGAATGTGTGAAGTAAAATTTGTGTAAATGCTTTAACTATTTAATTCTGAAGTAGCGTGAATATGGCTTCAATTAAACGTAGGTGCTCTTTTAACTACTTCTAAAAGACTCAAGTCTGTCTTTTTACTCTTTACTTCTAGAAGGTACAGATTTATTTACCGTACTTTTTTGTGTATGCCGAGCGATTTTTTTCCGAAAAATTAATTTGAAAAATTGGTGAGAGCGTGATACATCAGGATTTGAGATTGTAACGTTTCTATTGCATTCGGAATTTAATAATACTATTTGTATGTTTTTTAGTAATTTTCTGATAGTTGGCAAGATTAGGTTTATTTGTGAAGCTTCCCAACAATGAACGCTCAGGACGTGGTGGGGGTGGGGGAGGAGGAAAGCGAGGGCAATTGCCTCTTCCTTGATTTTCCAGTTTAATTAGCTAAATTTTCTTTAACTTTTAAGAAAATAATCAGATCAAATAATCAGAATAGTTAATTCTGCTATTAATTATTTTAATAATTAAGCACTAATCGGAAAAAAGGGGAACTAAAGATTTTTTGTCAAGGGGACAATGCCCCCCTCGTACCAATAATGGAATACACTTTTTAGTTCTGTTTTTCACTTTCAATTTCAATCATTGACCAACGATTTTTGACCAACGAAAAAAAAAAAAAAAAAGAAAAGAAAGAAAGAAAAGAAAAAGACAGTTGAAGCCATATTGTGGATTTTTAATATTTTTACATTTTAGTGGGTTCTTCAACCTTTCAGCTCGAGGCCACATCAATAAATCATTAAAGATCCTCGGGCCATCTATAATTCAGTTAAATTACGTAATCAAGAAATGTATATGCGCGTATGTTACAAGACCAACGTCGAATTGTATAAAGACACTCCGGGATTACAGAACTGTCATTTTCTTCTTGATTTATAAAATATACCATACAAAACACTTAATTTTGTCATTCAATAGTTCTACTTTACCTACAAGAATTACGGAGCTTACCTGAATTCCTGTTCTGGACTGGAGGAGCATTGCTGCCTCCAGTCTTACGGTGGTATTTAACTGATATAACTAGTGTAACATTACACAGGTTACACCGTGCGTGCGTAACGTGCACCGTAACGTGCTTGCTATGCAGAAATCGACAACGACGATACAAACTGCGAAAATACAGAGCGCTGTGACAGCTGACAGAAACCACACAGCATATTCCCGTTCTTGCCCAAATTGAATCCGAGAAAAATAGATTCTGACTGTTAAAATTATTCAAAATCTGTCATATCATAAAGCACGCAAATGTGTAGAATCCAGAACCCTCTTTATTGGGGTTTCATACTGTAGTTCATTAAAACTGCCTTCAAAATCTGTAAGGCACATAAGCACCCAAACTCTATCTTCTTCGTCTGGTGATACATATGCCATACCACATTGTCATATGGCACTGTTGGGGTAAAAATTCATGATATGCGCTTTTGTTGCAAGCCAAGAAGTATGTTGCTATTGAAACTCTTGCCGCAGGCATCACAGCCCGTCACAATAAAATACTCTGATCCTTCTAAACATTCTAGACTAAATCTAAAGTCACAATAGAATCATCTAAACTTCAGTTAAAACATTTTTTTGTTCCGTCGTCAAGTGAATTGGGAAACCCTGATGTTTCTCTACCACAGAAAAAAAAAAAGAAAGAAAGAAAGAAAGAAAAGCAGAAAGTATATGCACAGAAAAAGAAAATTTCATCTCAAGAATCGTCAGAGTAGAAAACTGTGCAGAAAATAAACAAGAAATGAGGCTTAGGATCATAATTTAATAATGATGAGAATTCCAAACAGCCCCTTCGCTATACGGAATAATCTATGGATTCAGAGTCTTGTGACTCTGATACAAATGAGAAAAATAGTGTTTTTAAGGAATTTGAACCTACATAATTTTAACTGGTTTTATTTTACTCATCTGTGATTTAGTATAGGCCCGTTTATGCTACATAATTTGGACTTATTATACTTCGTTTTTCGACCAATCATCATTGTACAGATTTTAACTATGAAAAGTTGTCTTGTTTCTAACATGATATATGAGTTCATTCTATGGTTTTAAATACATATATCATCACATTACATTTCTCATTATGCTTTTTTATTTTTTATAATATAGTTTTATGATAATTTTTAAAAAATAATTTTATGTTGTGTTGAACTCCTTTTTTGGCGCAGCATGTTTATAAAGACAAATTGTGCCATTAAACCCCATTCAATCAACCAAAAATAAAAAGTATTTTATCTATTTATATTTGCATATAATATTTTAATTTATCACCAGAAATTTTATGCAACTTCATCATTTAGAAATTTTAGTAGTAGTTCATAGATAAAAAATCATTAATCTTTCCTGTACGAAGCAAGAGAACGAAAGACAGTAACAACACTATATTTACTACAGTACTATATTGATACATAAGATATTTTACATATAATCCACCGGGATCTATTAGCATAAAGCGGTACTGTCCATCTCGCAAAGTTACAGCTTTAGTAGCAGACTATAGGTCTGCTGCCTTTCAGTTCCAAAATCTCGCCCTTCCCTGTATTTTTTTCGCACCCTTGTTGACAAACCCTTTTCGTCACTCTAACGTACAAATGAAGTACAAAAAGTAAGAGTGCGCGTAATAACACAAGAGGGCGAGGCGGTCGAATAAATTTGATATTTTAATTTAAAAAAATAACTAGATAGTACCCGTCAAGATTTGACGGTAAATAACTTGAAAGTTCCTTTAGAAATATGCTTTCATTTTTAATTAGCTGCTTTTAAATCAATTAAGTATAGAACATTTTATGACTGTTATATTGAGTAAGCGATTCCTATGGATATAAGACGATAGATTGCGTTGTCAGTCCAGCCTACTCATCTAATGAAGTGTAATAATTTTAAGCTTGTAATTTACGTTCTATTATACTTGAATTAATTTAACAAGAATTTAACTAAAAATATTAATTGAATGATTTATTTTTACTTGCTACATTCTCAAAATTAAAAAATATGTATCAATACTAGCCGGTCTTCGCCCGTCTAGCCGGTCGTTTCCGAGTGGGACCCAGATACATAGTGCAGCGTACCGCCCTGATTTCGCTTGGGGCCCAGAAAGTGCATTTTATATGCAACCAGAAAAATATAAATAAAATACTTTAAATTAAAAGTATACGAAAATAACTAATAAGAACATAAAAAAGTACTTAAATAAAGATTTCACATAATTTTTTTTTCATAAGCCTTCTGACAAAATACTACTGGGCCCTAACCGTGATTATCTAGGGGTGGGGCTCAAGTAGTACTTTGTATCTGGGCCCCACTCGGAAGCGAACGGCTAGTATATAATAAAAATTAAGCAATAGTTCTGTTTTTCGTATAATCTTCCGCAATCGGGTTCATAGCCGATGTTGCCCACAAACTCGCTAGCTCTAAAATCGCTAAAATACATGATTAACTACCTTTTTTTGTAGACTTGTAAAGCGTAGTTTCACATTCTTACTTAAAACTGCTGCTGAGATATGGCACAATTACCTAAAATTTTCGACACACAGTGTGACTCCCTTGATGAATTATTATCTACAATTGCTGAAATACATAGTTACCTATTTTCTAGTACATTTGTTATCCTAAATTTCATGCATCTACCTATTACTGAGATATCGCAAAATAACATAGGAAATCCGACCCCCATTTAACCCTCTTTAGTGGCTGAATTTCTAAAATCGCGTTTAAAATACATGTTTAACTATTTTTTAGTAGATTTGTTATCCTGAATCTGAGATTTCAAGCTCATAACTAAAAATGCTGCGAACATTCGAAATGACCTAAAATTTTCGACCCCCATTTACCCCCCCCCCCCCTAATGGGTGAATTTCTAACATCGCTGAAATATGTGTTTAATTATTTTTATAACAGATTTGTTATCCTGAATTTCACGCTCTTATCCAAAACTACTGATGAGATATGGTGAAAAGGTGAAATCATCGAAAATTATCGACCCCCGCCCATTTAACTCCCTTAGTAGTTGAATTTCTAAAATCGCCAAAAATGCATGTTAAACTATTCTTTAGTAGATTTGTTATTCCGAAATTCACGCTCCTAACTATAACTTCTACTGAGATATGGCAAAATGGCGTAAAACATTCGACCCCCAATTAACCCTCCTTAGTGTCTGAATTTCTAAAATCACTGAAATACGTGTTTAACTATTTTTTCAATAGATTTGTTATCCTGAGTTTCATGATTCTACCTATAATTTCTACTGCGATATGGCAAAATGACCTAAAATATTTGACCTCCTATTTAACCCCCCTTAGTTGCTGAATTTCTAAAAATGCTGAAATATGTGTTTATCTATATTTTTTGTAGATTTGTTATCTCGAATTCCGAGCTCCTAATTAAAAATGCTGCTGAGATATAGCGAACAGGCAAAGTGACCTAAAACGTTCGACCCCCCATTTAACCCCCTTAATTGATGAATTTCTAAAATCGCTGAAATATGTGTTTAATTATTTTTTTAGTATATTTGTTATCTTGAATTTCACGTTCCTATCTAAAACTGATGCTGAGATATGGCGAAAACGCGAAATGACTAAAAACTTTCGACCCCCATTTAACCCCCTTAATAGTTGAATTTTTAAAATCGCTGAAATATATGTTGAGCTAACTTTTAGTACATTTGTTATCTTGAATTTCGCGCTTTTAACTAAAACTGTTGCTGAAATATGGTGAAAAGGCAAAAGACCTAAAACTTTAGACCCCCCCCCATTTAACCCCCTTAGTGGTTGAATTTCTAAAACCGCTGAAATACGTGTTTAATTATTTTTTAGTAGATTTGTTATCTTGAAGCTCACGCTCTTATCTAAAACTGCTGATGAGATATGGTGAAAATGTGAAATCACCAAAATTTTCGACTCCCCCCCCCCCCCATTTAACCCACTTAGTGGTTGAATTTCTACAATCACCTGAAATACATGTTAAACTATTCTTTAGTAGAATTGTTATCCCAAATTTCAGGCTCCTACTTAAAACTCCTGCTAAGATATGCCGGAAATACGAAATTATCTAAAACTTTCGATCCCCCATTTGACCCCCTTATGCTGTGAATTTTTCAAAATCCTTTCTTAGTACGCGCTCGGCGTTGATTATGAGAAAATCAAGCTACTCCTTTATAAGTATATAGATTTAGTATTTTCTAATTTTTTTTAATTACGCGACCTTTAACATTTTTCATTAATTTTATTTTTATCATCCTGACTCTAAAACACAGATAAACCATGGTTATCAAGGTGATTTCTTTTATAATTCTTATATGGATATTTTTGCTTCTTTCTTTTTTTCTCTTCTTTTCTTTTCTTTTTTTAAGGAGAATAATCATATACTTTTCTTAGTTATACAAATATATCTATATGTTACAAAATATAGATAAAAGTTTAGATCACTTTATTTAATCAATAACTGCAAGTAAAATTTTTTAATTTAAACATTTCTACCCTATATATATAAAATCCTAATGAAACGAATTTGTGAAACGATTTTATGAAACGAATTTATGAAACGATTTTATGAAACGACTGATTAAACGACTGATTATGTTTCAGGGCTATTTTTAATAAAATATTAAACGCTTGATGGTAAAATTAATACCAATTGTCCATAAAAATCCGCGGATGTCAAAACTGGTAATAGAATTTTGAAATTGGAATTAGTTTTCGAGATACTAATTTTTTTCTAACTTTAATGACATTTCTGTAATGATGGCAACTAATTACTCAGTTTTTTTGTGACAAAAAAGGGAAAAAAATTGAAAAGGATCCCGTTAGGGATTATTGATTTCTTTTTATTCGTCATTTTCAAATTGAAATTAGATTTATCTTTTATTTCAATAGATAATGAAGACAAAATTGTAATTAAATTATGTTTTTCAGGAAAATTTGAAAAAAAATCACATTTCTATCGTCAGGATTCAATCGTCTGTCAGTATTTAATTTAATTTATAAACTGAAAATATTTTGAATAAATTCGTCCAAATGACGTCATTTATGTAAAAGCCGAGGCTAACGAAAAAGGAAGGCAACCGCGGTGCTTTGCGCGTATCTTTTTTTACAGACCGTCAGAGCCACGTGATGCTCGAATGCACCAGTGCGTGCACGAATAGAGCATCACGTCACTCTAGCGGTCTGTAAAAAAAGATAAGTGGAATGCACCGCGGTAGCCTGTCTTTTTCGCTAGCTTCGTGTAAAAGCAAAAGAAAGGGGGGAAAAGGAATTAATAGTAATTATTATTTATTGATATCATTTTGTTATTTTTTTGTAAAATTTAATTAAACGAATTTATAAAATCACTAATTCGGATATTTGAAACGAATATATAAAATAATAATTGTCCAACTGAACGGAAGGAGAATAAAAAAAAAACCGCCAAGACCCTTATAATAGAAAAGCACCAAAAGTTCATTGTTTTTTTTTTTTTCATAACTTTTGGCAACAAATCTATGTATATTAACGAATCTATCCGTTTTTAAAACTCGAATTACGCCAAACCTAAAAGCAAAGGATCCTATACTGGAAAAGTACCCTATTTTCTTATGGACAATATTCAAGTGACATAACATGGTGTAAAATTATCGCGGATAGCAAATTTGTTTAAATATCTCACCAATTGATGCCGAATAAATGCAGGCATGCATGCACAAAATATTTAATTAATTTTGTATGATAAATAGTTATTAAAAAATTCGTATATGCATATTAATTAAAATAAATAATTTACATATTTAAAATAACATGAAAATATGCATGATGGTGCACTAAAATAGAGAGAAAATTAAAACCTGTTACTGAGCGAAAATTAAAACATAGTACTTTTCAATACCGTGGTTCTTAATGTTATTCACAAGCAGATGGAATTTTTCTCATCCTTAAACGCAAAGGAAGAATATAATACAGATCGTTGTTATAAAAGTCCGAGAGGTAGCCACAATTTAAACCTAACCATTTTATACAAGCTGGTTTTCAAGGTGTAGTTGATTTTACTTATCAATCCCGAAAACAGTCGTCAGTTGTCGCAACAGCTGTGTATGAGGCCATGATAATAAAAAAATGCCCCATTAAAACGTTAAAAGCATTGCAACCCAATTACAGATTTACCAATATTTTTAAAACAAAGCACGCTGTCATGTGTTTAGAGGCCTCAAAGTCTGAGTGGGGGTTGGCGAGCGTTGCTCGCAGGGGGTAGGCCCCCTAGTAGTATATAATTCTTCAATTTGCAAAAGATTAAAATTACTTGTCAAATTATTAAGTATTTGATTACGGATTGCTGTGGTCATCTTTTGCACACGAATGATAAAAACGACTCCACCTTAGATTGGATTCCAGATTACTAACAGATACAAGCCCGAACCGGGATTCGGATCAGCACCGCTTAATTTGTAGTCAACCCCCTAATCACAAGTTAAATAGATGATCAAAAACAAGTCATTTGAAATGCGCTAATGAAAACAGCATCAAACAAAAAACTTTAAATCACCTGCTCTCTTAGTTATCCAGTTCTAGCAAAATTTTAATTTAAAAAATTTATGGCTATTAGGTTTTGTCATAGTATGCAACATAAGCTAAACAAAAACAAACTAGTATTCTGTGGCAATCTTAAAAATTTGTTCTATATTATTCTAATTAATTTAAATAGGCCTGTTATACACAAATAGTTACAAAGTATAATGCATTTATCTTAATTCAACTTGAAGTTACAGTGATCAGCGAATAGAAAAGCGTAGTTCAACAGCGCCCCTTTTTGGGTATTCAAAATTAAAATTAGAAAAACGTATTACAGGGTGAGTTTAACGTAATCTGTCAAACGAAAGGAGGTGATATAAGAACCCATGTGGATCATAAAACACCATAGAAACCCTGTTCAATCTCAAACCGTTACCGAGTTATTGTAGATAGAAGAAAATGCGCCAAAAATGCATGGTCTGAAAAACCCCAAATTTGTGATAGTTTCAAAAATCTACACTGAAAATAAGCACATATTTGAAAATAACAGACAATTTTCTATAAGATGACACCATTTGCATTAGAATGTATGGATTTAACGGCGAGCTAAAAGCGCTTAAACATTGGCGTAGGTCAAAATCAAATTGTCGCCAAAATCTTTAACCGGCCGTATATCGCGTAAAGTATATAGGAGAAATTTTGTCTTTTATATGAAATGCATCACTGGACTGAAATCACTCAGAATAGTGAGTTAAATTTACACATTTGGCATCATTACGCCCAACAAAATTTATTTGCTAGGGCTAAACTCATCTTTCCAGACACGATTCAGCTTAAATGTTCGGCTTGGAATGGGTGACGATCACTTGAGTGATGAGTTGATCGCTCGAAGATGAGCTTCGCCCTTGCAAATGGATTTTGTTGGGCGTAATGATGCCAAATATGTAAATTTAACATACTATCCCGAGTGATTTCAATGGTGCATTTCAAATAAAAGGCTAAATTTCTTTTGAAGTAGAAAGCCAATTTGGTTTATTGTAGGTTTATTTGAATGCTGATAGAATGGACAAGAGTTTGGTAAATTTGACCGATTGTAACTAGAAGGGTGTTTGCATTATGGCCGGTTAAAGATTTTGGCGACAATTTGATTTTGTCCTTCGCCAATGTTTAAGCGCTTGTATCACCGTTAAATCCATATATTCTAATGTAAATGATGTCACCTTATAGATGATGTAAATGATGTCACCTTATATTTGTCTTCTCTTTCCAAATATGTGTTTATTTTGCGTGTAGAGTTTACAGAAATATCACAAATTTGGGTTTTTTCAGAACTTTACGCATTTTTGGCACATTTTTGCGCGTTCTCTTTTATTTACCATAACTCGAAAACGGTTAGAGATTGGATAGGGTTTCTATGGTGTTTTATGATCCACATGGGCTCTTACATCACCTCTCTTCGTTTGACAGATTGTGTCAAACTCACCCTGCATATTTTTAATTAATAACCTCAAGTATAAAATTTGGTACATTTCTACCCAACATAGTTGGGAACAGGAGCACGTACATAAGATCAGAGGTCTAATGACAATGGTATACAATGTTTGAAAATTTTTGCAATCTAATGCGAAGGAGAATAACAGTACAGAAATTTGTCGAAAGAAAGGTAATATGATGACAGTAATACTATCAATAACAATCCTCAAGTTGTATAGAAAGCACACAGGATATGTTATACGGTTTTTATTGTTTAAAGCGTGTTTAAGTTTATGCATGCAATTACAATATTATAATACCTGACAAGATAGATGTATTTCTAACAACTATATCTTCCCCTAAAAGTGCAGTTTATTTAGTAACTTGTGTAAAACTAGAAATAATTTATTCAATTTGAATGGGGTTTTTTTTTAGGAAAATTCCTTCAAAAATCGAACTGCTCCTTGAAATACATTTTATTCAGCTTTTCAATGTCTACATTAGTAATATCTACGTGTATTTTGATCGATGATATCCGCACGTACTTTCAGTAGTAGTAACATAGTTAATGATTTATTTTAAAGTACAGTAACCAATATGAATGAATGTTGATAATTATTAATATCGGTGAAACTGATTTTGGTAATTGTGAAAAGATATCATAAACTTATATAATTCCAACTAACGTTTCTCCTACAGATTAAATGATTCATTCTCTAAGTAAATATAAAAACAGTGTTAAAATACCTTTTATACCATCAAAAACTAGAGAGACAGAGGTGGAGGGGGAAAAAACAAAGAAAAGTTTTACAGCGTAGAATTATAGAAGTTTTGGCTTTCTTTTCATGGATTTTCGAGATGAAATTTTTTTATTAAAATAAAATAACGCATAAAATTTCTCGAATACAAAGAAGAAAGTTAAATATTTGAACCCTATATGGCATTCAATGATAGTGGATAGTAGCTTTGAGACTGGTGGTATTTATCAAATAGTGCAAGTAAATTATTCATCGACATCATTCTTTATAAACATGGTTCAAATAATATTGGGAAATATATGGATTTTAACTCCTTAACTGTGTAGCCCGAACTCATTTCGGGCAAGAACAGTTTGCTTGTTTTGTTACTAAAAGCTTTTGCACACCAGTAATTATTTAACGTAAACTTCGCTTTATTAATCGGCAGACCATTTTCGATTACACAAAGCAAATATTTTAGTACGGAAAAAGTGGTGTATCGTGCCTATTTTTAGTTTATGGTGTCAAAATACCTCCAACAGTTAAGGGGTTAAATGCATTCAAAAAGAAATGTGATATCTTTCTGATTTGCTGATTAATTATTAATTGAACATTAATTGTTCAAAGAGAAGTTTTTATTTCGCATTCAAAATTCCCATTATACAGAATTATACTTTCTTAAATAGCGGAAATAAACTTGTTATAATCTTAATCGCTTCCATGCAAAAAGGTTGTATTCGAAAACTAATAAGAAAAAAAGGCCTTTATTGTAACATCCAGGAAGATTATAAACATACTCTAACAAAATATTATTACTTACCCATCATACGTAGTATAGGGTAAATCTTGTAATCGTTTTGAAAATCGAAAAAAAAATTTTTTACGGATTTACACGTTTCAGACACTGGAGATTCCGAAAAACATATTTTTAGAAAAAAAAAATTGTCGTCCGTCTGTCTGTGTGTCTGTAAACGCTCTATCTAACGAACACATTGAGATAGAGACTTGAAATTTGGTGTTTACTTAGTATGTAATAATGGGAAGAAGCCTATTGAATTTCAGTAACCTCGATTATCCGTAACTATTTTTTTCGGACTCTCGAAATATTCGTTCTGATAAAAGGTATATAAACATTTTCGAAATTGTTTATTTTAAGGAATGAATATAAAAGACAATTAAAAAAACATAAATTTTGCATAAAGCATGAAGACGATCGGATAATGAGTTACCGATATATTTGGAATCCTATTTGCCACACTCTTCGATTTTTCATGACCCTGTATTTCATCCAAATTTCAATTCAAAGATATATTTTAATTGGAAATGAGACGCTTAATCAGATGCAATAAACCGCTAGTTAATAGGATGATTGTTTTTGGAGTTATAAGGATGTTTCTTTTAAGCAATTCAGTAATCGAGCCTTTAAAGTTTAGGACGTCATCAAGCCACGATTTTATTCGAATTACAAAGCATTTTATAAGTAGTTTACACATTTTTTATTTTAATATTTTACATTATGCATCTCCATGATGGGTAAGTATTACGGTGGCTCCCAACGACCAGTTTTTATTTACAAACAGTTTGTTGATTTTTTCCAAGTTTTCTACGCTTAAAATCATATGCTAATTCAGCACATTAATATCATAACTATAAGGGAGAAAAGAAGAAAATGCATTAGGATTTTAAATATAAAATACAATAGTAGTTTAATATTTTTATATAATTTTAATTTTAGTACGTTTATCTTAAATAAGAAACAGAGTTAACAACTGTATTGCAAAAGACTGAACTATGAACATCAGCTATTAAAACTTGTGACTTACATAGCTAAAATTCTAAACACCACATAAAAGATAAAATAATACACAGTCTTAAATAGGCATAAATCAACCTAATTTTACAAACAAATTAGATCCTAATGAAAGAAAAGAAAGGGCAGAAGGGATCCCTTTAAAGAAAGGTAAAACAAAATTCAACCATCGCGAGATAAAGGAAGCTTAAGAGTCATAGACCGTTCTCCGTCACTACGAAGACATTATATTGAGCGTTTGAGATCCTCTTAATGAAAAACTACTAAGACACGAAGAAAACATATTAAAAGAAGGGTGAAAAAAACCGTTTGATCGGTGAAACAAAGCAAAATGAAAATTAATGGAACTTCGTGCTTAATACGATATTCCCTTGTCGAATCGAACAGCGGTAGAAGATGTGTACAACTTTGAATACAGTTTTCCTTGCTACACGTTTGCCTTTTAAAAAGGGGTCTCAAATAGTCATCAATCATTCCACCAGATGGGGGAAAGAATTGACTAAATTCGGGGGACGGAACAAGTCCCGAATTAACACCTTTTGCTGCTCCAGGAAGAAAGTAGGAGGTGGGATCTGTCATTCTATTCCTTAATAACGGTTCTGGATCTGGTTCGTGATTAAATCCGGCTTGCCAAAGGTTAGGTGCGTCCTGGTTTTGACAGGGTATCTCCGGTTTTAAAGCCTCCCGAGATTGAAGTCTGGAACGTGTAATTTAAAGAGAAGAGGTTGCTATAAACTGCGTTTCATTGGACTCTTCACTTTATCTCAATGTCCAGTTATTGTTCATTAACAAATACTTTTATGCTAAAGAGTGCATGTAATTGAAATAATGTGAATTAATTGGAAGCGTTGAAAACAATGTAACTAGACTGTTTCAATTTGCAGAACAGTAAAACAACTAGATATAATTTTACAAATATTTGCAATTAGAGTATGGATTGAAGAAATGAGATATAAAATGATAAAAGGGTAATAAAATGAGATATACTAATTGTACTTGAATGAATGATTAGTTGAGTTTCTTTATCATCTAGGAACTATATTTCTCTAAACACTAAACACGACGAAAATTCAGCAGAATAATTTTTATTCACTAAGAGGAATAAATGAGAATTTTTAATTATTGTCCTGTTTTACTTTTTTTTTTTAACGTTCTTACCTTTTAATTATCATATTCAAACAATTTCTGGGAATCGTTTGCACAATCGAACCCATAATTTTTGGTTGTGAATAAAATACTTGAAGAAATACCAAATATAATTTTTTAACAGGAGATGAACAGGGGTGACCACCTCGGGTACTCAGCTTACGCTTCAGAGTGATAGCGCAATCCCGAAAGGCAAACCAAATCCACTAGCAACTTGCGTTACAACTGACATTTTGAATGTCTATACTACAATTTTACAATTTCACATTACAACGTAAACATCTATGATTTGTTGAAGAATTAAACATGTTTATAGTTAATTCAGGTTATAGTTGACTTACTATAGTTCATTATATTGTACTTCATTGAACCATATTTGTGAAATTTACACTGAATTGACAATTATTTAAGTATGCCTGCAATATATAAAAACAGAAAACACAATACTATAAAGACAACACATCATTTCTAATCATCCTACTTACGACCTGCACGCCGTTAAGCTTAAGGATCAAATAGGTCGCAAGGGGAAAAGTACACATCCACGACCCAGCCAAGCCCCAGACCAAAAGCCCAGGACCAGAAGGTAGGGGATTGGAAAGAAGACCTTCGGACCCCCACATGGCTCCCGAGAGAACATAAGAGGTCAAGTGTTCGGTCTTCCCGCCGTCGGCAAAAATTATTACAATGTCATATATTTTGTTACATTTAAATGCCTTTGAATGTTATAATTGAACATAGTAGGGTTTATAAATACAAACTTTGTATTACTTCGTAATATTTGGTGGTCATGAAGGATTTAACAGAACTAAATTTACAACAATATCCTTCCTATACGTCCCCACATACTGTCGGAGGGAAGGGAAAAAAAAACATTTGCATGTTTATTACGTTTAGACGAATGGATGGGTTCTTTGAAGCTGTTCATTTGAAAAGGACTTCTGTCTATTACAAAAGAAATAAAGAGAAATGAATAAAAAAATATAAAACAGAAAAAAAATCCTCTTTCTCCACCCTCAAAGTGTCTATTTCCCAATTCCCTCATTTCTTTTACATGACGAAACTTTTTGATCTATTGTTACTTATGAAAAGGCAGCAAAGTATCAAGTTATGACGAGTTTGAAGATTCCTCGCTTGTTGAATACATTTTTCTTCTTATCACCCTTTTTCTATTCTTTTTACCCCATTCTTTTTTCTTTCTCTATCTCTTCTTCATTTCCAACGCCGTCTCATCTTTTCTTTGTATTTATGGGCTATTTGGACTCTTTTGCACAATGGTAAGCAAAGAGTTGTTATTTTTATAGCGTAGAGGGGGAATGTTTCTTGAAACATGCCCCCCCCCCTCTCTCAACCCCTTTTTTCCAATACAATTTATCATAAGACACAGATATAGGTGTTTTATGCTTTTTGCACGCATCACAATGGCGCATTATTTTTCAACTCCTGAATACGGTTGTAATGACAATTCTATAACCCTTTTTGTCCATCTCAATTCAAAGAAGCTGACAGTGGGGGTGGGGATGAAGACGTAACACTGGATAAGAAAGGGGAGGGTGGGAGGCGAATAACGGAATATGAAATTTCCAAAGCGCCGCTTTTACGTTTGTTCTCGAATTTCGGAGAGAGTACAGTGTCTATTTTCTTTGAAAGAATCAATACTCAAAGTGAAAGAACCTAATGCCCATAAACTGCTTTTTCTTTTCATAGCTACATCTTTTTTTGAAAATAGATTTAAAATATTAATGTTGATGCGAATTCCATACGCTCTCAATTTCTTTTCTGTGCATTATCTGTGAAATTTTTCTGAAGTATTATGTTTGCTCGATAGAATTCAAATGTAGGGAATTTGTAATAGTATACTATAAAATACGTTTCAGTTTCAAATGAATATGTGCCTTATTTATAATGTTTATATGCACTGTAATGTTTTTCACGAATTAATACATTGCTTTAACCATTATTCGAATGGCTGAATTTCTTACCAAGTAGTGTCGTAAGTTGGGCAGAAGTTTTTTTTTATTATTCGGATTACATTGATTGCTACCATTTCTTTTCTTTTTTGGTACTTTTATATTGACCGAGCGCCATTGATATATTTACACACACATACACACATATACAGGGTGTTCTAGAAAGGACTCCCCAACTTTGAAATGACATAACTTCGAAACAGTGAGAGATAGAAATGTGACACAAGTTGAATGTTAGAGAGATAGGTCTGGAATTTTTTATACATCAATTTAAAAAAATAGTTCCAATATTGGACACGAGAGGGCGCTGCAATCACAAAGCTGTGTCTTTGAAATAGTTCCTGAAAGTGAGCTGTTTGAACTGAGATAAAAATCACATTACAATGGTTTCGATATGGTTACCTTTTTCAGCAACAACATGACGCAACCTACAGGTAACGTTCGAAATCACTTGTTGCAATACTTCTATTGAAATGGATGTACATGCCTCACAGATGAATTGTTAGAGCTGTTCCAACGTTTGGGGATTCTTAGAATAAACAGCGTCCTTCAAGTAACCCCACAAAAAGAAGTCGCATGGATTCAGATCCGGGGAATATGGTGAATACGGCATGATATTCTTGAATTCCGAATTATTCACTAATTCTATACAACTTTTTTACACGTGTCAGCAATGAAACAGACGCACGAATGACATTTCTGTCCTTCTGAGTACCATTTAAAGTTCCATGTGCTTGTGCTGCCACCTATTATCCAATATTGGAACTATTTTTTCATATTCGTGTATAACAAATTCCAGACCTATCTGTTTAACATTCAACTTGTTTCACATTTCTATCTCTCACTGTTTCGAAGTTATGTCATTTAAAAGTTGGGGAGTCATTTCTAGAACACCCTGTATATATATATATATATATATATATATATATATATATATATATATATATATATATATATATGTATGTATATATATTTTTATTCAGCGTATATTTATTTTACCCCAGGGGTCGGAACACCTACTTTTTTATTGTAGCGAACTACAACTACAACTACTTTATCGAAAATGTAGTTAACTACAACTACAATTACTTGTTTTAAAAAGTAGCGACTACAAACTACTTTACAAGAGTAGTCACTACTTCGCTACTTTCAGATTTTGTCAAAGGGTTCCATTTACACTAGAAATGAAAACACGAATTAAATAATAAAGCGACCCCTCTTTATATCGCGTCTGCCGGGATATAATTAAATACGTGCAACATAATCGAGGGCATTAAAAAAGATAACATACAAGAAAATGTTTTGTGTTTGTCTCCAAAATGTTAATTTATACACACATTAAATCTCGTAATATTATAATCTAGAAATTACAAAAAAACAACTCTAGATGCAAATAATAAATAAATCTGTAAATCAAGAAATTCCAAATATTAAGAAACCTACGTTAAAACATGAAGATGTAATAATGAGTAAATAGACAAGTGTTGCCAGAAAAACAATTCATTTGGTGGATTAGTACTTGATTTTAGCAGCAAGTGTCAATGGGGGAAAATCTATCACTTCATGCGATACGTTGTTATACGCTCCAGCTGAGATTCACAAATTGTTGAGAAGAACAAATTTTGGACAAAAGAAGAAAATTTCGGCAACGTGATTTGCAGAATGGTACATTTCGCACCCCTGAAGTAGTGTTAAAAGTAGCGTCGGTTCTCACTACAAACTACGGATTTTTTGTATCGTGCTACTCGCTACAGTACATTATTCAAAATGTAGCGCGCTACACTACAAACTACTGTAAAAAGTAGGAGCTACAGTAGTTTCGCAACTTGTAGCGCACTACTTCCGACCCCTGTTTTACCCTAATAGATGGCAGCACCGTGATTTCTGTTGCTTTACAATAATATTCATATTTTTCTAACATCTATTTTGGCAACATGGTAAATCATTTTCTAAAACTGAATTTGGCAACATGTAATAATTTTTGAAATTCATTCCCTCTGTTTGGTTGTGTTCATGTGTGGTTCATGTGTGGTTCATGTCGTGCACAAGTTTCTTTTTTAATCCAAATGGATTATGTACTTTATGACTCTATTTCAAGTTTTATCTGTATATTATAGGTATGGTTTCTGTCCTTTTTAATATTGTATTTATTTTTCACAGGTTTGATTCATTGTTTATGAGTGGTAGTCCCAAAATCATATTATTTAGCAATGTTATGGCTAATATGATGATGAAACCACTCACTTTATTTGTGGTATTTAGGCATTTGGGACTTGATAATTCTGTCTAAATTCCACGAATATCAATTCATTCATTCAATTTTATTTATTCAATTTTTAATTTAATTTCTTCTATTAAATAAGTTTTTGGTATCTATATTCAGTGTGCTGGGGAATACTTTCATTGTCAACTAATTATTACATACTTAATCATTATTTCATAGTTTAAGATGGTGTTATGGTAACGTTTCATTTATGGTTATATATATATATATATATATATATATACAGTTCTTCTCTTATAATTCTGGGTAAGGTTTCTCTCTTTTTAAGTATTGTATTTGTTTTATGAATTTTCAATCTTTTTTTAATTAGACGGTTATGGTCATAGAGTGGTCGTCCCAAATTCATATTCTTTAGCAATTTTAATGCTAATATGAAGATGAAACCACTCATTTTATTTGTGGAATCTATGCATTTGGGACTTGATAATTCTGTATAAATTCCACAAATTTAATTCATTCTATTTTATTCAATTTTTAATTTAATTTCTACTTCTTTTATATTAGTATCTAATATCTATATTCATTGTGCTGGGGTTACAATTTCGTTGTCAATAAATTATTACTTCCTAAATCATAATTTCAAGTTTCAGTTGGTGTTATCGTAATGTTTCATTAATGGTTATATATATATATATATATGTGTGTGTGTGTGTGTGTGTGTGTGTGTGTGTGTGTGTGTGTGTGTATGTGTAATTTACAATATAAGCTTTCATCTGTGTTTATACTCTTGTTTTTTCATTTAAATTTATCATATTTATTAGGACTACATAATGTAATTTGTAATTTGACTCTGCTATTTGATATAGATATTTCATAGTATTTGGTCAATATCTTATGTTTCAATGGATTAATTGTACAGAAAGCTTATATATATATGTATACACATATATATATATATATATAATATATGTGTGTATATATATATATGTGTGTGTGTATATGTATATATATCACTGGCGCCTGGTTAACATAAAAGTACACCCTTTTTTATAGAATTTTTTTCCTTATTTAAGGTCTTATTTATTGATAGTTTGAATAAGGCCAATATTACTTTTTTTTTAAATGATAGCAATCTAGCAAGTTGAATAGCAATAATAATAATAATAATAATAATAATAATAATAATAATAATAATAATAAAGAAATAATTCTCGGAACAAATGGATTAAGAATAAATCCTTGGAAATATTAATTGTTATAGTATTTTATTAAGATTTTTTTATATTTATTTTATAAAAGATAAAGAAAGTCGAATAAAATATCGTAATGCATTTTAAAATTATTCTTTAATTAGCTCACTGATAAAAAATTTAAAACATTGAAGATAACTTTTCTAAAGAATTATTACAAGTTTCAAAAATTTTGTCCGCTTTTTATATTTCTGTATTTTTGTATTTCATGATAGTTTACTATTCAAAAATTAAATATCTAATATTTAACTTAGCTAATGTATGTATGGATATTGTAAAAAATATCCATACACATTCTTTACAATTTTTTTTCATTTGGCTTCCTTAGTATTTCAATCACTTCAGCACAAAAAAAAAGGGGGGGGGAAACACTGTTTTCTATTATCTTATATTTTTTTAGCCTTTTTATTCTTCTTTCCTTTTCCTTTTTATCATTTTGTAACTATTGTTTTTTTTTTTGTTGTTGTTGTTTTTTTATATTTTAATGCAATTAATTTTTCTATAATAAATCAACTTTTTGTACACAAAATATTAAATAAAAATCCACTCCAATAAGCGCAAAGTATAAAATAGAAATTATTAAAATGCAAAACATTTTATCGTGCTTTAACATTTTCAAGCATGTTTTTTCTTTCTTTCTTTCTAAGGATTATTGCATTAAAAATATAAATAAAAGCTTTCGAAATTAGTTATTTAACAACAATATAAACAAACAGAAAAACCACCAAAAGTAAATATAATGGAAAGTGATTTTTAAAAAAATCATCACTGATAGTTTTTTAATCGTTAACACAAAAAAGGGTTAGATATAGATTAACTGTATCACAGTAAAAAAATTGGCCGATTTTGTCACAACAAAAAAGTGATTTATATTTAATTATTCATTGAACCAATCAACAAAAAACAACAGGTTTTAATTTATAAAAACGGAAAATTCTTATCGTGAATCATAATTACTTGCGAGCTTTATTTCTTAAAATCTTCATTTATAAATGAAATCAAGTATGCTGTAGCTATCACAAAACTTCATTCTATCCATTTCAGAGACAAGGTAGCTTCTGTTGCTGAAATTTTAAAACGATTGATTGACATCATGATTTACAAACAATCTTATTTGAAAATAAGCAACAGCTTTTCTTCACGTAAGGTATAAAACTAAAATTTTCTTCCAAAATTCTGGTGCCAATGTGACATTTGGGATTTAAAATTAAGTGGGACATATATGTTCCACCCCCTTCAAAGGGCTATACCATTATAATATATTAATTTAAATACTACTGTTATACATCAATAAAATTACGAAGTACAGTGCATATATTTGACATATTTTTTGCATATATTTGCGCGGCAGCGTATTAATGCTTATTTTACTGTTTATTACTGTTACTTTACGGCATAATACTGGCAGCTGGAGTAGCAGTATTATACTGTAAAATCAACACTTTTTTTTCCAGTGTACGATTCCATATGCTTATTATTTTTTCGCGATTATTGCTTGATTTCTTAAACTCTTATTTAAAAAAAAAAGTCTATATACTTTTGACACGCACTGGATAAAAATTAATATAAGATCATAATTCATAATTTTTTAATATGAATTTACTAATAATGTTCGTTATTAAAAATATGTTTTAAATTTTAAAAAATGCCTAGATTATTTTTGGGTCCATTCATTGCATCGCCTTAAAAAAAAAAAAAAAAAAAAAAAAGAAAGAAAGAAAAAAGAAAAAAAGAAAAAGAAAGAAGGAAAGAAAGAAAGAAAAAAAAAGAAAAGAAATCAATAAGATATAAATTAAAGTATTCACGTGGATATAATATCATCATCCTTAAATTTTATTCCTTCTAATGCTATGGAATTAAAAAAAAAAAAAAAAAAACCTAAACTATATGCTTTTTATGGCTGATTGGACTCAAGAAATTAAAAAAAAAGGTGTCAAAAGTGGATATTACCATTTAAAAATTTAAAGTTTTTACAATTTTTAATATGTAGACGACCTCTCATTCAAAAATCCCATTCGTATACGAAAAGAAGACATCATTCGATTCTAATAATACCTTTGTTGTAATTTTATTGTAAATGACTTGCGAATAAAAGCGAGTGTATTTTCTTCTTCTTCTTCTTCTTATTTTCTTTTCTTTTCTTTTTTCTTTTTTTTTTTTTTTTTTTTACACAGACATTATGCTGATTTAATAAATTAATTAATATTTGTCGGCAATAATATTGTGATTATATGAAACCCTTAGCAATGAAAATGTCAAAATGTCATTTAATAATTAAAACTTAGGTGGGATTACAAACGTTTTTTTTTTTCTCCTCTAAGAATTATTGCATTAATAATATAAATAAAAGCTATTGAAATTAGTTATTTAACAACAAAATAAACAAACAGAAAAACCACCAAAAGTAAATATAATGGAAAATGATTTTTTAAAAATTATCAATCGGATGAGAATTTTTCTATTTTTGTTAAAACTAAATTTTATATTCTCATGTCCATGAACAGTTAAGCACTATGTAGACGGTAAGTTATAAAATATTTCATAATATCAGTTTTTGTGGGATTTATTTAATTGTTATTTAAAGTAGTTTGAAATACAATAAAATTTCTACTGATATTGCCACTAATTACGATGAAAGTATTTAGAGGTATTTAATTCATCATGTTTTCTTCTGGCTATGTTCACTGCTGAAAACTGCCGAAAATTTATTAAAATAGGCTATATTATATTAACTTTCTTAATTAGTCAGTAACGAATTCAGATTGAATAACCAGAGATAACAACCCTTTGAAGGCATCAATATTGTTTCATTCGCAGATTTTAGGTTTACATTTCATTTAATGTTTATCAGTGGGGTGAAGAAACTAGATTGACTTATTTGAAGCCCTCGTTGAAAAGAGGAAATTATGATACTGATATTAGATGTGAATTTAAAGTTCCTCTAAGATCGTTTGGAGTCTTACAATAACATTTAGATACTTGTTTACTATTTTTATTATCTAAACTAGTATATAACCCCCGTCAAAAATGACAGATAGTTTATCTGCGCTGCATTTTCAAAAGACTTCATACAAACAAACAGCAGGAAGATTTTATTATTGAAAGATATGTGTTGTAGAAAAGTACACTTTAGAAATGACAAATGATTTCTACAAATACAAATGATGAGGATTCTTTTTAACTCAATGTTAATTTTTTTGAAATAGTTCAACGATTAGACAAAACATTCAAATTAAATATTAAAAAATAATCCATGTGCGAAAGTTTTTGTAAAAAAAGGGTTATCAATGAATTTCTAAAGAGCTTGTACTATTTATTCCTTATATTTTAATTACGTTTCATAAGAAAAAATCATTTTATTAACGATGAAAACAAAATTTCAAAATTTAGATGGATATAAGATAGGATCTTAAAAATTGATATAACTTAAGAAAAGAAATAACATTAAGAAAGAAATAACATTTAGCTGAAGCATTTAAAAGTTGATCTTGAAATAAATTAATTCGTTTTGAATTTTTCTTATTTTAAAAATATGCTTATATACATTTTATACAATATATTATATATTTTTTTTACAACTTTATTGTTATTTTATGTATTTTTTCCAAGAGAAAATTTCTTTGTTTGTATTATCTGCCGGTAGATGGCGCCAAAATATTTTAAAAAGAAGCGTAATATAATACTGGATTGATCACCGCAAAGCCTCCCTGCGAAAGCCGCTATTTCTAAAAAAAGTGTTTACAGAAAAAATTGATTACAGAAATGTTGATATAGATGTTTTATATGAAAATATGCTGAACAGACATAATTTGAGGCAGAAGAAATTATCGTTTAGTTGTCATATGTTAGCATATGTTTTTCATTAAGTCTAACATGGCGCTTCGCTACGGTCGGGAACGCCATGGAAGTAGGAATTTAGTTCTACGGGATTCGCATCTCCGACTCAGTTCGTTCTGGAATGATTACCTACAGTATGCTTTCCTACACTTGGATTTTCCGATAGGTGACTGCTAAAATAGTTTTTGAAGGTTTTAACAAAATTAAAATATTTAAAAGCGTTAATATGTTTTTGCAAATATTTCAAGAGCAGAATCGGATGTGAAGCTTTCAAAGAGTCGTTCATTTGTGATTCATTTTAATTTGTGATTATGAATGGCAACATATTCGTTTGTTTATATCTGGTAATCCTATGTTTAATCGGGATTTTTAATTAAGAACTTAAAACATTATAACAGGATATGGTATAAATGTTTCATAGGAAATTATGCTGAATAGACATGATTTCAAGTACAAGAAATTATCATTCAGCTGTCATATGTTAGCATAGGTTTTTCATTAAGCCTAACATGGCTACTGTACATTCGCAGACTAGAATGGTCGAACTCGGAATGGTTACCTACACTTTCCTGCACTCGGATTTTATTATAAGTAGATGCTATTATAGGACTTTATAAGATCTTGAAATAATTCTAAATATAATTAAAATATATAAAGGCAAACGCCTTTATATAAAAGCTTGTGGCCGAAAATATCACTATATAGTAAAAGTATGTTAAAATAAAGAGAAATAAATGCAACTACCGAGTGTAATGTACGTTTAAAGGTTTCAGGAACAACTAAGAATTTTTGTCTGAAGGGATTTAATATATTGGAGAAGATTTTAAATTTCTTGACATCCGCAGAACCCCATTAGTACAGTCAGTTAATACGACGTCACTGTGACGCCACATAAGTTTTGTATTAAAATGTTGAGAACTACATATAAGCTTTCATTTAATTTTAAAAAATGAAATTTCAAAGTTTTGATATGTTAAAACTGTATTGTCTTCTTAAAGGCAAACCAAAATTCGCCTGTTATCCGGACAGTCATAGCTACAAAATCGAATTGCCAGATAAATACATTTTATTTCACAGAAGCAACAAGTTCAAAGGCAAAAACTAGTTTATGTGTATATACTACAATAATTTAAAAAAAAAATCAGAAAACGTAAAAAGTAACAGCATCAGAGTTGCCGGACACTTCTGCCTCCTCCTTAACCAATCTTCTTTTCCTGATATTACAAACTTTACGAGCTTTGATTGGAGAGGTTTCCGTGATTTGAGGAAAAAGGACATACACAAAAATCCCGTTTACGAAACAGAACATTGCTGTTAACTTCTGTAATTTGACGGAATCGCAGCTTAGATTGGAGAATTTCAGATAATTTTTATCGTAAAGTTTCCGTGTTTTGAGGGAAAATGGGCGAATCAGAAAAGTAAATATGCGAAAGAACGAAACAATACTTGTGCTTTCCCGTTTCTTTCTTTCTTTTTTTTTTTTTTTTTTTTTTTTTTGTTGTTGTTGTTGTTTTTTAGTATATCTTTTAAGATTAACAATTTTTAACAATGAAATCTTCATGATTAAAACTAAAATATCTGAAAAAAATATGTAAATAATGAAATTTTTATGGCTTATTAGTTCTAAACGGACGACCTTCCGTTTTCTATTTTTCGTCCAAGAAAAGAGGCCATTCTACAACAATACAGATGACGAAAGAAAAAATAAGTACAAAACATTAAAGTTAATGGACAAAAAAGGTCTAAGGTAAATCCCACATTCGTAAATACAAAACAACTCTTTCCAAAACAAGCACTGCATATCAAATTCCAATGGAAGCATTAATTATTTTTCCAAAATAAAGAAACATACAAATATTTAATTTACGATATACTTGTACAATTTGATAAAGAACTTTTATGTAGGGAGAAAACCAAAATGCAGCTCAAACTGAATTTAAAAATGCTCACCGTTGATATAATTCTTGTATCACGCCTCTAAATATTATATCAAAAATTACATATAAATAATATGTGTTTTATGCGTAGGGAAAAAAAAAAAGAATAAATATTTTATTTAAAAAATAAAACATTGAAAAGAAAAATTTATGTTTACAACATAAAAATCATCGCAAAAAATATATTTGCAGAGTTTTTCTAGACAACATGAAAATTTACAAAACAGCTTAAATGCCAGATTAAATTTTCCTGTATTGTTGATCTGCTTAAATGCTCGCAATATAGTTTTTAAAATATTTTTACATAAGTAATTTTTTCTCTCAAAAATTACTAAATAAATCAATATTTATCCAACTATTTTATTTACTGTATAATATATGCTTAAATTTTTCAATGAGTTATTTTTTTTTCTCTAGAGTAGTTTTTCTAATTTAAAAAAAAAAAAAAAAAAAAAAAAAAAAAAAAAAAAATCTAAGTGATTATTGTTTATTGTGAAGCAGTTTGCTGCGCATTTATAAGGAAGAAACAAGTGGCCACAAGAAAAGGAAAAAAATAATATATATATATATATATATTTAAAGATTTTAAAGAGTTTTTTCTTGTAAAAATAATAATACAAAAAGTCTTATTCTCTTTTAGAAATTTAAAATTTCTTAAACCTGTTAAAATTAAGTACATAATTTTTTTTTTTTCAAATTAAAAAAATCGTTTATAGTATATGTTTTTAAATAAATATTTGATATCTATTAAAATAATATTGTCTTTATATTTTTATAGATACTAATGTAAACAATAATAACACTGTTAATTTATTATTATTAGTAGTAGTAGTGGGTGAAATACTAGTAGCAATAGTTTTAGTTGTTGTATCATATATTATAATATGAGCAAATCTTGTGTTTATGTGTGTGTGTGTGTACACATTATGTTCCAAGATTCGACCGCCAAATTAAAACGCGTGATAGAAGGCATCAAGAGGATGAAAACGTACCATAGAACATGGGGTCGCAAACCATGTTTAGTGGGAGAAAATCGCAAAAATATTTATGAAGGATGTGACGTCGAGTGGAACAAAAAAGGCCAATAATAAATAGAAAAAACATTTATTTGATGTCAAGCATCATTACAACGCATTACAGTTCAACGTCAGAAAGGAGACGACGAGAGATTTATATAGAAATATGTTTTAATGCGTCCGGCAATCCGCCGTCCGTCGATGTCGGTTGTGCAATGACCTTCGTGGCCGCAACTTCGAACAATTTCTATAAAAATGTGTCGTCGTCTCCTTTCTGACGTTGAACTGCAATTCATTGTAATCATGATTGTCGTCTTTTTTTTTTTTATTATTTATTATTGGTCCTTTATGTTCCACTCGACATCACACCCTTCATAACTATTTTTGCGATTTTCTCCCACTAAACGTGGTTTGCGACCCCATGTTCTATGGAAGTTTCCATCTTCTTGATGCCTTCTATCACCCCTCTTAATTTGTCGGTCAAATTTTGGATCACCCTGTATGTATGCAAATTTTATCTAAAGAGCGGCTCTAACGATTTTGACTAAATTTCGTATCCTACCATTTTTGGGATACGAGAAGACCATTGGACTGGGTCACATGCTCGAGAAAATTCGATTAGTGGGTCATTTTGGTGTCACTACGGGTCAGTGCATTTCAGTAGGAATGAAGGTTGAAGCAGTTATTAAGTTGTTGAACTGTTGACAGTAAACGAAGTGGCAAAGTTGGCAATATTTCGGCCAATTTGGCGAGAAAATCGACTTTTAAGATTACCAATACCAAAATACGCGCTTGGCGCCAAATGAAAGAATGTTGTCACGTTTGCGACTTTTCGCCAAATTTTAGCGACATTTGCAGAAAATATTGACTTTCAGAATCTCAAGGAATTTTCTAGAAATTTACATTAGTAGCCGAGATACATGATTCAACCAATCAGAGTCCATAGAATGTTCTCGAAAACATAATTCAACCAATCAGGGTACATAGAACTTTCTCCCAACTAATCCGACACCTGCACAATAATATGGAAGTGCTTCGGTTGAAGCCTAAAGTCTTTGAAGTTGGACAGTGAATCGTGCGATTTGCAAAAAACTTAGAAATCTACGAAACGATTTCAGTTTGTGCCCAAATTGTTATACCGAATTGAACTCAAAGCTAATTTTAACCAAGCGTTGCTCTGTCTTCCCCGCTGGCTACTAATAATTACAGTAGTCTGCAGAAATAGTAATCGTAATACTCATAGTAGTAATTCTATTGGAGTCAGAAGCAACATAATGGATCATTGCTACAGAAGCTGTTATAATAAATAATAATAATAATACTAAGAGTATTATATAATAATAATAATAATAATAATAATAATAATAATAATAATAATAATAATAATAATACAGTAATAATAGTAATAAAAGCGGCAATAATAATAACAGAGTATAAATCAAAATATGAACAAAGTACAATAAAAATTAAAAAAATAAATAAATACATAGCAATTGTGAGTTAAATTTCAGTGACTATTATAGCAATATCCATGTAACATTTTTATATCTTTTTAAGTAATTCAGGCTTTTATATATAATATATATTCATGTATATGAATCGATAATTGTTGAAAAGAACTAAGTCCATATTTTGACATTTCCCATTATAAGATGGTTTCAATGTTTTTTGCATGTTTATTGACCCTTTCGTGAAGAAAGGAACTCAGTCCGCGTACTACCTATGCATGCTTTGAAGGGAGGAATTTAAAAGTTGAGTGTGTCATATACAGGGTGGTCATAAAGTCTTGCCCTGATTACAAAAAACATATTACGAAATAACAATTGAATGCATACTGTAAAATTTTTATTATCGTAAAAGTCATGTTCTTAAGTTCATTTTCATCTGGATGGATGATCCCCTAGACATACGGCTTGGTCAATCCGAGGCAACTTTGAAAAGCAAACTGAACATAGTTTACACAAAAATCCTTCACCTCACCTGACTTACTGTAATAAATCCAATTTTTAAGTTTTTCATGTTTTTTTAATATTCTGGAGATATTCACTCAAGGTCAGGACTACAGATGCTGCGTCTAGTGTGACATCCCAAATGTTGGCCAATACGTGACTCGAAATGGAATACCGCCTTAACATTCTTCGAGCTACCAAGGGGGCTCAAATTGAAATTTACTGACGTAAACACTTGTATTAAAAGCTTCATAAGTGTCTTTACAATATATTGAAACAAGCATGTGCCTTATTCATTAGTTTTTCTGCAATAAATTATTGTAATCAAGGAAAGACTTTATGACCTCCTATATATCGAAACACTGATGAATTTAGCAGTATATATTTCCAAGTTTACTCGAAGAAACCAATTAAAAATAAATTGTTACTATTTTTAGGTGCGTTCGTAATTATATAAATACGTAGCACCTATATAGTCGTCGTTTGGTCCGTCCGTCTGTCCGCCTGTCTGTCTGTCCGTCTATCCGCATACAACAGCGCAAAAACTACCCAACCGAATGGTTTGAAATTTAACATATATAACTGTTGCAGAATTTTGTCGAGTCATTTCAAATTTTATGAAATCGAATCAAAACTTAAAAAGATATTAATAAAAGTTTTCTTTATTCTATTAAATTTTCATCAAACGTAATCTATATAATAAAAGCGGATGTCATATGACTGAGGAAAACAAATACGGGCTAACCACATCTTTTTTTCATATGCCAAGTGGCCATTTTTATTCAAAATTATTTTTTCGAATAAAATTGCATAAAAGTTACATTTTTAGAAAGATCGTTCAAAAAAATTGTTTGCTTGAGATATGAATTACATTAAAAAATGTATAGATTCTGAGATAACTTTTCAGTGAAAATTAGGTTAACAGTCGAATATTTCAATCCATTAAAGTAAATAAACAAAATATTGATTCATAAAGAGACATAGAAAAATTAACCATGGAGGTAATCATTCGCAAAGCAAGATCTCCATGGTGAATTTTCAGAGCTGTCTCGGGTCAAAAGAAAAAAGTAAAATAGCATCTGTAAACATGGCATACGTAATAAAAAAAGAAAAGAAAGGTATCATCATTTCATTTATAGCAGACGATATAATTTATTTCACTGAAATAATAACGATGATTTTTTACATTATAAAGCTACGCATTTGTCATGTTTAACGTACAATTTCCAACTTTTTTTTTTTGTCGGATTTTATGACGAATAAAATAAAATATACATGTTTTTTATTTAAAATTTTAAGGGTATTTCAGTGATCAATTGCTGCTAAAATCTTATTTTCACATTAAGAGAAATTTTCAAAGATTTGCATCCATCTAAAATAAAATAAATCTAACAAAGGACGTGAATTTTCACTATGCTACCAGCGTACAACCAACAGAGGCTGGGGATCGAATCCGGATACCTTGGTATAGCGCATCAAGTGCTTTACTATTTAAGTACAGCTTAAATAGTAGTGTGCTGCAGCTGCACTCTTTAAAACATATTGAAATTGATATACACCACTTAAGTGCACTACAAAATTCTTACTACAGAATATGCTGTGTGTAGCATTTATAGTTCATTGTCAATCAAAAGATTTCCGTAATAATATGGTGTATGGGGGAAAATTGCTGGCGGTATATTTGAATGATATTACACTATTACAAACATAATTTAATTGATATGAATTTTTGAGGTGTACTAAAACATGCTTTCTGTAGATTATGAAATGCAAAGCACTTGTCATTTATTTACAGGGTCACACAAAATAAGTCGCTTACATATTGATCTACGGGGAAGAACTGTTTGCAGCCTATTTTAATTATGTTATACTACTTCAAACTTAAGAAAATTGATATACATTACTGAGGTTTACTACGAGGTACTTGTTGTAGAGTATAATGTGCATAGCATTTATCGTTCATTTACAGGGACACACAAAAGATTTCGGAACCGGTTTCGAAAGTGAAAGTATCTTCCAAAAAAAAAACCGCAAAGAAATTCGAAAAAGTAATCAACGGCGGAAATAGAAATTGATCTCTGCTATCCAATGCAAAAAAAAAAAAATCGTTTAAAAATATTGGAATGCAAAGGAGATATTAGAAAAGTAATGCCCCATAGGATTAACATTATAGCGAGCGGCTGTTTTGAAGTGAGTGAAGAGCACCCTTAATCTAGTGTAATTACATATCCAGTGCTTACTGGAATTCCTGCGATGTATTCTGTTGAGCTGATTCAAATATAAAACCAGACGCTATGATCAATAAGGTTAGCTGGGTGAATTAGGTCCTCTAGATTCGTCCAGGATAGCTCAGTTAGTAAATCATTTTCAGCTTCAGTCAAGAGACCCCTGGTTATAATCCTTTCCTGGCCATTTTTCGTCCAGTAGGAATAAAACTGCAACTCATATAGTCAATTATTAGTTTTTAATGTTTAATAATATGCCATGAAAACTGCGATCACTATGAATTTTTAAAAATATGACAGGAATTTTTGTCTCGTGAGCAATAAGAAGTTTTAAAAATTTGAATTTTCTTAGGGGCAAAATAAGACACCACTAATCAAAAATACCTTGTAAAATTACTTAATTTCTTGTAATACTATCTATTAAATAAATAAAAATGCACGCATATATACACGTGTGTGAGATAGAAACATGTTTGCGGGTATATAATAAATGGTCCCTAAAGAACCGATTACACGTGGAATTTCATGTATGACTCTTACATTTTATTACAGTTTTATATCTATTTTAAAACTATGGCTTGATATAGCATATGTGGAAACAAATTGTAAAACAATTTTCTCAATAAGAGGATGTTAGGAAAAGAAACTGTCATGTGTTAAAAGAAATTATACAGATGCTGTCAAATTAAATCACTTTACTTTATGGGGATAGTAATCGAAAAATAAACAGTGATTGTCTCTAAGAAAAATAAAGATGCTATAAAAATTCTTTTATACTTTTAATTTTAAATGCGTTTCCCTGATTATACTTTGACTGATATTAATGAGTGCATTGCACGTTTTATTTTTTTTATTAATTTATTTTTTATAATTTAATCTAACGGGGAATATAGTTCAAAACATATCCCTATTTTGAAAACCTTATTACTTCTTTTAAAATTACCTATCAATTATTTAAAAAAACCTTTTATATCTATTTTAAAACTATTTTAAAACTATAGCTTAATATAGCATGATGTGGAAACAAATTGTTAAACAATTTTCTCAATAAGAGGATATTAGGAAAAGCAATTACCATATGTTAAAAGAAATTGAACAGATGCTGTCAAATTAAATCACTTTAGTTTATGGGGATAGTAATAGAAAAAATAAACAAGGTAAGAAAAATAAAGATGCTATAAGTATTCTATTTTACTTTTAATTTTAAATGCGTTTCCCTGGTTATACTTTGACTGATATTCATGAGTGCATTTCACGGGTTTTTTTTAATTATTTTTTTTTTTAATTCTTCAATTAAACGGGAAATATAGATCAAAAGATATCCCTGTTTTGAAAACCTTGTTACTTCTTTTGAATTACCTATCAATTATTTTTTTTTTACTTTTATGTATACATGCATAGTAATAATTAATATTCAGAAATAATTTCAAAGCATCACTAATTTTGAAAAACTTAATTCCTTAGTAACAAAACCCACCTATTTTTTTGTATGTAACCAAAACACTGCTACATTGTTTGATTTTATATTATATAGACACGATACCTCATTGAAAATACATTTTATGCTATCCTTGATTGTAAAACAATAGACACTTGAGAGTTTTTGTTCGAATTATCGAACAGTTTCTATAAGGCTGAAGTCTGCCTTTTAACCGGCTGAAATAAAAATGAAAAATGATTATTCAATGAATTAGTGCCGAATACGTAAGGTTCTTTTTATGCAGCGCACAATCTTTCCATCGATATTAAGCTCTCTTGAATCGATATAAAAGCTCCCTTTTCGTGCCTGGACGTTATTAATAAAGCCGAGACAAGCGAAAGAAACCGAATAAAAGGTCCAAAGCATTTGTTTCTAAACTCATTTTTAGCGTATTGAATATGTGAAAAGCGACTGAAAAAATATATGATACTGAAAAGTATGGAGTGAAATACCCCCCTTTTAATTCTCTATTTAATTAAGTGAAAGGAGTGGGAAATGGTGGGAGGGTGGGAAGTTTAAAAAATAAGGATATAATATAAAACAAATACTTTGCATTGCATAATGAAAAATACTTTTGCGGGGTTTTAATGAAATTCAGCATCGTTCTTCTTTGGCTAAGCTAGATCTTAATGACGAACCATTTGGGCGACACTGCGGAGTTCTTCAGCAAATAGCAGATCTATAAATTTTACCCTGCGTACGAAAAAAATATCGGGAATAATAATGTAAAGTAGTACGACTGAAATGCCAATATTTTATTTTTTTTTCCCTCTAAAGGCTAATGAAAATTTAAACGGGAACGTCAGAAATTATTGAAAAGTTTATTTAACTGTTCATTTTGGTTGGTTATTCAAAAGTCGTTAAGTGCTTTTTATAGAGGGTAGAAATATGTAGTTTTTGTATTTCATTCTTTTCGAAAATTTTTCTTTGTGAGATCGCTCTGATCAATGCGAAAATGAAATTATTCTTAAATGCTTCGTGTCACGTAATGTTATTAAAAGGAACTTTGGGTTTTCCCTATAAGAAAAATTAACATATTGAATAAATCTATAAAAATAATTGATTTAAAAAAAATTACACATTGTTACAAATTATGTAGATAACTATGAATTGTGCTTTCTAAACCCCGAATAAAAAATAAAATTAAGTTCTACTGACAGTAAATCAAGCCCCATCTGTATGTTCTGAATACTTACAAGAAGATTTTTATAGATGTATCAGATCAGTAGGTTATGAAATATACAGATCGAACGGTTTCGTGGCGTTAACTATGTTATAGTTAGAAAAAAAAGATTAATTATTTGGGTTTTATAAGGAGGTTAATTGATATTTATAGAACATTATTTTCATGCATTAATTTGTTTTTTAATTATACAATTTCAAGGTTATTTTAAGGTTTTCTCTTTTCTCTTGTTTTCGTTTTAAAGACATAGATTTTGAGATCGTTTTGAGAACATAGATTAATTATTCTGTTAAAATTTCATAAAAACTAGTTCTATTTCAAGATATTTAAGACTTTTTGAAGTGGAAAAAGTTTTGTATTGATAACTACTTTGCACCGCTTCTTAAAGTTAATTAAACAAAACTCGTGTAAGGTCACATGAAATTTACAAAATGACTGTTGAAAGCGATGTTGATCTGTTCTAAGACAGTGTCCTCTTTTTGCCATAAAAAATCCTCATAATTATATTTTTTATTTTTTATAAACTTTTTTTTAAGTGGCCCAAAGTAACTCATAAGAGCAGGTTACTCTTCACCCCCTAATATGCGAATTATTTTAAAGCAAAACAATATCTTAGAGAAATATAACATCATAATAAAAATGTATTATTTTAAGTTATAGCACCACCGAAAAACACGTGGAAATTAGTTTTTTAGGTTCAAAAGGTAGAAAATAACCAAAATTCACAAAATTGTCATGGTATTTAACATGTAAAATTAGTAAAATTCTTCCTTATTTTGTTAACAAATAAAAAAGACAAGTTAAATCATATGAAAATATATGAAACAGTCAATGACTATAGGAAGAAAACGTCTACACAAACCTGCTAAGACGGAATAGCAAAGGAACGAAAAAATCAATTTGAGATAGATTTCCATCTTAATAAATACGCAGTTGGATTAAAGAGGAGATTTATTGGACGTAGTCCACTTATTACAATTGCATTATATTAACAATATGATAAATTGCAGCATCTTTTAATTTACCGAAACTGTGGCTCGAGTTACCCCAGGGTCACAGATATGAAAATAAACAACCAAGTAAAAAATAAAAGATAACGTGCGTAATTTTTAAAAAAAGTACATGAAAATATGAAAATAATAACTTCAAAGCCCGTGCAATTATGGAATATTCTCATTTGTTTTTGAAAATGATTCTGAGTGAGTCGAAACATGTAAAACAACCTAATAAAAGTTATTTTAATTTGTATTATGGTGTTAATTTACACCTTTTAGCATTTAAAAGAAATATATTAAGTTTGTTGGATTAAACGATCGATAAATAAGATGGATACTGAGATAAATAAAGGCTAAAATGAAGTAAAATACTTTGTGTTAGTTTACACCAAGTTTTTTAGGTAGTGAAAAGTTACACTCGTTTTGCTCAGAACGTTACCTCCAAACTATTTGTATTATATAATTATCAATAATCAATTAATTAAGGGTTTACAAGCATAATTTCAATAATAGAAACACGCATTTATACGCATAAAAGAGACCCAAGTTACTTCACTTTGTAATTACATCGTTTTTAATATCAAAATGAAGTTTTTCCCGAGAAAAGTTTCAGCAAAAAAAAATCATGCAGCAAGTATAAGTTTAAACTAGTCGTTGGGGGCCACCGTAATACTTACCCATCATGGATATGCATAATGTAAAATATTAAAATAAAAATGTGTAAACTACTTATAAAATGCATTGCAATTCAAATAAAATCGTGGCTTGATGACGTCACAAGCTTTAAAGGCTCGATTACTGAATTGCTTGAAAGAGGTTTTTCCTTATAACTCCAAAAATAATAATCCTATTAACTAGCGGTTTATTGCATCTGATTAAGCGTCAAATTTCCAATTAAAATATATCTTTGAAGTGAAATTTGGATGAAATACAGGGTCATGAAAAATCGAAGAGTGTGGAAAATAGGATTCCAAATATCTCTGCAACTAATTATCCGATCGACTTCATGCTTTATTCAAAATTTATGTTTTTTTATTGTCTTTTATATTCATTTCTTAAAATAAACAATTTCGAAAATTTTTATATACCTTTCATCAGAACGAATATTTCGAGAGTCCGAAAAAAATTGTTCCGGTTAATCGAGGTTATTGAAATGAAATAGGCTTCTTCCCATTATTACATACTAAGTACATACCAAATTGCAAGTCTCTATCTCAATTTTTTCGGGAGATAGAACGTTTACAGACACACACACACACAGACACACAGACACACAGACGGACGGCAATTTTTTTTTTTCTAAAAATATGTTTTACGGAATCTCCAGTGTCTGAAACGTGTAAATCCGTCAATTTTTTTTTTCGATTTTCAAAACGATTACAAGACTTACCCTATACTACGTATGATGGGTAAGTAAAAACAGTAAAAACAATGATGACTGCACGGCGATGTTACTTTACTACGGTATTTACATACATTACTTTAGTACAGTGACAGCTTACTTTACTACAGTAAGTTTACCAGGTAATGGCACTTACTGACCAGAGTAAAAACTGTTTGAAAATATTCGAATCGGTTATTTTGAAAAGGAGCTGAAGTCACACCTTGTGGCTAAATGAGTTAGGTATAAAGTTACATTTGTCTATAGTACCTTCACATTTTCACCAAAGATAGCCCTTGTTTACCACTCTATTCGGTAGATACGAGACGTCTATTATAGAGTTTAAAGTTGCTGAAACACATTCCTAACGATTATTGGTATTCTAACAATTTAATAATAAATTGGCATACTAAAACTTCTCACGACATTGAAGAAGATGCGTAATAAATAAGATTGAAGTTTAATTGTACGAAACTTGGTATTTCTCAAAATAAAGACTCAATAAACTATATAAATATGAATTTTTGATTAAATTTCTCTTCATTTTATTTTGAAAAGGGCGCAAGTCCACAACTTAAAAATATTATTTTTCTATGTTAACAATTATCATTGTTTACAAAATGTATATATTTAGTAAGGTTTAATAGTCTTTAAATATACATTAAAACACTTTTATTTTGCTTAAAAGACGTCAAACATAAAAATTAAAGATGTTAAAATTTAAAATTTACATGTTTCGATTTGTTCATCAAATCGTCATCAGAATATATATAAACAAAAATACAATGTACATAAAAACGCGAGATTAAATTAATTAAAAATTAAAAACCAGAGAGTCTGAACAGTCACTATGTGAAAGAGGTACAACGCCCTCTGTACTTTTAATTTTAACACCGCTCTTAGATTCATCTACAGACAGCTAGTGTTAAAATTAAAAGTATAGAGGGCGTTGCACCTCTTTCACATAGTGACTGTTCAGACTCTCTGGTTTTTAATTTTTAATTAATTTAATCTCGCGTTTTTATGTACATTGTATTTTTGTTTATATATATTCTGATGACGATTTGATGAACAAATCGAAACATGTAAATTTTAAATTTTAACATCTTTAATTTTTATGTTTGACGTCTTTTAAGCAAAATAAGAGTGTTTAATGTATATTTAAAGTTAATTCTAATGGACATATTTTGACTCTCCACGTTCTTTGAAATATAATAACATTTGAATTAAAGGTTTAATAGTGTATTAGAAAATAAAAACTATAAAACACCACTACTCTTTGATTTTTTTAATTGCATAAGTTTTTCCTGAAAAATGGATTTTCGCCCTTTTCAAAATAACTAATTTATTAGAATAGCTGCTAGCATGCGTTGAACCTTTTCTGAAGATTGGTGCAAAATTAACCATCATAGCAGATACAATGAATCCCCGGATTATGGAGCATCAAAGAAACAAAATGCGAACAATTGCTATAACTTCGGCTCTAATTAATTGAAGAATAAGAGAAAAGTATATTAAGAAATAGAAATAGAAGAACATTAAATAATCGATTGCAATACAATGATTTTTTTAAAAACTTAATATACACTGTAAAAAAAGACAAATGTTTCTTAATGTGCGAAAATATAATATAGCCACAAATCAAAATATACCATAACCCCTTCCAAGTTACTCACGTTTCCTAAAAGATTTCTTTATCTTCAGAAACCTCATAAACCAATATTTTCAATATTTAAAGAAGAATTTATAAAAACAAAGTTAATTTTGCTACCGCTGTCTTTCGGAAACGTTCTCGAGTAGTTTTTATAGTATATTAATCAGTTTTCTCAAACAGAAATATCGATTTTTAGGATGCTTGCAATACAATATATTTTTAAGAAACTTAATATACACTTTAAAAAAAAAGCAACTGTTTCTTAATTTGCAAAAATATAATATAGCTACAAATCGAAATATACCATAACCTCTTCCGAGTTACTCACGTTTCTGAAAAGCGTTCTTTATCTTCAGAAACCAGTATATTTTCAATATTTAAAGAAGAATTTATAAAAACAAAGTTAATTTTGCTACCGCTGTCTTTCGGAAACGTTCTCGAGTAGTTTTCATAGTGTATTAATCAGTTTTCTCAAACAGAAATAACGATTTTTAGGATGCTTGCAATACAATATATTTTTAAGAAACTTAATATGCACTTTAAAAAAAGCCAACTGTTTCTTAATTTTCAAAAATATAATATAGCTACAAATCGAAATATACCATAACCTCTTCCGAGTTACTCACGTTTCAGAAAAGCGTTCTTTATATTCAGAAACCAGTATATTTTCAATATTTAAAGAAGAATTTATAAAAACAAAGTTAATTTTGCTACCGCCGTCTTTCGGAAACATTCTCGAGTAGTTTTTATAGTGTATTAATCAGTTTTCTCAAACAGAAATATCGATTTTTAGGATGCTTGCAATACAATATATTTTTAAGAAACTTAATATACACTTTAAAAAAAGGCAACTGTTTCTTAATTTGCAAAAATATAATATAGCTACAAATCGAAATATACCATAACCTCTTCCGAGTTACTCACGTTTCTGAAAAGCGTTCTTTATCTTCAGAAACCAGTATATTTTCAATATTTAAAGAAGTATTTATAAAAACAAAGTTTATTTTGCTACCGCTGTCTTTTGGAAACATTATTGAGTAGTTTTTAGCTCACAGGCTATCAAACCCTGAGAGCTTATGCGCCCGCCTGTTCTGTATGTACGTATGCATGTATGTATGTTTGTATGTACGTAACGCGATAACTCTTGATAGAACTAACCGTTTTACTTTAAATTTTGTTTATAGGTTCCTTGTAATAAGGCGCTTCCCTGATTAGTTTTAGAGGTTCATTGGTTAAGCATAAAGGGGGGAAATGGGGGGCTAACCCCCATAATTTAGATAAATAGGTTTTTCATGCAGAATTATCCCATTTTCTTCGTGATGATGCGCTTCTCTGAAGAATTTTGGGGGTTCATTGGTTAAGTATAAAGGGAGAAAGGGGGGGCTAATCCCCCCTTAATTTAGATAAATGGGTGTTTCATGCAGAGTTATCCGATTTTCTTCAAATTTTGTATACAGGTTCCTTGTAATAAGGCGCTTCCCTGATTAGTTTTGGAGGTTCATTGGTTAAGCATAAAGGGGAGAAACGGGGGGCTAACCCCCCATAATTTAGATAAATGGGTTTTTCATGCAGAATTATCCCATTTTCTTCAAATTTTGTATATAGGTTCATTGTGATAATGCGCTTCTGTGAATAGTTTTGGGGGTTCATTGGTTAAGTATAAAGGGGGAAAGGGGGGGCTAAACCCCCATAATTTAGATAAATGGGTTTTTCATGCAGAATTATCCCATTTTCTTCAAATTTTGCATATAGGTTCATTTTGATAATGCGCTTCTGTCAATAGTTTTGGGGGTTCATTGGTTAATTATAAAGAGGGAAAGGGGGGGGATAATCCCCCTTAATTTAGATAAATGAGTTTTTCATGCAAAATTTTCCGATTTTCTTCAAATTTTGCATATAGGTTCATTGTGATAATGCGCTTCTCTGAAGAGTTTTGGGGGTTCATTGGCTAAGTATAAAGGGGGAAAGGGGGGGGGCTAATCCCCCCTTAATTTAGATAAATGGGTTTTTCATGCAGAATTATCCCATTTTCTTCAAATTTTGTATATAGGTTCATTTTGATAATGCGCTTCTGTCAATAGTTTTGGGGGTTTATTGGTTATGTATAAAGGGGGAAAGGGGGGATAACCCCCCTAATTTAGATAAATGAGTTTTTCATGCAGAATTATCCGATTTTCTTCAAATTTTGTATATAGGTTCATTGTGATAATGCGCTTCTCTGAATAGTTTTGGGGGTTTATTGGTTAAGTATAAAGGAGGAAAGGGGCGGGGGCTAATCCCCCCTTAATTTAGATAAATGGGTTTTTCATACAGAATTATCCGATTTTCTTCAAATTTTGTATATATATTCATTGTAATTAGAGACTTCCCTGATTAGTTTAAGGGGTTCATTAGTTAACTATGAGGGGGGTAACGGGGGGATACCCCCCTTAATAAATTGTTGATTTCTTTATTTTTCGAGGAGAATATTTCAAATTCTTTGAAATACGAGTATAATATACAATTAGTGTGAATAGCCTGTGAGCTCAATGCCCTCAGTTTAACTGGGCAGTTTTCTTTTTTTTTTTTATTATAGTGTATTAATCAGTTTTCTCAAACCGAAATATCGATTTTTAGGATGCTTGCAATACAACATATATTTTCAGCACCGTAGTTGAATTTAAACATGCAAGAGTAACAAAGTAATATTAACTTTAATCTTATTGCTAATGCTGTTAATTTATCATATTTGTCTGTAAAACATGTTTATTGAACATGAAAAAGTTTACTGGAAAACTGATAGCATCCGAGAAACCTATGTTTCGAGTTGAAAAAAAGCAGATTAATTACACTATAAAACTACTCAAAAACGTTCTTTAAAATCAGTTTCAGCAAAAGAAACCATTTTTTAATGTATACTTCTTTAAATCTCGAAAATACATTGGTTCCTGAGGTTTCTAAAGACAAAGAACGCCTTTTCGGAACTGTGGGTAACTACAAAGAGGTTATTGCAAATTTTCGTTGGTGATATTATATTTTCGTATAGATTAAGAAACATTTGTCTTTTTTTTTACAGTGTAACGGTTAAAAAAGAGGAAGATTATTATTTGAATATAGTGACTAATCAAAAGTTAAAACCGTACGAATCCTGGTGTTTGCATCTAAATCAGACACAAAGAACGTCAAAACAACAGCAATTCACTGGGCCGCTTATTTGTAACTATTCAATATTACGAAAATTAAGATGATACTTGGCACAGTACCTCCCCACTGTTAAAACTCTTAAACATTATAATTTCAAAATAATTTTCACCCCTGCTAATAAACTTATTCTCTCCAAACTGATAGACCGTATTGCAATTTCTAATTACTGGGTTGTCTATAGTATTACTTGTTAGTGTGGTCCTTTCTATATTGGACAAACTAACTGAACGTGATTTAAAATGTCGAATAGAACACAAGCAATATATTCGTAAACAAGAAACTAACAAATTAGTCATTGTGAACTATTGCTGGGAGATAAATTATAAAAATTACTTGGGAGCGTTTCGGAAATGGAATAGCAGCAAAAGAAACTTTGTTTTTATAAATGCTTCCTTTAAATCTCAAACGTATATTGGTTCCTGAGCTTTTTAAAGATAAAGAACTCGCTTCGGAATCGTGGGTTAGCTCGGAAGAGGTTATTGCATATTTTCGTTTGTGGTTATATTATATTTCCCTAGATTAAGAAACATTTGTCTTTTTTTTTTTTTTTTACAGTCTAGGAAGACCATGATGATTGTTCATGTTTAATGATGCATTTTCATATCAATGTAAATGATAAGAAGTTATAAACAACAGAAAAAATGGATATTTATAATTTAAATCTAATCTGAAAAAAGTATTTAACGATTTTGTGTACACTGATTTATGTTTATCTGTGCAACTATTAGCATAAAAATAGAATTAAGGCATTCTTTTAAAACTAACACTCTTTACATGATTTATTTTTCTTTTGTAATTGATTTAAAATTGCTCTTTCACTTCGAATTAATAAAATAATATTTTTATGTCAATGTCAAAGTACATTCTTTGCTATAGGTGTCAGAGGTTGGTATATCTGCCCTTGAACTGAAAGAAAAATAATTTTTCTGGACGTAGTTTTAACCTTTCATGATGCCTTTCATTTTAATGAAGATATCGAAAATCTGTCTCTTATATTCGATAACCACACACATAATGAGGTTCTAATTTCTAGACAAACGATTACGGTAACAGTACGCAAAATTGATTAGATTTTTGTTTTCATCGTAATCGTTTCTGATACCTCATCTCAGCTTCAAATATTAAGCTCGATATAATGAACAACACAAGCTCTCTCTCTCTGTGTGTGTGTGTGCTCTGAATCAGGGCATTGGCTTTCCAATCAGGAATTCCCAAATTGCCTGCAACTCATTACTTAATTAATTACAACTTCAATTATTTTATTTGAGATGCGAATACCACCGGTCCTTGGTTGTATCATTAATTTTAAACACCGCCAATAATATTAGAGATGTTTATAGCGATCAAAACACTGAAAAATACTTTGTCTCATTTCTATTTATCGTTTCAACCCGCAGAATCAATAATATTGCGATACAAAAGGGGGGGGGGATGAAACAATTAACAGATGGCGTTTGTTGGCAGAGATAACACAGTGGTGACGGATGATGATATCGATGGCAGATAGGACAATTTTGTCATCGACGATTATTGAATATGCTTTTATCGATTGTGAGAGAGGTATATCGTTCCCAAAACAACAATGCGAGCAATTCGCAACAATAGAAGGCGCTTTTTAAACACAAATGAACGGGGTGAGGAGGATGTTTGGAACGATGTGGAATTTTTATCGAATAATAATGAGTGACGGATACGGTGAAGTTTTATTCTTTCCTTTCGAAATTAACGATTCCGGCCTATCAGAAACATCGTTCTCAAAAATTCGTTTCTGATAAGCGCCTTTTAACAGAATAATTCTGATAAAGTTTTCATTACGTAGAATTTAATTTTATCACGTAAAATCAAGACTTGGGTAATTGAATATTATAAGCCCATTGATTGAAAAAAAAATATATTTGGATTCGGGATTTCAGATTCTTAACATTTAAAGCGGTTCTCAAAAGGAAAAACAAAACCCGCCAAACAATTTGAAACATTCTGACACTATCACAAACTCATTTTTAAATACAAAATCAGGAAATTGGCAGACATGACTATTGAAGTGATATGGAATCAAATGGTGGTTTTCATTTTTCGATAAATGTATTGAATCTTGAATTATAAACAATTGCTATATCTCGGGCTTTCGTATCAGGAATTTTTGTTTAAACTGCCAGCTTTGTCAGCATTTTCTGAAAAATTATTGCCTTTATCTAAAAACTGAAAACGTTATTCGATTTCATATTTTCTATTTATTATTATTATTATTATTATTATTATTATTATTATTAATTTTTGCTAATTTTATACGTCTAAGATTAAAAGTGAGTTCGTAAGGATGTCAGAAAGTACCAACTGTGGATTTCAGCGCAGCCTTGAGAGAGTTTTATTTTTTTATAAACATCATTATTAGGAAAGAAAATGAAAATAAAAAGGGATTTTGAATTGCAGTGTTTATTAATTTTAATGGATATTATATTGATATCTTCCATAAATAAATTATGATAGGGGAAGTGTGCCTAATATTGTACAATTCCTAATATCGCACGCCATGATTTCTAAGTGAAGTACCTGCTGCATTCTGGTGGTCGTTGTTTAAAAATGATCCTCCATTAGAAATTTTTGTCTAGTGTGATATCTGTTACCGTTAGGAAACTGTTGTTTCAAGTAGTGAACATTTTATTGTTTTTTTAATTTAAAAATATTTTTTAACGTTATCTTCAGAAAATTATAAATATACAAAGGTAATAATAAAAGTTTCGAATTAGTATGGAAATGTTGTTATTGAAACAACTTTTGATTTTTACGTTTTGATTGATCTTATTAATTCCTTGAAGTTGTCAAATAGCGGCCATTTATATTTTTGTTTATACTCGTATGTTCCTAATATCGCACCCACTAACTATATCAAAAACCGCACTGTGCGATCCTTATATATTATTTCTCCTGTCAACATCCCTTTTACTCAGAAAATATGAAACGCAGAACAACGAATGAGATACCATATGAAAGGTTTTAGAACAGGCTTCTGACATAGCCCACTTAACAATTCGTTAAAACATGTTTTTGATTAAAATTTGCTAAAATTAAAAAATTAAATCGGCATTGTTTTCATGAAAGAAATGAAAGGTTTTCCTGAAATTATTCTTGCCAAAAAAATAAAATACCACATTATATGATGCTCATAGCAATTATTATAAAAAACACCGCACGGGTTTATTTTATACTTATGATTAAAAAGCGAAATTGAAATTGAAATGTTTAGATTTATATTTCTATGTCCCATGTTTTTCCCGAAGCGGATGACGTCATCCTCTAATGCAATTAAAATACGATTGTTAATTTTTTTTTCTCGCGCGTACCTTTAGCAATCTTGGATCAGTTTTTACTCTAACTTTGATGGAATAAATTAGATGATATTCTGGATTGACTAACAACTAAATGTTGTTTACAGATATTTTTATCCTTGCTTTTTCTTTAGAAGTTTAAACCTGCATCTAATAACTATTACATATTGATAAAAAAGGATACTTCTCTTTTATCCCGTCGACCACTTTTCATAACAAAAAACTATCGCCAAATAAACGGGAGAACGTTGACATTGGAATATCAAAATAAATAAATAAAATATAAGAATTTAAGGACACAATTGTTATTTTAATTAATGAAATAACTAATAAACCAGTAAAACATAATAAAAAATACACGCAAATGTCGAGTTAAAAACCACTTGATGATTTAACAAACACGTATAATGCTTCTGACATCAAGTGAATGGGACTGCATTTTTGGCATTTAATCTTATAATTTGGCGATAGTTTTTTGTTATGAAAAGTGGTCGACAGCATAATAGAGAAGTACCTAAAAAATATTAGATTTCAGTGCGAAATCCTCGCACGGGCCCTCTGGTATTAGGATTAATTTTGTATATCATTGATTTTTTTTTTTTTTTTTTCAGATGAGGCCAAAAACAAGGAAGCTGTGCTAAGAAGAGAATACGATTAAAGCAATTCAGACAGTTACGGTCCAAGGAAATGTGTTTTGAACGAGCTTAAAAAATTATGAAAAATATTTTATTGAAAACCATTATAAGCGAAAAATGTTTTAGAATGTTTTATGAACCCATATCAAAATAGGTGCGATATTAAGCACACGTCCCCTGATATTAAGCCAAAAAAATTATTTTAACTTCAAATTGCACTAACTGTAAGTTTTGATGGATTTTATAATAATATTTTTTTAAATAATAAAGTAGATGAAAGCTAATCAATAAAGTAATTTGAATTTAATTACAGCATTTGTGTATTTTAATGTATATTACACAATGTAGTGCCATTTATATATTTCTCATGTACACGAATTTTACATTTATATGTCGTTGCGTAATGGTACCTGTTCATTTCAATTTATTTTATCAGAGAAGTTTTTCGTTTATACAGCCTATAATGTCGTTTATAAAACATTTTAATTCAAAATTATAAATGAAAACTATACACGGTGCCCCAAAAATATTGAAAAGTGCTTTAATTTTTTTATTTGTTAGAGATATATAGGCAATGTAAATTGCAAAAGTGTTCAACATAAGATAGGAATTAAGATTATGTCGTTGAAATAGTCCTGCCATTAATTTTCAAAAAGTTACACTTTTAAATTTTTATACAACGTGACCAGAAATAACGTAACGCTGACTAGAAGTAACGTCACGATTGATGATTTTGTTATTACTCGATTCTCAGAGTGTTTTCTTCACTTCTTCGTTCTACCTCTTTTTTTTTTTTTTTTTTTTTTTTTTTAATAGAATGGCAAACAAACGGAACGTGATTTTGGAGCTTCATCGTCAAAGAAAGCTTGTGTGTAAGATTGCTCGATTGCTTTAAGTGCCAAAGAATGAAGTATTTGTTTGTGAAAAAGTTTTTGTGTTTTCATTAACTAATTAAAATTGGAAAGTTGCGTTATTTCTGGCCACCCTGATTACCACTGGGTCCTATAAGTTATACACAGACAAATGTCCTTCATGCTCTGATCAAAACAATAATAGAAATTTCACTTTTTATTACCAAAACTCACTGAGTTACGATACTTTGAATGTTATGCAATTTCTAAGCTTTCAAGCACCACAAAATCAACTGTATTTCAATATTTTAAACAAGGAGTCTAAATATTTTTTCGACCTAATGAAGATTTTGAAATGCGGAATTCTTTATTATAACAAAAAAAAAGAAATATATATAAACAACAATTTAATATAATACATAATTAAATATTAGAAGTATATAATTAACTATTTTCGCATTTAAAAAAAAGGAATAAATTTATCTCCTACATACAGAAGTTTAACTGTATTCGTGAAGCGATTATTTGGCATACGCTGATCGCAGAAAAAAAGGAGTAAAAAGTCCAATGTTAGTCTATGGAAAAACGCGTACGAAAAGAGTCCGATTTTAAAAGTGGATTATATAGAAAACAAGACTTTTCCTACTTTAGCGCAAAACCTTACTCGCTTTATCTAAAACCGATTAATATAATATATTAATTTTAAAAAAATCGTCCGAGCCGTTTTGGAGAAAACAAGTATGACACCCTTACAGAGACACCAATTTAGTTAAAAATGGACTTCAGATCTTAAATATTACTGCATGTAGAAATGTATAAATTTCAGAATAGAGTTAGACCGGAGATATAAGACTAATGTGAAAAAAATCAGAACGATATGCCTCATATTTGCTGAGATATTAAATGTCGACGTTTAGCTTTTCCTTTGATGTCCTTCTAGCTGTATATATAAGAGCGACGGAATCTTCGGTTTTGGGCTTTCGGTTTTCGGTTTTTTGCTGCGTCACACGAGATACTACCATCTCTCATGATAAAAGTAATAACACTTTAATAAAAGAAAATGATTATATAATCTTTTTTCTTTTAAATTAAATGTACTTACTAAATATAAAATGATATATATAATTTGATAATTTGTAATATAACCTGACAAATTACTTAAAATCATCACCTATTCTGTTTAATGAATGAGTTCATTAAATGGGAATGAAATCCTCTGGCTTGTAAGAATTATATTATGGTTGACTGCAGTAGGATTTTTTAAAATATTGTTCTGATGAATGTAACAAGAGTCATTGTCTCTGGATTGTTTTGAATTGTGTTTTTCTTTATTAACAACTTTCATTCTCATAATCTATTTTATGTCTTGTTTTTGTGTAATAATAATTGTCAGGATCCTCTTACAGCTGCAAGAGTTGAAAGCTATTCTTAAGGGATTAGCGTATTGTATCTGTATCTATTGTGTACCGTTAGAGGCTGGTTTAAGAAGAATCTTAATCCGAAGGGAGCGACTCAGAATATGAGTGGAAGGAAGGTGGAACAGAATGAAAGCAGTATTTCCATTGCAATGTGGTCTTTCATAGATAAGAAAGCTATTGTACACTTTTATTTAGGAAGACAGATCCGTCAAGAGGGAGGAAGGGTTGTCAAGGACCCTTGGAAACAGAGGAGAAACCCCGTAGAAAGGAGGGTGCTCTGCAGTTTACGAGAGAGAGAAAGGGGGTTCTAACGTAGGAAGCGAAGGTGTAAGGTCGTTCAGAGTTGGAGCTCTGAGACCGGTGTTGAGTTCGGACGAAGCAGCGAAGTGTGAAGGTTGCTCGGGGAATGAGCACTGAGAGCGGGTGTGAGATGAATAGAAATCTCAGTGTGGAATAAATGAACGTAGTCTAACGGTACACGTAAAGCGTTTCTATAATTATTTTGATTTAATATTAAACCGGATACTTTACCTACGAGTTTAAGTGTAAATATTGTTAATAAAGTGTTTGTTTAAGTGTAATAGAAAGAGTTAGGTTTTTCTTGAATATACATCACGTATTGTGTCCGATATCACGTATTCATATCGGTGGTGGCAGCATATCAAAAGACCGGATTTATTTCGAAGTTGTGTGGACGGAGAAGTGGAATCCGACAATAATGTCTTGTTTTTGTTGTATACAAATTTGTGGGATTTCTTTTTCTTTTCCTTCAAATTGGCCCAGAATAGAATCACCAATTTTAGTTTTTAATAAAGGTGTTTTATATTTAGTAGTCTATGTAAAACGTTGTTTCCAGAACAATTAGTCAATGGAAAAAGTTACTTCATCAAACCTATAAAGACAAAAATATCTATATTATAAAGCAAAAACATGTCTGTGAGTAAATCTGGCTTCATATCGACAGTGAAAACAATTTAAGCAATTCATTTAATTTATATTTTCTCAAATTTAATTACTTCTAAACATTGCATAATTTTAATTTTTTCACCGCCGAAAAGAAAAAGAAATGCAATTTATTTGGATACTGTAACTCAATTTACTATATTTTTATGATTTTTAAAATAATTTTCAAGCATAATTTTTTTTTAATCTATGGCGATCGCATGCAGCTCAATTACAGAAAAGTAACCCGTTTGCAACTCAGCGTTTGTTACCAACTTATATTCCATAACGAAATAAACACTTTATCAACAAATAAATAAATATTATAATTTAATATAATATAAATAAAACATAAATTTAACAAATATGTAATCGAACTACATGCTTAAACACTAAAATAAATAGAATCAAAAAGGCTGCTGCAAGGAGAAAAATCTTCGATTTCTTCCGTTATTAATTTCTGTCATGCGGCTAATGCGAAAGTACTGCTTTTAATACATTTTAAAACTTTATTTGAATACTTTATTGATATTTTTCATATAAAAGTGCTTTTTATTGTTGCTAGTAGGCAACTAAAAAAATATATTAAAAGTAAAATATCTATTAGTTTTCAATTTAAAAAATGTATTTCACATATGTGCTCTACAGCAGGCAGTATGTCATGTAAACCGGGAAGCCCGGATTGAATCATCTGGTAAAAATAAAATAGAAATTGTTAACCCCATGAATTTAAACACTTGAAAATATGCACTGTGAAAAATGACACTTTCAAATCTGAGTAAATCGATGTTTTCATTTTGTTATGAAAATGTTTGTTTCAAATAGGACGACCCAACGCTTTCAATTCTGAAATACCAGAAACATATCATATATTATACTCAAAACTGAGTACATAGAGGTCAGTTCAAACTCATTTTTGAAGCATGGACATACTCACAAAAGAACACATAAAAGTCAGTTCATACTCATTTTTGAAACATGGAAATACTTAAATATGAGCACATGTTTTATTCTTGAGTATGTGCATGTTTTCAGAATTCGGAGCCATTTTAACTATGTGACATACTCAGATTTGAGTATTTTTTGCTCAGTTTTGAAAATGTCGTTTTTAGAGTGTGGTCATGCAGTTAGGTATAATGTTATTCACAGAGAAAAAAAGGTGTTTTAATCAATTTGTTACTGTACATTTCTCAAATACATCAACATATTTTTAAATCACCAAAATTGAATAATATAGATTTTTTTTCTTTCAATATGTGTGACGTTTAAAACCGAAAAATCAATGATAAAATGGTAAATATTACTGAAAGAGTAGTGTAACTTGTCAGGGTGTAAGATTATACATCCCATAAAACAGCATGTTCAGGTAAAATTAGAACAGAATATGAAGGCGTATTGCGACTTTGTGAAAATTCTGCTATATAAGAATATACGGCCAAATTTGCAGAAAAAATACTCTAAAAATTACAGAATTTAGAATTAATTTAAATATTTTTATCTCTGGCATTTTTGCAAATATTTAATTCATTGTACTCATAATTAAAATTTGTTGAAAAAAATAGTTATTTCATTACTATTTACGTAGATATTATAGAGTTTAAAGTGATCAAAGTTATCTTGAAGTTTTGGATAACTTTATCTACTCTTATTGCATTGCAGAAATGAATTTGTTGGTCAAAATTATCTCATCATACAAAATTTTATAAAATTTTAGTCTGCGGAAATAAAATGAGTTGCAATTAAACATTTTTCAATATTCAATTTAAATTCATAATATTCTGAGGTAGAAGATCTTATTTGGATCAAATACGTATTTAGAATTCCATCTTATTTAGCATTTTATTTTATATTAAATGCATTTAAAATTTACTAAATTTTAAATATTTAAATCATTGTACTCATATTTACAACATATTGAAGAAAAAATGTTTATACTTTATTAGGGCTGGATAATTTATCAATATATCGTTCAAATATTGATGTTTTTTAAATATCGCAATAACGATATCTAACTCTGACTCAGCCGATATATCCTGATAACAATAATATTGTTTTGTTTTACTATCACCGCGATTTCGAGCCCCAAAAAACAGCGACAAATATCCCGTACCAATATGTCCTTCAATCCTTCTTTCATCCGATCCGTGTATTTATTCACTGCCCTGCCTCATCGAAAACAGAAAACTACCTCCGCTGATTATCTCTCTATCCTATCTCAAAGTAAGGAATATTACAATATATCTCAATACATTCAATCTTTGCAAACCACAATTCTACTGTTCGTTACAGATAAATACTGATTGAAAAAATTGAATTTGATCGCCAAAATTATCTTCTGGAGCAACATTTTATAAAAATCTAGTCAGCAGAAATGTATTGAATTGCATTTAAACGTTTTTTAATATTTAATTTACATTAATACTAAGGTAGAAAATCATATACTTATTTAGAATTCTATCTTATTTAGCATTTTATATTCTAATAAATGTGTTTAAAAATCAGTAAAATTCAAATATCTAATTGATTGTATTCATAATTGCAACTTGTTGAAGGAAAAAAGTTACTTTATTGATATTTACGGAGATATTATACAGTTTAAAGCGGACAAAGATGTCGCGTAGTTTGGAATAACTTTGTGTATGAATATTGCATTGCAGAAATGGTTTTATTTGCCAAAATTATCTCCCGAGGCAAAGTTTTATAAAAAAAAATACAGTTAGCAGGAATGAATTGAACTGAATTTAAACTTTTTATTTTAATATTAAATTTACCTTCGTATTATTCTAAAGTATAAAATTATATACTTATTTAGAATTTCATCTTATAAAGCATTTTATCTTCTATTAGATGTATTTAAAGTTCTCTTTCTTGCGAGAATTATTTTTGTTTTAGGTAAAAACTTTTGCAATTTTGTTTAGAGGAATAGGATTAGACATCATTGTCTTTGTATATATATATATTGCATATTTTCTTTGTTAATAGCTTGCATTCCAATAAATTCTAATTTATCTGTTTTTATTGTTATTATTATTATATGTTTCATGATAAATATTGTCCGATAAATAATTCGAATAAAGAAGAATTGTTATTGAAATCACCAAATTTATAAAGATAAATTAAAAAATACATATATTAACTATATGATTTGAAATACTTGCATATGTGGTCACAGAAGTGTAATACATTCACTTGAAAAAACAATCGCCTGGATCACTTTGACACTACAAAAATAAAAATACATAAATAAATAAATGTAAAAAATCTATTATAGTTTTCAATTAAAATAGTGTTCACCTATGTTGTGTAAACCGTATAGTATGTTCTGTAATCCGGAAAACCCGGGTTGGATCCCCTTGTGAACTAAAAATTAGTTGTTATGAAAATAAAACATTGTGGCAGCGTACAAAGTTGCCGCGTTTGACTGTAATGTAACTTTTTTCGGAGCAAGAGTATCGGTGCCGTAAAACAACATGTACAGGTAAGATTAGCAAATAAAAGGTCTCTGTTAGGGGGATATGTGCGTAAAACCTTATTGTTTTTTAAGTCAGTTTTTTTTTTCTTTTTAGCTACAAAAATTTTGTTTCCTTTTTTAATGAATATGTAAATTAGCCTTAATAAAATGATGTTTTTTTAGTTCCTAATGTTTCAATTGTTATTTTTTAAGGGGGGGGGGGATTTCCAGAATTCTAAAACCTTTCTTTTTATTATTTTTAAAGTTAATTATCAATATTGGTAATCCGTAAAATGTGATATTTTAAAATTGTTTTAAAGGTTTTAATGAAATAATAATTTTGTACATACTTTACTCTACAAAACAACTGCTTAGAAATTTTTTAATGTTGTACTAAAAATGTGTAAATAATGTTGTACCAGATTGTTTGTTTGTTTGCTTTTCCAAAAATAAAATAAGTTTTAGTAAAATCTTTTCAAGTTTTTTAATTGTTAAGAAATTTTTATATAATGCAATTGGGTGAAACACATAAAGTATGACGACTGAAAAGAAAGTAAAAAGTGTTAAATATGAAATTATATTCCAATTAAACCTATTTAAAAAGAACTGTAACGTAAATATTGCAGAAAAATTACATTTATTTAGAAATAATGTATTTATTTCAAATTTATTAAAATTGCTTCTTTTGTTAAATTTAGAAATGTCAAAAGCATTTTTAAAGCTAATTTTTACCATTTATATCTCTAGTAAGGCCTTGTGCCAACATTTACTTACTTTTGGCTAAACGTTGTCATCTTAATCGAAAAATACCAAAACTACTTACTGTGATTAAGTGGGAAAATGAATGAAATAAAATAATGAATGTATGAAGTAAATAAATGTATATCTAGATGAGAAAATGTAAATAAAATAAAATAAAATAAAATGTAATAAGTTAAATAAATGTAATGAAATAATATAATAATGTAATAAATATTGTAATAAAATAATGTAACAATAATTGATTACTTTGATCTTATTTTTCATTGTTGAATGAGTTGCAAGACGTATGAAGGACATTTTCATATTTTACTATTACTATATTATATATATTAATAATACATAAAGAAGCTGCACAATTTCAGTATGCTAATTTCACATTTCATGCATTGTAATAAAATACTTTCTAAATGCTAACTGTAAAAATTTTAAAGGTCTGAGAACTGATTATATTCCAATTACATTTTATCTAGTGTAAAAATTCCTTTTTTTTTTTTTTTTTTTTTTTTTACTGTCAAGAAAATGTATTTGTTTACAAAATTAATCAAAAATCTTCATGGTAAATTTTTGTATTTTTAAAAACTTTTAATATATTTATAAATATATAAAATGCTTACATGTTTTTGGACACATTTGAAATGAGAACTTCGTTTCAATAAATGTAAAAAGGGAACTATACTTCACAAAATTCGGGAATATAGTAGAAATTTCCAACTTAAAGCATATTAATTATTATGCTATACATAATAATACATAATAATAAGAAATACCTTACCAAATTCGAGATTATACTTTTCTGACTTTCACAAATGATTAACAGGAAAACGTAATAAAAGTCTAATAAAACTATGATAACACAGTTAGTAAACTTCCACATATTTATAATAATGTTTTTGTAAGCAACATTCATCTAATTTATAGATATAAAAAAAAAAAAAATACAAATGTTCATTAACTTTCTGATACCTCAGCTAATAAGTAGTACGTTATGGGTAACATAACGAAACTTATTAGCCAAAAGATCTTTCTTGGCGCCATAAGTTCTATTTTCAGGGTAAACTAAATGAATAAATTAAATTAAATTAAATTAAAAGTCGAGGCTATTCTCTTTTCTCTCTCTCTCGCTCTTCGCTCTCTCTTTCTTTCTTTCTGTTATTTATCAAACGATCGATCGAACTATCTACCTTTAACCCAATCCGTCTGTCAACACATCTATCTCTACTCTTTTGCTTTTAACTGAAGAACAGGGCTGCCAATTTGGCTTTTTTCAAAAATTTTGAATTCATACCAGAAAATCCTAATTGTAAAGTTAGATTTATTGAATGAGAGGCATTTTGTGATTACTTAAGTAAAAATTCATTCGGTATTTCCGGTATGAATTCGGAATTTTTTAATTAGAAAAAGTCGAAACTGGCAACCTTGCTGAAGAAGGGAAAAAAGAAGTAGAAACCGTCACATTTTATCTCAACCTGTATGAAACAAATTTTTTGTTCTCAATTCTTCTAGTTACCTGTGATTTTCTTTATGCCATACATTCAATATATCACTCGATGCTTTGTATTTCAGTTACATACTTGCTAACCTTCCGCTTTTGTTAAAAAAAAACAACTTTAAACCCTAAATTTTATTTGTTGAATGAAATCAAGTATATTTGTATATTTCAAATGGCTTCCACATAGACGCAAGACACATTTAATGAAATAAATTTTATGGTTCAAAGTACGTCTTTTTGTTTAAAAGAAAAGGTAAAGCGGGAGGTTAACAAGTTTGCCCTTAGATAATGCATCTATTTCACATCTGTAAAATAATGCCCGGACTATCGATAGATTCTTCAAAGTAATGAAATTACATTTATTTCAAAAGCTCATAATCCAGACGTAATCTCTGTCCAACAGACCTCTAAATAACGACTGACCGATCCCTTTCGACCAAACTAACCGGCAATCATTGCCGACCCATCCACTATCATTCGTCCGGCCTTATGTCCGGTAAGAAATGGAGTATGCCATTCCTCAAACCAGACACCAAACGGCTTTTTTTGACACCCACCTCACCTCCCTTCCCCCTTCATCCGGACACTTAATCTGGACCACCCCCACAATCTTCCGAAAGAATGAACGGTAGAAAAAAAAAATAAAGAGAGAAAGAGAGAAATGGAAGCCTTCAGGACTTATTTGGGAAGCGAGGCAAATAATTTAGAGTTATGGTGTCGCCAGAGTTATGGAGAAGGCGAATATAAATAATCGCTTAGGACCAAAGTGCCGATATATGCTTTGGAAGAGGAGTGAAAGAGTCGAGTCTATCCGGTGATGTGCTTCGGAGTGGAAATCTTTGGAGGAGAATTCGATATTTATTTGCGATATCTATTATAGAAATGGCTACTTCTTACCGGTTGATCGTTGTCTCAGATTCTCTTCCGTCCAAATTCTATTAAGGGGGTGGACCATGGTTGGAGACCAAAACATAATGAAAAACATAGTGAAGTTTGTGTTTTTTAAACATCATTAAGACTTCATTAAATGATTTTAATTGAATCGATTATTTTGAAAAGGGGTCATCTCTAGTTCTTGAAATTTTACAGGAGAAGCAAAAAACTGGTTATAAGGCTCAAACTTATACTGAAAAAAAAAAAAAAAAAAAAAAAAATTATATATATATATATATATATTATTATCAAGTAGTATGGGATGGAAAAGGCCACAATCCATTTTTCAATTCCTACTATTAGCTCACACCCTGTATATATTTATATATCTTGTTCAAATTTTCAATCGTTAATAAAATACTCTTTATTTATTCACTCAAGTTTAAATTAACAAATTAATCAAGTTCAAATTAACAAATTAATCAAGTTCAAATTAACAAATTAATCAAGTTCAAATCAACAAATTAATCAAGTTCAAATTAATTTTTTTAAACTTGTAGTGGATGACACTTGATGTTAATACAGTTTTTTCAAATATTAATTCATTAATTTAATTTAATTAATTAATTTTAGTTTTATATTTCATTTCTGTTCAAAAGTATAGACTCACTACATTTCATTTCTGTTCAAAAGTATAGACTCACTCCATATTTTAGTCCCCTTCGCCCGCGCGCCGCCTGATCTTCGTCCGTGAACAGCCCCATTATCCTTTTACGCGTGAAGGTTTCGCTATGGTACTTCATCGAGCAGTTTGGTTATTTTTCAAATTCAATATTGGAAAAACGGCATAATCATTCGATTTGAAATTTATATCAAGAAAAATACAATTTTTTACCTTTCTAACGCAGTGTCTCTAACAATTTTGTGAGAAATACTTTTCGAGCTATTATTTTTTGGTATTTTAGCTATTTATTTTTTATTTAATTTTTAATACATTTCAAAAATTTCTCTTATATAAGATATTTAGCAGGATATAAATTTAGGAATAAATACCGTCAGTGGCGAAGCGTGTAGCTCGCTGGAAAAAAAATTTCTTTTTGACCTAAGTAGGAATTGACGTATTATATATATATATATATATATGTGTGTGTGTGTGTGTGTGTGTGTGTGTGTGTGTATTACTTGTTTTTTTTCTGCAATGGGTGCTTATAGAAACCGAAATGACTTTAACAATAACAGAAAATTCGAAACGAAAGATTCGCCTTTGTTTATTCACTATAAGAAAAACATTATGAAAATTGATTTTAATTTATATGTTACTAAAATAGACGTAAGATAAAAAACAAGCGTACAAATGTCTTAAAAACTTTAAAACATAAGATTTCAGCAGTACATAACTCTCCTAGCGCTTTTGTGCTGTGGTCTGATCGAAGGTCCTTGATAATGGCTTAGTTTAGAACCGAAAGCGCTAAAAGAGTTATGTACTATGCTGAGATCTTATGTTTTTAAGTTTTTAAGACATTTGTACATTTGTTTTTTTTATCTTACGTCTATTTTAGTAACATATAAATTAAAATCATTTTTCATAATGTTTTTCTTAGGGAAACCGTTTTTCATGATAAGAGATGACCCGTTTTCAAAATGAATTTGGGTTTTCAATAATTAACTTTCACTTTTTCAGCCAAATGTCTTATATTTTTAATTTAAAATATCAACTAAAGCATGTATATATAAACTCAAATACTATACAGTGGAACTCCAGATATACGTTACCTGAGTTGTACGTTTCCCTCAGTTATACGTTTCAACGCAGCGGTCCCGACCACTTGCCATTAAAAATTAGCTGAGTTATACGTTTTGAATTACACATTTCCCTCAGTTATACGTTACGTTTTTGCGTACCCGGACGAGTTTATTTTTCATTTATCCATTTTTAAACCAAAAACACTGACGACGCGGCCGAGGAGTCTGATTTGAAAGATCCCACTCAAACTTCAGAGCTGATGTGAAAGCTTTTGACGTAGTAAATCGGTTCGTCAGCAGTAAAAGCAATAACCATAAGGCGGCTGCATTATTAACAGAAATGCAAAATTTGCTGTTCAGTGTCGGCTCTGCCGAAAAGAAACAACCGAAGATTAGTAATTATTTCAACAAGATTCCACAAACTACTGAAATGTCTTTTGATAAATGATTTATATGCCAAGGCGATTCTAACGATTTCTTTTAAGTACTCTATGTGTATTAAACATAATTTTAATAAAGCTTTTAAGATAAAATAAGTTCATTGTTCATGTGTACTTCTCTTATGTACTTTTTTTCTTCTCATTTCCATTTCCAAAAATTTATGTCATGGGTGCAGTATTACTTAGGAAACTTCTGTTTTCAATATAAAAGGTAGCAAACACCTTAGCGGATCAAAGTTTTCACGATATATTTTAAAAAATTTTCCGGTAAACCATTAATTGAGTTGTACGTTTTACTGAGTTATACGTTTCGTTTGTTCGGTCCCGGACAAAACGTATAACTGGAGTTCCACTGTATTATAAACATTATGAACATTATGAGCAAAAAACAAACAAAGTTTACGCACAAAGAAAACTTATCAATCTTCGGGTGGTTCTTCCTTTGAAGTGGTCGGCCATTCGTTTATTTCGTTATAAAAATCTCTGTGTCCTTCGGGATTGTACTAGAAGAGCTTGTTTATATCTTGGATTTTCTTGTAATTGATTGGGATTTTTCAATTAAATTCAAATGAAAAGAGACGGGGAGAGTCAGGTTCATTTTGAAAAGGGTCCATTTTTCGGATATGGCCCGTTTTCGAAGTGAACGCTGGATGTAAAACATTGGCTAAATGGCATTAGAAGATGAAGGTGTGACCCATTTCCATATGGAATCGATGAGTTGATGTTTGCTGAATAAGAATCCACTAAAAAACTTATTTTGTGAAAAAATAGAAGTTGACCCCTTTTCAAAATCACCTATTCAATTACATATATCATCACATCATTTTTTTACAGTGTTGTTTTATTCATCTAGTTCTTTTGACAAAGTTTTATATAACTTTTTAATTATACAGGGTGGTTATAAAGTCTTTCCCTGATTACAAGAAACTATTACGAAATAACCATTAAATGTAATACAGTAAAGTTTTTATTATGGAAAAGTCATATCTTAATATTTTTTTAGTCCAGTCTCTACCGTCGCTCGTGAGTTCCTAGATGACAAATTTCCTGGAAGATGGATCGCACGGGATGGACCAACTCCTCTAGATTTTTTTTATTTTGGGAGTACATAAATGACAGTCTTTGCAACACCAGTAAAAAAGGCCATGATCACAGATGCTGAGTCTAGTGTGCCAGCTTAAATGTTGGACAATATGTGGCGAGAAATGGAATACCTCCTTGACATTCTTCGAGCTACCAAGGATATGCTCACATCGAAATTTACTGACGTAAGTACTTGTATTCAAAACTTCATAAATGTCTTTACACTATATTAAAACAAGTATATATGCCTAATTATATTAGTTTCTCTGCAATAAATTATTGTAATCAGGGAAAGACTTTATGACCACCCCATATTTTAATGGTTTTATTTCACTTTTTCTTGCAGCAGCATGTCCCAGAAGGGATTTTATGCCATTAAACCCTATTCAACCAACCAACTATGTTTATAGTTCTTTTTTAGGGTTTCGTTCATCTCACGAAACCCTATTACTCCCGCTCCATTGTCTGTCCGTCACAGAGCTATTCTCAAAAACTATATAACTTACAGAGTTGAAACTTTGTGTTTATATAGCTGCATACCAGCTATGAAGCTCAAAATATTAAAATTTGAAAAAATCGTATTATTTTAATAAACAGAGATAAAAACCCAAAATTCTAACAGCCTTTTCCTATTAAATTTAAACATTTTTCATTATAGCAGTTGCCAAAAATTAAAAATCCACAATGAAATTATTTCTACAATAATTAATTTTCTATTGAACGATTTCCACGTGAAAAATGAAAATGAAATCAAATATTTCACCAATTGAAAAAAAGATTAATATGAAATAAAATTGATTGACGTCATAGTGGTAATAAAACGGAAAATGTCTAAGATTTCTCAATAATAAAAGGAATATGAGTATGTGTATGTACACAAAGCAGATTAATATCACGTCATTAGAGAATTAAAAAGAAAATCTGACGTCATATTGGAAGTTTAACGAATTTTTCAAATGTTTGGGAACAATACAAAGCGAGTATCAATATGAGTCATAGATAATAGTAAATATATGAGTTTGAGAAACATGTTGAATCATGATAAAAATCCGATTATGGAAATATTCGCATATTTTAACATTTTGAAGGTGTACAACATGTTTAATTTTGAAATTATTTTTTTAAATATCGCATTTAGTCCGCATGACAGATATTATTATGACAGAATATAATAGCGGGCTGGTTTAGATATTCGAAAAAACGAAAAAATAGACCGGTAAATTTTTACTTTATAAAAAGCATAACTTTTTTTTGTTGTTGTTGCTAAATGAAATTTATTTGGATTTATTAAAGAAAGGATAAAGTGATTTGAAAGAAATATTAAACGAAACCCTTTGAGCGATCTTCGATCACACTTACCCACTTGTTTTTTTTTTCTTCCTAATTTTAATCTTTAAATATCATGTTTTGCTCTTAAAACAATATTGAGATAAGAGACAATAAAAATAATAATAAATAAAAATGTTGTTTTAGGCATAATTTTGATTTGTATAATATATTTATATATATACAGTACTGAGGGAAAAAAATTGGTAAACTTATAAATAAAAAACACTTGGTTAGGAAAACATTTATACCAACAACGTTGACATTATTGTACTCAAGAAATTCTATTTACTAAATGTATAACGTTTTATTTTTAATACTTTGCCAGATTCGGGAAATACAATCTTGTAATCTTCTTCACATATCAAGGAAACAAATATAAAAGTAAAAATAACTTTAAAAAATAACACTTTTACAAGCATTCAATGTTTATAAAAGTAAAAATAGGTTGTAAAAAACACGCTTTTACAAGCATTCAGTGTTTATAAAGGTAAAAATAGGTTTAACAAAACACTCTTTTACAAGCATTCAATGTTTATAAGTAAAATAAGTTTAAAAAACACTCTTTTATAAGCATTGAATGTTTATAAAAGTAAAAATAGGTTTGAAAAACACTCTTTAAGCATTGAATGTTTATAAAAGTTAAAATAAGTTTTAAAAACACTCTTTTACAAGCTTTCAATGTTTATCTTGAAAATTACGCCTAATTTTATGACTGAAATTCGTTTTTTTCCCCAAAAATTTTCGTTAGAATACATTAATTTGGCATGCGCACCGAACTCGATTATCGAAAATTCTTTGCTTTTTTTACGCTTAGTAGAAAGCGCGAGATAGCTTTAAAAAGTATAAATTTTGTTTTGTTTTTTATTTGAGATATGCAACAAAAAAGAAAAAATTAAACATTATTTAAACTATCTTTTTGGGATTTCTAAATTGATTTTTTAATGTATGTACAATCATAATTTAATTATCATGAAACTATTAATCGATTAAAGCGTATACTTTAAAAACTACATTACACTCTTTATTCATTATTTATATTTTCTAAATTTTAGTGTATAAAATATTTCATCGTATGCATTTTCACAACCAGTTAGCTTATTTTGGTGAAAGTGGTTTGGAGTATCATTAAATCTACCATTGTTAAAACTCGTATAAAATTAATATTTGGCGATTTATCACCCGCGGCTTTCTAACGTAAAAATGCCTTAAAATTAATTTATTAATTATAACTAAGTTCTAAAAATATTAAAAGGTTGTATTGTCATCGAAAACACACCTGTGTCCATAATATTTATAATTCTAGCATATCAGGAAGCGAGGGAAAAATCAATTACAAAATACCATCTTTACTTATATACAAGAACAAAGTTAAATTTAAAAAAGTGTAAAAAAGGCATACTGTCCCATAAATTCATAACAATGCATTTCTGTCCCATGATACTCGTTGAATCATATTTACGAAGAATTTTTTTTACTAATAACTCGCTATTTTTTAAAAGTGCTGAGAAGTTTATAGCCACATAAGGAGATAAATTCCATGATCCTCAAGAATTTTTACTGTCTTAGTACATTTTGAGGGAAAACATTTAAAATAACCAACATTTTTCAAAATTCTGCCAATAGTTCGTCGAAAAATTAATTTGAATTTCCATCTTTGATTTTGAAACTATTCCAATACCTTAGACTTTATTTTAAACTTTAAGCTGCTTTATTTTTAACTTTAAGCCACATCGAATTTTATCGTGCAAAATGTTTTGCCATTGTGTGATCTAGCCTTCACCTTACTTAAAAATTTTCACTACCCTTTTCCAATACTAGCCTCTTTTTTGTGCAAATGCGTTGTTAGCTTAATACCACATTTTCACATAAATTGGAGTTTCTTTCGGCTTTCTGTACCTATCATTATTTCAGTATAATTGTTTCTGTTTAAGGAAAAAAAAAACATTTTTTACGAAAATAGAATCATTATGTGCTGCTCTTAAATTTCGTTATAAAGTATGTTTCAATATCAAAATCAAACTAATACTTCAATATTAAAAAAAAATAATAAAAAATTATAATTATTTGTTTTGTATTATATTAGATACAATAAAAAAAACACTAACTTGAACAATAAAGAAAAATAAAAGTCAAATATAATGTAAATTGTACTTTTTAATTTATTTTATTGTATTAAAATTTAATTTTGTACATGCACTTAAGCTCACATATATATAGAACAAATACTTAACGCCGAAAAAGTTCTTTAAAAAAATTAAATTTTAATTAATTTCCTATAATCTGGGAAAATAAATATTATTATTTTTTATAATTCATATTCAATTTTGAATACATTTTATTTGTTTATTTTGCTCATTTGTAATGAAATATAGAGAAAAAAGAAAATAAAGCGATGGTCGTGGCACAAGATGCTATTATAACAATTTTTATCGAAAAAAGATCTAGGAAAAATCACACTGTCTCATATCAAATATTAAAGACGTCTTAAAAAATAATCATCCCGAACTTAAAATTAACAAAGTAAAAAATTCTCATGCTTAAAAAGCGTTTAACCTATGATTAAAAAGGATATTTACGCGTTTTTTCTCCCGTTGTTTGCGCGAAGCAAAATGGGATTAGATTCACCGAAAAAAAAAACAAGATTGTCTTTTTTCAAGCTTAGACAATGAATACTACCCAACATTACAAGCAGGGAGAGATAATTGGTAGAATATTCGATGTTATAATTTTTGAACCTATTATTTTACCACGTGCTTGCGTCTTGTTTAACGCACCGTGGTTTCAACTGCGGGATTAAGTCTTAGAACACATGCTTAATAAAAGCTTTCTCTAGCCATTTAGACAGATTAGTGAACAGACAGTGTTGTTTGGAAGAGTTTGGGGGAAGGGTAGAGACAAGAGGGGGGGGGAGAAATGAAGCAGTAGTTGAAGAATAATAAAAAAACAATCTCCTTTTTTTTTTTCACCGCACGTGTTCTTATGTTGAGGTTAAGAGTCTTCAGTTTGGAACTAAAAACCATCTGCAATATATTCGAAAAAGCACTTTTTTTTTTCATCCCTCCCCCTCTATGTATTAATTAATCAGGACCTCCAAAACAGTGCAGATAAAGAGAATAATGTGAAAAAATAGAGTCTGAAAGAAAGAGATAGTGAAAAAGAAAAATTTACTTAGTTGTAACAGAGGCATGGCGAAGAAAAAAAAAATATATGAGCTGATATTCTCTTTTGAAACTAAATTCACTCAATTAAAGATTGTCGCTTAAAACCTGTTCTTCTCCTTCGTTAAATCAATGAATCATAATTAATTAATGATATTTTTTCATAGTTCGTCGGATGCATTAAATGTGCGAAGATTTTTTTTCCTCCCCCTTTTAGCGTTCTCTCCCTCATTCTAGTGTAATTTTAATTTTCTTCTGGGCAACTGATAAGCATCGTTCAGTGTGAAGGCTCAGGAAATTGGAAGACAGTGGTGAAACAAAAGGAGGAAGGCAGTAGAAAACAAAAGACATTAAAAGGAGGCTGCTGGCCTGAGTTTGACACCCGCAATCTCTGATAATAACTGTGGGACTGGAAGTAAAAGGGAAAAAAATGACTGAGACTCCATGTAAGGGAGAAAAAAAAATTAAAAATGGGGGATTAAAAGGCGCATTAACTCGATGGTTTGATCTTGCATTAAATGGCGGCAAAATTTTCAGGTTTGTGTTGATAGCTCGTTAAAAATATGTGCTTTCTTTGTTCCATGAAAATATTATGCTCACTTTCGTACGCCTTCGATTTTTTGTACGCCTTCGACAGTGTTTTATACTCAATTAAAAATCATTTCCTTAATGACTCTTAATACATATGTGCAGTTTAATTATGTAAATTTTTTGTCCTGAGAAAAAATATAACAGGGAGGAAGTTTTCCGTCATTAAATCATGAAAACAAGCAAGCGCAGTTAGACAAAAGAGTAGTGAATGAACCAAGTACCACTATTATTAAAACAAATATAGCAACAATAATTTCTAATACTACTACTTATTCGATGGTTTGTTCTTTCATAATGTAGTGGCAACGGCTTTACGTTTGCGTTGATATGTCGTTAAAATATGCGCTTTCTTTATTTCATGAAAGTAATTTTCGTAGTTTCGCAATCTAATTTTTTTTTCAATCTGTTTCGTACTTAAATAAAATTAATTTTTTTAATTATTCTGTTTACAGTTTAAGTTTTGTGCGTAAGTGACATCAGAGGTCTTAATTTATCTTGAAAAGGCGTTGGGAACATTCAGGCGAAAAATTCATTTTAATTATTGACGAATTGTACTCAGTATGTGTCCAGCCATGCTCTATCATAGTACAGAAAAACTTTGGTATTTGGTTTCTATTACTATTTTTTTTAATGGAATTCGACTCCCAATGTTATTAATAGTCTACAGGGTGCGGCAGCTACTTGAGAACACACATCGTAGGTAAAATACTACACAGTACGTACGGTGTTTAGTTACAAATCCTTTTCCATTACATGTAAACACGTAGACTAACTCAGGAAGTCAAGAGGAATGCTGTCATCCTCTTCTTGGCTTCACGTCACTTCGATTCCTAGATTGCCACTTTCGTGAAACTCGCCCAGTCATTCGTCATTAACTTTTAACCTTTAGGCTGCCAGGTGTGATGTGGACAACATTTCCCATAGAAAACGAAATTGTGGCTGATGTGTCATTATCAGGCCGCCAGAATTCGTTAGCCGTGTCGATGAAGATCTTAAGAAGTCGATGAGGGCACTCGCCAGTGAGCTATAGGTTGACGATGCCACCAGTCCACGTGTGGTTCACGAGGACCTTCATTAGAAGTCTTATGTGAGGAGGAGAGGATAGTTCTTGTCCGAGAGAACCAGAGAGAACTACTTGACAAGAGCCAAGCGTCTCCTGAACAAGCTGAAACATCTTGCGGAACCAGAAATGGTGTTTTTTTTTTTTCAATGAGAAAATCTTGTGCGGCTCTAGAAGGTGAACCGCAAAAACATTAATGACTGTGCGAAACGCCTGAAGAGGTTCCGACCGGTATGCACAGAAAATTTCCAGCCTCACTAATGATTCGGGGGGTCGTGAGCAGAGAAGGCTGACACCACATTTCATTCTTCAATGTACCAAAGTCAACGCCGTTGCTTATACCAAAGTGTTAAAGTTCTGGATTGCTTGTTTTGTATGTGGGAGGCTGTACGTTTTCAACAAGACTGCACTATCTTAAACAACCCATACCAGCCAATAATGGAAGGCCGAAAGATTTCATGACCATCTCATATCCAAATTGTGCCCCCCCCCCCCTTACCCCAGCTACCCAAATTTTAATCCTATGGAATATTAAGTATGGGGCGTGGTTGACAAAAACATGGTTGAGACTCTCAGAGCGGCAGTTGTCTTTGCAATGGCAAATATTCCCAATACCCATCTTATTATTTCCTGGTTTCTACAGCGTGCAGAGGTTGCTATTACGCCTGAAAATGGTTTCAATGAGTAATGTCATCCAATGTGTATGTGGTCATCTGTACAGAACGTTAAAATGTAAGAAGTGCCGTGTTTCCAGTGTCTGTTCATGTTCGCCTGCAGGCGTAATTTTATTCTCAAATACCTGCTACACCCTGTATATTAAATGCGGTCTCATTCCGTTCGTTATTTTTCGCTACAGATGCCTCCAAACAAAGAAAGTTATGTTATGATTACTGTGCACAATTCAGGTTATATAGAGCTCGTTCAGCAGACCTAACCAAAGTGACCGATGTGACCGGTTACTTACCGGGGCGGTAAGTGACCGGTTTCTAACCGGTCGACATACCTACTGGACGAAAATGGTATTATTTACTTGTAGCGCCATCTGTATTACATCATCGTAATTACATCTGTATTACATCATCGTAAATTTTCATGTAACCGATCACGTGATCCACCTAACCAAGATTTTTCTTCGGTTAGTTCGGTCCCTTACCGGTCACTTTGGTTACTACCGCTGAACGACGTTGGTTGCGTATCAGTTAGCATCACTGAACGCCTTGGTAACTAACCGACCTTACCGGTTACGTACCGGTGACATTACTGGACGCGCTTATAGCTTCGAGTAGCGTTTTGGTCATTCATTAACGAGTGTCAACTTTACTTTAATTATTCATTATGTTCAGTTAACTCTGAATGAATACATGTTATTTTAAAATTTTCAGAACGTTTAATTCGTTGATTTTTTTTTTTTTTTAGTAATTTTTTTAACGATAAAACTTTTCAAGGAAAACATAACAATGCACACTTAACAGTAAAAAAAGGAAGAATTTGAATCTGTAACTACAGTCTCCAAATATAGATGTCCAATTAACTTTTATGCGGAAAAAAAATTAAAGAAGAAAAATAATTTTATCTTATATTTCAATTTCTCTATCATGTGTCCTTTAACATTACCTTTAACAAAAATTAACCGTCCATTGACACATATTTTTCTGTTAATAATGATTAAATTCTTCCCGTATTTACTTGTTCCTTTTTTGGTCAATTTACGTGTAATTTTGAAATTTAAGCAAAAATTGAAATACAATTCTCAAATCTAAGCTATATTTTCTTGAAATCATGCAGGATTAATGGCAACTGTGTTGGTAATCAGTTTTTCCGTTTCTTAACGGAATTTTCAATTTGTCCATTTTCTCTCAAATCACCAGAAATCCTTTTACCAAAGCTAAAACAGTCGGAAATTCTCCATTCTCTCAGAAATGTTAACCAGAAATTCTCCAATCTAATCACGAAAATTTCGTCAAATTAAACACAATTTCAGGTATCTTTGCTATAAGAAATTTTCCGTTTTTAAACGAAAAGTTTTTTCTTTATTTTTAACAGTGTAATTCAATAGAATCCAATTTCAAAACAGCCTAAAAAATTATCTAATAGACCTGATAAAATAATTATATTAGGTAGTCTTACTGAAATATTTTTATGAAAATTATTCAATGTTCTTTCTTTTTACCTCCAAATACCATAATGCACTGTAATTATTACTGTAATAACTTTCACCAACTTCAACCACTTACATACGTAAGCATGTGTATTATCCCCCGAATCGCTATAGGGCTTCTTCGATTATTTTCAGTTCTTCCATATTCGTGTAACACTATTTGAAGTGAAGATATTTTTTTCGTGGTCTACTGCAAAAAGGTGGCTTTAATGAAACACGTTTATGAAAATTATGTCCTGTGCTTTGATGTATAAAATCGAATTAAGTACACACATTATTAAATTCTTGAAAGCCTCACACAGAAATGAAGATAATAATAACAAAGGATGCAAGATAAAGAAAAATGAAAAAAAAATCATGATTGTGAAAGAGGAAAAATGTGTGGGAGCTTTAAACCATAACGAATAAACTATAAAATATTTTTACAGAAGATCTAACAGAGTCAAAGAACTTTATTTAGTAAACAAAAAATTTTAAGCAATTTGCGTCTTCCATTTATTAATTTGCTATAGGCCATAGTTGCTACAAAGTCAAAAATCTTTGCAATTTTCCTTCTTTCCGTAGAATCTCCGTTTACACCTTTTCTTTTTTTTTTCTCTGGTATATCATTTCTTATGCAACAACCAGCCATTGTCTACTTTCATGTGGACTAGTAACTATATGACTAATTTATAACTTTGCAATTGGAAATTTTAATGTCTTTATACCTAAATTTTAATTCATCACCCATATAAAAATTCTAGATTCGTGTTGTAACTATAGGTAATAGAATGTTTAGAATAGTTTTCTTAAAATCATCATAAAAAAATTATAAAAAACAGTCGTTACTTTGAAGGGAAAAATTTCATCTCAAACCTGTGTTATTGACAACAAATTATACAATGTACTATTGCAAGAAACATAAATTCTAAAATTCAGTATTTCATGAATCAACTACTCTAGCTAGTCTGAGAAACTATTCATATTTTTCCCGTAAAAATGTACAGTGATGAAGGATAATAATTCAGTTATTCATTTTTAACACTTTCCAACATAGTTGAAAAGTGTTTATTATTTCGGTTTGTCTGTCCGTCTATCTTCCTGTCTGTCCGTGCTCTAACTCGCATAAATATGCTCAGATTTCCATGTAGTGGATATATGACATTAAGGTTTACTATGGCATGTTCGGTATTGAAGTGAAGTGTGTAGTATTTTTAGTTCATTTACATTGCGACCGCTGAAAAAAAATCCATTGCATTGTGGTCTATGAGAAAAAAATGTTCGCAATGAATTTTAATTATATTACGCTATTACAAACAAACTGAAACTGATATACAGCAGTGAGGTGAACTACAAGATTGTTACTGTATAATATGGTGTGCAAAGCATTTATCGTTCATTTACAGGGACACATGAAATAATTCGGTTACAGTAATGTCTATGAACGATAATTGTTACAAATGCGTTTTCAATTGTGGCATTCATTTGTAAATTTAACTAATTTGTTACATATTAATTGATGTGTATAAATTCTATACACCATCTAAAGGGTTACACAAAAGAATTTGAGTACATTTCCTTTTATTGGCAGAAATTGCCGAAGAAGAAATTGCAACCAATAAGGCTCATCAAAATTTAAAACTTGATACTAGTAGTGTTAACATGAATTGGAGACAATATTATGCCCATTTTATCCTGAAAAATTCTGTACGCCATAGTCTGTATTACCTAAATCCACATGCGAATGTGATCCTTGAAAATCTCCATTCCAAAATCCACGCGCTTGTTTTCGGCGAATGAAAGAGCCTTTAGGATGGCCTGTAGGCCTAGGTATTACTAATAAATGCATATCACATAAGCTACGGGTGGAGTTTAGATATAAAAAAAACAGCGAAGGGCGAAGTTCAGATGTAATATGCATTTCGTAACTGAACTAAATTTTAGCATGTAGTATATATACAAATCATATACAGGGCTTCACAGAAGAATTTGATTACTTTTCCGACTATTGATGGTAATCGCTTAAATTGGGTTTTCAAATGTGTTGTACGACGACAATCACTATTTACTTAGATATCATATTTCACCTAATTAAACGGTGAAGTTTTATTACACTATTCTGAATGTGTTGGAAATTGTTTACTAATATAAGCTCGACTCAGGATTTTTATTTCTTGTTCTAATCGTTTCATTTCGTTTTATATCAAAATCTCTGTTGCTGGAAGATCGCTGTAATTTTAAGGAAAGAACAATTAATATTTAAATTTTGGATTTTGATGACCTATTAACACATTTTATTTCACCATTTAAACCTCCTAGTGCTTTTACGATTTCTTTTTTTGTCTATGTGACGTTTCTCATGTTTTGAACCAAAAAATAATAATAATTTAAACTTAATAAATAAAATGGAAAAGACATGTGGTAGGAAGAAGGCACATTTAACCGAATTAAATTTCTGATTGAAATCATGCAAAACCAATAGTGCTCATCAAAATTTAAAACTTGGTTCTAGTAGGGTTAACCTGAAATGACGATAATACTCCGCCCAATTTATCCTGCTGAAATTTCTGCGTTGTATAGTCTTTATTACCTAAATCTTCATGTGATTCTTCAAAAGCTCCTTTCCAAAATTCACACGCTTGTTTCCAGCGAATGAACGGGCCTTTAGGATCGAATGTGGGTCTAGGTATTACTAATAAATGCCTATCACATAAGCCATGGGCGGAGTTTATATATAAAAAAAACAACGAGGGACGGAGTTCAAATGTAATAAACCCATATTAATACCTCTCAGACGTATAATGTATTATAATTTTTTTTTTCGTTATCTCTAACATATTTATAAGAGAATGATTGATTCTAGTCATGTAGTATTCCATAACGGAATAAAAATTGGCCAGCTACATACATTCACAAACGTTTAAGAAGGAAACAAAAAAAAATGGACAACTAACTCGAATAGAAAATGGTTTTTAAACATTGTTGCGAAATGATAAAAAATCACTTCCCTGTCTCGTTAGTCATACTGTGGGAAAACTGGTTTTAAAGCCACTGATATTGAACATCTGAGCGAACTTCTATAGCAGCATGATTTAGATTTCATTTATAACTTGGCAATCTTAACAACAAAATTTAGCTCTAATGTACACCCCTATTTCTATGAAACATTTGTCATAGAGAGTGCTCATGATATGATGAAGAATGATACCAATTTTATCGGTCATTGACATGGTTTAGTATTTTTAAAATATTGGTAAAGTATCTATGGTGCAGCTAATGAAAATCGCTAAATGTTTTATTCAAAAATATTCCATTAATTTCAAACAACGTAACCTTCACAAAAATTATAATTGTTATAGAAATGAGTAAAACACAATGAATTTTTGCTCACCATCCACAAATTATAAAATGAATTTTTTCACATTCATGACATTCGGTTCCATTACTTGTGAAACAAAAATCAACTGCATACAAGAAAGTCGCGGGCTTTTCTACAAGATATCCACATTTAAACCATGCATATTTACTAAATAAATAATACTTAAAAAATAATACTTAAATATAATACTTAAATACAATACTTTAAAAGTATATTTAATACTAAATAATACTTAAAGAAATTGATTTCTCTGTTAAAAAAAAATTCAAACGTTACAATTCATATTTTGTTCGAAAAATATTTTTAAAATATATATTATTCCGAAATTCCGAAAAAAATATGAACCTATAAATTTTGTAAAAAGAAATCGAATTCTAGGATCTTCCAATATGTGAATCCAAAATTGCAGCACATTTCGACACTTGAGTAGTTTTTGAGTTATGCTTAAAAAACTAGTACAATCTGTTTTGCAACAATTAAAAATTAATCTAATGTTAACAGTTCCGAATTTTTAACCTACGCAATTTTTGTACTACTCGACAGAATGACCTCTAGTTTGCTATCCGAAGGTAAAATTTACTGAATAATCTAAATATGATGTAAAAATTACATATTAGTGTTGAAAACTTTAAAGTTTCTTACAATGTCTATACATGTAGACGACCACTTAAGCAAAATGTGAGTATAGCATTAATTAGTAGATACTATTACTAATTTGTTGGTACCAATTACATTTTTACGATGGTTTGCGGTGGACTTGGTAGTAGGTGGTGATCACTTTTTTTCCAGGACTATTTGGTGCTGAAAGATGTTGTTTTTATGTGCAACGGCGCCAAGTTATGTCTCGTTTTTAAAATTTTCTTTTTAAATGGTCTCTATAACTTTCACAAGATGTATATAAATGCAATATGACAACGATTTCGTACTTTTTAAATCTACAAATAGTAATATACTACTAGTTAATATGCGTTTATGAGTTCAAGATTTGTCTGTCCTTTGGAACGAATTTTAAAACTAATTAATATGCTATAGATTAAAGTAAATAATCTTAATAATCTATGTATGTAAGAAGTCCTAGTAATAATATAACACTTTTCTTTATTCATTAAAAGTCTTTTATTTCCTAGTTTTGACATTTAAAATCAGTAAAAGTGCTTAAAATTCATTTAATTTTATTTTGCTTATTATTTAAAAATCCATATTTCCAGAAACAGAAGCTGATTAAACCAATTTAAAATCCTTATTATAAAAATTCAAAACACAATAGGTGAAATATAATTTATCTTTAAAGTATAGCTAATATTCTCAGTAAACAGTCGCACTTATTCAACCAGCACAAAACTACAGATTACATTATCACCATTTCGCGTGTTTTTAAATCCAATTTATCTTATAATTCATTGAATTAAGCATATTGAGTTGACGTGGCGAGTCCTCTTCAAGCTCTTCCACCGTCTTATTTTATGACTGAAAAGATTAAAAAAAAAAGGCGAAAAGAAAAAAATGCATTTACCGCTCGTTAAAATCCTCACCCTTAATCACATCAAAACTGCTCTTTCCTTTCGTCCATTTTTAATGCATCTTTTAGCATTCCAATTTCAAAGGGTTCTTTTGTTTTTTTAAACGGAATAAGAGAGAGCAGCCCGCAATATTTCTTATTCACAAGCCGTGTCATCTACCAGACAAACAGCATAAAAATCAAAACGACCGCTGTACCATTTGTTACGTTCTTCGCAAATGACAAGCCTTGCCGCCTCTTTTTTATTTTGATCTTTTATTTATCCACCATCGGTGGCAATTATTTCCCCAAATCTTGTCATTTCGCAAGTGAAAAAGAGCAATAAAAAATGAAATAGATTTCGAAAACTGTTGTTGACACGTGGAGGAACGGCCTTTTAGTGAATAAATATGAACAAATTGTCTGTGCCTTTAAAATCGTTTATATTTATTTTCCGATTTCACACGCGAGAGGAATGGTTTCCTTCTTTTTATATATCTTTTTTGTTTCTTTTCTTCTTAGTTTTTAACCCTCTTCTGCTTTCGGTGTTATTTATTTATCAAATTACTCTGCTTGAAACATTTGGTCGTTATTAAATTGACTCTGAAAGGAAAGTGTAAGATATTTTTTTCTTGAGTTGTTTTTGCCTGTTTGCAATCCGAAGTTCTCGACGTCACGTTCTGACTTTATTTGCTTTGAAAGTCTTTGTTAGAGAGAAAAATAAAGAATTCAAATAGAAGGAGAGTTTTGAATGACACGACTGTGTTTTAAATTTCATGATATTTGAATTCTGATGGCAACATTTGAAATTTAAACATTGTACATTTTAAATTCATTGTATCTTTTAAAATGTGTCTAGTCTTTGCAAAATATTTGAGCAAAGCCTGTTTTTTTTTTTTTTTTTTCATTTGATTTCATTTGTTTCAACTATCAAGTGTAATCCTAACGTATCGAAAATAACAAACATTGGGAAAATATTGATCAAAGTGATTAAAATAGATTCAGTTAGCTCTAAATCAGGTGTCGCCAACCATTTTACTGCCACGGCCGGATTTAAATTTTATAACTATATTCGTGAGAGCAACCTTTCCCACTCCTCTCACACTCACATGCACACATATATGTGCATGTATGAGATGCACATTGCATAAACATGCACAATTTCATTTATTGGATGCAGGAGCTTTCACAGAAATTGTGAGATCGGGTACAAATTACTTTTATGGGCCCCCTACATGTCCTGTATATGCATGTGCTTGACACAAAATTGGCCCAAACGGCGGCATTATAAATTTGCCATGAAAGATAAACAGACTTTCAAAATAGATAAATAGAATCATTGTTGCTTTGATTGCAGAGCTTGAGAATTCTTTACAGACAGGCAAAGCTTCAACGTCCGAAAACAGAATGGAAACCGTGATGAGCACAACACGATTACATAAAGAAGGCACTGAAAAATTATAGTGACCAGAACAACACGTAACATATCGTTAATTGTACCATAACTCAGACACAAACGTATATAGTGTCTCAAAAAAGACGTCTGAAACCTTAAAATTTTGTTATTCATTAACTATAATAAATATGAAGATAAAATAAGTCAATAAGTTGAATGCTTATAGGGTAATTCAGAAATTTATATACAGTAATTTAAAAATAGTTCACATAACCCATAAATGACGCTCCGTTGCATTATCCTATAAGAATTTTCAAACATGTATATCTGAATAAAAGGCTCTTCAGTTTGTACTCTTCAGTCTGCTTAGTTGTTGTAAAGCGAAAAAAAAAAGGTTTTATTTTTCCTGTTTTGCAGTTAGTTCAGGTACAAGCTGAGACAGTGTTGCGCCATCTGTTAACTAAAATTTGAACTATTTTTTAAATTACTGTATACAGAATTTAGGATCTACCTTATAAACATGCTACTTATTTCGTTTTTATATTTTTTATTGTTAATGAATTATTGAATTCTAAAATTCGGGTATTTGGGTATCATTTTTGAGACACTGTGCTCAAATACGATTCTGAAAAAAGATGCAAGTGGTTCCGATGTCAAAAGGGGCTTTGGTCGTGGAAAATAAAACAACAGAGAAACGTACTGCTGCTATAGAAACTGCTGCTTTCCTTATGTAATAAAATAGGTTGGATGTCGAAATTATCAGATTTAAGCCCTATGCTATCTCTGATATCCAAAACATTATTGTTTCCAAAATTGAAATAGAAAATATGCGAATACACTGGGAATAATAAATTTTCTTCAGGTAGTAAGTTTTGAATTTTTTTTCCTTGCAATCCATGTTGATAGATTAAAATTTATTCTTACAACATTTTGTTGAATTTGATTAAATAGTTTTCAAGTGATAGAATTCTAAGCATCTCTACTTTAATTACGGTTACCCCAGAGTGGAGAAGCTGGAGCAAACTACTCCAGGCGCACGAGTTAAAGGGCTGCAAAATGAAATACATTTTATTATTATTATTATAATTAGCAAGTCAGTTACTACGGATGGATCATACCTGTTGCAACCGGCATATCCATATGATATACTTTGGATATCTCAAGTGCTTCGATTTGAAATGCGTTTTCATACTCGTTTAAAATAAATTACTTCTATTCGCGAAATTTTAATTCACACCACAACTACATTCTCCGCCTCAAGTAATTCTCCAACAATATTTCAATAGGCTTCATGTTTTTAAAATGTTACTGTTGGCGACAATGGGTGAAGTTTAACAAATTGGGTTAAAACTTGCTTGGAACGCAACATGTTACGTTACAACATCGTTTTAGCTCTTTTGTAATAATTTTTTAATTGAAAAAACTGTAGCTTGTTAATTTGATCTGGAGAAAATTATTGGCAGTCTTACACGAACGAAAAACCGAGAAAACGAAAATTTTGAAGGAACTTTTTTTATGCGGAAATTAACAATATATTTTATAAAATAAGTACTAATGGTTCGAGTTAGACATGCGTCGCATGGGCTCAGGTCCAGAGCAGCAACTGAAATTTTGAGAGCACTGTTTTTTAGTTTGAAAATGTGGAAAATTTTAAATACTGGGTGGTTATAATATAAGTATCTCTATTTGGAGCTGTCTGTAGCTGGAAAGAATAACCCGAATTAAACCAAAATCGGTACACTTACTATTCGAGAAGGGAGAAGAATAATGGAACAAAAAAATTGACTGACAGATGGCGCTTTTGAATGAGAAATGTAATGTGTAATTCAAGAACAAAGAATTAAGGCGTAAAACCGTATGGCATACCTAATTTATTGAAAAATGTCACAGTGAATGTGGTTACGCTTTCGCATGGCGGTGCCGATCAAGTTCATGTTCCACATGGCCACTGCGCTGGAGGACACAATGAAGGCGGTGCACGACGTGCTCAACTGCGGAATTTAATGCATCAGGAGTGATGTTTCGCACATGTGATCTTGTAAATCATTGAGGTTTGCGACACTTTTACGGTACACAACGGCGTTTAAACCGACAGGCCCCGTAGCGCCATCTGTTGGTGATTATTGCAACTATTTTTTATTATTATTATTGTTCCATTCTTCTTCACCTTACTCGAATAGTAAATGTACCGATTTTGGTTTCATTCGGGTTATTCCTTCAAGCTACAGGGAGCTCTAAATAGAGATACTTATATTATAAACCCCCTGTACATAATTCATAAGCATATTTTATCATCTATCATAAATAGAGAAAAAGGTTTTCATAAAATATACTGATAATTATTATCAGAGGATTACACGAAAATGAAATGTTCGCTTCTGAAATGTTAGAAGCTTCATGATATTACTTAGAACTTATTCTAGAATTTGACCCTTTATACACAAATAGAAACAATATCAATGTTAAAATGTTGAAGCCCCTTAAAAGTAACTGCGATTATTATGAAAAATAAAAATTCTTTGTTGACTATGCATTCACTTAAAACAAGATTGTGAGATCCCACTTACACCATTATTTTATTTTCATAAGCATCTTGTTATAAGTAAAATCTTATCGGAGATTTACTGAATCCATGTAATAAATCTCATGTAAAATCTCTTTAATCATACGAAAACTTAAAAAGTACGTTCTATGGTGTAAGCTTAATATTTACCCAAACCAAGCAATAAATCTCATGTAAAATCTTGTTAATCGTATGAAAGCTGAAGAACTATACGTTCTATGGTGTAAGCTTGAACTTATTCAGGACCAAACATTTTTAAATATTTTCTTTCTAAAAAACTTTTTGAAAATTTAGACGCAAAATAATATTTTATATAATACATTTGGGATTGATAATGCATTATAAAAAAGTGCCTAGTGGTGAAAAAAATTATTATTTTTTTAAATATTTATTTTTAATATTAATTGTATATGCTGTTTTATATATAATCTTTAAAATATCTTTAGTAAATCTATCCGAAATACTTTCAGCAATGAATCCTTTTTCGTGTGAATTCAATGTATGTATTTTTATTTCATTCGTAACTGAAAATTTTAAGTGTCTTGCGTAAGGCCCGAATGTAAAAATCCGGTACCCCATTACAAATTATATTAATAATTTTATCTAATTTGGGGGCGCTCTAGTCTGAGAGGCATTGAACAAATGCCTGATTTGCCCATTATTGTAAGTAATATGGTTCTCTACTGTTGTGTTTTAAAATTTGGATTTAAATACAAAAAAAATTAATTAATTAAAAAAACCCGTAGAGCTTGCACTATTTGTGGAAACTTTACCTTTAGTAGAAGAGGGCAAATATATGCTGATGTTCGAGTTTAGTTATAGTATTAGTTTGAAGGCCCTCGGAAAGACTACTGCGTGCCTAAGACCTCAAAATGTCTTAATCGGGTTTTGACAGACTCAAATAGTGTATATGTTGAAAATAATTATTTTTTCCTACAGTCATAGTTATAATCATTACATTTTAAAGACATTAGAGACTTAATTTTTTAGCTTTTATTTTTCATCAAAATGCTTCAAGACAGTAAATATAGCTAGTAAATATAAGTAGATACTCAGTATTTATATAATTATATTTTATTTCATTAATTCTATCGTTAAAATATATTATTCTTAAAATACTTTGAACTTCAGATAAATTAAGTAAAGTTTTCATTAAAAGATAGGATTTTTAAATCTTAAAACAAATTTTGCAAGAACTTTTTCCCCAAACAATGGGTGATTTTTCTTACTCTAGGGCGCTTAATATGTATTTATACCATTGGGTTACCCTATAGCTTTAAATTAATGTAAACCTACACATGGGAAAAGAAGCAAACCTTTTCAGAATTACAGTAGAACACCGGTTATCCGAAAACTATGGGACCGAAGTAATTTCGGTTAACTGAAGCTCTATAGACTTTTTGGGGGTAACTGAGAACCTTGTTTTTAACATAATTTGTTCCAGAATTGAACTGATTTTTAACCCCTTCGCGACGAGCGTCCTTTACAGAATTTTTAATCTTTTACCACCGGTTTTTCAAAACAGAAATTTTCGCCTAATTGAATCGCAGAAATGCTAGGATTACATAAGGCAAAGCTTGCAATAAAAAATAAATGGTGGGAATAATGGATGATTCTGAGCATCGTATGCGTCACGTATACGTGTCGCTCGTCCCCAAGGGGTTAAAGTGGAAATACATTCGTCAAAACACTATCGTCATAATCTTAGATAACGCACCAATGGACAAAGCAGAAATGAACTGGACAAAGAAATGGTCAAAGGAATATTCTCGCCTCAGAATGTTTTACTTTCTAGATACAACCAATAGATCAAGAAGCTAGCCAGAACTTTAAAAGACATTACAAAACACAGTTTTCAATTAAGGCACTGAAGAATTCGTTCAAAATTTTAAATTTGTAGGGATGTCAAAATGAAAAGCAAAAGAAAATCAATATATATCTACCTTATATACATTAAATCCTAATAACACGAATTTGTGTAAAGATTTTATGAAACGACTGATTTTATGAAACTATTAATATAATTCGATTATATGAATCGAATTTATGAAACGCTTAAATTAGTGGCTTGTAGTATAATTTTGATAGATAAATAAGCAGACAGACAGACAAAGATAGAGAGATAGAGAGATACATACAAAGAGTCACAAATAAAGAGACAGAGATAAAGAGACACTTATAAAAGTACACACAAAAACAGACAGAGATAAAGAGACATAGAAAAAAAGAGCCGCAGATAAATATACAATGATAAAGAGACATATATAAAGAACCACAGATAAAGAGACAGACACAGATAAAGAGAAAAATATAAAGAGACAGACATAGATAAACAGACACATATAAAGGTACACACATAAAGAGACAGAGTAAAGAGACATTTTGTATAAAGATTTGATGAGAAAGATTTGTATAAAGAGCCACATACAAATAGACAAAGATAAAGAGACATATATAAAGAGACAGAGATAAAAAGGCAGACAAGCTAAAGAGAAATATATAAAGAGACAGATATAGATAAAGGGACACATATAAAGATACACACATAAAGAGACAGAGATAAAGAGACACATATAAAGAGCCACCGATAAATAGACAAAGACAAAGAGACATATATAAAGAGCCACAGATATAAGAAGACAGACACAGATAAAGAGAAAAATATAAAGACACAGACAGAGATAAAGATACACATATAAAGATATAAAGATAAATAGACGCAGATAAACAGATACAGATAAAGAGACACAGATAAACAGACACAGATAAAGAGACACAAATAAAGATACACAGTTAAACAGACAGAGATAAATAGACACATATAAAGAGATAAAGATGAATAGACGCAGATTAACAGATACAGATAAAGAGACACAGATAAAGAGACAGAGGGAAAGAGACGATGATAAAGAGACATAGAATGAATGATAGAAGAACATGAATGAATGAAAATTTATGGAAATAAGTGAATGAATGAAAATGAATGAAAATGGATTAAATGAATGCAGTCAGTGAATGAATGAATGGAATTCAGTGAATGAATGAATGAAAATTAATGAAATAAATGAATTGATGAAAATGAATGAATGAATGAATGAAAATAATGAATGAATGAATGAAAATGGATCAATGTATAAAAACGAATGAATGAATTAATGAATGAAAATGAATGAATGAATGAAAATGAATCAATGAATGAAAATGAATGAAAATAAATGAATGAATGAATGAATGGAAATAAGTGAATGAATGGAAATAAGTGAATGAATGGAAAATAAGTGAATGAATGGAAAATAAGTGAAGGAATGAAAATTAAAGAAGTGAATGAATGAATAAAACTTAATGAATGTAGAATGAATGAATGGAAATCAGTGAAGGAATGAATGAAAATGAATGAAATGAATGAATTGATGAAAATGAATGAATGAATGAAAGTAATGAATGAATGAATGAATGAATAAAAATGAATCAATGAATGAAAATGAATGAAAATAAATGAATGAATGAATGAAAATAAGTGAATGAATGGAAAATAAGTGAATGAATGAAAATGAATGAAAATGGATTAAATGAATGCAGTCAGTGAACGAATGAATGAAAATGAATTAAATAAATGAATGAATAAAAATTAATGAATGAAAAATGAATGAATGAAAATCAGTGAACGAATGAATGAAAATTAATGAAATGAATGAATGAATAAAAAATTATGAATGAATAAAATATTAATGAATGATTGAATAAAAAATTATGAATGAATAAAATATTAATGAATGAATGAATGACAATGAACGAATGCATGAATGAAGGAATGAAAATGAATGAATGAATGAAAATTTATGCAATGAATGAATTGATGAAAATGAATGAATGAATGAATGAAATTGAATTAATGAATAACAATGAATGAAAATGACTGAATGAATGAAGGAAAGTAAATGAATGAATGAATGAAAATGAATGAATTAAGAAAATGAATGAACGGATGAATTAAGAAAATGAATGAACGATAAATTAAGAAAATGAATGAATGGATGAACGAAGAAGATGAATGAATGAAAATTATTGAATGAATGAAAATTGATGAAAGAACGAAGAAGATGTATGAAAGGATGAATGAATGAATGAAATTAATGAATTGATGAAAATGAATGAATGGATGAAAATAATGAGTGAATGAATGAATGAATGAAATGAATGAATTGAGGAAAATGAATGAATGAATGAATGAATGAAAATTAATGAAAATAAATGAATGAATGAATGAAAGCAAATGAATGAATGAATGAAAATGAATGAATAAGAAAATGAATGAACAGATGAATTAAGAAAATGAATAAATGGATGAACGAAGGAGATGAATGAATAGATGAATGAATGAAAATTATTGAATGAATGAAAATTGATGAATGAACGAAGAAGATGAATGAATGGATGAATGAATGAATGAATGAATGAATGAGAATGGATGACTGATTGAATGAATAAAAATGAATGAATGAATTAATTAATTAATAAAAATGAAGGAATGAATGAATGAGAATGGATGAATAATTGAATGAATGAAAATGAATGAATCAATGAAAGACATACAAGTAGACGAATTGAGAGACAGATAGCGAGACAGATATATATATATTGAGAGAGAGACAGATAGATAGACAGATAGACGGATAAACAGGCTGACAGATAGAGAGAGATAAAGACAGACATATATGTATTGAGCATGCAACAAGGAACCTTGTAACATGGTACAGAGAGATACAGACTGACAGATAGATAGAGTAGCAGGCAGACAGATATAGAGAGATAAAGACAGACATATATGTATAGAATATGCAACAAGGAACCTTGTAACATGGTATAGAGAGATATAGACTGACAGATAGATAGATTAGGAGACAGACAAATATGCAGATAGATGGGCAGACAGGTAGACAGATGGACTGGAAGATAATTAGATACATATAAAGATACAGACATACAGATAGAGAAAGAGACAGACAGACAGACAAAATAAATGCCCGGAGTTCGCGCACGAAGTAGCTGGAGGCAGAGTCCCTAGCTTTGAAAATGAATAAAATTCAATAATCAAAGATCTTCGAGCATTTATTTTTGGAAAAATTTTGCAATACTTTTTTTATTGTAATACTAAACGCATAATGTTATAGTTATACTAGGGGGCTCTGCCCCCTATGCCCCCTTCTTGCGCAAACCCTCTTACTGTCAGCAGACTTGTGCGTTGCAAATTTGTTCCTAATTCATCCATTGATGGGAAACACATCGTAATCCACCATAATAACCAATTAAAATTTCTTGTATTAAGGGCATCTTAAGAAAGTTAAATTGTGTATGGATAGACAGGCCGGCAGACAGATGAATTGCATATACTTTGCAGACATTTCCATAGTCATAATTTAAAATTTTGTTTTCATTATAAAATGAGTTTAAATAGGAAGTAATCATCATAAATGTCATAATAGAGTAAATCATAAAAATTAACCTTATTTAAATGTAGATAGCCTATTTCCGCAGTGGTCGCTACAAACGCAAAAGAAAATTGTATTGAATAAGTACTACCTATTTTTATCTTCAGTACGGCCGTCATACAGTGAAACAGTAAAAAATAACACTTCAACTTAAATTTTATTAATATATTTCTCGCTAGGGGGTGGTATCGGCGTTACAGAAAGTTGACTTTAAAATACCCTATATAATTTTAATTTGGAATATGCTTGTCAATTGAAAAAAAAATTAAAGAAATAAATTTAAAAATTTCAGTTATGAAATTTCCCAAGGGAGCTACAAGCGTAAAATAGAACCTATCATGTAAATGTGTTTATCCAAAACAAAACTTGACCGAGGCAGAAGCTTATTTTGATTATTTATTTTTAAAAACATAAAAAGATCAATTTTATTTAAATTTGGTAACTTTATATCAAGCCAGGGGGCGATATAAATGCAGAAGAATTTTTTTTTTAAATCTGTATTACCTAGTTTTAACTTGAAGTATGAAAACGGGAGAAAATATAAAAAAAATCCATATTAAAGATTTAGTTATGCGATTTCCCACCATGAGCGCTACCAGCGTAAAAACCTATTTTATGTGAAATTTTTTTTTAATCAAAACATAAACTTCACAAGGACAGAAGCCTATTCAGAAAATTTATTTTCAAATAATAATAATAATAATAATAATAATAATTTTATTTAGATTTCGTTACCCTATTTATGAAACGATACAGTAAATATGCAGATTATGTATAAATCATAGACAATTATTAATCATGAAGTTAATTTAAAATTTAAAAACTATTTATTAGTTTTAATCATTTTGGCGAGTAAATAAAATATGCCAAAAAGTCAGTTTCCTTTTAACATTTTCCAACATATAGTTGAAAAGTGTTTATGAATTCGATTTGTCTGTCTGCCGTCTGTTTATCCGTGCTCTATCTCTTGTAAATAAACTCGGATTACCATGAAATTTATATATGTTATTTAGGTTTACTATAGAATGTTCGGTATTGAAAATGAAGTGTATAACATGTATAGTTAGTTTACAGACATACACAAAATATTTCCGTTACATTATGGCTTATGGGGGAAAATCGTTTGCGGGGCATTTTATGTATATTACGGTATTTTTAACATAATGAGACTGACATACATCACTGAGATGGACTACAACATGCTTTCTAAGGAGTATAGAATAAGTAGCATTTATAGTTTGTTTACAGGGACGCACAAAAGGATTCCATTACATTATGATCTAATGGAAAAAATCGTTTGAGGTGCATGTTATAATACTTCAAACATAACGAAATTACTGAAGCACACTGCATGTTTTCCATAGATTATAGAGTGAAAAGCCTTTATCATAGAAACACACAAAATAACACTTAAAGGATTAATTAAGGTTAAAGGATTGATTAAGATCCATAATTGCTGGAAGTGCGCATTTTCCTCTGTCGCATGCATTTATAAACTTATCTAATTTTAAGTGTATTAAGACGTTTGTGTAAATTCTGTAGATCGTATACAGGGCTGAACGATACATGAAATAATTCGAACACATTAACGGATAATGGAAAGCAATTGCTTAAAATGTATTTTTACTGAGTTATGTGCTTTTTAAGTTGCTTAGTTAAATCTCTCATTTCATTCTGTAGGGAAAAAAATAAGTGCTTAATAATATTCGGTTACACTGCAAAAAAGTCTTGATTATACAGTATAATACTGGCATCCCAGCTGCCAGTATTATACCGTAAAATGAACACTTTTTTTGCAGTGTACCATTGGAAAGTGTTTCCTAATCTATGCCTGATGTGTGATTTTTCGTTCTTGTTGATTCTTTCTTTAAATTAAAAATTAAATGCATTAAAACATTAAACATTCAAAATTTAATGTAGTTTAAACTCATTTATTTCAGTACCAAAATAAATGCATTGTTATAAATAAGTACGGCATTTACTATTAAATATTTCAGTTCCTATCCATTTTCAAAAAAAAACAAATCTGCAAAATGTCCATTAAAAAAAGTCTTAAGTTAATCCGAGCATTTTTTTTCCTTTCCTTATTGTACTTCTCTATTAGCTTAAACTCTCCAATTACTCTACTGTCATAATGCAGATCTAATTCAGTGTTTGCGTAACAACTCAACTTCAAGGAATTAAATCTCCCCTTTTTTCGAAGAAAGGATTTTTGCTTATTCCCTTCCAAAAGAAACTTCATTGTAATTTAATTTTTAAAACCCGAAATGGGTTTTAAAACTTAAAAGCCCCGAACAACAACTGAGTTTTACTTTTGACTTTAAAGCTTTCGTCGCAATGGAAGCAGTAAATAAGGTCAGAGGAAATGCTGTGGTAAAATATTAGGCGTACAAAAAGTACGTTATTTTGAATTTGTTTTTCTAAAGGAAAAAAAAAAATCTTTGGAGACTAAAATCTCATTACGTTTGTGGGAAAAGTTTAAGAATATTACATGAGTTGTTTCCACGTTTCTTTTGATTTTTAGAGGGGTTGAAATGTTTGTGTTTACTTAAATTGTGTTACGATGAACTTTTACTTTAAAGAGGTTTAAAAGATGCTTTAAAGACTGATGTTAATACACATTTTCCCATAATAGTGTATTGGTTTGTGTATTTTGTTGACATTTAATTTATAATAAAATACGAGGGAAAGTCATTAAGTAAAGTCACAAAAGATGATTAAATAATAACTTACAATGATATTCACTTCAAAACTATTTTTACTTCTCAACATATTCTCCACCAATATTTATGCACTTATATCACCGTTTATCAATGCCCCAACACCAGCTGCACAGTATTCTTTGGGTTGCTGTCTCAGCCACATTAGGACTTCAAGTTGAACACAGGAGACAGTTCAAAAGTTTGGTTGGTAACTTCTTCTACACCAACCATACAACTTCGACTTAGCCCCAAGCGATTTTCATCTGTTTAGTCCACTAAAAAACCATCTTAGAAGTAAGATAATGTTCACAAACGATGAAAAGGTTCAACTTGAAGTCCTAATGTGGCTAAGATGGCAACCCAAAGAATCATACGCAACAGGTGTTGGGCCACTGATAAAACGGTGATATAAGTGCATAAATATTGGTGGAGAATATGTTGAGAAGTAAAAATAGTTTTGAAGTGAATATCACTGTAAGTTATTATTTAATTATCTTGTGTGACTTACTTAATGACTAAAGCAAGTACGGGTTGGAACATCCCGACTTAAGGCCTAGGGCCTGGTTCCCCTTTTGGGTTTCCAGCTCCGAAGCTGTTGGGGGACGCCGGCCCGTCTCCAAGTGTCTCGCGGTGACTCTCCGTGGTTTCACCGTAAGTCGCAACGGCCTACGTCGTCAACACGTGGGTTCAAGGTTAGAGGGTCCGCAGTGGGAAGTGGCTCTCTGACCGGCCGAAGCGCCGTAGCGATACAAAGCTACTGGCGCGATAAAAGTCTATCAGTTCTTGGGTTCGGTGGTCGTCTACGCGCGGTGCGCTCTCTCAGGGAGCCTGCGGCGCAGCTTACTTTTACCCTCGTATAGTATAAGACAAAACTTAAAAAATTAAATGAATTTAATGCCAGAGAGCATAAATTCATAAAAATGTAATTCAAATAAAAACAAACATTTTACCATAGAAAATTTAAAAATATTTCTATAATATACAGAAACGTTTAAGAAATTCCGTGTAACCTTTCTGTTAGAATTCGAAAAAGCTTTCTGTTACTTTCAAATACTATTTATAGAACGATCAGTCAAAAATAAACCTAAAAAAATAATGGATTTCCGAGATTTACAGAGACGTTTACGAAACAAATTGTTCTCTTTGCTGTCCAAAGACGTTTCTGATAACATCGGAAATTTGTTAGTTTCTGAAAATTTTCATAATCATAAAAAGTTACTAATATCACAAAAGGAAAATCATCAACCACTAACAATTTTTAAGAAATTGTTAGCTCATCTTTTGCCCTTTCATTGAATATTTTACATCCTATAACAATTTTTAAGCAAAACAAATCCATTTGAATGAAGATGAAATAAATAATTAGAGAATTTATCAAATTATAGAATTTAAAATTAAATCAGTTTGTTATGGTTAAACTTAAAATATCAATTGAAAAACGTTTTGATGCATATTTATTCTGATTTAATCTTTTTGAATTAGAATTACTTTATATTTGTCTGAACAAACATCTAAATCTATTTCTTTGATTACAAACAAAATTCCCTTTTTTCTATAAAAAATGCTGTGTATTTAAATGTTGTGGTCCGACGTACTTCGTTCTTAGAAATAAGCAGAATGAAACCTTTAGCTTTAAGTAGATCCCAATCCACTTTCAAAACCCAAGCTCATATAAGTAATCGAGTTCGGTACCTCTACATCAGTGTCCAATATCCCAGTTGATAGAGATAATGGTATACCCAGAGAAATTTTGACATTAGATTCAAAACTCGAATTTTAATTTAATATAAAAGAGTTTACAGAAGTAAGTCTTATTTTTTCCTCCGTGTAATGATCAAAGAACACAGCTATCATTTCGAAAGTAATTAATTATTAGCTCTCATCATTAGGTGATAAACAGCAGAAAGTGCAGCAAAGGAAGAATTTGTTTTTCCTCGGGTAACTGCTGCTCTTTCATACCAATCAATTGATGATGAGAGCTGATAATTAATTTCGCTCGAAACTATACCTGTGTTCTTTAATCATTAGGATGGAGAAAAAAGATCTATTTCTGTATAATTTCTATCTCTAACGAAAATATAAATGCTTAGTATAAAAGATACCTCTTTTCCGACTCAAGCCCATATACATTCTAGTCTATTTAATTTAATATTGTTTAGTTTAAAAGAATATTCAGCATCATTCACATGATGTATTCATACACTGCAAAAAAAAAAAAAATAAATAAATAAATAAATAAAAAATAAAAAATTGTTGATTTTATGGTATAATACTGGCATCCCAGCTGCCAGTGTTATACCGTAAAATCATCATTTTTTTTTCTTTGCAGTGTATTATCCCAAACTACTTTAGTTGGTTTTCATGATTAAAATTTCGGCTAGTAAAATGTAAATTTCCAAGGGATCGTGGACAAAGAAACATTTTTAATTCTGTGGCAGTTAAATTAAAATTCCATTTCTAACATTCGATTTCATGGTTGTTGTTCTTTTACCAACCATTCAATTGCTATTTCACAGAAAAATTACAGATATAATATTGTAATAGCACCCATTTGAAAAATAGACGAAATTACTCTATTTTTGGATGGTGAAATATCGAGTATTGCTGCTTCATTTTACATTTTGTAGCTAGGATAGCAATTTTTTTTTTCAAAATGCACCTGTGCTGAACGAAATCATAAAAGGCGTTAGCTAAAGCATCCTTAAAAGTTTGTTTCAGTAGTAATAGCGTCGCAGATTCATCATATTATCGACTTAATTTCAAAATGGATTCTAAGAAGAAGTATATATTTTAAAATACTACAGCGCCAAATATTAATCACCTCATTTTTTTTTTTTTTGTTACAAAAGTTGTACCTTATATATTCCCTTACAAAAGTTCAAACATCTTTTACAGTGAAAATATTTTTTATTTTCACGCAGTACACTAAAAACTTTAAAATTACTCCATATTTGTCCGTCAAGCTGAATTTGTGAATCACGGTTTTGCAACAGTATGTTCGGCGCTACATTTCTTTATCTTTTAAGGAGAAGAAATGTTGACTTTTTAAAACCGTTTTCGTTAGATTTGGTTATTTATGTTATGTTCGTATAGACGTTCAATGTGCCATATATAGGGGAAAAAAACTTTTGTTTTCCTCAAATTCAAGAAGTAGAAAGTAATAATAATACAACTATATAAAATAACAGATAGATTAAGACATAGGAGTAGATTGCTGAATTTACTGCAATCAACTAAAACTTCTTCATTACACAAAAAGCTTTAAAACTGCTAATAACACAAACTCCTCAGCGTATATGTTTACATACATAATCACCCGTAATCCAATAATCCACTTGGCCATTTACAACCTTCATCCCTTTTCAGCTACGTGTCACCCTGAGAAAGTCTAGGAACTAAATTACCATACGAAACCATTTCCAGGGCAGAACTCATCATGTGAGCAGTTCATCGCATTTATAGCCAGCGGCAAGTCCGCCCCCCTTAATTTAGCCCCAGATAAACGAAACAAAGCAGAGACTCCGGTGCGATTGTGTCGTAAAAACGTGTGTAATTGCGTCTTCCCGCCTTTGCCCTGTGTTTTATTACGCGGCTTTAATTTAACTGTCTTAAGCGGAATCAACAAGCCTTTTCGGATAACACCATTTCCGCAATGGGACGGCAGTTATCACCGGCGAGGGAACTGAATATTAATTATCGAGCACTTGTTTCCAGGTTGACATATAATTTAAATTGAAAACCGTTAGCTGTTATAATTATATGATTTTTAATAACGTACAAAGGGAGTCTTTTCTTAATTAACTGCAGACAAAAAGGGTATTAGTTGGTTAAATTGTAATAAAGTAAGTTTTAATTTCAGAACAATTACGGTATATTCCGGCGTATAATGCGCACCTATACTGCAAAAAAAAATGCTGATTTTACGGTGTAGTACTGGGATCCCAGCTGCCAGTATTATACCGTAAAATCAACTTCTTTTTTTAGGGGGGGGGGGAGTGAACGATTTAAAATTAGATTTTTCTGTTTTAGATATATTCGCCGTATTACGTGCACCCCATTCTTTTCTTAGAAACATCCATAAGATACGTAGCATTAAAATGAAATAAAGAGTATTAAACGAACACAAAAGAAACAAGAACGAAAAATCGTGCATAAGAGCATAGATTATGAAACACTTTCCAACGCTATCAGAATTGTGTTAAGACATTCACTTTTGCTGATACAATGAAATGAGATATCTAACTAAACCTTTAGAAAACACACAACGCCAGTAAAAAATCATTCTCAACAGTTGCCGATAATGTGTGCAATTTTTTTCGTGCAGACCTGTATATGATCTACACACCACGTATTACACTAAAAATTAGTTAAGTTTTAAAATGCATAGTTCACAGCTGAAAACCCACATCCAGCAGTTATGGCTCATAGTCAGTGCTGTAACCGAATTCTTTTGAGTATCTCTGTAAATAAACGATAAATTCTACATACTCAATAATCTATAGAAAATATATTATAGTACACATCAGTAACGTATATGAATTTCTTTATGTATGAAATAGTATAACATCATTAAAATACACTGAAAACGATTTTTACCCATAGATGTTAATGTAATGGAATACTTTTGTGCGCCCCTGTAAACAAACTATAATTGCTACTTACTCTATACTCTATAGAAAGCATGTTGCTATCCATATCAGTGATTCGTATTAATTTCATTATTTTGAAACAGTCTCACATCATAAAAATGCACTGAAAGCGATTTTTCCCCTCTAACCATAATGTAATGGAATACTTTTGAGTGTCTCTGTAAACTAACTATTTCATTTTCATTACCGAATTTGTCGTGGTAACCTCAGTTACTTATATCAATTACATATTATTACATATATCAATTACATGACAATCCGAATATATTTACTAGAGTTAGTGAACGAACAGACGGCCAGACAGACAGACAAACCGAATTCTTAAACACTTTTTAACTACGTCGAAAAAGTGTGTGTCCCAGTGCGTGTAAAAGAGTATGTTGGAAAAGTGTGTGTCCCAGTGTGTGTAAAAGTGTGTGTTGGAAAAGTGTGTGTCCCAGTGTGTGTAAAAGTGTGTGTTGGAAAAGTGTGTGTACCAGTGTGGGTAAAAGTGTGTGCTGGAAAAGTGTGTCCCCCAGTGTGTGTGAAAGTGTATGTTGGAAAAGTGTGTGTCCCAGTGTGTGTAAAAGTGTGTGTTGGAAAAGTGTGTGTACCAGTGTGGGTAAAAGTGTGTGCTGGAAAAGTGTGTGTCCCAGTGTGTGTAAAAGTGTATGTTGGAAAAGTGTGTGTCCCAGTGTGTGTAAAATTGTATGTTGGAAAAGTGTGTTTAAAAGTGTGTGTTGAAAAATTCAGTTCCAATCCTATCTGTCTATCTGAATCCCCACAAAAAGTTTGGAATCCTATCTCTGGTACATTCAATTAATAAAATCTTCTTTTTATGTTCATTAATATCGGAATCCGAATTATTAAGATTATCTTTTCTTAATTTTCATTCTTTCATTTTTATTTCCAGTTTATAACTCGCGCGCTTGTAAATTTAGATACATTTTCTTGTTTCAAAAGTGCGTTTTATGCACCGGAATATTGGGTAAATAATGAGTACGATATGTTGAAATGCTCTTTTCCCTTCCATTCTGCGATTCTTCTTTTCTCCATACGGACAAAAACAGACTTACTACACGTGAAAAGAAGTTGGAAATTGTACGTTAAATGTGACAAATGACTAATAACATATGATAATGACAAATGATAATGACTAAATTATACTAATAACTAGTTTTACAATGTAAAAAAATCTTCGTTTTTATTTCAGTGAAATGAATTATATGGTATGTTATGAAGGAAATGATCATGCCTTTCTTTTCTCTTATTACGTATGCCACGTTTACAGATGCCTTTTTTTCGACACTAGACAGCGCTGCAAAATTCACCATGGAGATCTTGCTTTGCGCATAATTACCTCCATGGTTTAATATTTCTATGATTCACGATGAACGAATCTCTTGTGTTTGTTTACTTTAATGGATTTTGGGATAAATATTAATATTGGGCTGTTAACCTAATTTCCACTGAAGTTATTTCAGAATCTATACATTTTTGTATGTAACTCATCGCACAAACAAACAATTTTTTTGAACGATCTTTCTAAATATATGCAATTCTATGTATTCTCTTATGCAATTTTATTCGAAAAAATAATTTTGAATAAAAATGGCCGCCTGACACATGAAAAAAGAAATGGTTAGCCGTATTTGTTTTCCTCAGTCACATGACTTGCGCTTTTATTTTATACATTATGTATGATAGGAGTTAATAGAATGAAGAAAACTTTTATTAATATATTTTTTAAGTTTTGATTCGATTTTCATAAAATGTGAAATGACTCGACAAAATTTTGCACTTATTCTATATATTAAATGTCAAACCATTCGGTTGGGTAGTTTTTGCACTGTTATATGCGGACAGACGGGCGGACAAGACGACGACTATAGGTGCTACGTATTTATATAATTACGAACGCACCTAAAAATGTGACAAGCCAGTTCATCAACGAATATTAAAATAACATTTTAAATGCATAGTTTCATATTTTTCTGAAATAAATCAAAATAACATTTTAAATGCATAGTTTCATATTTTTCTGAAATAAATCAAAATAACATTTTAAATGCATAGTTTCATGTTTTTCTGAAATAAATCAAAATAACATTTTAAATGCATAGTTTCATATTTTTCTGAAATAAATCAAAATAACATTTTAAATGCATAGTTTCATATTTTTCTGAAATAAATCAAAATAACATTTTAAATGCATAGTTTCATATTTTTCTGAAATAAATCAAAAGCGTGAAAGAGTTTTCTAACAATGTAAAACTAAATTACCTGTAAAATACCAAAATTAAGCTTTAACCAAATAAAATCAACTAAAACACTTTATAAACATCTATATTAAGAGAAAAATTAGAAGAAGAAGTTTGCTGTTGCTTCCCAATGCCAAATAGGAGAAAACCTGACTGCAAAAAGGGGGGGGGGGGAATTCAAAATTTTGCTAGTATGATAAAAGTTCTTACATAGTAGCCGAAATTTCATTCAAAATTCTACCAAGTAGTCTAAAAGAAAAAAAGAGAAACGAAAAAGAAAGAAAGAAAAGAAAAGAAAAGAAACATTTGAAACCAAAAGAAAGTTTTATTCCTGTACTAAAACCAACATTTAACAAATATAAAATAATGTAAGGTAAAAGCCAGGAGAGATAGCGCGGTATGATAGATTGCGCACATAGAGGTTCAGGGGGAAGGAGTAAAGTGAGCGCGCAACGACTCCAGGTAGTTGTACAACAGCAGTAGTAGAGTGTCTACTTGAAAGTGCACGTTGATTGTTTTGAGCGTCTAAGCTAAAACATTGCTATTTTGTTTTGTTTTCCCAAAGTAAGTGCTTGAATTTTCATAGCTATTCGTCAGAATTTCTATACAATGTCAGTAGTAGAAAATATTTTAAACTTAAACGATTTCTCATAAGCCACTAATCTAGACTAACAGTGTGAACATCAATGGTACGTTGGTTGAGCAGTGACCATATTTAAATAAAAGGCCGCGCAATCTCTTCTACCGAAATTGGAGAGTTTGCGCATCTGCTATACTTAGGAGAGATGGCGCATTGTGCCCATTACTTTCCATGCTAAGAGAGATTACGCAGCTTATTGGTAAATTTGCATAAAAAGAAAGTAAAAATGAAAATGGACTAATTTTAAGTTAAACGTGTTATCAAGTAACTTAATGTTACTTTGTAATCTTATCTGGACTTGCTTTTTCTGATTCTTTAATTTTTTTTCCTTTAATTAAATTTTTTTAATCGTTTTTAAAGTTATTTCCTTTTTCTGATTCTTTAATCATTAGGTTGAAATATTCACTCCTAATACAATAATATTTGTTCACAAAAACCTTACAACAATGTCATTTAAGTGTAATTATTATTGTTAACAATTTAATTGTAGTTATTATTAGTAACAATCTCTCCTACCCATGTGCGCAATCACACCAACCCTGTAAGGACAGATTGCGCAAAATAACTTTCTTGGTTTTATTCGAACTGTTCTATTAAATTACAACATAACAACAAAAAATAGCAATAGAAATGCATATAAAACAAATGAAGTAAAAATTATTCATGGATAGTTTAGTGAAAAATTCATATTTAGATTTTTATTGTTATTCTTTTGAATTGTGCGCAGACTCTCCTAGCTTTACCTTATATAAAAATAACTTACGTTGGAACTTGACAAGTGTATTGTACTTAAAATTGAATTTAAATTATTCTTATTTTAATTCTTAAATTATTCTTAAATTATTTTCATTTTCTTATTCTATACAGTTGTCATAAACAATATTTGGCGACTTTTCATCTGCGTCTGGCTAACGGAAAAATACCTTACAAATAAGGAAAAGGGATCGTTATGGTTATAGAAATTGTAATAAACTATAAATGTTCAATACTAACACCTAATTTTAACATCTCATTAGCATTCTTCGGTAAATTTTACCAAACAGGAAGTCATTCATCCCATCAAGTACTTGTATAATTATGCAGGCTTAAAATTTGGAATCTCCAATGTTAAATTCATTGGTAATCGCTGCAAAGCAGATTGGAATACGTGTAGTTTTTTAAGTGTAACACAAAAATAACTGTAATTTTGGATTTGTATATTTGTTTTTAGTTTTTTGAGCTGTAATTTTGGATTTGCATATTTAAAACTTTTAGGAATCGATTTTTGTTGGAACATTAGTAGTTTACAGTCCATATTTATTTTCGAAAATGAATTTCAAAATATATAAGATTTCAAAATTAACTTTCGAAAAATAAGGTGGGTGCTCCTGATATGCCCATGCTAAAGTTTAAGAATTTTCCCTGCCCTCATTTTGAAAAAATCAAAACCGTTTTATTTGTTAAGGTTTTCAAGTTAATAACTTTCATAAAAAAAAATATTGCATTCCCCATAAAAATAGCTTTACTAGTCGAAAAAAATTCCAAAAGTCTACCAAGTGGCCATATCGGGAACATGTGTACATGATATGGCTACCATTGTTTCACAAATCGTGATTTTCTTCAATTTAAAAATGCTGTTCTGCTAAATTAAATAGTGTTGGTGCAAAATAAATAAACATGATACTTAATAATTATTTTTGTTATTCAAAAGTGGATTTGAAACAAAATTTTTCATCAAAAATAAAGTTGTTTACAAAATTGACATTACAATTTAAGTTTTTATTTAGAAATAAAAATGTGAAATCCTTTTAGAGTTTAAAAAACTAATTACTTATTGGAACTGTAGCAAATAAAAATGTTTTATCCTAGACTTGCATTGTACACTTGATATTGCCACCTGGAGATGGCCATTATCAGAAGCCGGTCAGCTTTCACGAAAATCGTTTGATTTTGAACAATTCTTAAAATGTATACCATCAACGACAGCACCAATTGATAGAGAATTGAAAACTGAACAGAGTATGATGATATTCATAAAAAAATCTTTTTAAAAACGTGCATGAAAAAGGAGACTTATCAGATAAAAAACAAGAAGAGATCACACCAAAAACATAAAATAGGAAATTGGCGTCAAATTCCACAACCTAGCTGAATGGCAAGTGATCACATGAAACTCCTTCACGATATGCTCATGCCATTTAGCAAATTGTTTGGTTAGATAAAGTATAATAGGGAGATGTCAATGTCAGGAAAATGACCATAACAGGGGCACCTACCTTATACGAATTGTAACCTCTGAATTTATTAACAGAAAATATTTTCTAGTAGTTTCAAATATGTAAACCCAAAATTACAGTTCATTCTCAGGGCCGTAGCTTGGGGGGTGCCAGGGGGTGCTCAGCACCCCATGAAAATTTCAGAGACCCCCCCCCCCCTGAGAAAGTTGTCAAGGCCGCCAAATAAAATTCTGTTTCAAAAATTCAAATGAAACTCTGTTCAAAAATTGAACTTAGTTTGGGAGCTCTTTACAGTTTTGCATAAATACTAAATTGTAGTATTTGTTTAAAAACTGCAAATAAGTGCTTCAACAGGCGCGCGTTTTATCTGCACATACTCAGAATTAGCAACCTTTTGCTGATGCAAACATTGACTTTTGCATTAGTTATATACTGAAAATTTTCATTTTGCAGCGCTTTTCATTATTAGCATAAAACAAAGTTATTGTAATGAGTTATAATAGTCAATTTAAATACAAGTGGTTTTAGCTTTTGACTAAACACAAAAATAATTTTAAAATGCAAAATACACCCTTGATTATTCTAATGTTTTTTATCCTATAATAACATAACTTTAGAATCCTGAAGGGCAGGGAATATTCAGAAAAAAATTAAAGGTTGCAACTCTTTTGAAACAGGTGAAACAGCTTTTTATTTACTTTTTGACATCATCACTTATTATTTCACTAGTATAATTATACACTGAAAATTTTCATTCTGCAGCCAGTGATGTAGTAGTAAAAAAAACTAGAGAGCATACGCTTTAGGCAGAGGGTATACCCTAGAAAGTATATGCTATAGTGTTTTTGAGAAGAGGGTATACGGTATTCCTTTAAAATAATCCAGCAGGTATTACATCCCTGTCTGCAGCTTTTACTACTTTTCTTAGCATCAAATAAAGTTATTATAAACAATTTAATAAGAAACATAGTGCCTACACTATGAATATGCACTAATTTACCTTTCTATATAATACTTTGATCAATGATATATCATATATATGTGATATATCAATATATCAAATCATATATATGATCAATGATCATATATATGTGTTTGTGCGTGCATGTGTCAGAGAGAGAGAGAGAGAGAGAAATAGTATGAGCCCCCCCTACATTTTCTTGAGCACCCCCCATTGTTTACTTCTAGCCCTGTTCATTCTGTAAAGTAGTTTTGAGTTATGCTTAAAAAACTACACGCAATGCAAGTTGTTTTGCAATAATTAAAAATAATTTTAACATTGGGAGTTTCAAATTTTAAACCTACACAATTCTAAATTACTTGAGAGAATGTATTTAGTATAATCATTCGTTTGGTATCCGAAGGTAAAGGTTTTCGAAAAATCCAAATATAATGACAAAAATAGGTGTTAGTATTGAAAATTTTAAACTGTATTACGATTTCTATATATAGGTATGTAAAGCTTTAAACAAATTTAATTATAGCATTATTTTCATACGATGATTTGCGGTAGCGTTAGTGAGGAATGATTACTTTTTTACCTCCAAGACTGTGCTTAGTATGCATTGAAATGTTTAAATAATTACTAAGTAATTGTACATTGTTTCATAGTTCTGTGTCTGTGCTAGTAACAAATTTAGGTAAAATTTCTTATTATGCAATTTTATTCATTAAAAACACACTATTTTCAATGTCAACACGTTAAACTAATGTTTTGATAAATTTATCGTACTGAATGATAAATATTTAACTATGGTAATAATAGTTATCGTAATAATAAATCTTCTATCAAATTGAAAACTATTTTATATATTTTATATAAAGCTCTGTACCTTACTTTAACAGAGACTTAATTAGAATACAGTGAAATCTGTGAAAGTGGTCCTCTTTATAAATTATCCACCTGCGTGTTGAGGTTTTGTTTTCAAAATTTTAGTATATCTTTACTGCAAAAAAGAAAAAGAAATGTACACGTGTTTTTGTGTAATACAGTGACATCCTTATGTGGGCAATGATTTTCGTTCCAAAAGTGGCTACTTTAAACATGTTCGTAACCAATAAAAGGGACAGGCCTCGATACTTTCACCCTTTCTTGGTTATCACGTGATCAAAATAGGTTGGTTTCCATCAATTGTTGACCTGCCTTGTCATCATCAAAGTAGGCTTAAGAGCAGTTGAGATCGGTCAAGTATACAGAGGTGCCAAACTCTCACTAATCTTCCGTAATATTTGGATTAATTTGAACCAGTTTAACAACGTTTCGAACCAGAAAAATTATTTCATGAATCTGTATTTAGTTAATTTCAGATTTCTATATGGAATATATTTAATTTTATTTTTAAAAAAAATTTCAGGTGCGAAACGTATTAAACCTGGGTTAAATTAACCCTTAATTACGGAAGATTAGTGAGAGCTTGGCACCTCTGAGTATAGCATCGTGTCTTGTTCGTTGGCTGCGGACATGTTCTACTGTATATGTTAAGCCATTAATCCATCTTGAGTACACATACATCATTGTAACACGATAAACCCTTTCACATATTTATAAAAAGTTATTTTATTTTCCATACTTTTATTATACATGTATTTCATACCAAAACTAAGCTATAAATTAAGTAATGTTTTTACAATTCTCTCTGCTGCTTTGGAAAGAAACAATTCCCGACGTCTGTCGTTGTTTAAAGCCTATCCGTTTTCTTTTGTGACTAGTCCCTGAATCTGCATCCCCTAGGACCCTAGTCATAGAGAGAAATAGAGTGCAGAGCTTCTCCTGGTGAGCGGATAACACCCATAAATGCTCCCAAATGCAATCGGTTTCCACAAAGATAATAAAAGTTGTCTCCCATCATTAGAACTGTCTACCAGACGTAAATCGTTCTTGCGCTCACCAATAATTATCCTTTCCTTTTCGCTGGATCCCCCTGAAGAGAGAGAGAGAGACTTTTAAACTGAGGAAAACTGTTGCTCAATCCCTGGACTGCTCTGTTCCGAAATGCGAAAAGAGGATTTGGGCTGACGCACAGAATTTAAATGAAGTTCTCGTTTTACTGCCGTCGTTTCGATTCGATTATGCAGGAAATGAGATTTTTCCGACTGTGACGTCATTCTGACTTACTTTAAGTTGGACGATTTGTTATACAGTGGGAATTTATAACTCAAAGTATTGCACGCAGATCCCATTTATCTGAAATATATTCGCTGATAAAGGCTTTATAGGTCAATAAATTAATTCGTTTAAGTCTTTTCTGAGCACAAAAGAGAAAAAAAAAGTAATAATCTGAGGTAAAAACTAATGCGCATGAATACCAATCTAAACCTAAGTAATATGTCTTCATAGTTATTCTCAGTTTGCAATAATATGGTAATATCACACTTAAGTTATGAAATTTTTCAAACTTTTTTACTTAAATTAAACTTAGCTGATCTACAATCTTTTAAGGATTATTGGCCAGCAGCCTCCGATTTTTATATCTTAACAATGGAGCACTGAGGTGCAACAGGGTGCGAAAAAAGTTTTGGATGGCCTTACTATCAGGACAAGATTTTGCAGAAAGTGCTCAAGCCTTTTGCTCAAAAACACTTTTTTGAACGAAATTGACACTGTATATGATCTTCTAAGGATTATTGGCCAACAGCCCAATATTATTGGGTTATTGTTTAATTAATATATATATTGGGTAATTAAGGATTATTGGTCATCAGCCAGTCTTGCTGAAAAAGTTTCAGCAAGACTCTGCACCAGCCAATCGAGCGAGCAAGACTCTTGACTGGCTTAGGTCGGAAAACATTGATTTCATTTCTCCCGATGAATGGCCTGTTAACTCACCCTACATCAAGCCAATGGATTTTTTTTTCATTTGGGGAATTTTAAAGGCAAAGGTCTTGGCTACTTCCCTTCAAAGTTTGGATGGTCTGAAAATTGATTAAGGAATGGACCAATCTTCCCGATGAGATACTTGGTCGGTGATGTCAATGATGTCAATGATGTCCCAAAACGACTAAGGGCTTGCATCAAAGAAAAAGGCAGATACTTTGATATATAATCTGCTTTTTCATTTATATGATGTTAAATTTAGTATATTTTTTAATAAATTGTTGACATTTACGGTTTTCTTGAAAATAAGGGCTTTTATGCCCATTCAAAATTTTCCGCACTTTGTATATATCATATACCGGTCAGGTAGCCTACCTAAAGTGGAATACCCAGTGTTTAGTTCCAAAACAAAATCGGTACTCAGTTTATCGACACCGAAAGAATGAAAGATTGGGTGAACCTTGCCCAAGTCTTGGAATCGAAATCTGAATCTGTAGCGTGGCACCGCTATGCGCTGACCACTGAGTTATCGGACTTCACTCATTACTTTTTTACTTTCTATTTCCAACATACTTGAAAAGTGTTTAGAAATTCGGTTTGTCCGTCTGTCTTTCTGCCATCTGTCCGTGCTCTAACTCGCGTAAATATATTCGTATTGCGACGCAGTTGATATATGTTATTTAAGTTTATTATGGCGTGTTCGGTATTGAAAATGTAGTGTGTAGCATTTAGAGTTCGTTTACAGTTACACTCAAAAGAATTCCATTACATTATCCCCTATTGGAAAAATCGTTTTCTTTCGGTGTATTTTAAGGATGTTACGCTATTTCAACACATTGAAATTGATATCTATCATTCAAGTGCACTGCAAGATGCTTATTATACTTAGGATGTGTGATATGTATAACATTCATCGTTCATTTACATGAGCACACAAAAAAAAATATGTTACACAACGTACCGAATACAGTCTATGAACAATAATTGCTGCAAGTGGATTTCCAGATGTGGTACGCGTTTTATATGTATTTTAAGTCTAACTCACGTAACTATTTTTTTGCCTATTACTTGTTGTGATAAATTCTATAGATCATATACAGTGCTGCACATATACAGTGCTGGAATTTTCAACAGTGCGTTTCCTAACTGAACTAAATTTCAGCATATTATGTAGTATATATACAAATCTATAGGGCATATACAGGAACGCGCAAAAGAATGTGGATATTTTCTTACTGTTGATGGCAATTGTTGAAACTGGGTTTTCAAATGTGGTTATGCATTTTCCAAATTGTTTACTTAGACATCATCTTTCACCTTATTAAACTCTGTATATTTATTACAGATTTTTGAATCTGCGGGAAAGTGTTTCATAATCTATGCTTGACGTATGACATTTCGTTCTTTTTTTTAATTATTTAGAAAGGAAGAAGTGCTCAAACTTTAACTCAGAATTAGAAAACTTAATAATGCCTTTAAAATAAAATAGATCAAGTGAATTGTTTGTTTATGATATCGGATTTTTATTTAAACCCTTCGGGACTGACGACTTTTACACAAATTTTATTCGGTTGGCACCACTTTTTAAAAAAAAACTACCTTTACTTAAACTATCACAAAAATGCTCTAATTAGTGAAAGCAAGTATTACTTTTATGTTTTACTGGTGCCTAAAACAAATTCTGTATGCTCTTTTTGAGTGTGCATATATGCACCAATGGTCCCAAATGGGTTAAGAAATCGGACCAAATTAATTATAGTTTACCTTCAAGAAAAACAGGAAAATCCTTATTTCGACTCTAACTTGCTAATACAATTCACGGAGCGTAACAGTATAAAAACAGTGATTATTTTTTGCCAAAACAGTTGGATTGTCACTTTAGCTGTTCATACTTCAAATAATCTTTAACGAATATTCTGAAGTTATCCATGCACATTGCATGTATTGCGTCCCACAGTTTACTTACCTGTTACTAATTTCAATTTCAAATTAGAAAACACATACTGGTCAACCATCATAAAAATTTAATTATTAATTATTGTTTCTTTTTTGTCATAGATAATATAAAACTTTCATGGAACACAGAACAACATAAAGATGTCCCAATCTGTTACATAATTGCCTGCATTGCCTTTTTGTTTCAATGACTTTGTGAAATTTCAAATCTAATTTACAATCTACCGTTATCTCGTATATTAAAAAGTGACATATAAATCGTGAAATAACAAAATGTTCATCACTTTTTATAGAACAAAATGTACCATTTTCTCCAATATGTTTTTATATAATTTTGCATATTCACATGAGTAACATCTTTTTTCATTTTTAAAAAATTAATTATTCATTATAATGCACTGGAAGACAACAGTTCTTTTGAAAAGTATCCACAAAATAAGCTTTAAAAGCATTCACATGTTCACCCCCTCAAATAATTAGATGAACATTGCTACCCACATCGACAAAAATCTTAAATGTTCAATTTTCCTATTTTTGTTTTATCACAAATGTTTCATCCAACTATGCCGCCGATGCCTGTAAATGTTGTTTTACCTTTCGTTGAGTAGGTATGTAGTCAAATGGCCAGATGTACTAAAACGCTAAGTAGCTCAAAGGAGTCTTTTGAAATTCTAATTGTTATCATTTGCCTTGGTGTATAATACCTCATGCTTTCAACGTTTGATTACCCGCAGAATTACGAAATTCATAATTATTGATCATAATGACAAATTTTGTAAATATTTTAAATTATTATAGTAGAAACATATCTGATTTAAAATCTACTATTTTCTTCAGAAATGAAAAAAATGGCATTTGTAATAAGTCGTGAAATAATGAAATGTTCATTAATTTTGTATATTCACATGAGTATGATCTTTTTATCTTTTTTTTAATTAGTATTCATTAGAACGAATTGGAAGAAACATTTATTTAAAAAATATATCCACAAAATAAGTTTTAAATGCATCCATATATTCACTTCCTCAAATAATTAGATGAACATTGCTACCAACATCGACAAAAATCTTAAATGTTCAATTATCCTATTTTTGTTTTATCACAAATGTTTCATCCAACTATGCCGCCGATGCCTGTAAATGTTGTTTTACCTTTCGTTGAGTAGGTATGCAATCAAATGGGCAGATGTACTAAAACACTAAGTAGCTCAAAGGAGTCTTTTGAAATTCTAATTGTTATCATTTGCCTTGGTGTATAATACCTCATGCTTTCAACGTTTGATTACTCGCAGAATTACGAAATTCATAATTATTGATCATAATGACAAATTTCGTAAATATTTAAAATTATTATAGTAGAAACATATCTGATTTAAAATCTACTATTTTCTTCAGAAATGAAAAAAATGGCATTTGTAATAAGTCGTGAAATAATGAAATGTTCATTAATTTTGTATATTCACATGAGTATGATCTTTTTATCTTTTTTTAAAATTAGTATTCATTAGAACGAATTGGAAGAAACATTTATTTAAAAAAAATATCCACAAAATAAGTTAAATGCATCCATATATTCACTTACTCAAATAATTAGATGAATATTTCTACCAACATCGACAAAAATCTTAAATGTTCAATTATCCTATTTTTGTTTTATCACAAATGTTTCATCCAACTATGCCGCCGATGCCTGTAAATGTTGTTTTACCTTTCGTTGAGTAGGTATGCAGTCAAATGGGCAGATGTTCTAAAACACTAAGTAGCTCAAAGGAGTCTTTTGAGATTCACAATTGCTATCATTTTTCATTTGCCTTAGTATACAATATCTCACGCTTTCTACATCTAATTACTTGTAGAATTACGAAACTCATAATTATTTATCATAATGATAAATTTTGTAAATGTTTTAAATTATTATAGTAGAGGAGTGTCTGATTTAGAATCTACTGTCATCGTCAGAAATGAAAAAATGGCATTTGTAATAAGTCTGAAATAATTAAATGTTCATTAACTTTGTGTATTCATATAAGTATCATCTTTCTTTTTTCATTTTTGTAATTAGTATTCATTATAACGAACTGGTACAGACATTTCCTTTGAAAAATATCCACAAAATAAGTTTTAAAAGCATATATATGTGCACTCCCTCAAATAAAGACGAACTCTCATCGAAAAAAATTCGTAAATGTTCAAGCATCGTTTTTTATTTGTTTGTTTGTTTGTTTGTGTGTTTATTTGTTTGTTTTTATCGCATATGCTTTTTTCAACTGTGCGTCTGATGCCTGTAAATGTTGTTTTACCTTTCATTGAGTATGTATGCTGTAAAATTGGCAGATATACTGAAACACCAAGTAACTCAAATGAGGCTTTTGAAATTCACAATTGTTGATAATTTGCTTTAGTATCCAATATCTCACGCTTTCTACATCTAATTGATCGTAGAATTACGAAATTTATAAGTATTAATAATAATGATTAATTTTGTAACTATTTTAAATTATTATCGCAGTAGCGTGTCGGATTTAGAACTTACTATTATCGTCAGAAATGAAAAAATGGCATTTGTAAAAAGTCGTAAATAATGAAATGTTCATTAATTTTGTATATTCACATGAGTATCATCTTTTATCATTTTTTTAATTAGTACTCATTAGAATGAACTGGAAGAGACATTTATTTTGAAACATATCCGCAAAATAAGCTTTAAAAGCATACATATGTTCACTCTCCCAAATAAGACGAACTCACATCGAAAAATTCGTAAATGTTCAATCATAGATATTTTGTTTGTTTGTTTGTTTGTTTGTTTGTTTCTTTCTTTCTTTCTTTGTTTATTTGTTTCTTTCTTTATTTGTTTGTTTTTATCGCATATGCTTTTTTCAACTGTGCGTCTGATGCCTGTAAATGTTGTTTTACCTTTCATTGAGTATGTATGCTGTAAAATGGGCAGATATACTGAAACACCAAGTAACTCAAATGAGGCTTTTGAAATTCACAATTGTTGATCATTTTCTTTAGTATCCAATATCTCACGCTTTCTACATCTAATTGATCGTAGAATTACGAAATTTATAAGTATTAATAATAACGATTAATTTTGTAAATATTTTAAATTATTATCGCAAGTAGCGTGTCTGATTTAGAATCTACTATTGTCGTCAGAAAGGAAAAATGGCATTTGTTTTAAGTCGTCAAATAACGAAATGTTCCTTACTTTTTAATGAAAAAAATATGGAGTTTTCCTCAACATTTTTTATATAGTTTTGTATATTCCCATGAGTATAATTTATTTTTCCTTTTTTAAAAATTAATATTCATTATAATGAACTGGAAAATACATTTATTTTGATAAGCATCCGCAAAATAAGTTTTAAAAGCATCTATATGTTCACTACCTCAAATAATTAAACGGACTCTCATCGAAAATTTCGTAAATGTTCATTTATCACTTTTTTTTATCACATATGATTTGTTTAACTGTGCGACTGATGCTTGGAAATGTTATTGAGTATGTATGCAGTGAAATGGGCAGATATACGGAAACATCAAGTAACTCATAGGAGGCTTTTGAAATTCATAATTGTTGATCATTTGTCTTAGTATACAATATCTCACGCTTTCTACTTCTAATTATTCATAGAATTGCGAAACTCATAATTATTTATCATATTAATTAAGTTTGTAAATATTTTAAATTATTATCGTAAAAACGTGAGATATGTTATTTTAAGGTAAACGAAGGTAAATTTTAAAATAAACCTCTCCTTTATAACCGGGTTGGATCTTGCAATGTATTTCTATGTAAAGTTTCTTTCTTCACGGTCAAAGAAACTTTATGATGTTTTTCTAACTTTCAACAGAAAGGTCCAAGCTCCCTCTCCCCAGATGAAAAATCCTTAGTTCTTCCTAATGTTTAATTATTGTAAATCATTTGAAAAAAAATATATTTTTTATTATTTTTTTTATCATGAGAGGAAAATAAAATTTAGTTAATTAAAATTGAAAAACCAAGCAGGGCAACTGTCCTCCGCTGCACCCCCTGCACCCCTCCCATGACTGATGAAAACTTTACTGTAGCAGAAGAAGGAATGTTTTTTGAGAAAATAAATCGACATTAAAACATTTAAATATCGAAACAGAAGTATCCTCAATTCCAACCTGAAGCAGCCTCGGTGCAATCTCCATCTTCCCCCACATCAGCCTCAAAACCCATCCATAAAAGCCATCCCTCTCTCTTTGCCTTTTCCATTAACATTGTCTCTTTACGACACAAAATATTTCCCAATGCTTCTTTACAATTCGTAAAACTCCCAACACCTTTTTTACTTTTTGCAAAGCAGGTCGTTAAAAGACCTCGTTTTAATGTCCGACCATTTCCGATCCAAACGACTGCTCAGCATTCGGTATTTATAGCATTGCGGGTCTTCTCTTTTATTGTTTTCAATTACATATTAGCGCAATGCGGGCGTTAACTTTAACAGCATTTCGAAGATGGCTTAAAAAGGCGAAAAGATGGCCATCTTTTGCATTGTCTTCCTGCCTTTAAATGGGCGATGGCGGGGCGATACGTTTGTACGACATGCTAGGGGGTCTGTTTTATGAGTCCTCGAACCTTACCTGAAACGGCTGATTTATTATGGGAGGTAGTTAGAAACGAGCACGGAAATTGCGAGTGATTATGTCCTTGCTTCGAACGGAATGATTCGTTTTCGTTGGTAATTCCGATGATAAATGCCCATGTCAACATTTTAGAGTCAAATAAACATATTTTAAAAATAAATTAGGTGGCACGTTTCCATTATATACATTTTATTGTTTAAAATGCCATATTTACAATTAAATTTAAAGCAATTTCATCACGATTATTAGGATAATCACCATCCATATAGATTATCCTTTTTGAGTCGACATTTTTGAGTTTAATATATATATATATATATATATATATATTATTTTCCATTATATATGTGTGTGTGTGTGTGTGTGTGTGTTTGTGTGTTTGGTGCGTGTGTGTGTGAGTGTGTGTGTTTTATTGTTTAAAATTTTACATTTACAACTAAATTTGAAGCAATATTTTTTGTGGAAATGATCATGATTATTAAGATTATCACCATTTCTGTGGAATCTCATTTTCTTTCATGAAAATGTTGAGCTTATTAATCATTGTTTCGAAGTTTTGAGCCTGAATAAGATAAAATAATATTATAAATTCATTACTTTTCTTAACATACATGTCTCCACAGTTAGAAACAGAATTAGTATTTAATCGCCTAAAACGAATACCGCCTTTATTCATCTTCAATATCATGTTGTATAATCTTCAATATCATGTTGTATAATTTTCAATATCATGTTGTATAGTTTTCAATATCATGTCCTCCATTTTATTTACATGTCTAACACAGAATGTGACATCACAAAAAAAAGAAAAAAAAGATTTTGACTTTAATTGTGATATATGCTCACGTACAATAAGTAAATTATAAAATTCGATACACCAATATGCTTCTTTTTTGTCCTCCATAGACTGGATTACAACTGAGACGTTTTTGTAGGACAAATTGCAGTTTTCAATTATGCCGGAGACCAGTGATTTTGCGGCACGGTGTTGGACGACAGATTTAGAGTGATTTTGGTCTGTTAAATACGAAAATAATGGTAAATTTTCTGGAATGGCTCTCGTTTTTGCAATAAAGCCAAAAATCCGATTATTACATAAGTACAAAAAAGTAACATTAAATATATAAAGACTTTACAAATATACACAGAAAAAAATAAAACCCAATTTGGGTCGAAAGATTCTTAGGTATGTACCCAAATTGGCTCATGCCTGTTTTGGTTACCACTGTGTATCCATTTTGGGCACTGTTAAATACCCATTTCAAAAAAAAAAAAAAAAACAAGGATTTTTTTTTTAAATGGGTATTTAACAGTGCCCAAAATGGATACACAGTGGTAACCAAAACAGGCATGAGCCAATTTGGGTACATACCTAAGAATCTTTCGACCCAAATTGGTTTTTTTTTTTTTTTTTTTTTTTTTTTGTGTGTGTGTGTGTGTGTGTGTGTGTATAAAGACTTGTTTTTTACATATTTTGTAACAATGTATTTTGAGTGAGATACGTATTGAAAAACAGAAATATAGCTTTAACATTACTATTAAAACCGTTTCCCGTATGATAGTCTAGAATGTTTCTTTCTCTTCAGGACAATCTCTTTCTAAGATCCAACAGCAGTCAGTCGATGGCGATCCCAACGTCCTCGGTACCTTTGCTCCATTATTCTGATGTCTTGGTGGAACCCTTTAACCTGCTCTTCACTATAATCACCCAAATTTTCAGGAAATCCCTCTAAATGACTGTGTAAAAAATGCACCTTAACCCCTTGGGGACGAGCGACACGTATACGTGACGCAAAAGATGCCCAGAATCCTCGATTATTCCCACCAGTAACTTTTTATTGTAAACTTTGCCTTATTTAATGACAGCCTTTCTGCGATTCAATTAGGCGAAAATTTCTGTTTTCAGAAACCGGTGGTAAAAGATTAAAAATTCTGTAAAGGACGCTCGTTACGAAGGTGTTAACGCTCATATTAGCTCTTCATCTTTCAAAATTTTTAAAAAAGCAGAGCCATTTCAACTAACTACTTTATAGTCCAAAATTATAAACTTTTGTATATATCCGAATCACCAAAGAGATGCATACCGGCCAACATCCCACTAAACTTCCGTACAATGTAGGCTAATTTCACCAAGGTTAAACACGTTTAAAACCAGAATTTTTTTTTTTAAGAAATGCAATCAAATATGTTCCCACGTAAGAACCTGAAACTAAATATATATTATTTTCTCAGATATATTTTCTGGATAGAAACGTCTTTAACCTGGATCAAATTAACTCACATTGTACGGAAGTTTAGCTGAAAGTTGGCGGGTATGGAGATGTAATGCCGCAGAAAAAAAAATTGTTTTCCTGTGTTATTAACCAAGTAAAACAATTTCTCAAGCATAATTAATAACAGAAGCAAAAACCTGGAAAAAAGTTATCACCCGTAATAATTCTTCTACGATTGTTACAGTCATGGGGTAAAAAGTGCCCCCCCCCCCCCCACACATACACACACTAACTCTGCAATAAATTATTGTAGAAGGAAGTTACTGGTACTAAACGATTGGAAATAAAGTCTTACTTTTAAATGATGTATACAAAATTTGCTTAGGGGGCTATCTACATATCAAAATAAGTCCAAACTTTGCTTTTTTTTCAATGGCAATACCCCATTTTGGCACGATATTTTAAATCTTCAGTTCAAACTATGCCTAGACCAAATTTCAAGTCATTTGGATGATAAGTTTTTGAATTATAAACATTCAAAATTTAGAACTTTTAATGTTAAATTACACTTTCATATTTTTATTAATATCTTCTTAATTTATAATCCTAATGTGCTAATTTTTTTGTGCGGTTATAATACTAAAAACCCCAAAAATAAATACCTTGAATTTGAAATTTTTATAATTTTATAATAAGAATTATGAATTATGAAATTAATATTCGAAAACAATATGAATTACAACCTGCAATTTTTTTTTAAGGATTTATATTTATTATGTCTTGCTTTATGCGCATTCAAAATTTCAAATTTTTATTCCAAGTATTTTCAAATTATGCTTTTCAAAAACTCAAGATGCTGATTTAAGGGGCTATCTATAATGTGCAGAAAAGCATAATTTGGAAAAATATCTTACTCATTTTATTGTTGATTAAAATAAGTTTTTTTTTTTTTTTTTTTTTCTGTGCCTGCTTTTAATTTTTTTGTTAAAATTACGTAAATTGTATTTGCATCAGATGTAATTTCACATAAATTAGTTTCGCTTTTATTGTTAAATTAACAAAGCTCATTTTTTTTTAAAGTGAACAGTCCTACGTTAGAAAAAAAAACCTTACTTATTATTTTTATTACCTTTATGACGGCCATTGCTGTCAGTATGAGTAAACCAGGCCGTTCAGCTCCTTTTTTTTTTTAGGGAACAGTCCTACGTTAGAAAAAAAAAAATCTTACTTAATATTTTTGTTACCTTTAATTGAATTTATAGCTTCTTCTCCAGTCTAATAAACCTATTTTACTTTTTCTGCGATATATATTTTTGAAGTATAGTTTCTTCTAAATGCATATGTGTTGTGCATTTGCTGAAAAAAGTTTTTAAAATATGCCATTAGCAATCGAGTTGTGATTTACTTTCCGACTTAAAAGCAATTTGTATGGATTTTTTCTACATTGTTATACTGCTTCATATTATTTTTTATTCTAAATTTTACATTTGTCAACCGAAATGTCTCTTAATTTATTTATTTATGTATTTTTTTTTTCAATAAGATATTTTTTTAAATAGTTTTAGATTTACTGTATTTTTTTTTTTAATTAAATATATTGAAATATATATTAAACAATTTCAAATTTAGTATGTTTTCTTCATTTTTTCTATTTTTCTATATATTTTTAATTTTTACCACAATATTTGATTATGATTTCACAAGTCGGCCCAAAAAGTAATTTACGTTTTCCCACTTCAAAGATTTTGATACTACTGCTGCCATCTTCTGATCAACAATTGGACTACTTTGAGTTTATTTATAAGGAAATTGGGAATTCAGCTTTCATCCCAGAAAAAATAGGAAAAGAAAAGAAAAGTACTGGCGCAACTAGACAAGGAGATAAGTGTTGATCATCTCCAAAAATTGAACAATTTCTCCAAGATTATTCCAAAAAGCTGATTAAACCATTTAAAATGGAATATAAAGTTATTAAAAATTAACGTAACGTTCATGAAACTGAGACACAGAAAACGTTAAATCATACGAAATCTTTATTAGCGCTGTTATCTCCCAGACCTTGAAAAACAAGAAAGAATAATCATGCATCAAACCTAGATTATGAAACACTTTCCAACACATTTAAGAATACTGTAACAAAACTGCCGAGTTTAATAAAGCGAAAGATGATATCTAAGTAAACAATTTGAGAAATTCATACACAATTTCAAAACTCATTTTCGGCAATTACCATTTATAGTCATTTATAGTTATTATTAAAGAATGCCAATTATTTTGTGAATCCCTGTATATGATCTATAGATTTGTAAATATGCTACATAGTATGCTAAAATTCAGTTCAATTAGGAAACGCTTAACACCGTTGAAAATTCCCTTTGATTAATTTTCTTCAATAAACGGAAATGTACTAGAATACTTTTGTACAGCCTTGTATGTGATCTATATAATTTATACCCACCAAGTAATATGCAAAAAATTCGTTAAATTTAAAAACAATTACTACAACTTAAAACGCATTTCCAGCAATTATGGCTCACAGTCAGTACTGTAACCAAAACACTTTTGTGTGTCCATGCTAGGCACACCCTATTCAACAGTAAGCATCTCGTTATGCACCTCAGTGATATATATCAATTTGAATATGTTTGTAACAATAAACTGCAAACGATTTTTCTCCCATAGACCATAATGTAACGGATTTCTTTTGAGTATCCCTGCAAATTAACTATGAATGGACACACTTCATTTTCTATACCGAACGTGTCATCGTAAATCTCAACTAGGACTTCCCTCAAAGGGATTAGTCTGAGTGATATTGCTGAGAACATAGGGTTAACAATTATAATATAAAGAAAAAGAGCAAATTAAATGATAGAATTACAAAATATCATATATAAATTCATATACACTGTTAAAAAAATAGAAAAGAAGTACCGTTCATCAGATGTGTTGTCATATTTTTTTTAACATGTCGCAAAGAATCTCATTTTCTTAAGCGTGTAAGCTTTTTATAGTTACGTAATTGGATTTGCAGCCAATAGATTATTCTCATCAAGCGTGGCTTAACGCAAATTTAATTTCATTGTTGCACCTTTTTTTGTGTGTGAATTTAAAAATTTTCTTCCTTGATTATATATCTATTATTTGTATAACTGTTTATAGAAACTCTTACACTTCAAACCACATTGATAGCATGCTTTGCTACAAACCAGATTGCAAAACTATAGTCTAAATTATTATTAAAGTATACAAAAAATCTTTCGATGACTTCTGTAAAATAACTTTTACATTAAATCTCCATATCGGCAAAATTGAAAAATTATATATATTTCAAAGTTAAGCAGACAGATACTTCTTAACTTAACAGATACTTCTTGATTACTCTCTAGGAGGCTCTGCCCCCTACGCCTTTACTGCGCCAATCCGCAGATTTTTATTTTGCCTGTCTGTCTGTTTCTCCACAATCTGTCTGTTTCCCTATCCGTTCTTCTGCCCGTCTCTCTAACCGATTGTCTATCTCTCTATACGTCTCGCTACCTGTCTCTATATTTCTCTACCGGTCTCGCTACCCGCCAATCTATTTCTCTAACCGTCTGTCTATCCGTCTAACTACTTGTATGCCCAGCCGTGTTTCTATCCACTTCGCTGCCCATTTGTCTATCTGTCTCACAACTTGTCTATCTGTCTTTATACCCGTCTGGCTATACGCCTCTCTACCCATCTTCTTACCCATCTCCGTACCCATGTACTGTCTCTCTACTCGTCTGCATGCCCGTCTCACTATCCGTCTGTTTTTGTACCCGATTTGCTACCAATCTCATTACCCGTCAGACAACTCGTCTCTGTACTCATATCTCTACTTGTCTCTTTATCTTTCTCGCTACATTCCTGTTTACCGGTGTCGCTAACCGTCTCGTGATCCATCTCACTACCCCTCTGTCAACCCTCTTTTTACCTTTCTCTCTAGCCGTCTGTCTATTCGTTTCGCTATCCGTCTGCCTACCTATGTCGCTACTCGTCTCTCTACCCGTCTGTCTACCCGTTTGTTTACTCGTCTTTCTACCTCTTGCCACCTCTTGCCACCCTCTTCCCAATATTTAAACAATTCATTTAATATACAGAAGCCGCTTATCAGTTATTAAATGCAAACAGAAGTAATTTATCTAATAAGTGTAATCAGATGCAATTTTAAATACATACATAAACCTGAATAAGAATTCATCAGTTTTGTGCTCATAGTTGTTTATATCATTTGACAGTAAATCTCAACTTCTTAAACCTGAATTGTCTCAAGCTTTTTAAAGAAACCACAAGGTCTGTATAACTGCAAAGTACCCTGAGGGCTATATTAGCTACATGTTATTAAGTTAAGTGAAAGTTTCGTTATCGCGTTTGCATCCAATTGCTTATGTCAGAAAGCGTGGCTTAACGCCATTTTAAATTCATTACTGTAACTTTCTTTTCTTTTCTTTTTTTTTCTTTGGGGGGGGGGGGGGGGTAGGGGTGGAGGGTTTCAAATATATACATTTAAATTAAAACTTTTGCCTCCATGCCATTAGTGTTGTTTGTATTATTAACTGATACCTTGTAGACCGAGCTTCATTTGAAACAAATGTAAAAGACTTCTTCTACAGATTTTTTTTAGGAGAAACTTTCGTAATTGGGCCCAAAGCCAATCGGAACATTTAATATCATTATTGTAACTCTTATAGAGTTAAAACAATATTGTTGCTAGCTTTACTCTTGTTTGAGACCAGCCTTGCCTGTGCATCTGAATGGGGAAAAGTTTCGTATCCTATGTCGGTTGGCGAAAAAAATTTTAAATGGTGCCAAAAGGTAGTTTTAGCATCTTACAAAATTTTTCAAGAGAGCGGTAAAACATGTTTTTCAAATATTTACAAACATACGTTTATTAAAGCATGTTTTTGCACTATCTTAAAAATTTAAGCAGGATGCTAAAATAAAATTTTATCGCCATATTCGATATTTTAATAAGTAATGAAAATACATAAACAAACTTATTTAACAAACCTAAGAGGCATTTTTGTGATAAATAATTGTTATTGTCAGGGGGTTAAATTTTAAACAATTAAAAAACGGCTAGTAAATAATAAATAGCATTTAAAATCTAAAAATTGAGAAGTGGTCCGTATGAAAATGCAAAACATAACATTATACGCTTGATATATGTAAATATTTTCTTACTAGCCGCCACTGGCGACCAGTTTGGTCTCCCTTAAATGTATGTTAAGCACTGTAACACGTTACTTTTATTCATAATTTATTTTTTTTCCGTAATCCTTCGCCAAACCGGAAGATTCTAACAGACAAATCAAAAACTTTTTTGATCATGGTAGCATTTCGCATATTTTTTGTTGTTATGTATTTCATCTTTCTTGACAAAAACCGCTTAACCAACTTAAGCAATGAGGAGATTCTTAAACATATTAAGTAGTTTTCCGTAATTGGATCCATTGCCAAATGGCGTATTTTAGTTAATACGATTTGGTGCAATGAAGTCTATTTTGTGAAAGTCTTTAATGATATCCACCATTTACACTGAACCATATTGTTGCCAATATTTTTTTGTTTGTTTGTTTGTTTCTCGCTAACTTTGGCTGTAGACTTGATTACGGGAGAATCAAGAAGAAAATCCATCATTATTCTCATTTAAAACGTCTTGAATAATGTGACATAATCGGAGTGCATATTATAACACGTAATTTTCGAGTATGGTTTGGTGAAACATTGAACTTTTGGAAGCCAGTTTTGATAATCACGTAAATATGTCACACCAACATTACCGCCTATAATTCTAATTACAGCAACCCGTTTTTTCTCTCTATATTGCAACTCTATAGTTAATATAGTGCCCCGGTGCGTCTACGACAGCTGTTCCATCAAAACATTTGATTTCAAAATAAAAGTATCGTTACTAATTTGCACACGCGAAAAATAAAAGCTGGTATTGGCGATTTTAAAAATTCTATTGGCGAGATTTGCGCCCAAATAACACAAAAGTACTTAATGATGTTATGTATTTTGTAAATGTATATTAAATTACTGTTTTGAAAGCGATTGGTCATTAATAATGGTAAATAAGATTGGTGATTAACAATCATTTTCGGTGGTCTCTCTTCCTTTCACGTATAATACATAAATACCAAATTAACTGAAATTTGTTTCGAAATTTGATTCATTAAATATCATTACATGAGTTGTATTTGTTTACATTCAGCTTACATCAAGAAAAGATAAAGAATGAAGTTGAGTTGTATAGCACATAATTATGGTAAACTTTGATTGTGTCACTGGTACGAATTATTTTTTTGACACCAGGCAGCGCTCCAAAAAATCTTTCATGGAAAACTAACTTTACGAACGATTATCTCCATGGTTTAATGGTTTAATATTTTAAACCTTCACGACGAATGAATCTTTTTTTTTTGTTTACTTTCATGGATAGAGAATTTGAACTGCGAAGCTAATTTCAACTGAAGTTATTGGAGAATATATACATAATTGAACGTAAGTCATCTCTCAAATATCAATTTATTTTGAACGATCTTTCTAAAAATGTCACATTTATGAAGTTTTATTCGAAAAAATAATTTTTTATAAAAATGGCCGCCTGGCATATGAAAAAGTGAAACGTACATTCCGGAACTGTTGATGACAGTCACATGACTTACGGTTTTATTATAGAGATTTTTTAATATTTCCGAAGGCACAGATAAAAAGGTAAAAATCTCTTTTCCAAATGCCAAATAGAAAATATACAAAATAGAATGCCAAATATACAAAATAGAAAAATTATGCAAAAAAATATATTTACATAATACTACATCTCCAAAAAATAAGTTTTAAAAAAAGTAAGTCAAATCCTGCAGATCCCAACAATCACATCGAAAAACTTATCACCAAAATAGAACTCGCCAAATCTTACGGCACAGGAGATGGATTTTTCCCTCTGAATGCAGAATATTAGTTTTTTTTCTTGTTCGATGAGTGATTATAATATAACTGTTTCATTTCACATACTACATACTGTTTGATATATTGGTACTTTTATGTTATCCTGGCGCAGTTGATAAATCACCAAATATTGTTCCTATAACATTTTCATATTGAATTCATTTCAATTAAATATAAACCTTTCACTCATTTAATTAAAAATATATGCCTTTCATTAATCCCATTTAAAATGCTAAAAAGAGAAAAAAAAGAAATAAGGCTATAAATTGAAACCTTTTATTTAAACACCAATGAATTTTTTTTTTTAATTTACACACGCGAAATAAAAAAAGCTGCTATTGCTGAGATTTCCGCCAAATCTCTAATACCAAGTCTACCAAGTTATTGCGGGGTTTTTCTTTCAAAGAGAAAAAAAAAAATCCAGATTAATTTTCGATTTCTACTAAATTGAAATATATTTTATTGTGCTGAATATTAGTGCGTGCATATTTTTTTGCTCCATGTACTCCATGAACTTTTCAATTCCGATTGTCTACGAAAATCTCCCGCCGGTGAAAATGACGTACGCTCACATTTCGTGACGTATGTACTTTAATTGTGCTTTTTTATGTATTTTTTTAATATAATTTCCAAACGGTTTGACATTTATTCTTGGTAATAAATAGACGTTGTTGTCACCTTTATAGGTACCTGCTGTAAAAATTTGAACGAAATCCGTTAAATATTTTTTGAGTTATGCTTGACAAAAGGTTTTAATATCCATCGTAGCTATATATGGGGCAAAGTAATACTGCGCTGTGTATGAGTCTTCGTTGCACTCAGACAATAAAATATATCAATTATATGGCAATCCAACCCTATTTACGGGAGTTAGACGGACAGACAAGCCGAATTCATAAACACTTTTCAACTATGTTGGAAAATGTTTAAAAAAATAAGTTGGAAATTTACGTCAAACGTGACAAATATTCGTACTATAACTAGTTTTATAAATATTCAGATCTTGGTGCAATAGCTGTGACACTCTTATGTAAAAATGCATGAATACAAAATTTATTTTATGGGGAGATTTTCATATTATAGATATTCATTTTATTTTATGAAATTCAGTTTCAATAACACTTTCACAAACAATTCATCACAATTCTCTTACATTAAAATTATACTATGAGCAATATCCAATACAAGACAATGTAAAAAAATCATCGTTCTTATTTCCCTGAAAAAATTAATTATATCGTCTTTTATTATGATATGATTAATTTCCATCATAAAATAAGAACATTTTAAGTGGGCAACATTTATCTTTTGATGACATTTACTGAAAATTCCAATGGGAAACTTAAGCCTAGTTTTGAAAATTTCAGAACTTGAAATCCATATTTAGACTCTTTTTCCATTTAATATCTATTTCTTCCAGAAGCATCTATCCAAAAAACTGTCGGTAGATTATAGGATTGCTATAATTAAACAACTTTACAATACAAATTCGGTTTTTAAATTCAGTAATACGGAAATAATATTACTTCATCTTAAATAGGACGTAAATCACCGTGGCAACCTAGAATCATTACCTATCATGGGATATCATTGAATTAATGACGCATGATAGGATTCAATAGAATGAAGAAAACTTTTATTATCTTTTTAAATTTTGATTCGATTTTCATAAAATTTGAAATAACTCGACGAAATTCTGCAACAATTATATATATATTAAATTTCAAACCATTCTGTTGGGTAGTTTTTTCGCTGTTATATGTGGACTGACGGACATACGACGACTATAGGTGCTACGTATTTATATAATTATGAACGCACCTAAAAATGTGACAAGCCAGTTTATCAACGAATAGTAAAATAACATTTTAAATGCATAGTAGAAAGCGGTAGTGATTAATTCCTAATGTTATTTTTTGAACGACTAATATGAGTAATAGAGAATAGTAAATATATGATATAAATGTTGGACGATTACGTCATGAAACATTACTACATTAAAGACGTGAGTATCAAACATCACAAATTTACTGAATGGTGTATACAAGACGTTTGTATACACCATTCATTAAATTTGTGATGTTTTATACTCACGTCTTTAATGTAGTAAATATATGAGTTTGAGGAACGTATTGAATCATGATAAAAATCAGATTACGGAAATATTCGCATATTTTAACATTTTGAAGGTGTACAACATGTAAATTTAGAATTTTTTTTTTAATATCGCATTTAGTCCACATGACAGATATTATTATGACAGAATATAATAGCGGGCTTCGCCCGCTATCGGGCTGGTTTAGATATTCCAAAAACAAGAAAAATAGACTAGTAAACGTTTACTTTATAAAAAACATAACTTTATTTTTTGGTTGCTAAATGAAATTTATTTGGATTTATTAAAGAAAGGATAAAATGTTTTGAAAGGATTATTAAACGAAACCCTTTGAGCGATCTTCGATCACACTTACCCACTTGTTCTAATTTTATGCTGCCATATCTTTAAAAAAAACCTAAACTAAAAATATTTTCACTAATTTGCGTTTTCTACCAAGCATAAATAAACGCGGAGGCTTACACCAGATCCACGTATTGTAACGGACATGTTTTGAAACAACACGAATTGCAGTCATGAAATTAGCGTGATTTTTTTAGATAAACATTGAATGCTTATGCGTATTTTTTTATTATTATTATTATTATTTTATAAATAATCTTTTTACTTTTATATTCATTTTTTCCCTTGATTCCTTTGTAAATTTTGTCATAATTTTAATTGCTAAAATTATAAATATAAATTTGATAAAACTGAAACGTTTTATATAATTAATGCATTGTTTAGGGTTACTGGAGATGTGAAGTGTAAAGATTAATTAAAGATTAGACAAAATTTGGTCAATTTCACATTTTAAAGAAAAAATTTTGATCCTATATCGTAATGTTTGTTTTACATTCATATAAAAGGATTACATTTTAATTAATTTCTCTCTGAATATTTTAGTGATATCTTTACTCTACGGTAATGCTCTCCCATCAAAAAATATCTTAAATGTACACATGAAAAATAGAATAATTTAAAAATAAGACTAAATTTTCTTTCGGATTATCGCTATAGGTTCTTTTAAATTATGCAACATAAAGTTTCTGAAACTTGTTTTATTGGTACGTTTACATTTTTTATCATTCTTATTGAACTATTCACATATACACACGTACATTTTCATATAAACACAAGTTCATTCAACGCTCCATTTCACTGATACGATGAAAAAAAAAGTTTGTTATTATTAATGTACAATACAACTTTCAATTCGGTTTTCTTTATTTTTCGTAATTATATAAATTCACTATTCAGACATATTTTAATTAAACTAAAAAAATTTAGCATTAATAATAATAATAATAATAATTTTCTTCATATTTAATCGCATAAATTTTAACACTTTCATAGTTGAAGAATGCACATGGTTGAAGAATGTTGAAGTTGCACATGCTCATTTTCATATAAATACAAGTGCATTCAACGCTCCATTTCCCATGATACTATGAAAAAAATTTGTTATTATTAATGTACAATACAATTTTCAATTCAGTTTTTCTTTATTTTTCGTAATTATGTAAATTCACTATTGAAACATACTCTAATTATATTAAACAAGAACGAAAAATCATGCGTCAAGCATAGATTATGTAACACTTTCCAACGATTCCAAAATAATTTTACAAATCATACCGTTTAATAAGCTAAAAGATAACATCTAAGAAATCCGAATACTTTTATTCAGCCCTGTATAGGATCTATAGATTTGTATATATACTACATATGATGCTAAATTTTAGTTCAGTTAGGAAACGCGTAGTACAGTTTAAAATTTTCCGTCTGGAGTTAAATAATACGGAAATGTGTTCGCGAACTTTTGTGCTTCCCTGTATAGGATCTACAGAATTTATACACACCATGTAATAGACAAAAAGCGAGTTAAAATTAAAATCGCGTTCATTAACTTAAAACGCACTTCCAGGAATTATTGTTAACATACAGTAGAGAATTCTTTTGTGTGTCCCTGTAAATGAACGATGACTGCTATACACACACTATTCTGTAGTAAGCCTCTTGTAATGCACCTTATATAAATTTCAATGCGTTTAAAATAGGGAAACATTATTTAAATAAACCGCAGACGATTTTTCTCCATAGACGTAATGTAACGGAATTCTTTTGACTGTCCCTGTAAAGTAACTATAAGTGCTATGCACACCCTATTCCATATTAAGCTTCTTCTAATACACCTTAGTGATATATATAAATTTCAATGCGTTTAAAATAGTGAAACATTATTTAAATAAACCGCAAATGATTTTTCCCCATAGACCGCAATGTAATGGAATTCTTTTGAGTGTCCCTGTAAAAAACTATAAGTGCTACACACTTCCGTTGAAATAGGGAACATGCTATAGATAACGATTATAACATATAAAAATTGCAGAGCAATCCGAGCATATTTACGGGAGTTAGAGCACGGACAGACGGCAGACGGCAGACGGCCAGACGGCCATACGGCCAGACAAACCAAAGTCATAAACACTTTTCAACTAGGTTGGAAAGTGTTAAAAAGGTGGTATTATTAATGATAATCATAATAATTTTCTTCATATTTAATTACATAAATTTTAACATTTTCATAGTTGAAAAATGCACCTATGTAGTTGAAGAATGCACCTATGTAAGTTGAAGAATGCACCTATGTAGTTGTGCACATTTTCATATAAATACAAGTGCATTCAACGCTCCATTTTGCTGATACAATGAAAAAAAGTTTGTTATTATTGATGTGCAATAACAACTTTCAATTAAGTTTTTCTTTATTTTTCGTAATTATGTAAATTCACTATTCAAACATACTTTAATTAGGCTAAAAAATTTAGCATTAATAATAATAATAATAATAATAATAATTTTCTTCATATTTAATCACATAAATTTTAACACTTTCATAGTTGAAAAGTGCTTATGACTTCGGTTCGTTTGTTTGTCAGTCTGTCCGTCTGTCTGTCTGCTCTCTAACAATCGTAAATATGCTTATATTTCCACGTATATGATATATATTATTGAAGTTTACTATGGCATATTCCCAATTGAAAGTGAAGTGTGAAGCAGTTATAGTTACAGGAACACTCAAAAGAATTCGGATACATCTTAATATCTATGGGCGATGATTGTTTAAATACATTTTAATAATTTTACACTACTTCAATCATTACGAAATAGATATCCATTGCTGATGTGCAATATAACATTATTCTTATAGAAAATTATGTGCGTTTTATTTATTGTTCATTGATTGATATTCATAGTATTTATTGTTCATCGACAGGGGCACACAAAAGAGCTATATTGTATTACTCTCTGTAGATAATAATTGCTAAAAATTCAATTTATGAAATTAATATACGTTATTGAGGGGTAATATCCTTCGTATACAAAGTATAGGTCATAAAACATTAAATGCTCTTACACAACTCGACACAAACAATTTCAGATACATTATTTGTGTTTGAGTGATAATTGCAGTAAGTGTGATTTCAGTTATGCTATGAATTTCCACACTCATATATTTTAGCATATGTATATTATATAGTGCGTGTAAATTTCATAGATTATATACAGAGTTCTAAAAAAATTGAATTAATTAACTTCTATGGACAGAAACTTTTTGAAAGTTTCTTTTTGAATCGTGTGCGTTTTTCGGCTGAACTAATCTCACCATACTTACAATATGTTGTGTGAGCTTAATATAAACAAATACATGGGGATATATTGCCGTTTATGAATGGTATAATCGCCAAAAAAGTATTTTCATTTGTGTTATGCGTTTTCCAATTAAAATAAATTTTAGTGTACTGTGCGATAAGTATAAAGATATAGACCATATACAGATCTACACAAAAGAATTTGAATGCATCATTGTTATCAGTGGACGATAATTATTCAAAATTAGCTTTCTTTTGTGTGGTATATTTTCTAAATTTTCTATTTAGATAGCTTCTTTCATCGTACGGGGGGGGGGGGGGGGAATGAAGTTTCGTAACGATATTCTGACATTGTTTGAATAAGTGTTTCATAATCCATACGTCACGAATGATTTTCCTTTCTTGTTTTATTATTAAAAGTTACTTGATTTACCAAGCTTCATTAGTGACAAATGGGAAAAACTCCCACTACAGATGTTTTCCTGGTGAAAATTTTCGTAATCTAGTCCAAAGCCAATTGGCGCATTTGTATTATTATTATTATAACTCTTATGCAGTTAAAATATTCTCATTGCTATATCCATGAGAAGCTAAATTTAAAGCAAAAAGTGCAAATATAAATTTGTGTAATTTCCACCGATACTACTGCATTGATTTCCTTACAGAGAAGAATATAGTGAAATAAAGATATGGAAATTGTAATCAAACAACATGACAGGATAAACATAATTTTATTGTCTGTGCTCCAAGTATTCACCATCGGCAAATGTGCATTTGAACTTGGTACAAAACTTCACGTTGGACATTCTGCAGCAAAGAGGGTTGTAATATGCACCAGCAATTTGTCACGAACCTTGCTGTGGATCCGATTGATGAATATTAGCTATTTTCTCTGAGCGGCTATAACACAATAAATTGTTTTATTTCGCATATCATATACCATTTACAACACTCTTGTATTTCATTTCATTTTTTGGCAGTTGTTTTCAGCAACGTTTTCCGCCAGTGCAAAGAGCAGGTGTTCATGAAAACGGTTTTTCGCCCGCAGCGGTTCCACGTACCCCTTGTTACCCCACGTTTCCTCTCACGTACCCCTTCTCACATAAACGGGTTCCGAATATTTTTGTTTTCGTTCGTTAGTAATATTCGTATGCTAATTACCAATGTTAGATGCAGTTCTCTTTAGAATTCCAGTTTTCAATCACTTATCCATTTTGAACCACAACACTGTATCAACATTAAAGTCCCCCAAAACACTAAATATTAGCTAAAGACTTCAAGTTAATCACTCACAAAAAAGACTGAAGCTACTCTCATTCATATACGTTAATGAATTTATACTAATGCTACCTTGTTAAAAACTCAAATGATGACCAGCTTTCAATTGGGTTCAATTAAGTCCCGATATTATTCATGATTTATCTACAAATTTCAAGAATGAAAAGAATATTAAGAGGAAATATTAAAAGAAACGGGAGAGGGAAGAGTTACATGCAAGATGTTATTAGGTGTTGGCGGATATTATGGCAACGAACAATCAACCAATTACTGAGTTTTGGCATTTTCCTCATTTTATGTAAATAGCGTATTTTACTTTTACACAAGTCTCTCATTGTAAAAGAAAAGTTTACAGTTTTGCTTATCTGTTTTCATTTTAACTTTTTTTTTGCTTTTTCCGCCATTACCAATGTAATTTTCACGTACCCCCAACTAGATTGCCACGTACCCCTAGGGGTACGCGTACCCTAGGTTGGAAACCACTGGCCTATAGGATAGATGGAGAAATTGATTCCGAGATCCAAAAAAAGTCTAATCTGCCGTTTTCTTCAAAATCGTTACAGTCGTTTTCGAGAAACCCAGTAAACATATATGGTTTCATGTAGGTTGTATCTAGTGTATTTTATGGTAACGATGGTTATATTGTGTTACAGGAATATCAATTATATGTTAGTTCTTACAATTAATAATATATCGATATCTTTTAATTTAAAAAATGAACAAAACTTTTCTTAGATATTTTAAATTACTTCTAATGTTTTTCTAATGCTATTATATTTTGTTTAATTATATGTTGATTCTAGTAATTCAATATCTTTAATTTTAATTTTATCCACATTTACCTTGTCTTTTTTAATTTTTATTGTTTAACTAAAACTTTTATTTCAGTGTATTTAATGTGTTTTATGTATCACTTTTGCTCATAGATGGCAGTACTGATGTTGTAAATGTGAATGTTTAATACTAGGACTTCCCTCAAAGGGATTAGTCTGAGTGATATTGCTGAGAACATAGGGTTAACAATTACAATATAAAGAAAAAGAGCAAATTAAATGATAGAATTACAAAATATCATATATAAATTCATATACACTGTTAAAAAAATAGAAAAGAAGTACCGGTCATCAGATGTGTTGTGATAATTTTTTTTAACATGTGGCAAAGAATCTCATTTTCTTAAGCGCGTATTCCGCAAAACTTGGGGGAAAAAAAGTGGGTAAGTGTGATCGAAGATCGGTCAAAGGGTTTCGTTTAATATTCCTTTCAAAACACTTTATCCTTTCCTTAATAAATCCGAATAAATTTCATTTAGAAACCAAACAAAAAAAAGTCATGTTTTTTATAAAGTAAAAATTTAGCGGTCTTTTTTCTCGTTTTTTCGAATATCTAAACCAGCCCGCTATTATATTCTGTCATAATAATATCTGTCATGTGGACTAAATGCGATATTTAAAAAAAATAATTTCAAAATTAAACATGTTGTACACCTTCAAAATGTTAAAATATGCGAATATTTCCATAATCGGATTTTTATCACGATTCAATACGTTCCTCAAACTCATATATTTACTATTCTCTATAACTCATATTGATACTCGATTTGTATTATTCTGAAACATTTGAAAAATCCTATAAACTTCCGATATGACGTCAGATTTTCTTTTTAATTCTCTAATGACGTGATATTAATCTGTTTTGTGTGCATACACATACTCATACTCCTTGTTTTATTGAGAAATTTTTCCGTTTTATTACCACTATGACGTCAATCAATTTTATTTCATATTAATCTTTTTCTCTCACGTGGAAGTCGTCTGATAGAAAATTAATTATTGTAGAAAGAATTTCATCGTGGATTTTTAATTTTTGGCATCTGCTATAACGAAAAATGTTTAAATTTAATAGGAAAAGGTTGTTAGAATTTTGGTTTTTTATCTCTATTTATTAAAATAATACGAATTTTTCAAATTTTAATATTTTGAGCTCTTTATAGCTGATATTCAGATTTATACACAAAGTTTCAACTCTGTAAGTTACATAGTTTTTGAGAATGGCTCTGTGACAGACAGATAACGGAGCGGGAGTAATAGGGTTTCGTGAGATGAACGAAACCCTAAAAACGCCGGATCTTTTAAAACGTCAAGCTTTTTAAAGTTACGTAATTGGATTTGCAGACAATAGATTATTCCATCAAGCGTGGCTTAAAGCAAATTTAATTTCATTGTTACACCTTTTTTTGTGTGAGAATTTAAAATTTTTCTTCCTTGATTATATATCTATTATTTGTATAACTGTTTATAGAAACTCTTACACTTCAAACCACATTGATAGCATGCTTTGCTACAAACCAGATTGCAAAACTATAGTCTAAATTACTATTAAAGAATACAAAAAATCTTTCGATGACTTCTGTAAAATAACTTTTACATTAAATCTCCATATCAGCAAAATTGAAAAATTATATATATTACAAAGTTAAGCTTAACAGATACTTCTTGATTATTCTCTAGGAGGCTCTGCCCCCTGTGCCTTTAATGCGCTTTACTGCGCCAATCCGCAGACTTTTCTTTTGTCTGTCTGTCTGTCTCTCCACAATCAGTCTGTTTCCCTATCCGCTCTTATGCCCGTCTCTCTAACCGATTGTCTATCTCTCTACACGTCTCGCTACCTGTCTCTATATTTCTCTATCGGTCTCGCTACCCGCCAATCTATTTCTATAACCGTCTGTCTATCCGTCTAACTACTTGTATGTCTAGCCGTGTCTCTATCCACTTCGCTACCCATTTGTCTATCTGTCTCACAACTTGTCTATCTGTCTCTCTACCCGTCTGGCTATACGCCTCTCTACCCATCTTCTTACCCATCTCCGTACCCATCTACTGTCTCTCTACTCGTCTGTATACCCGTCTCACTATCCGTCTATTTTTGTACCCGACTCTTTACCCGTCTCGCTACCAATCTCATTACCCGTCAGTCAACTCGTCTCTTTAGCTACCACGCTACACGTCTCGCAACATTTTCGCTACATTCCTGTCTACCGGTGTCGCTACCCGTCTCGTGACCCATCTCTCTACCCCTCTGTCAACCAACTTTTACCTTTCTCTCTAGCCGTCTGTTTATTCGTTTCGCTACCCGGCAGCCTACCAATGTCGCCACTCGTCTCTCTACCCATCTCACTACCCGTCTGTCTACCCGTTTGTTTACTCGTCTTTCTACCTCTCGCCACCTCTTCCCAATATTTAAACAATTCATTTAATATACAGAAGCTGTTTATCAGTTATTAAATGCAAACACAAGTAATTTATCTAATAAGTGTAATCAGATGCAATTTTTTTTAAATACATACATAAACCTGAATAATAATTCATCAGTTTTGTGTTCATAGTTGTTTATATCATTTGACAGTAAATCTCAACTTCTTAAACCTGAATTGTCTCAAGCTTTTTAAAAAAACCACAAGGTCTGCAACTGATAATATTGGATAACTGCAAAGTACCCTGAGGGCTATATTAGCTACATGTTATTAAATGAAAGTTTCGTTATCGCGTTTGCAGCCAATTGCTTATGTCAGAAAGCGTGGCTTAACGCCATTTTAAATTCATTACTGTAACTTTCTTATCTTATCTTTTTTTTTTTTTTGGGGGGGGGGGGAGGGTTTCAAATATATACATTTAAATTCAAACTTTTGCCTCCATGCCATTAGTGTTGTTTGTATTATTAACTAATGCCTTGTAGACCGAGCTTCATTTGAAACAAATGTAAAAGACTTCTACAGTTTTTTAGGAGAAACTTTCGTAATTGGGCCCAAAGCCAATCGGAGCATTTAATATCATTATTGTAACTTTTATAGAGTTAAAACAATATTGTTGCTAGCTTTACTCTTGTTTGACACCAACCTTGCCTGTGTATCTGAATGGGGAAAAGTTTTGTATCCTATGTCGGTTGGCGAAAAAAAAAAATTAAATGGTGCCAAAAGGTAGTTTTAGCATCTTACAAAATTTTTCAAGAGAGCGGTAAAACATGTTTTTCAAATATTTACAAACATACGTTTATTAAAGCATGTTTTTGCACCATCTTAAAAATTTAAGCACGATGCTAAAATAAAATTTTATCGCCATATTCGATATTTTAATAAGTAATGAAAATACATAAACAAACTTATTTAACAAACCTAAGAGGCATTTTTGTGATAAATAATTGTTATTGTCAGGGGGGTAAATTGTAAACAATTAATAAACGGCTAGTAAATAATAAATAGCATTTAAAATCTAAATTGGAGAAGTGGTCCGTATAAAAATGCAAAACATAACATTATACGCTTGATATATGTAAATCTTTTTTTATTTTTTAATATTTCCGAAGGCACAGATAAAAAGGTAAAAATCTCTTTTCCAAATGCCAAATAAAAAATATACAAAATAGAATGCCAAATATACAAAATAGAAAAATGTCTGCAAAAAAATATATTTACATAATACTATATCTGCAAAAAAATCAGATTGAAAAAATAAGTAAGCCAAATCCTGCAGATCCGAACAATCACATCGAAAAACTTATCACCAAAAAAGAACTCGCCAAATCTTATGGCACAGGAGATAGATTTTACCCTCTGATTGCAGAATATTAGTTTTTTTTTTCTTGCACGATGGGTGATTATAATATAATTGTTTCATTTCACATGCTACATACCGTTTGATATATTGGTACTTTTATGTTATCCTGGCGCAGTTGATAAATCGCCAAATATTGTTCCTATAACATTTTCATATTGAATTCATTCCATTTAAGCACCTTTCACTCATTTAATTTAAAATACATGCATTTCATTAATCCCATTTAAAATGCTAAAGAGAGAAAAAAATAATGCCATAAATCGAAACCTTTTATTTAAACACCAAAGAATTTTTTTTTTTTATTTACACACGCGAAATAAAAAAAGCTGCTATTGCTGAGATTTGCGCCAAATCTGTAATACCAAGTCTACCAAGTTATTGCGGGGTTTTTCTTTCGAACAGAAAAAAATCCAGATTAATTTTCGATTTCTACTAAATTGAAATATATTTTATTGTGCTGAATATTAGTGCGTGCATATTTTTTTGTTCCATGTACTCCATGAACTTTTCAATTCCGATTGTCTACGAAAATCTCCCGCCGGTGAAAATGACGTACGCACAAAATTTTCGTGACGTATGTACTTTAATTTTGCTTTTTAATCTATTTTTTTAATATAATTTCCAAACGGTTTGACATTTATTCTTGGTAATAAATAGACGTCGTTGTCACCTTTATAGGTACCTGCTGTAAAAATTTGAACGAAATCCGTTAAATATTTTTTGAGTTATGCTTGACGAAAGGTTTTAATATCCATCGTAGCTATATATGGGGCAAAGTAATACTGCGCTGTGTATGAGTCTTCGTTGCACTCAGACAATTATCCATGGATGAAGTACTGTTTTTCTGAAAATGGGTATCACGAAATACATTATTCTTATTTATCAATTTTTCTTTTTATTCATAATTGGATTATTATACTATTTGATAATGTATGAATAGTTTTATTAGTTTTACAATTTAATATTTTATGGTTATTTTACAATTTGGTAAAATAACTGTGGCTTCTTTAACTGTAAATATACAATCATTCCATGTGCTTGTAAAAATCGTTAGAAAGGTCATGAGGTTGTAATTGACATTGCATCTCTCACATTTTGATTTTCAGAATTTATCCTTTATAATTCAAATTCTTTCACTCCCGGTATCGTAATTGATCGAGAAATTTGAGTAAAGTAATTTATGCTTCACAGCTTATACTTTACTCAAACAAAAATCAATTGCAATTTACTTATATTGTGGAATATTGACCTTGATAACATGTTTCACAATATAAGTTTCAATTTTCTTTTTGTAATATTTTCACATTCTGCTCGTAGATTTTTTCTTCTCATAACTTTTATTTTATTTTTATTGTTTTTAATTTGTGCATTTTACATTATTGGATATACATTTTTATATTACGTTATAATTATTTGGTTTATTTATATGTTGTCGATTTTCCTGTGATTTAATAGTTATTATTTGCAAAAAGTTTTATTATATATACACACACGCGCGTATAGAAGCATTCTAGTTTAATAGTATAACATTTCAGTTTTTGGCATTTCTTGTGTGTTTTATACGCCTTCTTCAATTCTTTACTTAGAGAAAGTTCCACAATTGGGTTGAAAGCCAATTAATTTCATTTTTGTAACCATTGTTTTAATTTTCATTCAGTAAAAATTGTTGTTTTGTTCACGCCAATATTGGCTACAGATACGACTAAGGAAAATTAGCCATTTTACCCGTGCGAAGAGCAAGATTTATGACAATATACACTAGTCTCCAAAAGTTAAGGCATAACCAGTTTTTTGACGCTCACTATTAAAAGAATGAAAATAAAGATAAAAATATGGTTTATATGCATGATCATAAGTAACTTCAATAAAATCTAATGAAAAAATTATATTCATCTCAATTATTTTACTGTATTGGATACTTATATGTTTGTCAGGAGGAACTGCGGATATTTCACTTTGGTAATTGTTGTGAATAAAAAAATTGTGGTTGATGACCTTGAATTGTTGGTACTAAAATAGTGTTGTCCATGTCTAGGAGGTGTCGTTTACTTCATTCGTGAAGATGGCGGTCAATCTGATGGATGGAAATGGGGTTATCTCAAGCTGGTGCTGCTAGACGTCTTAATGTGTCTCGTAGTGTGGTCCAAAGGCTCAGAGATCAATTTGAATCCAAAAATTCAGCATCAAAAAGACTTGTTCCAGACCGCTCATGAGTTACAACTCCTGTTCAAGATCACTTTCTAGCTCTTTTGGCCCGAAGGAGGGGCATCACTACTGTCGTTCAGCTCATTTCAGATCACCGTAAAGCAACATGGATGACAATACCTGCGATTAAGATGCATAGACGTCTTCACAATTAAGGACTCTATGCAAGACAACCCATTGTGTGTGGCCTTCTTAATCGACAACACAGAAGTGCCCGTTTATGTTGGCCAAGAGAGCACGTTACCTGGAACATACAACAATGAGCATCTATACTGTTCACAGATGAGTCCCGGTTTGCATTGGAGAGTGATTCAGTTCGTGTGCTGATCTGGAGAGAACAAGGCATCAGATTCTACCTATGTAACATTATTGAAAGACACAGGTATAGAGGAGGTGGAATCAGGGTTTGGGCTAGAATCTCTCTTTTGATCGCAGTAACTTCCGTGTGCCATAGAAGAAGTCTGACTGTTGTGAAATATTGGGACGAGATCCTTGCTCCGTTTGTCACACCGTACGGTTGTGCTATTGGTGATGAATTAATCTGAATGGTTAATAATGCCCGATCGAATTGAGCTAGAGTCGTTGATGAATATCTAGAGGATCAAGGTTTGTAGCGAATGGAATAGCCAGCACAATCTTCGGACTTTTTATCCTATAGAGCATTTTTGGGACTACCTTGGCAGACAGGTATCTGTCTTAAATGAACTGGAACAAGCGTTTCTTTATGTATGGGAGTTGTTTCTCTTTCCAATGTCCGACAACTTAATGGACAGTATGGAAAGTCGATGCCACAAAGGCATTACAAGTAGGACCGGATACATGCCTATTATTAAAATCCTTTTTTTCACAAAACACTGCTATTTATTTTTTTATCAAACTGTGGACTTTTACAAAAAAAATGCAATTTTTTATTTGTAAATCATGCTTGATGTTAAAATTAAGTAAAATTCGATAAATAACTGTTTAAAACACAATTCTTCTAAATTTCAGGTTTTTATCTACATTTGTTTTTAAATTAAACACAAAAGACTGGTTGTACCTTGGAGGCCAATGTATATATTTTTTTTTCATTTCACATATCACATACTATTTGTAATATTTTTATGTGTCATTTCAATCTTTGACAGGTCTTGTACATTTCTTATGCTTTCAGCGATGATTTCAACCAGTGCGAAGAGCGGGTATTGCACGAAAACAATTTTTCCTGGAAATGACACCCTGACAGATCGATTTATAGACAAAAAAAAAATACTCCGTCGTTTTCATAAAAGTCGTTAGAGCCATTTTCGAGAACCCAAAATTATATATATAAATAAATAAATACTATACAAGAATTGTTCTTTTAATAGTATAAGACTGATAAATATTCATATGCACTCCTCTGTTGCTAAATCACATGTAAAACAAACATAGAAACCATTCTGTCCTTAACAGCAAGAATACGGGCTGGAAAACGTATAAGTTGCGCAGCCAATTTATCACTAAGTAAATGTACCAACAACCGGTTATTTGACGGGCACCAAATGAAAATATTTCGATTTGAACCAGAAATTTCTTTTTAAAATAAGTAAAATATAAATGGAACAATGTTGTTCTTGGACTTCTAGTTTCTGAGCAACTTTACATCCAGGTGACGTGCAAGTAACTTGCAGAGACATAAATAGACCAAGATAGAAATTTAAGTTTAACTGTAGTAAAATCTACATGACTGAAAATAAACAATAAACAGTTGATGACTTCAAGGGGATTCTCAATTGCAGTGTAACTCCACTTCCTGTATATGAGTAATTGCGTAACACATCTTAGAGAAGCCATGAAAAAATAGTCTAACTGTAGCACAATATATGCACAATATATTTAAATTAAAAAAAGGGAATAGTAAATTAAATTGGTGTAATAGAAGGATATAATAAAAAAAAATGTTGTTTAAAACTGCAAACATATCGCCGTAATAGCAAGAAAAAAAGCAAGATGTTAAGTGCAATCTACCCCTTCAAGAAAAAAAACATTTTTTATTGCCATACATTGAATAGCATAAAATTATATAAGAATACCATTTAATTACAAGAAATTAAAGTGATAAGAAGGATAATAATAGAATATATATATATATATATATATAATAAAAAAGGGGGGAAATTATAAGTATTAGCACAAAGAAATCTACTCTTCGAAAATAGTAGTGTATCTGGGACTTTTACGATTAGCAGGACTGCAAACGTCATAATCTGACAATTCATATACAATATCATTAGGAACATTATAGATTTTACTGTTTTTTTTTAAAGGAATTTAGAACTGTTAGTCAGAGAGCATGTTTTAAGTTAATTCCTGATAGTGAAATTACGAAGGTACCTAAAACAATTACGGATAATTCTAAGCTGTTTAGTATGGGAGCGAGATAAAAAGCCCATACTAGTTTTACAAGTGAAGCCGCAGATAGGACAGGCATAAGTAATTATAGAAAGGAATAATACATTATAGATGAGTATTTTATTGCGGATAGAGCGAAGGGCTACGAAGAAGGAGAGAGAGGGGCTTAGAAGTTCTGGTGACTTTACCACAGATGCTAAGGAATGTTTTCGAAAAAGTAAGGCGTTTGTCAATGTTAACCCCTAGGTACTTTGCATTATCAGGCCAAGGGATAGTAATATTGTTGATAGTGAGTCTATTGGGGTAGGAAAAGGTTCGAGAGAAGTAGACAGCAGTGATTTTACTTTCGTTTAACTTGGTGCGCCATAGATGGCACCACTCAATTAATATGTAAAAAAAATGTTGAAGAGTTTTGTAGAGGAAGAAAAAGTGATGTTCAGTTTCGTAAATAGGGGTGTCGTCCGCATAAAGGCCAAGTAGAGTGAGTAGAGTACGAGGAGTATCGTTAAAATATATATTAAACAGTGTAGGGCCAAAAACAGATCCTTGAATTATGCCACAGATAATGGAGTGTAAAGCAGACAGTGTATTATTAATGCGGACGAAAAATTTAAGATAAGTAAGAGTGCATGAAATGTATAAGTCCGGACAGGGATGTTAAGCCGCGTGCCAGCACACAAATAAGTTAAATAAAAAGGTTGCTTTTAAATAAAAATTCTGATGTGAAATATTTTTTATAAAACTTTAGTAAAATTCCTGGTATATTTAGTGTTAATTTGAGAACGAATGTAATTACAGTTACAAAAGTGATGCCACAAAAATGTTAATATGCACTAAACAAGACCTTTCGCAATACCTCTAATGACGAAATACAGAACTTAGTGATCCTATTTAGAAAACTATTGGAGATGTGGGTCAGCTAGAAAACTGTACAGTGTCATCGATTTAGCAGGAAATGACACTCTATATCCATGAAAAGCTAAATCTAAAACAAAAAGTAAGAATATAAATGTGTGCGATTCCCATCGATACTACGATATTCATTTCGTTACAGAGAAGAATAGCGTTAAAATAAAAGCATAGAAATTGTAATCAAACATAATTAAGAGAGAATAAACAAAATTTTATTTTCTATACTCGATATGTTCAACCGAATGTAGAGGTCGTCCGAATACGTCGACCGAATATAGAAGGTGTCCGAAAAGACGTTCCCTGATTACAAAATTGATTCACATCCGCTATATATAAAATAGACATGTGCTTGTGCAATTGGTGCCAAAATATTGGAAAACTTAACCAAGTTTTTTTTGTTTCAGGTTTCCGTAACGTGGCTGTAGTGTAGCAGTGTCAGTGTCCAGGAAACCTGAAATGTTCACAAATCAGGAAAAAGCTGAGTGTGTCCTCTGGTATCAAGAGACTCTTTTGGCATCTGTAATTCACGTGAGGCCATACGCACTGATTTAGTGGGACTTCACACAAAAGACTGTCTCACTTCATCCACCCTTACAGCTAAGGTTGATAGTCGTAAAGTTCTGGGTACGTGGTCCGATTTCCTAGACACTGACACTGCTACACTACAGCCACGTTACGGAAACCTGAAACAAAAAACTTGACTACTTTTCCCACATTTTGGTAACCAGTTTCACAGGTCTATCTTATACATAGTTGATATGAATAAATATTTAATCGGTGAAAGACTTTTCGGACACCCTGTAAATTTGAACCCGATATAGAACTTCGCACTGGACATTCTGGAGCAAAAGGAGGTGTGATGCTTGAACATGCACCGTGAATTCGCCTTCGCAAATCGTCCATACGGGTCAGATTAGTCCGATAGGCTTGTTCTTTCAAACAGCCACAGAAGAAGAAGTCCATGGAAGTGAGATCGGGTTACTATAGGGAAGCAGTGTTGAATTAAGGGGATGGCACGGGGGGGGGGGGGGACATTCTCCCTTGGAGCATTGAAATGTCCCCTCCGAAAGATTTGAGATGTTATGCTTTTAATGGTTAAAAAGTGCAATTTCCCCCCTGGAACTCTACAATGCCCCCCCCCCCCCCCGGAGTCACAGAAATCCCTACCGGAGAAAAGTGTCTGAATTCAACACTGTAGGTAAGTCATTCAACAGCATCACCATATTCAATAATGTGGTTATCGAATGTCTCTCCCAAGAACTGTATTATGGTGACGGCGGACTGAGATAAAAGGCAGCGCGATGCTCAAATCACAAATATTGTAAATTAAACAATGGCAATTATCCACAAACTCTGGTAATATGCTCCGTAGCTATTCTAAAATTTAGTACTGCCTCGTTAAAGTTCCTTCACAGAATTCCTACATGCCCTATTATCTTCTACTTCCATTTTCCGCACCAAACATTTAGGGACCAACATATACATGATGACTAAATGGTCGTCCCCAAAAGGGGTTCTGTTATACACGATCTGGTGACTTGGGACACTCATTTTTCTAATACAGCAATGAAGAGGGGAGAAAAAATAAATCAGTGTGTCTTCAGGTTGCGTGCACAAACCAACTACGAAATTGAACTAACAGCGCAATATTGTTGTTCTCAAGAACACTCACAACGCTCTCAAACCATTTAACAAAAAAAAAAAAAAAAAAAAAATCCATGTCTCTTCTATGAAGCAAGAAAGTTTCGGCTATCCCATTAAAAAAAAAAAATACCATTTAACTGAAAAAAAAATTGTCCTGCTATGAGACAAGAAAGTTTCGATTGTCCAATTAAAAACAACGTTTTTAAATTCTGTCTGAAAATTTAGAATTTTGGACAAGAGCCCTTTTTTGCCGTCAATCCTTTAATTGTAACATCACTGATAGGGATACACTTGTATAATTTTGGTATTAAATACAAATGTTATTAATTAATTTCGAATCCATTTTATTTAGAAACTATTTTCTTGTCCTGATTAAAAAGTCTTTTCTTAAAAACTTCAGTTTTTAGCTCACAGGCTATCAAAGCCTGAGAGCTTATGTGCCCGCCGGTTCTGTATGTACGTACGTACGTATGTATGTATGTATGTATGTACGTAACGCGATAACTCTTGATAGAACTAACCGTTTTACTTTAAATTTTGTTTATAGGTTCCTTGTGATAAGGCGCTTCCCTGATTAGTTTTGGAGGTTCATTGGTTAAGCATAAAGGGGAGAAACGGGGGGCTAACCCCCCATAATTTAGATAAATGGGTTTTTCATGCAGAATTATCCCATTTTCTTCAAATTTTGTATATAGGTTCATTTTGATAATGTGCTTCTGTCAATAGTTTTGGGGGTTCATTGGTTAAGTATAAAGGGGGAAAGGGCGGGAGATAACCCCCCCTAATTTAGATAAATGAGTTTTTCATTCATGCAAAATTATCCGATTTTCTTCAAATTTTGTATATAGGTTCATTTTGATAATGTGCTTCTGTCAATAGTTTTGGGGGTTCATTGGTTAAGTATAAAGGGGGAAAGGGGGGGATAACCCCCCTAATTTAGATAAATGGGTTTTTCATGCAGAATTATCCGATTTTCTTCAAATTTTGTATATAGGTTAATTGTGATAATGCGCTTCTCTGAATAGTTTTGGGGGTTCAATGGTTAAGTATAAAGGGGGAAAGAGGGGCTAATCCCCCTTAATTTAGATAAATGGGTTTTTCATGCAGAATTATCCGATTTTCTTCAAATTTTATATATATATTCATTGTAATTAGAGACTTCCCTGATTAGTTTAAGAGGTTCATTAGTTAACTATGAGGGGGGTAACGGGGGGATGACCCCCCCCCCCTTAATATATTGTTGATTTCTTTATTTTACGAGGGGCATATTTCAAATTTTTTGAAATAAGAGTATAATATACAATTAGTGTGAATAGCCTGTGAGCTCAATGCCCTCAGTTTAACTGGGCAGTTTTCTTTTTATTGAATTGTGTCCCTTTAAAAATAAATGTGCTTAAAGTACATATAAATACAAATAAATAAATAATATTCTTAATATCGCACATAATCTTATTCTAAGAGTTGAAGACATTATTTGAGGTAAAAATAAATGTAAAAATTTCATTGTTCAGTTAGTTATTAAAAAAAACTTATAAAAATAAATTACAGTGGCTTGTAACTGTACAGATGGTTTAATAATAGTCATTATTTTTGTGCTTTTGTTTAATCATTTTCACTTATAATTATGTTAGAATGCTCATATTAATGAAAATTGTTATTGAATATTAGTAACTATATTTTAAAAAATATGCAGATACATATATTCTAAACATTCTATTTATTAACGTTCAGCAGTTTTAGTGAAGCATGGGATTTTTCTCCCTGTGCCCCTCACAGACATAAAAGTAAAGTTCAGTTTTGAAAATTTAGTGGATTTTTTTAATTAAGAAAATCAACCACTATATCGCCTTATTTAATGAGAGACACCCCGTGATTAAAAAAAAGGCAAAGATTACTATTCAGAAGTATTGATGGATTTTTTAATTTTAAAAAAGAAAATCCGCTAAATTGACAGATACAGTGATATTTAATATTTTCACTTGTAATGCAATAACTTTTTTCCACTATTTTTTAACTTAAATTTTTCTTTAAAAACTTAATATAGTTTATTTTTGTCAAACAGTCATATGTCTATAATACGTATTAGCGATATTTAATTGCTTAAAATTCTTGTAAACATCTTGCAATTTAACCCAAGCAAAGTTTGAAAGCTTTTATCAAGTTAAAAAAGCCGTAAAATATTCACTATTTTAATCCAAATTTCATTGCCCAAAAATCCTATCGCATTTAGGAACAAACTTTTCCGTTTCACCGGTATCCACTAATTTAATATGTTTATTACCCGATATTCCTTTGGCAGGAGAGAAACTTGTTGGTAAGTCCGTGATTGATATTTATGCCACCTGGCGAAGGATTTGTTAATTAACAATTCCGAAAGAGTTTTCCCACACAGATTGATAGGAAGTAACATAATGAGGCTTCCAGACTTGGGAAAGTGGATTAAAAATGCAAAGGCGTGAACACGTAGTATCTCGTAATCAAAGGATGGGAAGACATTAAACATCTTCTTCGAAACGAATAAAGGATGCATACGACTTCCGAAATAACTTTGAGATTTTCGCTCTTACCTTTCTTCTTTTTTTTCCCAAGTTTTCCCGAAGAGCGAGAGAGAAACCCAGCGTGTTAATGAGATCTAAAATTTTAACGGCCCACTGCATTTGCAACTCTGTGAGAAATGAAGTGGGGGCTAATTCAGGTTGGAAAGGGGGGATCTCTTTCCTTTTAATGCTAATCCCGCTTTATCTGTCGGCGATCCAACACAGCGAAGAAATTGATGGACAATACCGATCGTAAAAAATGAATGGTATTCGAAGGAATTTCGAGGCGAAGTTATCCATTTAAGCAAATTTCCAATTAAAAACTTGACTAATGAAAGAGAGTTTATTTCGTTCGGGCGGGCCAGGGCTTTAATCGTTCTTTTGGTGGGGCTGTGCCGGGATTTGACTCAAGAAAGACCTAAATAATTTACGAGGCTGCCTAATTACAAGTGAAAACAAAATCTTAAGGGCGCATTCCGAGGAGAGGGGATAAAGTGGGCTTTTCTGTTTTAACCCTTAAAGCAAAGAGAATATTTATAAAGTGACGACAACACCCAGGGTAGAAAACTTTGTTGTGGGGCGCAAATCCTTTTTAGAGGCGATGTCTTCGCCTAATCGATTCGTTAGTTAGGCATTCTCTGCATTCTTGCGATCGTAACTGTGGGGCATGATATCTCTTTAAATATTTTCATTCGATATTTTATAGTTTTAATTATACCTGGACGTTGATTATGTACATAAATATCCTCGCAACTGGGGAAAAGTTTGTTTCCCTTCATTATCAACAGCGGTTTGAAAGTCTTAAAAGAAGCGAGGGTTTTGTGTTCAGAGAACCCTTTTAACTCCCTCATTCGGTTTTATTATCTGTTAGTCCCGTATGCTCTTCCTTTATAGCTGTGATAATATATTTAACAGCGAGCGCACAGAGAAAACTCCTCAGTTGAGGGTGAATAATTAGCTGCAGCAATTAACGAATGCGAAGTCAGACGCGAGTACGGCTGCCAGAGGGCATAAAACATTTAATTAATATCGTAAAATCACATTTATAGCTCGGAAACAGTCGGAATAGTTGACGACCACATGGACTCCACGGTCGGACGACATCGTAAATCCACCCCCACAACCCCAGCTTTTAGCACTTCGATGCCGTTACGATTCTGTTTTGAAAGGGATATTACCACCCAAGGAAAGAGGGGGGGGAGGGATTGCAAGGTGATTATTCATGGTCTCGTTCAACAGCTTGCATAAATCAAGGCGAAGTTTGTGGGTGTCCGCATAAAACAAAGGTAATGTCTGTCTTTTATTATCCCAATGGCCCGTAACTCCAAACCTAGGATTGTTGGAAAATTTTTAAACCTGATCATTTCCAGTTATGGTTGCCCAGTGTGCTTACCAATGTAATAAAAGGGAGCAAACATTAATGACACTCGATTTATTTATGTGAACTGTTTACGCCACGGAATTGCACCACGTGACTTCTGAGACTATATTGAATATTTTCACAGAAGTAATGCGCCTGTTTATTTCACAAGTTTTGTGCTCTTTGAACAGGAAAGAGAGTTAATTACGTCCATATAATGAAAAGGTATTTGAAAAGTTTAGAAGACTCAATAAACTTTGTTTATAGTTCAAAAATGTGACGATCAAATAATTGCTTTATATGATGGTTGCTTTTACAAATTCAATCTGACTTCTTCGTAAATATGCGGAGACTACCAAAGGGTGTTTTGAGAAAGAAATGTGGGACTCTACTTGTTTTATAGGCACCTTTGTTTTAGATGCCATATTTGTAAATGTAAAAGTCAAAGTTTAATGAAAACGGCTATGTAATATTAGCTTTAATTTTTTTACAAGTGTGTGTGTGGGAGGGGGGAGGGTGATAAATCAAATTTGATTATATATTATGTATTATTAAAATAAGGTTTCTTGTCAGGGCTGTATCTTTTTAAAAAATCCTAAGTGGGGATTCTCCTTTGAAAAATATTCCTTTTAATGACAAAATGTCAGTTGAGGCCGCCTACGGATACTAATTTTCATGACCACCTTTTCGCAATAATGGTCGCAAAAGTCATCTGATTAACTTAAAATTTAGCAGACCTGTTTCTGAGGAACACAAAATTAACTATATGACTTTTGATTTAATTTCGTTGATTTATTCGATTTCTGTTCCTATAATTTTTTTTATTGTTTCGCATCAGCTTTTTGGGGGAATTCAGACAATATTAAAAAGTTAACATTAACTGAAAAAAAAGCACATCTATCAAGCTCATTTAAATAAATTATTATTTTCTCAGACTGCTTTTTTAACAACATTGTGATTTCTTAACTGCAGCAGTATGTTATGTGGACCCCATACATCCCGCAAATAGAAATCTGTTTAATAATAATGACTTGTTATTAACAATTTTACTGTTATAAAACCATTTATATGTTATTATTACTGAATTATCATAAATATCTCAGGGGTTTTTTCTTCTTTTTATTGTTAATGGAATTTGATTATAATTAAATTCACAAATAAAATTTTAGAAAATGAACTTGAAAACTGTACTATTCGTATGTTTGTATCATAACAGAGTGAAAGTTTTTAGAAGCGACTTTATTAAGCTCTGTCACTTTTTTCTCAGACGATATGTGGTTTACATGAAAAAAAAAAAAAAACAAGAACGAAAAATCACGCGTGAAAATCGTGCGTATACAAAAATTTAGTTAAAATTGAAAACGCAAACCAAAGTTGAAAACACACTTATCACACATAGACTGTAATTATAGCACTAAGACTGTAACCGAAATCTTTTGTGTGTGTGTCCCTGTAAATGAACGATAAATGCAATGCACACCATACTTTTTAGTGAGCAATTTATAGTTCATAGTATTCATAATTTCATGCATAGATTATGAAATTATGAAATTTCAATTAGTATTCATAACGAATACTATCAAGTTCTTGTTATCAAGCTCGTTATAGAATGATATCTGCGCAATGTATAATTATCATAATACATAATTATAACATCAAAATCATCATAAATACAAATATTTTGAGGGTTTTGTTCAATAGATAGAAATCGCTTCCTAAAAAGTTTACAGATTATTATCATCATAATTTATTTCTTTACAATATCTGTAAAACCATTTTCTCCTTTCGAACGCTCTTCCGTATGGGAAATGAACTTGCACGAAAGAAGATTCACTTTGAGGACTGGGGAAGATGTAAAAAGGGCGTTTTCCGGCCAGCAAGAAAAGTAGCTGCACTGTAAAACAAGAACGAAAAATCATGCGTCAAGCATAGATTTTGAAACACTTTCAACACATCCAGAAAACTGTAACGAAACTTCGCCGTTAAATAACGTGAAAGAATATATTGTTATGAATTTTGTATATATCTGTAAATATTTCATTCTTTTTAATTTATTTTATTTTATTATTGTGAAAATTGCAGTATTATTAATGTATTTCCTATTGAGCATCATGTAACTCAATGCTAAAGGCCTCAGGTGCTTTGCAAGAAAAACAACCTTACAGCATCGGTTTTATAATGGAATTCTATTGGAAAATCGCCAAGGAATGGGTTTTTCGCCAAGTTGGCGATGGTTTTGGCGACTTATTTTTGTCGCCAAATTTGGCGATATATCGCCAAATGTCGCCAAGTTGGCGACGGATTTGGCGAGTTTTTGTGCAACCACACCCCCCTTATACCTATACATTGGGATCCTTTCTTGCTTGGGTTCTCTATCGAAAGTTAAAGCACTTTCTGGTAATTTCTAGCATCTGAAGGCTCTGGAATAATCTGGAAAGATCTCTGAAACCTATATAAGGACCTCCATCAGTTCAGTTCAGTTAGTTGTCTGTCAACTGCGATTGAATTCATACGAGAGGCTTTGCATTGAGAACTGTGTTTCTCGGATCCATTTTGTCGTTGATACGTCGTATTGAACGCATTGTTACTGTGTGAAATTTTGCTGCGCTTTTATTGGATTTGAAGATTACTGAATATCTTGTAATTTTCAGAAGATATTTGTGATCGTATTGCACTGTTTATAGTGAATAAAGCCTTTTTATTGTTCTTATATATTGGCATCAGTCCTTTCGAACCCCGAGCTCACAACATTTGGTGTCAGAAGTGGGATTGAATGCCGATCACCAGAGCAATGGAGGGTCAACTGAAAGAATTATTGGAGAAATTAGCTGCGAACCTTGGCGAGTTGAAAGAAGAAATGAAGAAAGATATGTCAGCGATGGATGAGAAAATGACTGCAAACCAGGCTGAAATGAAGAAAGATATGTCAGCGATGGATGAGAAAATGACTGCGAACCAGGCTGAAATGAAGAAAGATATGTCAGCGATGGATGAGAAAATGACTGCGAACCTTGGTGAGTTAAAAGATGATATGAAGAAGGATATGTCAACCAACCTTGGTGAGTTGAAAGAACTTATAGAGGATAAAATAACATCTTTAAATGACAGAATTGACGGCGTGGAAAACAAAGTTGAAGAAAGATTTCAAGAAATAGAAGAAAAAGTTCAAAATACAGCCAAAACCGTAGAAGAAAAGGTAGAAGAAATACAAAGGACAGCCAAAACCGTAGAAGAAAGGATTGAGAGTGTAGAAAAGGAGTTGGAAAATGTGAAGAAACAAAAGATAACTGCCGAAAACTATCCCGAAGATGTCAAGTATCAAGCTATGCTTCCTCGGGCCTCTATTAAACTCTCGACCTATGACGGAAAATCCTCATGGCCAGTTTTTAAGACACAATTTGGGATCGTAGCGGACGCCAATGGATGGGATTCCCAGACAAAGGCTTGCCAGTTAGCTGCTTCTCTACGAGCTGATGCTGCCGACGTCCTACAGACTTTGCCTGCAAATGAACCGCTGGATTTTGAAACGCTCGTCAGTGCCTTAGAATTGCGTTTTGGCGAGAAATGCATGAAGGAATATAGCAGACTCCAGCTCAAATCTCGACAGCAGAAATCCACTGAATCCCTGCAAGATCTTGCTACGGATGTCGAGAGACTTTCACATCTTGCTTATCCTAACTGTCCGACTGAAATTAGAGAGAGTTTAGCTCTGCAACATTTTATTGATGGTGTGCGTGACTCTGAGATCCAGAAAGCACTCCGGATTGCAGATCTCAGTGACTTAAAAGGGGCTTTAGTTTATGCCCTGAAATTCGAGGCAGCCCAGCAAGCTACAAGGAAAGATCGGCACTTTGTGCGAGTAGCCAACATGCCTGAGACGTCGGACAGAGCTGTGGAGAGTTTACAGCAGCAGATTAAGGACATGATGAGAAAGATGAACTCTTTGATGGACAACAAACCTGGCAGAAAGATCAAGTGCTGGAAATGCGGTGGAGAAGGCCATATTCAAAGAAACTGCCTAAAACGACCCAGCACAGAAGGTAATAGCTCCCCACGAACGGCGGAGCAGGAAAACTAATTAATGGCCATCTCGCGGGGCGGAGGTTGCCAGATTTTGAGAAGCCCCATTATCAAGTGTGTCAAATTTCTGCAAGAAGTTGCGGCGAGAACGGAGTTTTTATAGTCGGGCGTGTGAATGATTTGCCCTGTAATATGATCATCGATACAGGAGCCAATGTGACCATCGTTCGGAAAGATCTAGCTCTGCGGCTAAAAGAAAAACTCCTCTGGACCCCGCCCCGTGTTATCCTTCAAACCGTGACCGGGGATAAGATTGACATACATGGAAGAATGAAATTGAAAATAAAGTTTGGGAACGTCGCTTACCATCATACAGTCTATGTGGCCGATATTTCAGACCCTTTCATACTCGGACTGGACTTTTTAAAAGAGCATGGATTTACACTGGACTTTAAGAATAATGAGTTACGCTCTGCTCAAGAAGATGTCACTATTTTCAAACTAGGAAATGAGTCTGAATCTATTCAACAGATCACAGCCATGGCAGATGTTATCATTCCTCCTCGGACCGAAATGATGATACCTGGATTAACTGAGAACGAAAGAAGTTTTCAGAGTGGCTTGGTTGGATATCCTGAGAAGAGGCCAAAAGGAGTGCTAATAGCATCAGCGCTGGTAGATCTGTCGAGAGATGTCATACCTGTGAGAATTGCGAACGTAAGTGAAAAATCTAGAATTATCCAGAAGGGTGAAGTGCTCGCAACCTGTGCTCCAGTCACCTGTGTTTGCAAAGACCCGAGCTTGACGTTATCGGAGCCGCCTACAAGTTTAACACCTGAAATTGGACGAAATGAGAATTTATCTCCTGAACAGAGACATGCCGCAGAAAGACTGTTCCAGGAATTTAAGGATGTGTTTTCACAAACCGAGAGTGATATAGGGCGCACTTCACTGACACGTCATAGAATTGATACTGCCAACCATCCACCGATTAAACAGCATCCAAGACGCTTGCCGTTCGCAAAACAAGAAGAGGTTTCTAAGCTCTTACGAGAGATGCAGGATAGTGACATCATCGAACCGTCATCAAGTCCGTGGGCCTCTCCCATCGTGTTGGTCCGAAAGAAAGATGGCTCCACAAGATTTTGTGTGGATTATCGTAAACTTAATGATATCACGAAGAAAGACAGCTATCCTCTACCAAGAATAGACGACACGCTAGATACTCTTTCAGGACATAAATGGTTTTCCACACTGGATTTGAAGAGTGGATATTGGCAAGTAGAGATCCATCCTGATGACAAAGAGAAGACCGCATTTACTACTGGACAAGGACTTTGGCAATTTAAAGTTATGCCGTTCGGGCTCTGCAATGCTCCAGCAACGTTCGAGCGCCTCATGGAGACAGTGTTAAAAGGTCTGACTTTTGAAGCTTGTCTCATCTACTTAGATGACGTCATCATTGGTGGCCGCACGTTTGAAGAACATCTAGAGAATATTCGAAAAGTGTTAACGAAACTAAGAGCGGCGAATTTAAAGCTGAACCCTTTGAAATGCAAGTTCTTCCAACGAGAAGTAAATTATTTAGGACACATCATCTCAGCTGAAGGTGTTCGAACAGATCCTGAAAAAGTGTCTGCAGTAAAGAACTGGAAGCGTCCGGAAAACGTCCATCAGTTGCGAAGCTTTCTGGGACTATGCACTTATTACAGAAAGTTTGTACAGGGGTTCTCCAACATCGCAAGACCCTTGCATAGGCTCACTGAAAGCAAGCAGAAGTTTCTATGGACACAAGAATGCGAGAATTCATTCCAGCGGCTGAAAGAAGCTCTCACATCCTCTCCAGTCCTTACCTATCCAGACCCCGACAAACAATTCATTGTGGACACGGATGCCAGTCAGGAAAGTGTCGGCGCTGTACTTTCCCAAGAAATAGATGGCCAAGAGCGAGTCGTAGCATACTGGAGCAAATGTTTATCGAAACCAGAGCGGAATTATTGCGTCACTCGTAAGGAGTTATTAGCTATAGTAAAAGCCATAGAACACTTCCATCACTATCTCTATGGCAGGGAATTTCTCCTTCGTACTGATCACGCATCCCTAACATGGCTGATGAATTTTAAGAACCCAGAGGGCCAAGTAGCCAGATGGATACAACGACTCCAGGAATACGACTTTGACATCAGGCATCGTAAAGGCTCATCGCATGGAAATGCTGATGCCTTATCAAGAAGACCGTGTCCCGAAAGTTGTCGCTATTGTTCCAGAGCGGAGAACAAGTATAATCCCGAACATGTCATACGCCAGACGAAGACTTCACTATCAACGCCACCAGATCCCTGGAGTGATGAGAAGATTCGAGAAGATCAAATGGCAGACTCTGAGATCAAACCAATCTTGGAGTTATTAGAATCTTCTAGCACGAAGCCCAGTTGGAAAGACATCTCGACTTACAGTCCTACGACGAAGCAATATTGGGCTCTTTGGAACTCCCTCCACGTCAGAAATGGTGTCCTGTTCCGAAAATTCGAATCGGAAGATGGGAAGACATCTCGGTGGCAGTTGGTACTTCCTCGATCCCGAATCCCTGAGATCCTCAAGGAATTACATGACAGTCCCACTGGTGGCCATTTTGGAATCATTAAAACATTACACAGAGTCCGAGAGCGCTTCTTCTGGGGAAAAGCGAGAGCTGACGTCGAACAATGGTGCAAATCTTGCGATGCATGTGCAGCTCGGAAAGGACCAAAGAAACGTAGCCGAGGAAGACTACATCTCTACAATGTAGGAGCACCTTTCGAACGCATCGCCCTAGACATCCTAGGTCCTTTGCCAAGAAGTTCCGATGGCAACAAATACCTCCTTGTTGTCATGGACTATTTCACGAAATGGCCTGAAGTTTATGCCATCCCTGATCAAGAAGCTTCTACGGTTGCTGATGCCTTGGTACACCAGTGGATATCAAGGTATGGAGTCCCCCTTCAAATGCATTCTGACCAGGGGAGAAATTTCATCTCTGCTGTGATTGAGGGTCTCTGTCAACTTCTCGGAATGGACAAAACTAGGACGACGCCTTTACATCCATAATCGGATGGCATGGTTGAGAGATTTAATCGTACCATCCTCAACAATCTCTCACTGCTAGTCTCAAGAAACCAACAAGACTGGGACCAAAAACTTCCCTTGTTTCTTCTCGCCTATCGCAGCGCCGTCCATGAAACAACCGGCTATTCCCCGTCTCAGATGCTTTTCGGTCGTGATCTTCGTCTACCTTGTGATCTGATTTTTGGTCGCCCTCCAGATGCGCCTTCATCGCCAGAGGGATACGTGCAGAATCTCCAGGCACGATTTGAAGACGTCCACAACTTGGCTCGAGAGCGGATCAATATACAGACGGAGAAGATGAAGACCAGGTACGACACGAAAGCCACGGGACATCAATTCAAAGAAGGTGACAAGGTTTGGTTTTATAATCCGACTCGACGTAAAGGACTTTCTCCCAAACTGCAATCGCACTGGGACGGTCCTTATACAGTCCTAAACAGACTGAACGATGTCGTAATTCGGATCCGAAAGTCACCAAGTTCGAAGCCTAGAGTCGTTCATTACGACAGGCTGGCTCCATACTATGGCCATAGTACTTAGTTCATTGATTGTAAATAGTGTAATGTAAATAATGTAAATTAGTATGACCATGGTCTTGTATATAAGTTAATTTTAAAAATTTCTTTTGCTTAGCATTATCATTATTAATGTTATTATTATTTAAATACTTGTATATAATGATGTCTATGCTTTAATTTAATTTTTTTTTAAATAAGTGTATATTTTGTATAATTCAGCATTATGAATGTGTTTAATTGTTATTTTGCATGTTTGCATTAAGTGTTTTGAATAGTATAGCATTTGTTGGCAACGGGTTTGCTTTCCGATCAAGAGTTGAACTGCCCGGGACGTGCAGTCCTTGAGAGGGGGGCAATGTTATGAATTTTGTATATATCTGTAAATATTTCATTCTTTTTAATTTATTTTATTTTATTATTGTGAAAATTGCAGTATTATTAATGTATTTCCTATTGAGCATCATGTAACTCAATGCTAAAGGCCTCAGGTGCTTTGCAAGAAAAACAACCTTACAGCATCGGTTTTATAATGGAATTCTATTGGAAAATCGCCAAGGAATGGGTTTTTCGCCAAGTTGGCGATGGTTTTGGCGACTTATTTTTGTCGCCAAATTTGGCGATATATCGCCAAATGTCGCCAAGTTGGCGATGGATTTGGCGAGTTTTTGTGCAACCACACCCCCCTTATACCTATACATTGGGATCCTTTCTTGCTTGGGTTCTCTATCGAAAGTTAAAGCACTTTCTGGTAATTTCTAGCATCTGAAGGCTCTGGAATAATCTGGAAAGATCTCTGAAACCTATATAAGGACCTCCATCAGTTCAGTTCAGTTAGTTGTCTGTCAACTGCGATTGAATTCATACGAGAGGCTTTGCATTGAGAACTGTGTTTCTCGGATCCATTTTGTCGTTGATACGTCGTATTGAACGCATTGTTACTGTGTGAAATTTTGCTGCGCTTTTATTGGATTTGAAGATTACTGAATATCTTGTAATTTTCAGAAGATATTTGTGATCGTATTGCACTGTTTATAGTGAATAAAGCCTTTTTATTGTTCTTATATATTGGCATCAGTCCTTTCGAACCCCGAGCTCACAACAATATGTAGTAAACAGTTTAAGAAACATGTAACATATTTTTAAATCCAGTTTTAGCATTTACCTTCCATAATCAAAAAAGTAATCAAACTATTTTGTGCAGCCATGTATATGACCTATAAATTTGGGAATATATTACATAGCATGAAAAAATTTAGTTCAGTTAGAAAATTCACATTTAGTAATTTTTGCCAATCTTTGGAAATGCACTCGAAATCTTTTGTACAGCCCTGTAGATTATCTAAAGACACACCACATATTAAACTAAAATTTAAATCACCTAAAAAACGCATAAGGCAACTTAAAATTCACTTCCAGCAATTACCTATTACAAACGATAATGTATCTTGTTCTTTGCGTAGCCCTGTATATGAATCTATTTATATTCCACAAACTTCTGTTAGTCTACTAAATATAGTTCAGAAGGAAAATGTGTGACACAATTAAAAATACCCTTAACCAATTCACTCCCATTGTCAGTAATACTTACGAATTCCTTTGTATAACCCTGTACATGATCAACCGAATTTATACACATTTCGTACTACACAAAAATTTAGTTAAAATTGAAAACGCAAACCAAAGTTGAAAACGGACTTATCACACATAGACTGTAATTATCGCAGGAAAATTGCAATCGAAATTTTTTGTGCGTGTCCCTGTAAATGAACGATAAATGCAATGCACACCATACTTTTCAGTGAGCAATTAATAGTACACCTCAGTACTACATATGAATTTCATTATGTTTGAAATAGTGAAACATCATTAAATTATTCAGCAAACGAAGAAACGTTTTTCTCAAAGAACAGTGTGTAGCAGAATTCTTTTGTTTGAGCTTGTAACAGAATAAACAAGAGCGAAAAATCATGCGTCAAGCATAGATTATATAACACTTTCCAACGCTTCCAAAATAATTTTACAAATCATACTGTTTAATAAGCTAAAAGATAACATCTAAGTAATCCGAATACTTTTATTCAGCCCTGTATAGGATCTATAGATTTGTATATATACTACATAGGATGCTAAATTTTACTTCAGTTAGGAAACGCGTAGCACAGTTTAAAATTCTCTTTCTGGAGTTTCTGTTAATAAAAGGAAATGTGTTCACGAACTTTTGTGCTTCCCTGTATATGATCTACAGAATTTATACACACCACGTAATAGACAAAAAGTGAGTTAAATTTAAAATCGCGTTCAGTAACTTAAAACTCACTTCCAGGAATTATTTTTAACAGACAGTAGAGAATTCTTTTGTGTGTCCCTGTAAATGAACGATGACTGCTATACACACACTATTCTGTAGTAAGCCTCTTGTAATGCACCTTAGTGATATATATAAATTTCAATGCGTTTAAAATAGTGAAACATTATTTAAGTAAACCGCAGACGATTTTTCTCCATAGACGTAATGTAACAGAATTCTTTTGACTGTCCCTGTAAAGTAACTATAAGTACTATACACACCCTATTCCATATTAAGCTTCTTGTAATGCACCTTAGTGATATATATCAATTACAATGTGTTTGAAATTGTGTAACCTCATTAAAATAAACAGAAAATGATTTTTCCCCATTGACCGTAATGTAACGGAATTCTTTTGAGTGTCCCTGTAAAAAAAGTATAAGTGCTACACACTTCCGTTGAAATAGGGAACATGCTATAGGTAGCGACAATAACATATAAAAAATGCAGAGCAATCCGAGCATATTTACGGGAGTTAGAGCACGGACAGACGGCCAGACGGCAGACGGCAGACGGCCAGACGGCAGACGGCCAGACAAACCGAAGTCATAAACACTTTTCAACTAGGTTGGAAAGTGTTAAAAATGATTTGCACCCCATATTTTACAAAAAGCATGCTTTAGTGCGCTTCATAATTCTATACCAATTTCATCCTGTTTCAAATGGTGCAACATGATCAAAATGCATTTAAAACTATTTTTGCCCATTAATCTGTAATGTGATGGGATACTTTTGACTGTCCCTGTAAATAAACTATAAATGCTACACACTTCATTTTCAAAAGAGATCATGATGTAGTAAGCATATATAACATACAAAAATTTCAGGGCAATCCGAGTATATATTTACGAGAGTTATAGCACAGATGGGCGTACAGACAAACCGAAGTCATAAACACTTTTCAACTAAGTTGAAAAGCGTTAAAAACAGAGGATCCAACCGGGGATTCCCTGGTTATAGAACACACTGCCCGGTGTACAGAACATAAGTGAAAACCTTTTTTTAAAAAAACTCTAATACATTTTTTTACATTTAATATATTTTTTTAGATTATTCACTAATAACATCAAAATGTATTTTTATATAAAAAATATATTATGTAAAAAATATAAAAAAATTATTAAAAGCGATACTTTCACATTAGTCGCATCGCAGAGATTAACAGCCGAAGAAATCTCCAAAGATTTTGTATATACATTAGCCCTTTTGCTTCTGTTTATTTCACTGTTTAAGCAGGTTATTCGATTACTCATCTGTTAAATTTGTGCTTTATTTATATTACTAGTTGACCCGACCGAGGCATTGCCCAGGCCTGTGATAATAATCTTTAACCTTAAATATACTTAAAATCAATATTGAATCATTTTACATTTTTAGACAAAACTCTTTCCAAACAAAACTAATGTTGACGGCCCTACTGCCTGCGGCAGTGTACACCTTCGAATTTGTATGATTTTATATTTTTAAATGAAAATCTATCCAAATGAATTTAGAGTTGGGGTTCGGCAGCATACACCCTCGAATTTGTATGATTTTATATTTTCTAAGAAAATCCATCCAAACGAGCCTAGAATTGGAGGCTGCACTACCTTTGGCAGCGTATTGTTGTCTTATTTAAAGGCTAAACAACTAACAACAGTTGAAAAAAATGGAAAATGCTCCTGAAAATCCTATGAGATAACTAGAGTTAAACATAACGACTTGTTAGGGGTAACCCCGCTTTCACCAGTACAAAATTTCGTTTTTTTTCTCCACTTAAAGTACTCTTTATACACTACAACATCCTTTTATTAGAAATCAGTATCGAAATTGAAAGGGTAATTTTTGAGTTATAGAAAGTAGAACACGCCACAACGAGTAAAAAGTAACAAAAATTTTAAGTGTTTTTTTTTTTTTTTTTTTTTTTTTTTTTAGATAGCATTTTCCAAATAGACAATCTGCCTCCACTAATTTTCAATTAATCAACTTGATCTTTTAGAAAATTAATCTTTACGTATTTTTCTAGTAAAATAAGAAGATTTTTTTTCGAAATATTGCTATTTCGCTGTTCTGTATATTATATTGTACAAGTAACGAAATTTGTATTTGAAAACTTACATTTTAATTTAAATCGATGCAATTTCACTAAAAATGCATATGTTTTTTTTTAAGCGACTGTGTATCTCACTAGATTTTGGAATAAGAAAACTAATTATTTTGTTACATTGTTCCTAGTTATCTACGACGAGTTTACGTGTCCACCGCTCGATGTTCCTTTTTTGAAGTGCCCTCACCCATCAGCTATCAAGCCGCCTTTCTTTAATATATCAACTAAACAAAAATACGGTTTTCTCTTTTCACTTACCCATCATACATAGTATAGGGTAAGTCTTGTAATCGTTTTAAAAATCGAAAAAAAAAATTGACGGATTTACACGTTTCAGACACTGGAGATTCCGAAAAACATATTTTTAGAAGAAAAAAAAATGCCGCCCGTCTGTGTGTCTGTCTGTATGTCTGTGTGCCTGTGTGTCTGTAAACGCTCTATCTCCCGAACAAATTGAGATAGAGACTTGAAATTTGGTGTGTACTTAGTATGTAATAATGGGAAGAAGCTTATTGAATTTCCGTAACCTCGATTATTCGGAACTATTTTTTTCGGACTCTCAAAATATATTCGTTCTGATAAAAAGTATATAAATGTTTTCGAAATTGTTTATTTAAAGGAGTGAATATAAAAAACAATAAAAAAAAAATACAAATTTTGCATAAATAATGAAGTTGATCGGATAATGAGTTGCCGAGATATTTGTAATCCTATTTTCCACACTCTTTCGATTTTTCATGACCCTGTATTTCATTCAAATTTCAAATCAAAGATATTGGAAATGAGACGCTAAATCCGACGCAGTAAACCGTTAGTTAATAGGATTATCAGTTTTGGAGTTATAAGGATGTTTCTTTTACGCCATTCAGTAATAGAGCCTTTAAAGTTTATGACGTCATCGAATCACGGTTTTATTCGAATTGCAATGCATTTTATAAATAGCTTACACATGTTTTATTTTCATATTTTATATTATGCATATCCATGATGGCTAAGTATTACGGTGGCCCCCAACGACTAGTTTTGAAGTGCCCTCGCCCATCAGCTATGAAGTCGCCTTTCTTTGTTATATATCAACTAAATAAAAATAATGTTTTCTCTTCTTAAAAGCATAATAAATTAATGTAAATGGATTTTTATAAACATTTCGCATCTCTCTTTTTAAAAAATTCCTGAGAAAGCGTTGAATTTCAGGTTTTCAGGGCGTCAAAGTGGTATTACCCCTTAAGTAAATAAGCGAAGGGGGAATAATAACAACAAGGATAGCGCGTTATTTGTTTCTTTATTTAAAATTATTTATTTATATTATGATACGAAAAAAAAATGACAAGTTATAATTGATTAAACGACACTAAATTCATAAAAATATCATTACATTTTAGCGTTTTCAAAGCCATTAAACAGTATGTCGCAGCTATAAGCCGGAGAAAATAATTTTGGCCCGAAACCTAATTACAACTAAAGGTGCTAAATCATATCTTTGATAAATCAGATAAAACTCGCCAACTTCCTAAAGCGAAAAGTACCCGTTATATATTACGGTTAAATTAAAAGCACTTACTTTTCTCGCCAAATTTAATCAAAATTCAATAAGAGTTCATTTCTCGGAGCTTTATGGCCGGATGCGCTTGGCGGAGTTTATCGTCTTGTCTTTTCCTGCAGAGCTAATTCGTTCAGTAGGGTTGAGGTGATGCATTTATCATAGCTGAAATTTTAAGTACAAGCTGTAATTTTTATGAGTGTGCAAGTTATGATCATGGCGTGAGTGATACATATATATCGTGTAAATGCTGTCGCTGCGTCGAAAGTTCTCGTATTTTTATTTTCTGTTAACATTAGAATGAGCATATTGTATTTAGACTTACAGTGACGGCGGTTCTCCAAAAAAATATTTTCTCCACTCAACAATGCGCAACTTTCTTTTTTAAACATAAAAATCATTATACTTGCAGGCGTGTTTATTCAAGTGATTTGTATTCAAACAGGGTTTTTTTTTCTTTTTTTTCTTTACATTTCCCGGTGAAAAAACAAAATTGATGACGATGAAAACTACTAGTCGTTGGGGGTCACCGTAATACTTACCCATCATGGATATGCCTATTATAAAATATGAAAATAAAACATGTGCAAACTATTTATAAAATGCATTGCAATTCGAACAAAATCCTGGCTTGATGACGTCATAAACTTTAAATGCTCTATTACTGAATTGCGCAAAAGAAACATCCTTATAACTCCAAAAATGATAATCATATTAATTAACAGTTTACTGCGGTCGGATTAAGCGTCTCATTTTCAATTAAAATATATCTTTGAATTGAAATTTGAATGAAATACAGGGTCATGAAAAATCAAAGAGTGTAGAAAATAGGATTACAAATATCTCGGCAACTAATTACCCGATCGGCTTCATTCTTTATGCAAAATGTATGGGTTTTTTTTATTGTCTTTTGTATTCACTCCTTAATAGAAAACAGAAAGGTAGAAACAATTTCGAAAATTTGTATCTACCTTTTATCAGAACGAATATTTCGAGAATACGAAAAAAATAGTTTCGATAATCGAGGTTACTAAAATTCAATAATCTTCTTCTCATTATTACATACTAAGTACATACCAAATTTCAAAAGTCTCTACCTCAATTTGTTCGGGAGATAGAGCGTTTACAGACACACAGACGGACGGCAATTTTTTTCTCTAAAAATATGTTTTTCAGAATCTTTAGTGTCTGAAACGTGTAAATCCGTTAAAAAAAATCGATTTTTAAAACGATTACAAGACTTACCCTATACCTATACTACGTATGATGGGTAAGTAAAACGTTAAATGAATTACATTTTGACCTTGAGTTATAAGCGTTTGTTATCTCAGAACGGCTTTTTTCTTTCCTGCCTTGTCGCATCTGAAAATACTGTTCAAAACGCTAATTTTGATAACATTTTCTAAAAAATCTCCTGCTTTTACAGAAAAAGGAAAAACTCTTCAATTACATATTTTTTAATAAGAGCACCTGTCAATTTGATACGTTTGCAAACAAAAATGAATTAAAAAATCTGTCAGAAATTCGCCAGTTTGGATATGAGAACAGCCTTAAAATAGTTTATATTCACTTACCTGAAAGTGTTATTCCATTTAATCTATTTTGTTTTATTAAAGTACAAATTTAAACTTGAATCACTTATGATTTAGTGCAATTTTTAGTCATGTTGCACCAAAGAAAATATTTTAAGTTATATGAAGATGAATCAGATATAAACAAGAATTTTTTAAAAGACTATTTTTGAAATATTATTTACCAAAATTATCCCAATTTTATTTTTCTACGTAACTTCCTTTAACATTTACACACTTTTTACAACAAATTAGAAGTTTTCTTTGTTCTTGTATCATAAAAAGAATTAAAACGTATATAAAGCAAATACCACAAAAATTCTTTGACGTCTTCATCTGATGAAACAAATTATAGACCGAAAATAATAAATTTGTACTAATAGAAGGTTGGTTTAGTGTTGTCCTGTGAATTTTCTCTAATTTGTGTTTTGTTACACTTGAATATCAATAAGGTGACACGTTGAATTCAGGCATTTTTCTCCTGGAGAGATTTCTGCGGCTCCGGGGAGAACATTATAAAGTTCTGCACAGAAAAAAATAAAACCCAATTTGGGTCGAAAGTCGAAAGATTCTTAGGTATGTGCTCAAATCGGGCCATGCCTGTTTTGGTTACCACTGTGTATTCATTTTGGGCACTGTTAAATACCCATTTAAGAAATTTTTTTTTTATATTTTTTTAGTTGGGTATTTTGAAAATATTTTTTGAAAATGGGTATTTAACAGTGCCCAAAATGGATACACAGTGGTAACCAAAGCAGGCATGGACCAATTTGGGCACATACCTAAGAATCTTTCGACCCAAATTGAGTTTTATTTTTTCTGTGTGGTGGTATGGGGTGCCCTTTTTCCCCGTTAATAAATATAAAATCTCAAATCTGCCTGAGTAAATTTTCATTGCTCCAGACAGTGCCTGATTTACGGCAGGGCATTCGGGGCACGGGCCCAGGACCCCTGAATTTCAGAGGCCTCCAAATGCTACTGAATTTTTTCAATTATTGGCCGAAATCTGATGAAGTTTTAACTATTAAAAAATAATAATAGAAAAAAATCTGTTTATCGTTTATTTTATTTGGAAATAACTTTTACACTCAAGTGAAAACACCCGCTTGCTAATGTTAATCCTATGGGAGACATTTTTAAAAATATCTCGTTTGCACTTCAATATTTTTAAATGATTTTTTTTCACTTTGTATAGTTGAGGTCAATTTCTACAAAAGCTGTTTTTTTCTTTTTCGATTTTGTTTACAGGTTTTTCATTTTTATTATCATTAATACATTTTTTACTCAAGGCAGCTGTAAGCATTGATGCAAGAGGCTCCCATAAGCATCTGTACCCAGGGCCCCCAAATTTGTAAATCGGTCCCTGGCTCTAGGGAGGATGTCACTTCCGCCGGGCCACCCACTGAATTCATCACTGGTATCATTTCCAAATTATACAATCAGTCTGTGCCAAATTTCAATAGATTTGTTATTTTCATTTGTTAAAAGTTTAATAATTGTATGAAGATTTTTAAAAATTCAGCAGTAACGTTTTATATTCTAGGAAATGTAACTTGCTATACTAACTTAGTCATTCGTCACAGTATTTTAGTAATTTATATAGACCACTATTAAGTTGATTTCCCCTTTGCATATTATTTCATATTCATTACCTTTAGTGAATCTGGTTTCATTTTAGATCAAGAAAAAGTGATAATTTCACTACCTTTAATTGTGCATATTCACAATATATTTTTTAAAGTTGCCCCTAAATATACATACTATCAGGGGGGAGGGGGGAAATAGAAAGAAAACTTTTTTTTTCCGCCAAATTGTCTAAGACAAAAACGAAAATAGCCAATAGATTAGAAATTATAAGTTTTCTTTCAATTTTTATACTAAAAAAAAAGATGATAATAATAATAAGCTTAGAGAGCTGTATCCTTATTAAAATAGTAACAAACTTTGAAAATTTCTGTACGAACACTTTATTTTCACACCACAATATGAACCCTAAAATTAGCCTTAAGTTCCGTTTCTATACGAAGTTTTTATGATTAATTACAGAAATACGCAATACTAAAAATTCGGCTAATTTGTGTACGTGTGGGGGTGGGGGAGAGGGGTCTTCTCAGAAGTATAAATCGTTGCTTTAAAAATTTTATTAGTATTTTCAATGGGTAGTATAATTTGTGCTAGAAAAAATAAACACGTGGTTTAAATATTGGAACAAATAATTAAGACTGCTGTTATATCTATCAAAAGGTTTTACTGAAATATATTTTTTTTCGGTGACTATAGGATGCTCCAAACTATTGCTTCTAGAAATTAATTTCCGTTAAAAAATGTTAATTTCCTAATTCATATTACAGATATATTTATAACTCCTATATAATCTTCTTTCTCGAGTAGCTTCCGGTTACTATCCAAAATTTAAATTGACTTTAGAATCGAAATGTAAAATCAAATCGGGCATTAGCATTGAAAATGTTAAAGTTTTTTTACTATTTCTATATGGAGACAGCCCTCTAAGCTTATTTTATCAACATAAACATTTTGTTTTGGTTTGTTTTGGTTTTTGTTTGTTTGTTTGTTTGTTTAAACCAGCTGTACATCATACCAGTAAAATAAAATAACCTAAAAAATAATCATACATTTAACTACACTGTAATTAGTATTTTTGATCACCGGTTGTCAAATCATGTTTGTGTTCTGGAAAACCGAAAACTGAAACCCTTCATAAAAATTCATTAGCTGTTATAAATAATAGAATGGATACAATAACAATTTTGTGATTGAAATAATAAAGTATGCAATTATTTGGGAAATATGTAACATTAATTTAAATGTTGAGTGTTCGTTATCCGTCATTATATAATTTATTGATCAACATGGTTTATCTATTTATGTGAGCTTCTAGATCTAATTAGTACTTTAAAATTGATTCAGAGAATCTCTTAAGATTTTGTAATGGGGGCCAAAAGGGCGCTTAACTCACTCTCATTCAACTTTCAAACTCGTGGAACTTAAGGTACTATTGGATCGATAAAGTGGAATTTGCTTTACTATATTGTTTGATGCATATACTTAAGATAAAACGAATATTTCAATTTTGAATGATTTAATTTTCAAAATTCAGTGTAAAACTAACATACACAGAAAAAAATAAAACCCAATTTGGGTCGAAAGATTCTTAGGTATGTGCCCAAATTGGGCCATGCCTGTTTTGGTTACCACTGTGTATCCATTTTGGGCAATGTTAAATACCCATTTTCAAAAAAAAAAAAAAAAAAAAAAAAATTAAATACCATTGAAATAATATCATTCTGTGTATTAAAAAAAATGTTTTTTTTTTTTTTTTTTGGAAAATGGTTATTTTACAGTGCCCAAAATGAATACACAGTGGTAACCAAAACAGGCATGGCCCAATTTGGGCACATACCTAAGAATCTTTCGACCCAAATTGGGTTTTATTTTTTTCTGTGTAGGTTTTGGTTATAACCTTATAAAGGAAATTAATCCCCAAAGTTCAAATAATTATAATAAATAACGTTTTAATGTTTTATACATTTTTAGAAAAGCAATAATAACTGGAATTTATTCATTTTATTATTAATACGTAAGCATAAATATATGCAATGAAAATTCGCCCATAATGTAAATTATAATAGAATGTTAATAAGTAAGAAAGAATACGTAACAAAACAAACAAATGAATAAAATACATGAAAAGTAGGCATATTCATTGCTCTCAAGTGGCCCATTTTACAATACAAGTAATTCCGAAGAAATATTTTCGTGATTAGTTCTACAACATTTTCAATAGAATTAATCTTTGCCGTAGGTTTCTACAAAATTTGAAAAAAAAATTTAATTAAAAGTACTCTTTGATAAAAGTGATATTGAAAAAATGGACCATTTGTGAGGGAGCCCTGCATATTAAACATTCTGCTAGTATTTATACTGCTTGTATTTTTCTCTTCAACAGTAACATCGTCCTAATTTTTCTTGTTAGTACTATATAGTTTTAATCACTTAACTCCATCATTACATCGGTTTTCCAAATAGTGCAATCCCAAGTATAAAGTCCAAGCTATATTACTAAATTTATAGATTGTTATCATTAAAAAAAAAAAAAGCATGAATTTAATGTTGAAATAGTTTGATTCATAAATATGCTTGGATTAGAATGAAACTGGTGTATGTTATTGAGTTTAATGTATAGAATGTTCCCTATTTAAAATGGATATAGCATTTATTGTTTGTTTACAGGAGTATTCAAAATGTTTTGGATACACTGTGGTATATTTGATAATTGTTGTTGGATGAAAATTGTTTAAATTACATTTCATTGCTGTTACACTATTTAAAACATTGCAAAATGGATATACATGATTGATATGTATCATAACATGTTTCTTATAGAAAATGGTGTAATTAGCATGTGTCGTTCATTTACAGCAACGCACAAATAAATTAGATTACATCAATATCTATTGCCAGTGATTGTTCAAAGTGCGTCTAGTGCGCGTGAAGTGCAACAATGGAGTTAATTATGCACCAAACAATCCTCGCTATATGATAACTGTCTGGAAACTGCAAAAAAGGAATTTTTTTAAAAACTAAAAAGTAGAAAATTAAATTTAAAAAAACAATAGCAATAATTAAAAAATATATTTTTTCTTTATTATAGTCGACAATGTTTTCTGAAATATATGATATTATAATAGAAAAAATCACATGACTTTCCTAAACTGATATGTAACTGACCGCTTAGCGTTTCATATGCCAAAGGTCGATTTTTCCTCAAAAGTATTCTTTGTTTTTAATAAAACGGCATAAAAGTTATATTTTTAGAAAGATCGTTAAAAAAAAAAAAACTTTTGAGAGATGAGCTTCCTTCTAAAATGTTTATATTCCGAGTTATCGGCATTCAAAATTTGATTCCTAATGTACAAACCGCTTGAAAAAGAATTGAATTGATTGTGATTTTTATCCTTCCAAAAACCATAGTGAATACACACTTTATCCGCGTGCAGAGAATAAAATCTGAAAAGACCTTTGGTGCCATTTGCTTATGAACCAATGAAGTCTGGTTTTAGTTTTAGAAGTGGAGTTTTAAACTTCGAATTTTTGCGCATTAATTTTGGAAAGGAAAAAACAGAGAATTATGTCACGAAATGGCTGTTACTGGAAATTACTTGGAAAAAAGATTTTTAATATTGGTACTTGTGCGACCTCATTTTTAAATGTATAGTGATAGCCAAAAGCGAGGGGATAATATAGAGAATATTTCCTCTGACTGTTGTCTGAAATTAACGGAAGAACTTTTCCGTAAAAATGAAGCAAAAAATATTTTTATAAGGAAAATATTATGCCTATATATATATGTTGGTGGTTGCAATGTTCATTTAACGGTTACATATATATATATATATATATATATAACCATTAATGAAACATTACCGAAACACCAACAGAAACTGTGAAATTATGATTTAGTAAGTAATAATTTATTGACAACGAAATTGTAACCCCAACACACTGAATATAGATATCAAATACTTATTTAAAAGAAGAAGAAATTAAATTAAAAATTAAAAATTGAATGAAAGAAATTGAATGAATGAAATTTGTGAAATTTATACAGAATTATCAAGTCCAAATGCATAAATACCACAAATAAAATGAGTGGTTTCATCATCATATTAGCCATAAAATTGCTAAAGAATATGATTTTGGGACGACCACTCATAAACAAAGAATGAAACCTGTGAAAAAATCTTAATGTTCAAAAAATAAATACAATATTAATACAATATTAAAAAGGAGAGAAAACTTACCCATAATTATGAGAAAAAAACATGAAATTAAATCTTAAAGTGCTAAAAACAATGAGATGAAGAAGGATGTTGGTGCACATCATTGAGCAGATATATGAAGCTAACTATACAGAGGCAATGAATTGAAAAAAAAATTCTAAATGTTGCCAAAAACAGTTTTAGAAGATGATAAACCATGTTGCCAAAATAATTTTTAGAAAATGAATTACCATGGAATAGTTTAAAGCAACACAAACCATGGTGCTGCCATCTATGATATTAAAAGTGAGTATGCAGTGGAAGAAAATCAATATTAAAAATTGAACCATATACTATCTAAAGTGATAATAATTAGTTAAATAATATATAAATTAAATTAAATAATAAATAAAATATCCAATTACATTAAAGTAAAAATGGATGTATTAATGATTAATTCTATGTTAAAAAATAAGATGTAAAGGGGTAAAATTAATAATTAATGATTAATGCTACATAAAAATACATGTACCAAGAAATGACATAGCCACTATTAAATAGCTTTGCCAAAAAAGCAACAATTAAATTAAACTAAAATCAAATTAAAATCAAATTAAAATACTAAATTATTTGAATTAAGATGCTATGGATTTAAAATTAATATTAATTAAATATTGAAATTAATAGTTACATATTATGTTTTTGCATACAAAGTTAAAAATTAAATATACATGATAAAAGTGGTTAGGGAAGAACATTTATTAAAATTAATACATATATTATATTAGCGTTTAAGAAAGTATACATTATATAACACAAGAAACTTCATTATTAGAAAAAACAAAACATTTGAAAAAAATAGCAATATGATTGCAACGATGAGGAAAGATTTTTTTTTTTTTTTTTTTTTTTTGCGAATTTCAGATTATAATTATACACTAATCTTTTCCACTTTTTTCTCTAATGTACCATCTAATATATCAGCGTGTATTATGGCAAAAGTGGGGTGGGATGTTTTTAACAAAAACGATTTCTTATTGATTTTTTTTTTTTTTTTTTTTTTGTAATTTTTATACATAAATACATGTTGAATTACGCGATTTTGGTAGTTTTAATTTCATTATTTTAAATGTTAGATGGCAAAAGTGGGGGTGGGATGTTTTTAACAAAAACGATTTCTTACTATTTTTTTTTTTTTTTTTTTTTTTGTATACATAAACTAGCAAGCTACGCTGGTCAATTTCTCTTAACGAACCTTTAATCAAACAAAATATTGACATTTCATAATTCACTTTTATATTTTAACAGAATAATAAGGATACTATAATTTGTGACTCGTGCTATAGTCAATATACACGTCAGGACACGTCGCCCTTATCATTATCTTTTTACGCGTGAAGGTTTCGCTATGGTACTCTATTGTGAAATTTGGTAATTTTAGAAATTCAATAGTTGAAAAATCGCAGAATCATTAGATCATTTTTCTTTAGAAATTGTTCTTAGAGCGCATTTAGATCTTATAAATAACAATCATGCCGAACTTGAAGTTTCTAGCTCCTTCAGCATCGCAAAAATCGCAATTTTAGAACGTTTTTCGCTTCTGCACCCCCCCTCGGGGTACTGGCACCGACATAAAATATAGCCTATGTTGGAGCAGGGATTGTCACCATCCATTTGCCACCATCACTTTTGAAATCGCTTTAGTAGTTTCAGACATTCCATACAAATTGTAATTTATAATGTTTTTAGAAAATTTTTTGCTTATTTCAGCCTTTTAAATTTCGAATTTTTTTAGATTTTGTTCTTATAGAGCATTTAAATCTTGTAAGTAACGACCATACAAAATGTCAAGTTCCTAACTCCTTCATTATTGAAAATATCATAATTTTGGAACGTTTTTCGCTCCTGCACCCTCTGCGGGCAGTGGCACCGACAAAAAATTTAGCATATGTTGGAGCAGGGACTGTCACCATCCATTTGCCACCATCACTTTTGAAATCGGTTCTGTAGTTTCAGAGATTCCATAGAAATTGTAATTTAGAATGTTTTTAGAACGCTTCTTCCTCATCTCACACTTTTAAATTGCGAATGTTTTTATAATTTGTTCTTAGAGAGCATTTACATCTTATAAGTAACTACCATACCAAATTTGATACTTCTATCTCCTTCAGTACACAAAAAATCGAAATTTTAGAACGTTTTTTGCTTCTGCACCCCTCTGGAGGTGGTGGCACCGACATAAAATATAGCCTATGTTGGAGCAGGGATTGTCACCATTAATTTGCCACCATCACTTTTAAAATCGCTTCAGTGGTTCCAGAGATTACCCCCTACAAACAAACAAACAATCTTTACTACTTTATATATTAGTATAGATAAGGGAGAATTAGCCCCTTGTTCCCCCCCCCCTTTATACTTAACCAATCAATCCCGAAAACTAATCAGAGATGCGCCTTAACACAGTGAACCTATAAATAAAATTTGAAGGAAATGGGATAATTCTGCATGAAAAACCCATTTACATAAATTAAGGGGGGGTATTAGCCCCCCGTTCCCCCCCTTTATACTTAATCAATCAATCCCGAAAACTAATCAGGGAAGCGTCTCAACCCAATGAATCTATAAACAAATAGAATAATTCTGCATGAAAAACCCATTTATATAAATTAAGGGGGGGATTATCCCCCCGTTCCCCCCCCTTTATACTTAACCAATCAATCCCGAAAACTAATCAGGGAAGCGCCTTAACACAGTGAACCTATAAACAAAATTTGAAGGAAAACGGAATAATTCTGCATGAAAAACCCATTTATATAAATTAAGGGGGGATTAGACCCCCGATCCCCCCCTTTATACTTAACTAATCAATCCCGAAAACTAATCAGGGAAGCGCCTTAACTCAGTGAACCTATAAACAAAATTTGAAGGAAAACGGAATAATTCTGCATGAAAATCCCATTTATATAAATTAAGGGGGGGAATTAGCCCCCGATCCCCCCCTTATATTAACTAATCAATCCCGAAAACTAATCAGGGAAGCGCCTTAACACAGTGAACCTATAAACAAAATTTGAAGGAAAACGGAATAATTCTGCATGAAAAACCCATTTATATAAATTAAGGGGGGGGAATTAGCCCCTTGTTCCCCCCCCCTTTATACTTAACCAATCAATCCCGAAAAGTAATCAGGGAAGCGTCTTAACCCAATGAACCTATAAACAAAATTTGAAGGAAAACGGAATAATTCTGCATGAAAAACCCATTTATATAAATTAAGGGGGGGATTACCCCCCCCCCTTTATACTTAACTAATCAAACCCGTAAACTAATCAGGGAAGCTCCTTAACTCAGTGAACCTATAAACAAAATTTGAAGGGAAACGGAATAATTCTGCATGAAAAACCCATTTATATAAACTAAGGGGGGGGGGATTAGACCCTTGTTCCCCCCTTTATACTTGACTAATCAATCCCGAAAACTAATCAGGGTAGCGCCTTAACTCAGTGAACCTATAAACAAAATTTGAAGGAAAACGGAATAATTCTGCATGAAAAACCCATTTATATAAATTAAGGGGGGGGGGGATTAGCCCCTTGTTCCCCCCCTTTTATACTTAACCAATCAATCCCGAAAACTAATCAGGGAAGCGCCTTAACACAGTGAACCTATAAACAAAATTTGAAGGAAAACGGAATAATTCTGCATGAAAAACCCATTTATATAAATTAAGGGGGGGGGGGAATTAGCCCCTTGTTCCCCCCCCCTTTATACTTAACCAATCAATCCCGAAAAGTTATCAGGGAAGCGTCTTAACCCAATGAACCTATAAACAAAATTTGAAGGAAAACGGAATAATTCTGCATGAAAAACCCATTTATATAAATTAAGGGGGGGATTACCCCCCCCTTTATACTTAACTAATCAAACCCGTAAACTAATCAGGGAAGCTCCTTAACTCAGTGAACCTATAAACAAAATTTGAAGGGAAACGGAATAATTCTGCATGAAAAACCCATTTATATAAACTAAGGGGGGGGGATTAGACCCTTGTTCCCCCCTTTATACTTGACCAATCAATCCCGAAAACTAATCAGGGTAGCGCCTTAACTCAGTGAACCTATAAACAAAATTTGAAGGAAAACGGAATAATTCTGCATGAAAAACCCATTTATATAAATTAAGGGGGGGGGGATTAGCCCCTTGTTCCCCCCCTTTTATACTTAACCAATCAATCCCGAAAACTAATCAGGGAAGCGCCTTAACACAGTGAACCTATAAACAAAATTTGAAGGAAAACGGATATTTCTATGAAGAGTTATCGCATTACGTACGTACATACATACATACAGAACCGGCTGCCAAGCTCTCAGGGCTTGACAGCCAGTGTGATAACTGAAAAATCGCAATTTTAGAACGTTTTTTGCTCCTGCACCCCCTGGGGTTAGTGGCACCGACATAAAATATAGCCTATGTTGGAGCAGGGGTTGTCACCATCAATTTGCCACCATCACTTTTGAAATCGGTTCGGTAGTTCCAGAGATTACCCCCTACAAACAAACAAACAAGATTTACTCCTTTATAATATTAGTATAGATACATGTTGAATTACGCGATTTTGGTAGTTTTAATTTCATTATTTTAAATGTTAGATGGCAAAAGTGGGGGTGGGATGTTTTTAACAAAAACGATTTCTTACTGATTTTTTTTTTTTTTTTTTTTTTTTTTGTAATTTTTATACATAAATACATGTTGAATTATGCGATTTTGGTAGTTTTAATTTCATTATTTTAAATTTTGGATGGCAAAAGTGGGGGTGGGATGTTTTTGGCAGAATCGATTTCTTACTAATCTTTTTTTTTCTTTCTTTTTGTAATTTCTATACATAAATACATGTTGAATTACGCGATTTTAGTAGTTTTAATTTCATTATTTTAAATTTTAGTATTACCATAAATACAGATAGCATATTCAGTTAAAATAATGATAAATCAAAGATTTTTTTTATGTAATGTTTGAGATATTTGTACTATTTCACTCAACAGTGATAGGAATAGGAATAGTCTGATATTGGGATGAAGAGTTAATACAAATAAAACTGCTATTTTGCATTTATGCAAGTAAAACATTGCATGAATTTACAACTTCAAAATCTGACACGCATCTTTTAAAATTTTACTTTCAGTTTTTAGAATTTTACTGGTAGTTTTGGTGGTAACGAGTCAATTTGACTCGCATGTTTCCCGATTTAAAGCAAGCTTCATTGATATACATTTATTAATAACACCAACTTTTGCACTATTTGCTCAAAGTTCTTTTGCTTTTATAGGGCAGCCCGGCAGGTAATATTCCATCTTTTTGTTATTTTATTTCGTAGAGAAAGTTTGGGAGGCCCTCATAGAAACTTTTTCAGGGGGGAGGGGGGGGGGTGATAAATAAATTTTATTTTATTTATATCTCCAAATCTTAATTTACATGCTTTTGTGATATTTTTATTCGTTATTTTCGTATAATCTATATACAAGGTGATTTTTTTTAAAGTTGTGAAAGTAAAACCCTATAACAAAAGAACCACTGATCCAGATGACCGGAAATTTCACCAGTATGCTCCCAAAGCAATGGGTATTTTTTAGGCATTGTTAAAAAAAAACTTAAAATCTCACCGACAGATGGCGCTGTATATGCAGTAAAGTCGGGAGAGGAGCTTGTGCAAGACACACGCACAGTGGATACTCTTCACTCTGTTGTGGAACATGCGGTTTTACGTTTCCAACTCGTAGCTGAAAACATTGGACAGCACACTGAAAATCGTATGCGTTAGTTGCGCAGTTCTGTACGAATGTTTTACTCCATATTTTTATTTCGTTCTGTTTCTGCAGGTGTTTGCAGTTCCTTTTCCCAATTACTGCATTCTGTATATCAAAAACATACATTCGCATACGATACAAACGCATACGATTTTCAGTGTGCTGTCCAATGTTTTCAGCTACGAGTTGGAAACGTGAAACCGCATGTTCCACAACAGAGTGAAGAGTCATACAAGTTGTAAATTTCCAACTGGACGAAAAATGTCCGGACCAGGATTCGAACCTGGGATCGCTTGGCTGAAGCCGCCATGCTCTACCACTGAGCTATCCCGGTCATAATTCATCCAGTAAACCTTATTGATCAAAGCATCTGGTCTGATATTTTAATCAGCTCAACAGAAAAGATCGCAGGTAATGGAACTCCAGTAAACGCTGGAAACGTGAATGCACTAGATTATTTTTTTAACACAATTATTTGAAATTGGTAAAGTAATCATACAAGTGGTAGAGCATGGCGGCTTCAGCCAAGCGATCCCAGGTTCGAATCCTGGCCCGGACATTTTTCGTCCAGTTGGAAATTTACAACTTGTATGATTACTTTACCAATTTGAAATAATTGTGTTAAAAAAATAATCTAGAGTGAAGAGTATCCACTGTGCGTGTATCTTGCACAAGCTCCTCTCCCGACTTACTGCATATACAGCGCCATCTGTTGTTGAGATTTTAAGTTTTTTTTAACCATGCTTAAAAAATCCCCATTGCTTTGGGAGCATACTGGTGAAATTTCCGGTCATTTGGATCAGTGGTTCTTTCGTTATAGGGTTTTACTTTCACAACTTTAAAAAAAATCACCCTGTATTTAAAATACAAGCCGGGTTTTCTTTCTTTCGTCATCTGCCCTGAGCTCTCTACTGAACCAATTTTAATCATTTTTAGGGTATCGTTCATCTCATGAAACCCTATTACTCCCGCTTCGTTGTTTGTCCGTCACAGAACCGGTTCTTAGAAACTATGTAACTTACAGTCATGAAATTTTGTGTACTTATAGCTAAATACCTATTATGAAGCTCAAAATCATAAAATTTGAAAAAAAATCGTATTATTTTAATATATAGAGATAAAAAACCAAAAATCTAACAGCCTTTTCCAATTAAATTTAAAGATTTTTCGTTATAGCAGTTGCCAATAATTAAAAATCCACAATAAAATTGTTTCTACAATAATTAATTATCTATTTAAAAATTTAACATGAAAAATGAAAATGAAATAAAAAGTTTCACCAATTGAAAAAAAGATTAATATGACGTCATATTGGTAATAAAACGGAAATTTTCAAACATTTCTCAATAATATGACGTCATTAGAGAATTAAAATGTAAATTAATCTGACGTCTAACATTTTAAAGGTCTCTGTATAACATTTTTAATTTTGAAATATTGATTTTTTTTTTTTTTTTTAATATCGCATTTAGTCCACATGACAGATATTATTATGACAGAGTATAATAGCGTTTTTTTTTTTTTTTTTTTTTTTTAAATGAATTTTTTGGGGATTTATTAAAGGAAGGATATTAAGAAAATTATTTGAAAGGAATATTAAACAAAACCCTTTGTGCTATCTTCGATCACACTTACCCACTTGTTTTCGTTGTTGTTGTTGTTGAAGTTACCTATCATATCTCAAATATTTCGCATTTATCAAAAAATAGTTTTCTACACTTTGATGTTTAACAAAAACATGAAATTTAAATTGCAATAAAATAGATGTTTATTATATAAAGGACAACGGGAAATATTGTTCAAAATCAGTACTATTCTGGTATGAAAATGTTTAACAGAGAAATATCCTGATTTGCAGGAAGTCCACTATATTTTATATTCGTTATGGCACTTCATATTATTCAAGAAGTGCTGAATTTGAATCCATTGTATGAAAAAGAAAAAAAAAAATGACTGCAGTACCCTTAAACCAACTTTCAAACCAGTTTACATGAACGCAAAAATTGGACAGTGTCCTGAACAAAAAAATACGTTAGGCAGGCCAAGAAGGTGACTACACCACATAACACATGCTGTATAAAAAATACTTCATTATAGTCCCCCCCTTCCCCTCAGTAAATTGAGGACTAGATTCGAACTTAAGAGTGTGGCCTTTTTACCTGACAGTAATGAGTGTGATTCCATATGAAGCTTTTATGATCATCTGATCATCAAATTATTTGTAGTTCACTCTGATCCGTCTGAGATCTTCCGTGTTTTTTCAATATTTAAAAGCAGACCAAAAGGGAGGGGGAGAGGTAATAGTTCTCCCACTTCTCATCCAAATATACATATTCCAATGCATATAATCACCGCATTTATCAGCCCCTTCACATAACACACACACTGGATATCTTCTATTCCTTAACGATTAGGAGGCTGCTTGAAATGGAAGTAAAAGTTAGGCTTCAATAAATAACATCTTCAAAACATTTCCCTATTTTTTTTATCAATAAATTTCTAAAATTATAAGAAATAAATTTAGTCCTAAAGCCTCTATGTGCCCACTTGTTGGTCACCCCTGTTTTTGAAAAATGTAGTGTTTATAATTTGGTGCTGCCATCTACTGACAATAAACGAAGAAATAGGTTATTGAGAGTAATGTAATTTTTTTTATATATATATAAGAATTTAATGCGTTCAAGAATCAGAATGCTATGAAGCTTTCTTATTTTAAAAGAAGGCATCATTAGAAAATCACATTTTATCTCTGTCGTGAATATTTTACCGATTAAGAATTCATAATTATTTAAATTCAATTATTATTTATTAGCTATAATTTATTTAAACTTCCTTCCCTTTCACAGTTATACTCGATGTCTTCGAGCATTTTTACAATTATTTATTATGATATTATGATAATTTTTTCTTCTCTGTTATTTTCACTTATAAAATAAAGTTTCAATTTAATTTATTACCGTCGAAGTTATCTGAATAGTGAACATTATAGAACATATATGAGATATGTAGTGAGATAGTTTATCGTTCTTGGTGTGCAATTTATTAGTCTACAAAATTTTTAATATAGATGCAAAAGAACAGATATTTATATTTCAATAACATATCTCAATTTTAGAGTCGGCAATCTAGCAAAAGGAATGATAGTAATTACAGTAGCCTCCCGTTATAACGCGCTTGTCGAGAGACGAGAAGAAGAAAAAAAAGCGATATATATGAATGCGCGACGTAACCAAGAGTAATGCTGTTCTAAAATATAAACTAACTACTTTCTGACACATTTTCTAATTCATAATTGCTTGCAAGCGTATCGAATTGGCTGGTGCTCTTGTTAAAAAACTGCGTAATCGAACTGTTTTTTCTTTTTCGTATTTCGTTTTTCGGTAAAAGCAGAACATTTTTCAGAAAATGCTATCAATGTTGGCGTTTTGTACCAAGTTTCTGGACGACAGCGCAAGAAAGTAAAAAAATGGCCGTCCTGAGAAAACAAATACTTTTAACTCAAGATGTAATTGATTTATCGGAAAAAGAAAAAAAAAAAAAAAAAAAAAAAAAAAAGCTGTTAGATTACATATTACTTCAATATTCATGCGTACAAGTATCAAGCTTTTGTGTTTAAAAGTGAGCCAGAAGATGTGTCAGAATGTTTTGTGTTGTTGAGCGGGGAATTTTTTTTTTCTTTTTTTTTTTTAAGAACCGCTTTAGTAAATGTATTATAATCTTCTTCAAAATGTTAATTGAAACGGAGACGTATTAACAACGTATAATTACATTTATCTTATATATATATATATATATATATATATATATATATATATACAATTACTTACAAAATATCGTTACTTTTATCGAACTTTTTATTTTTTTTTTTTTTTCAGGGAAGAGTCCGAATGAGGGACAAATCAAGGCACGATATAACAAGGGGTTACTGTATTAGAACTTCCCGCTCAGTATTCCTCGGCCATGCTTATGCTTTCTGTTTACTTCTGAAATATTCCAGCTGTATAATCTGTTTGTGCAAAAAAAAAATTATGATTGATTTCAGATATGTTGAATAAAATAAAATTAATTCGTCTGTTTTCCGTTTATCAGTAATTTTTAAGAAAATGGTATGTTGTGTATATCAATGATGTCGTGGGAGGGGAGGGGTAAATAAAGGCATACTCCAAGGTAAAACACCTGAATGGACGTGGCAAAAACGAATATAAATGGAAAACAACTCTTGCTTTTGGAGGGAAAAAAATCATAGGGGTGAAAAAACGTTTACACATACAAATTTTCTCGTAAATCCTCATATAAAAATGACATTGGTAGTACCAACCGATTGGTAATAATGTCTACTATTGAATGCTATGCATGGATCAGGGTTTTAGTGCCGTCTACAAATGGAAAATTGTACAAATTTTCTTTTTTCAAAAGGTAACACCTATTCCTTCGATCAAATCAGCCCGAAAAATATATAGAAAATCTTATAATATTTATAAGAAATATTCAATATTAGTCGATAAGTATGTTCCCATTATTTAAATTTTTTGTAAGTATATTATTTCATACTTAAATGATATTTCTCATACCCAAATCAGTTATTTTCTCAGATTGTTTAGTTTGGGGCGTTGTGTTAATCTTTTGCGCTCGAGGAGTAAGAGACCCCCCCCCCCCCCCCAGGATCTGTATTCTTCTTACTCTCTTAACATCCAAGTCATAGTTTTCTTCTTCGCGTTTCAGAGAAAAAATTCGATGTCCATACTTTCTTTAATAATTAATAAAATGTTCGATTTGTTATAAAATCCATTCCCGAAAGTCTGCTCCAAACAGGGGTAGAAAAATATAAGATTAGATGGATAAGGTATCAAATACAAATTGGTTGATTAACCCCTTGTGGACGAGTGACACGTATACGTGCCTCATAATATGCTAAGAATTCTCAATTATTCCCACCATTTTATTTTTTCAATTCCTACTATTAGCTCACACTCTCTATATATTTATATATCTTGTTCAAATTTTCAATCGTTAATAAAATATTTTCTATTCATCCACTCAAGTTCAAATACGTTTTTTAAAACTTGTAGTGGATGACACTGGATGTTAATACAGTTTTTTCAAATATTAATTCATTAATTAAATTTAATTAATTACTGAAATGAAAGATTTTCCTCAAATGAGTGATGCCACAAAAATAAAATACCGCAACGATGATTACAAAAAAATGTTCAATAAAAATAACATGGGACATTAATGCTGCACGGGTTTATTTTATATATTTATGATTAAAAAGCAAAATTCAAATTCAAATGCTCCAAAGGAAATTCGCTTTCTATTTTGCCACTTAATATTGGGATGCTGTCATATGTATATACATATTTATATTAATTGTAATTACTAAATAAAAAGTAACTAAAATAAAATTTTGCTTTGTTGACTAAGTAGGAATTGATAAAAAAAAATTATTTTTATATTACTTGTATATTGTAAACTTTGACTTATTTCATCATAAAATTTCTGCGATTCAATTAGGCGAAAATTTCTGTTTTGAAAAATCGGTGGTAAAAGATTGAAAATTCTGTAAAGGACGCTCGCCGCGAAGGGGTTAAAGGCGAATTTCTCATTTTCGGCGAAAAGGAGACTTAAAAAAATGGCGAAAATTTAAAAAAAATCGCTGTAAGAATTCCAAATAAACTTCATTGAAAAGAGGATGAAATTTATTATATCGGACAGAAAGAATGAATTTGGATAACTTTTATCAGTGGCTCAAAATCGCCGGTAAATTTTGAATATCGGACAAATACGCGAATATTTCCATTCAAGAAAAAATAAGAAAAAAACTAATTTAAACTAGTCGGATGTGTCAATCCCAAAACTTTCTTCTATCCCACACAGGTTTCTCATACACTAAAAAGAATCAGCACCAATTTGTATCAAGGTCTAACTAAAACTCAAGTTTTATTAAATTCCGCGAAATATTTCTTGAGCTATGACTATCGCTAAAATCGTGTAAATCCTGCAAAATGCTGCATAGCAGTGGCACCTGCTGGGCGATTTTTACCAAAAACTAATCAGCACCAATTTATATCAGAGACTAACTGAATATAAAGTTTTATTAAATTCCGAGCATTAGTTCTTGAGATAGAGCTATTGTGGAAATCGCGAAAAATGCTGGATAGCAGCGCCACCTGTCGGACGATCTTCACCAAAAACTAATCAGCGCCAATTTATATTAGGTACTAACTAAATCTAAAGTTTTATTAAATTCCGAGCATTAGTTCTTGCGATAGAGCGCCCACAAAATTTGTGTCACAGACAGACAGACAGACAGACAGGCTCACAGACAGACATTTTCTAAAAATGGTCAAATCGTGTTCGGGACCTTCTAAAACGTATAAATCCGTCGAAAACCGAAAGTCGAAAATTTTCATGAATCCAATACTTTCTTCTTGTAAAGATAGAAGAAAGTAAAAATATATCCAAAATCTAAGCCCCAGATGCATTTGGAGTGGACTTGTCTTCGTCTATCTGGGTCCAAATTTTCAGACCGCTATGTGTGATAGATTTCCCTAGACACTGCCAAAAAACAAACAGACACACATACAAAAAATTTCTTTTTTCAATAAAGCTATTAGTTGAAGAAAATTCAAAAACTTTAATATATTTAATCATTAGTTCATTTATATCTCAAAAACTTCATTTTGAAATACGCCCCACTTGCTTGTCTGACGCCAGACTTTAGTCAAAAAGTGCTAGATTCTAATCCAGGTTTTAAATGAATCTAGGTTTTCGTGGTTACCATATTATCTGCCACTAGACATTGTCCGCGAATGAAGCAAAGTAGTACAGAGATACACTCTATCACAAACGATAATGGCATGAGTTGGAAAGAATTAAACACAAAAGGATTTTAACCCTTGATATGGCATTGAATGAGTACGAAGGTGCTCTCTAATATTTGGTTTTCTATTTTATTACATGGATTTAAATCCCCCCCCCCCTCCCATCCTCCTACAAATTTTGAATAGAAGCATGTCTAGGGTCGCAGTTTATTTCTATTATTATGCACACCGATTCTATCAAAATATAACTCTTGCTGTGCCAACTTGGTAAATGTCCTTTAAAACTATTTTTTCTTCAATCCGCATTCTTCAGTTCTTTAATTTAAAGTTTCATGCTTATATTCACGCTTATTAGTTCATTTATAAATGAAATATAGTATCGATTTTCAACTTTTGAGTACAGCCTTTTTACTTTTTACCTACTATTATGAACAATCCTTCGTTGTTTTTCCCCTAACCCCCTCTTTTCCGGCATGAATGTGAATATATTTTTCCTAATAGTTTCATTAACATTGTTTGATGATTAATTTAATGTCACGAGTCAGCTTTACTAACCTTTTAATTTTAGAAACATTTAAGTGAGTGCGAAGGTGCTTTCCTTTTTCAGTTTTCTACGTATTTATGTGGTTTTAAATCCCCTTCTTTTCATACTTTAAATTTAGTATTATCACACTCTCGGGTATATTTTAACATAGTAATAACACTTGATATGACATTGCATGAGTATGAAGGTGCCTCCCTGTTATTTGGTTTTCTAATTACTTACATGATTTTAAATCTCCCCCCTCTTCCAAATTTTGAATATAAGCATGTCTAGATCCGCAGTTAATTTCTATCATTATTTACACCATTTATATCAAAATTTAACCCTTGCTGTGCCCTCTTGGAAATTGTATTTTAAAGCTATTTTACTTAAATTATGTGGTAAGAATGTAATACCCGGTTCATATCGGATATATAAGATATCTTAGACCGCCGAACTCACTGAGGGAGTTCCAAAAACTCCCTCAGTGAGTTCAAACTTTCTATTGCTAGATACAGCCATTACCACTTACTGTGATTGGCTCTGGAGGCTAGATAACAGATTGGCTGTTGAGGCTGGCTTAAACTTATGCGCATGAGCACATTCTATGTTTGTTTAGATCTCAGGCACGGTGATGTTCAGTGAGTTTTCTTAGATGAGTTTTGCGATGTGAACCGGTATTCAATTCCGGGAGGGTACCACCTCAAAAATAGCGATCTAAGATAACTTAAATATCCGATGCGAAAAGGGTATTTGCAGAACAGAATAGAATTTTCCTTCATTGTTTTTTCTGTTCTTTCCAGGCATGAATGTGAATATGTTCTTTTTCTGAGTCTTTCTATAGTTTCCCGTTCAGCTTAATATTTGCTTAGTGTCTAGTTTTACTTATTAATCCTATGGTTCCCTCCCCCGGAATGAATAAACATTTAACCCTTACAGTGCCATCTCAGATAATCATATGAATACGTCATGAATGTCTAGGTGAGTATGCCAATGACAGGGCTTTGCAAATTTCATAAAATCTGGTAGCCAGCAAAAAATTCTAGTAGCAGTAAAAATATTAAACCCCGCCCCCTCCCAGCATCATTTATTTTCCAAAAACACACAATTTTTTTATGAATTAATTGAGAAAAAAAAATAACAAGCATAGTTTAGAATCGTACTCAAACTTTATATAAACCAAGTTTCGTGTTGAAAATTATCAAAATTATATATCCTTCTATATATTAAAAAAAAAGCAATGGTTTGGAAATGGACCAATGAAAATCTGCGTAGATACCGCAAAACGTATCTGATTGGTCAGAGTTTTCTGACTTTTCTTAGGGGGAATTAACATGAAAGTAGAAAATTTAAATAGGATGGGCGCTATTAGGAGGGTTACCAAGGGGAAGGGACCCAGGTTTGTCGCCAACTTCGCGATATATCGCCAAATTTGGCGGCCAAAATTAGCTGCCAAAAGTGGCGCCAACTTGGCGCTATTTCCAGTATTTCGCCAAATTTCCATAGACTCCCATTGAAATCCAATAGCGTTTACTCGCTTGCAAAAAATCAACAAATTAAGATATTGCAATGCAACAAAAATTAATATTAGCTTATGAATAGAGCTTAATTGAACTATTTACATTATTTTTAAGCACAAACACTAACTATTTACAATATTCGTAACACTATATATACAATTGGTACTTGTTAGTTATCCTGTCGACCAAATTACTGTCGCCAAATTCATATATATTAAACAAGCAAGGGATTTTCCCGATTATTCCTATATATTAAACGAGCAAGGGATTTTCCCGATTATGATTGATATAGTAAACGACTGGGAAGATTTCCACGAAACTTGCCCCCTATACTAAATCGAGCACGAGAAAAAGATCTAGCTAGGTTCCGAATACAAGAAAATTCGTTTTTACAGAGTAAAAAAACTCAGCGCTGAATATGTTTTTTGTTATAAATGGAAAAATACTCAAACGATTTACACGAAACGTGTTTCCTATACTAATTCGAGCACGAGAAATCCATCTAGCAAGGTTTCGAATTCGGGAAGGTCATTTTGATCTATTAAAACAAACTCAGTGCTAAGAGTGCTTAGCTAGGGCGCGATTACGCGGGGGGTTGGTGAGCGTAGCGAGCGGGGGGGGCCGAGCCCCCTAGTCTCTGAAAAATAAATACTGTAAAGGCTGAATTAACGGCATGTTCAGGAAATGTGAAATTGTCGAATGCTTCAAATGTTGAGTGCTACAAAAAATCTATATCTGAAGATGTGCATTTTTTCGCATTGTATCCAATTTGACGTGCCACAAAGGCTGGATTAATGCCATTTCTTACTTTTTTTAATGAAACCTGCCCCCTCCCTCCAACACACACATTCTAATTACATGACATGCTAGATGGATAGAGCGGAAAAGAATAGCGTTTTTTGTTAATGAGATGGAAAATGTCTTTTAAACTTGGTTCTCCCATTAAAAGTACGAAAAAAAGAAGTATATCACTACTTTCCGCACACTAGAAAGGGTGTGCGAGAAAAAAAAATCCGTTTGTGTTCATTCCTTAGTTCAAATTTTATACAAAAAAAAAATAGCTATTCTCAAATAAACAAAAAAAAATTCAAGCCAGTGGCTACGTGGCGATCGCATTTTTCAAATCCTGCTTATGAATGCAACGGTGTACATCCATGTTTGTGAAGGTGTGTTATTTTATTAATGCAAAAGGGAGCATGTTTTTCAATGTGATGATGAGTGTCTTTGAAATTAGAAACAGGTTTTTCAGGAGCTATTCTTCTGAACTTTCTTATTAATTATCGCGTAGTTGACTCACAATTTGAGTTTGATGATGTTTTTCTATATGAATTCTACCCATAAGATATTTCTCCAACAAATTAATTTTGTGGTCAGCTAATTTCTTTTGATTTTCCTTGTGGATTAATTATTTTGGCGCCAGCCTTAATCCCCTTTTTCCACTGTCTCTTTAAGTAACCCTGTTTTGGCTTTCTGTGTTTTTCTTAGCCACATTCTGAAATTTAGGCATCTATTTTTTTTCTTTAATTTACTCCATAAGCTCTTTAGCTTTCCATTCTTTCGCAGAGATGGGTTGATTGGTCTCTCATGCTTGGTTTGTGACATTCATAAGATATTTTATTTTATATCAACTTAATTCTTTCTTGTAGTCCTTTCTTCAATATTTTTCTGCTAATTTCATCTGACAAGTTTAATTTAAAATCAACTTGATCCTTTCTTTGAAGTCTTCTTCAGATTATTTATAGCTTAATACGCCAGCTCTTACAAAGCCAAAAATCTCAATAAATCTTCTAAAATGTCGAACTCCAGCTCTTGATCTGACATTTCTTCTGACGAGAATGAAACAGCGGAATTAATAGACTTACCTGAACTGATATAGAAAGCTGAAAAGCTTCTCCTAACAATCTCTAAGGATTGTTGCCTTCCAAGCAAATCAATAAAGATGATTAAGAACATTTCGAACATTATTTCGTATAGGCATATCAACTCTGAACAAAGTCAAACGCATGAATTGATCCATTAGAAAAAGGGACCAGAAACTTCCTCAGTACACACGGCAAAAAGATGACTCCATTAACAGTTCCGTAAAAACACAGGGAATCCAAACATCACAGACAGAGGTTCTGCATCACAACACCGATGATAAGATGGATCACAAACTTCAATCGTCAAAGTTTTGTATTGAAAGAATGTAACTTTTATTTTCGGGTTTTGGGCAGAGTTTTGGAAACTTTCACCAATGCGCGGAGGCTAGTTCTCAAAAGCACAGAAAGGCGAAGAAAGGGTGCAGCTTCCATTTGACTGAAGCACTACAAGGGCGGAAGTCTGACTTGCCTTTAAGGTTTCCTCCTTAACTTTTATCCTAATCGAATGAGAGGAAATCTCCTGACTGGGTACCCCTCTCCCAACTGCCAACCTCCCATCGTGAGGACATTCCACACTACGGATTTACGTGTCAGTCCATGGCATTGATGTTTTAGGAGGAAGGTTCGAGAATAGAGGAGAGTAAATAATAGAATAGAGAACAGGGTAAGTTCTACAGAATTAAATATACAGTCAAACCCCGATTTAGTGCCATCTCGAAATAGCGCCAATTCCGTTTAACCGCCAATTGCGTCTATGAACAAATCTGCCAAATAGGAATTTCAATGTAATGTATCCGTTAAAATGCCAACTCGATATACCGCCAAAAAAATTTCTAGAAATCACTGTATTTTCTTTGCATATCTTTCTTTTTAAAATTTTTATTTAGAATTTCAAAGGGCACCTCCTTTTCATGTGTCTAGATGTTTTAAAGCTCAATTCAAACTTTATTGAATAGCAAAGAATTCGTATTGTTCTCAACACCTGCCAAAATGCACCTGCTACCCATTCTACCTGTCATTGGGAGAAGAAAAATAACGCTCGCTGAGGTGCCGAGCAAGTGAAAGTTCTGATTCAGACTGGCGAGTCATGTGATCCGATGCGCTTCTGGAGCGGGGAGAAAACAAAGCGTGGCACGCCATTGGCTGAAAGGGTCTCTTCTCTCTCAGGTGAGAACAATGTAAAAAAGAACCTCTCCCTGTACTTTATGCCGATTTCTAGAAAGAAAACGGCGTGCAATGCAAAGTCTCTCATTCAAAATTTTGGTCAGACATTGATTGAAACATCGAAGAATTCACCAGCCAAACCTGTAAAATATCATCCTGTCTCTTTATTTTAACTCATTATGGCGAAAAGAGCAGTTTTATCAATTACGGAAAAGCGGGAAATTTATGAATATAAAGAAAGAAATGTGAATGTATCGCAGCAACACATCTCCAATCACTTCTCTATACTCTGGAAAAAGCCTGTTAGCAGGTGTAGCATCGGAGACATTTTGATGAATACAGAAAAATGGATTAACACCAACGAACTGCAATCAGCTGTAAAAAGACTGAAAACAGCGAAACATGAAGACTTAGAGGATGCCCTTTGCACATGGATACAACAAATTAGTGCTAAAAATGCTACCATAAACGGAGATGTCATCAGAGAGCAGGCAAAATTCCTTGGCCAGCATATGAACATCACAGATTTCGCATACAGTAGTGGCTGGTTGAACAGATTTAAAACGCGACGACGATTCTCTCGGTACATACGAAGCGGTGAAACTGCAGGTGTTGATGAAGATATTGTGTTAAATGGTCGTAAAAAACTGAGTGCGCTGATTTTAGAGTATAAACCAGAGGACGTTTACAATATGGATGAAAGTGGCCTTTTTTACCGCTTGCAGCCAGATAAAACAAGTTCGAGTGGGCCTGCTAAAGGATGCAAAAAAAAAAAAAAAAAAAAAAAAAAAGATCGTGTGTTTCTTGTGTTCTGTACGATTAATGATGGATCTGATAAAAGAACTATGACAGTGATTGGAAAATCAGCTAAGCCACGATGTTTTAAAAATTTATCCTGCTCTTTATGTAGATTATGAGAATAATAATAAAGCGTGGATGACTTCAGCATTATTTCAAAAATGGTTAGCGAATTTCAACATAGAAATGAAAAGAAGCAAACGCCATATTTTATTGATTTTGGATAATTTACAAGAATTGTGGATTTTGTCACAAAGCATATCCAATGAGCAATATGCGCCTTGAATTTTTACCTCCTGACTGTACTGAATTTTTGCAACCTTTGGATGCGGGTATAATAAACTCATTCAAAGTTCATTATCGAAAGTATCACGTCCGCCATATCATTGAAAAAATCAGTAAAGATGATTTTTCTCCAATCTTTTACATGATGCTATTCGCATGATAAAAAAAGCATGGGAAGAAATTTCATCAGAAATTATTGTTAACTGCTGGAAACATACTGAATTGATTAAACCTAAAGGATCTACTAAAAAACAAAACAGTACAGCACTCCAGGAACTACAAGACGAAATACACAAATTAACAGATATTGAGCATTCTCTATCGGCAATTGAGTACATTAATATAGACAAAAGTGTTTCAACATTTGAAGATTTGACAATCGAAGAAATTGTTGCCAATCAAAATGAAAATTCAAATTCATCTGACAGCGAATCTGAAAAAGCTGAAACGCCGCATATTACATCTAATGAAGTTAAAAATTGCATTGGGAAAATAAGAATTTTCTTAGAAAAACATGCAACTGATAAAAAAAATGATGAACAATCTTTTAGTTGTAGAAAAAGATATTGAAAAAATCAATATTGAAAGGAAAACTCAAACTAGCATTTTAAAATATTTTCCTGTAAAAGATAATTAAAGTAAAATAAATTCAGCGTGAGATTTAATGTATGTGTGTGTCTGTTATGTGCATAATTATCTACTTTATCTAAAATTGACTATATAAAGAGGTAAGTGCATGTTAATTTCATACAATAATTGGAAAATTTTGAATCATGTAGCATTAATTAGATTATGTATATTAATTATATTATATTAATTTATACTATTATAATATACTATATACCATTGGATAATTTAATAAAAAGGCATTATGATATTTATTTTTATAATAATAATAATATTAGTATAATAGTATCAAAATTAATTTTTATTGTATTCTAATTCGATATACCGCCAAACTCGTTATAGCGCCAAAAATTTCTCGAACGGATAATGGCGGTATAACGAGGTTTGACTGTATATATATATATATATCCCTTTACCAGATGAAACAGTTACACGAAACTCAGCAATATCGGCATAATTTCCATCATCTGATGAAGGGAAGTAATTCTCTCGAAACTTCTTCAATCCAAATTCTCTATTAACGATACAAATACAGTGCAATATTTGTTCTCGATTTTAATTCTCCACTTTACATATAAGATCTTAAATAACAGTAAAATTTGAGAAAACTCAATGGTAAGTTTAGCAATCCGTAGGGGCAGAAGAAAGATCAAAGCATTATAGCGCCTAGGGCTCCTTATATTGTAAGTACGACCCAATAAAGTACAATAAACAATATCAAAGATCAGGATTAATACCCTCATCTTAAAGAGTAACATGTTTTGTCTGAAAGAAAAGCAATTAAAAAGGTTATTTTGAAAAATAAAGCTATATACTTAAGATACTCCCTTTCAAAAACCAATGAACTTAATTTTTGTTTTAAACAGTTAAAAAAATGCCCAGTCTCTTCCGTTAACACACCATGGGTGTTATTTGCTAAATCTCAACCCATCAATGAATAAAATTCAACTTAACAGTGATTTCCTCTGTATAACTTAAAATTAAGAATCGTAAAGGCACAAAAGTTCAACAACGAATGCTTATAGTAACTGCATGGGGTATCACAACTCAAGATCTTCGATTTATACAAACAAATATTCCAAAAAGTTGAGCTGTATAAGATTTTAAACTTTGTTTTGAATATGTCATTCAAGAGTAATAAATCTAAATTCACATGAAACAATATTTCGAATTCTACAAGAAGAATCAACTCTAGTTAAAATAAATAATTGTGCTTGTATACGTGTATAAATTTTTACACATTTATAATTATAAATTACCTGTTAAAACAGAAAGCATACCAAAATATATTCCAAAATACAGAATTTAGAACAACGATATAGTGGAAAAGAAATAAACAAAATATTTGTATTTGTATTTACATTACATTATTAAACAACAAATTATCTTCAGAAAAAAAGTTATCGTCATTTTAGATTAATGGTGAAGAAGTTATTTTAATTTATTAATCTACTTCTAACAAAGCAGGTCATACAGTTTGTTTGTATGTATATACAGGATGGTTAAAATTAAACTGACGGTACTCAGAGGCACATAACTCTGGTTCTACTGAACAGATCCAAATGAAACTTCAGATATATGTTATGTAGATTTTCGTAGAAAAAAAAATAGTTTGAAATTTCGTTATCTGATAACGCTGTACTCTAAAAACCATATGCAAATGAGTAGTTAGTGCAATTTCGCTATAAAAGTGGAACGTATTGTTCAAAGAAATCATTCGTCTCCAGTGAACATGCCCCTGAACAAGAAGGAACGCGCTTTGATCGGAAAACTTTTTTATCAGAATGAGAGCAATGCTTCGGCAGCCCTGCGTACTTATCGACGGATGAAAAACTTAAGGAGAAGACCCATGTCCGTAAATGCAGTTAAATGCATGATTCGTAAGTTTGAAAAAAATAGTTATCTGGATGTTGCACCGGGAAGAGGACGACATGCAACTGAGACGGCGATTGTGGAGAAAGTTGCGATTGCAACAGCTGAGGCATCTGCAAATTCTTCAAATGCTACTGTGAGTGGCCGCTCAATAGCACAAGCATTGAATATTCCATGGGCAACCGTGCGCATGATTTTACGCAAAATTCTGAAGCTCTACCCTTACAAAATGCATATCGTGCAACATTTGAAACCGCAAGATCACTCTGTGCGTCTTGATTTTCCGTTGCGTTTTCTGGCGAGGATGCAAGTGAATGAGTACTGGCCATCGCACATCTTATGGACAGTCGAGGCTCATTTTGACTTAGATGGTGCTGTGAACACCCAGAACTGCTGCATATGGGGTTCCTAATGCCGTGCAACAATAGCCACTACATTCACATTCCCCATACGTCACGGTTTGGTGTGGATTCACGGTGAATTTTATTCTGGGCCCGTATTTTTTCGAGGAAGTCACAATGAACGGGTTTGTTAGTCGTACAGTAACAGGTGACCGATACAGCAGACTTCTGGAAAATCATGTTGTCTCGGCGTTAAGTCGAAGAGGTTATTTAACTATCACAATATTCATACACTCAGAAAAAGGAATTGATTAAAACTACAAAACATTTTTGTTGAGTACATTTTGGTTGTTTTAGAAAAATTGGAGTAAAATTGAACCATTTTACTTCAATTAACAAAACATTTTTGCTGACGATACAAATTTTTTTTTTGAAATTGCAAAAAAAAGTGGTTTTCAACAAAAATTTTTTTTTTGTTGATTCAAACAAAATTTCCATTGACCTATATTTAAACAAAATTTTTGTTTAAATATGGGTCAATAAAAATTTTGTTTGAATCAACAAAAAATTTTTTTTTTTGCAATTCCAAAAAAAAAATCTGTATCGTCAGCAAAAATGTTTTGTTAATTGAAGTAAAATGGTTCAAGTTTACTCCAATTTTGCTAAAACAACAAAATGTACTCAAAAAATATGTTTTGTAGTTTTAATCAGTTTCTTTTTCTGAGTGTGCAAAATGGAGCAACTGTTCATACGGCGAGATGTGTGAAGAATGTAATTCAAGCCAACTTCTCTGATGAACGTGTCATCTCGCGTACTTTCCCGATTTCCTGTCCAGCAAGGTCACCAGCTCTGAAAACTAGCATCGTACGCCATACCTCCCTCATTCCTACTGATATGTTGCGTGCATCCGTTGATAACGCGGTAGTACGCTTTCAGCATATTGTTGACTGCCAAGGCATGAACATAGAGCACAAAAATGTGTAAATAAATAAAATATTCCGTTATTCTTATTTTTGAATCATTATCTTTCATTTTACATTGTTAAAACACCACCTGGTGGCAAAACTTGAAACTTTTTTTACGAAAACCTCGGCTGCATGATCTACATAACATTAATCTGAAGTTTCATTCGGATCAGTTCAGAGTTATGAGCCTCTGAGTACCGTCAGTTTAATTTTAACCCCTCTGTATGTATATATATATATATATATATATACGGGGTGTCCCTTCTTATCGTCGAAGAAATGGCTAATTCCTAACTCGTTAATAGTTCATTTTAGAAGTATAGTTCCAATTACAAAAATGTTTCAAATATTGTTCTTCGTCATGTGAAAATCCATTTGCGTCAAAATAGTTATTTTTCAAAAAGTTACGAAATTTAAATTTTCATACGGCACCAGGATACTATAAATCATATTTAGAAAAAATTATCCATGCTCTAACAAGTAAAATAGTCAAAATTCCATTCTTCTACGACCAACAGCTCACCGAGTTGTGGTAGACTTAGACTTAAAAGTGTAGAGTCTTAAAGGTGTAGAGTAGATGTTTGTTGAACAAGAAGAACCTAGTTTTGCGACCAGATGTCTATTGTACTAACCCCAGAGGATAGACCTAAAAAAATCCTGTAGCTACAAATAGTAACCGAAGCAAAATTCAACAAATACCAAACGGAAATGTCATGAAGCTTCTAAGACTCAATTATATGGCCACCAAGATGCTCAAACCTATTGGCAAGGAAAACGCCTTCCATTCACATAAAACATACATAGTTGTAAGGATTGTCCTTACAGAATGGATCATGCTTTACATCAATAACAATAAGGTGCCTTTTCACAAGACAATGACCCTTTAAAAGACGAAAAGACCTACTGTAATTCATATTAACGTTGGTTGGTTGTATAGGGTTTAATGGCGCAAGGTCCCATTAGGGACAAGCTGCGCCAAGTAATTCATATTAAGCATTAAAAGCTCCTTGTGTCTAATTGTAAGACAACCACGGTTAAGCTGTTTTGCTTGCCGTTAATCTTAAATGTTACGCCAGTCTAAATACTGCTTCTTTCTAAAAATGTCGAAGACAGTAATCATAATAAGATTACCTGAGATCCCAATAACTTTGGACCAATAAAAAGGGTAGCAGATCCCCACCATCTCATTACCTCCAACAACTGAATGCGCAGGTACCCAGTAAAGTGTGATCCTGTTGCCAACTACAAGTTAATAAAGTATAGAATAACATTCCTAAACTATATGGGAGGTTATTACAGTTTTACGTAAAGCAATTAGTGCTGCCTAACTATCAGAGTAAATGTGAACACATCTATTCTTATAGCCACTGTCAAATAAATGCTGGAACACATCAGAATGACGAATATTTCAGCCTGAAAGATAGTAGAAAATCTGTCTAAAGAACATTTAATGCCTTCATCAGGGCAGCAAACACCAGCCCCAGTGCTATTGTTCATCTTTGAACCAGTATACCAAATAGAGCACTTCCTACCAGTGTGGGTAGAAACAGAGCCCCAATCACTATATGAATGCAAAATAATTTGATAAGGTTTATAAAAGACATATTTCACAAGCATGCCGTCACTAGGCATCTCAAAAAGAAGATACATAAAAACCTCACCATCAAAATTCTTCCCGGATAAATAGCCTGGGTAAGCCTTCCAATGACCTAAATACTTAAGCCTCCTCATGAGTTTTATAGCTTCAGCTTCTATACACATAGAAAGAGGATCCAAACCAAGTAGAAGTTCAAAGGGGGCTGTTGTAGTGGTTCTGATTCAGCCAGTCATGGCAATGCATATCCACTGTAGCTTTTTAGCACTTTCCAACCTAGTTGAAAAGTGCTTATGACTTCGGTTTGTCTGGCCGTATGGCCGTCTGGCCGTCTGGCCGTGCTCTAACTCCCGTAAATATGCTCGGATTGCTCTGCAATTTTTATATGTTATTGTCGTTAGCTATAGCATGTTCCCTATTTCAACGGAAGTGTGTAGCACTTATAGTTTTTTTACAGGGACACTCCAAAGAATTCCGTTACATTGCGGTCTATGGGGAAAAATTATTTGCGGTTTATTTAAATAATGTTTCACTATTTTAAACGCATTGAAATTTATATATATATCACTAAGGTGCATTAGAAGAAGCTTAATATGGAATAGGGTGTGCATACCACTTATAGTTACTATACAGGGACAGTCAAAAGAATTCCGTTACATTACGTCTATGGAGAAAAATCGTCTGCGGTTTATTTAAATAATGTTTCACTATTTTAAACGCATTGAAATTTATATATATTACTAAGGTGTATTACAAGAGGCTTACTACAGAATAGTGTGTGTATAGCAGTCATCGTTCATTTACAGGGACATACAAAAGAATTCTCTACTGTCTGTTAACAATAATTCCTGGCGTTTTAAGTTGCTGAACGCGATTTTCAATTGAACTCACTTTTTGTCTATTACTGGGTGTGTATAAATTCTGTATTTCATATACAGGGTAGCACAAAAGTTCGAGAACACATTTCCGTTTATTGACAGAAACTCCAGAAGGAGAATTTTAAACTGTGCTACGCGTTTCCTAACTAAACTAAAATTTATCATCCTATATAGTATATATACAAATCTATAGATCATATACAGAGTTGAATAAAAGTACTCGGATACTTTTCCGAATATTGTATCTGTTGGAAATTCCTGAATTTATGTTTTTAAATATGTTATGCGTTTTCCAAATTGTTTACTTAGATGTTATCTTTTAGCTTATTAAACGGTATGTTTTGTAAAATTATTTTGGAAGCGTTGGAAAGTGCTACATAATCTATGCTTGGAGCATGATTTTTCGTTCTTGTTTAATTCCTTTTTAGCTGAATCCAGCTCTATCCTAGACCACCAAACAATGGAATCGAAGTAATAATAGGGAAAATGATTATCCTATATATATCCCATGGATAGTCTTGGGACTAAAATCCCAGGTTCTGGCAACAGCACTTCTACAAGTTTTTTTTCTTTTTTCAGGCAGTAATCAGAGTGGTTCTTCAAGCTCAATTTAGAGTCAAAATAGACTCCGAAGTACTTTACATTTTCAGAGCGGGTAGGTGTCGGACTAAAGAACACAATATATTGCACATCGAGATCTGAGACCGAGATCTTCAAGATCTGAGACCATATCAAGATCAAGACCTAATTACGATACTTTGAATTTTATTAAATTCGGCACTAACACAGTGTCTTTCCATATATATATATATATGCGTCTTTCCATATATATATATGCGTCTTTCCATATATATATATGCGTCTTTCTTACTGTAGTCGTTTGAATTACAATTGGATCTAGTCATTAAAAATATTAGATAAAATTGAAAAATTACTATTACACTTTTTGATAATTGTCGTGAAGAAAAGTCTATTAAAGTGCACTACAAAATTTTTCGTACACTTTATTTATCTTTTTTTTTTTTTCCTTCTTCATCTTCCTTTGAAAAAGTATTAGGTTCGTAAAATGTACTTTCACAAAAAAAAGAAGAAAAAAAAACTGCATTTATTGAACAAATCTTAGATAAAATAAAAGCTGCACTTATTTAACAATCTTTATTTCAAATAATAAAGCTGATTTGCAGAGAAAAGTGCTGATCTGGAAGAAAAAAAATTCCGCTGGATAACGCAAAAGTGTTTTCTTTAAGAGAAACTTGATATTTATCTCCTTATGATTAAAATACTCTTCAGATTTTTTTTTTGTTTGTTTGTTTACTATTTAATTGTGCAAAACGTACTTCAGTTTTTTAACTTTATCATCATAATTATAAACCATCTCGTATATAATTTTATCTTGTAATTCTTGTTTCAGTTTCTTTCTGTCTAATGATTAAATTAATTTTCTTCATTGTGAGTACTTGTATCAAACCTTCTAAGAGTATATAATTGCATATAACTAAAACCATATTTATGAGGGCTACTGGTGTTAAAACACTGTGCTGAAGTTTGGTCACTGCTTTGTGACGACTAATGCGATGTTTAGTAAAAGTAATTTTTACTTCCTATAAGCCCTGCATATTTTTTAATTTCGCATTTTAATTCGCATTTAATTTCGCATTTTCCTATTTCGCACCTTTTGAAATTTCTCAGCTTAATATTCTTCATCAGTTTTTCTCGTCACCGTTGTAAATACACCCTTGGGTATCAATAACGAGATATGTCGTTTTCGCACTGAAGAATATTTTCAAGGAAACAATATATCTCTTCCATGGCAATTTTGAGACAGCTGAAAGAAAACACGTTATCTCGTCAGTGGCTATCTGGGGGGGGGGGGGGGGGATCTTCAATATTTTCTACCATAATAGCTAAAGATGCTTTATAAATAATTGATCATTTCTATCTGTGCTAAAATGCGATTTCATATGCACTTAATAACTTAGTTGTTAAATAAAAAAAAAAAAGATAGCAAGCAAGAAAGAAAAAAAATAAAATATATACATCACACATAGATTATGACACACTTTTCAACCACACTATCAGATACATTATATGTACAAAATTTTCACCTTTAGATATTATAAGAATGTGGACTTCCACTTGTGCTGGTGGGAAAATCTTATGACTTCATATACCACAGATATTCTGAAACAATCTCAAATTCTTCTCTAATTGGGTTCGTCGTGGATCGTAAAAGCTTTATATCTAGAATTTTCAAATAAATGTTTGGAGCCAAATTTTGTCGCTAAAATAGCAAAATCACCAAGTATTCTTATATAGTTGACAAACCAGTATATTAATAATTCATGATTTAATGCAAAACTATTTTTACACCGATAACAGTGTTAGCATGGAGAAGCACTATTAGCATTTTGTATCTGTACTAATATATAAAATTTGAGTATCTGTCTGTGATTGTCAGAAAAACACTTATTTTTAAATTCATTCAAATACTTAGACGACGTGTAAGTCCATGATAACTTTTAAAAATTTGTTTGTCTGGTCTGTCCTGAATAGGCTCAAAAATGGTTGCATAACAAACACCAAACTTATCAGGGGCAGGTTAAGAATGTTTCTGGCTACAATCTTGTGTCAATCTATGTCGCATTCTGATATCAATCAATCAACCATTCAATGCTAAAAAATTCGAGAACTAATTGATCAATTTTAAGGAATCGTACGACGATTGAAAGGTCTAATTAAGATTTATAAATGATAAAAATTACATTTTTAGCTTATGCCTTATAACATTTCAATTTTAAAACTGGATTGGTAGGTATTTTCTCCCAAAAACTTGAAAGATCTTTTAAAATGCAACAGCAATACAACGGGTTGCTACGCAACTAGTCAGTAATCAAATTTACTCCCATTTAAAATGGCGTGGCAGCACTGAAAATCATTTTAAGCAATAACCACACTTAAATGATAAGGTATTCGAATTATTTTGGGCGATAATGTATTGTGACTATGGATGATATACGTATCAAATAACATGCTAAAATTTAGTTAAACTGGAAACTGTATAATATCATTGGAAATGTCCTAAAATAAATAATTGCTCGCAGACGTAACGTATTTCAAATTGTTTTATGCGATCGTGTATTAGAACGTGTTTCAAAAGGTATACAGCACAAGGTGTATTAAAATTTAGTTCGGGTAATATATAACATATTGAAAATGTATATGATAACTTCTAATGGACGCTGTTACGATTCCGAACTTACTTATGCGGCAATGTAAATGAACTCGAAATATTTGCTTGCACCATTTTCTACAGAGAACATACCATAATAAAACTTAATAATAATATATATAAATATATATATGTATATAATTAAAAAGAAACAACATGTGGGAAAATAAAAGGAAAAGATAATACAAAAGATGAATACAAGAAATTGAAAGTGCAAAAATAAGAAACTATGAATATCGTATGGCTTCTTCAGACGGGCCTCATAAGCCTAATTCATAGTAAAGATGTGATATTTTGTGGAATATTCTCGACATTAGACCTAAAAATGACAATATTAAGCTCCTTATTACATATTAAAAACCTAATATAAGTCATATCATTAAAATGCAGTTTAAAAAATTAGCAACCGTATAGACCCTAGTGTATTTGAATTTTGCGCTTCCTTGTATAAACGTAACATAAATGCTATGCGCACTATTTTCAATGGGGAACATGCTGTCGTGAACCTTAATAACATACATGAATTTCAGTTCATTCCAAGCATAGTTACGAGAGCATATTATTAAGATTATTATTATTATTATGTATATAAAGGATATCATTATTATGCATATTAAGCATATTATTATTTTCCAAGCATATTCTTAATTCAGAGCGCGGGTGGACAGAAAAATCGAAATCATAAACACTTATTGGTAAAAAGTGCTTTAAAAATAATAGCAGAGCAAGGAACAGTAGCAACAGCATCATACATACATGCGGTTATCTCTTAAAGAACATTTGTACTGACATGCGTTTTCTAGCTGAACTAAATTTTAACATGGTGTTTGGTGTGTATATCATATACAGTCACGAAACAAGACTTCCAAAAATTATTCCAATACGTTATCAACTATGGGTGGATATGTATTGCTTGAACTGATTTTCAGTGATATTAGACAAAATTTTATTATTGGTGCAAAATATCGATAATGACATTTCTATACGTATTATTGTTGTGTAACAATAGTTTTATAGATATTGGTGTATAATGAATATAATGTACTGTCAAATGTAGAGACTAATCTTGGCTAGAAACCTGGCGATACATTCATTGAATTGGCGACTTTGGTGACAAAATTTTACCAAATGCTTATTTTGACAATTCTACAAATTAAACCTCTATGATCCATATAATCTACATTTATCCAGAATGCTTCAGATAATTGTGATATGAGGTCGCAGGATTTTCTTGCCAAAACAAACAGGAGGCAAATTTTTTATTTGCGCATTTCCTTTGACGATACCTAAAGATGGAGATATCATGTCATATTAATGTGGCAACCGCTTAGCTTTTAAGTCTGCTCTAAATAATCTCTAAAATAAGGCTCGTGCCGTCAGAAGATTTGTTGGATATATCGCAAGTGTATTGTAAACATCCGGAAAATATTTCAATTGCTGTAGTCCTTTCCTGAATCATTAGATCGATTTACCAGACATACCGAAAGGAATGCACAATGTCTTTCGGCACAATGGTGGCAGCATTCATAAACTGCTGAGCTTGTGAACTGTTCGCATGCTGCTTTAGTTAAAAAGGAACCAGAGATGACAAAATGGTACATAAAAAAATAAGCAACGTAGAAATTGCGGATCACCACGATCCATAAATGAAGGCTGCGGCGGTACGTGCGTGTGATCGACTGCCCAAATTACTACCCAAATAAACCGGCGAGCTACAGGAAGTGTGTCTGAAATGGCAGTTCAGTGTACCTTGCTGCCTATGAGATTATGCAACAGACGGATGGCGAAAGCAGCTATGCTCACCACTGTTTATCGTCGTAAGTGGCTGTAATTTGCATAGCACATTTCCAGCATCAACACGGACATGCGATAGTTGGCAAAAGATTGCCTTCTCCATTTACTCACATTTTTTGCTCAATCAGGCTGATGGATGTTTTCTAATACGTCGAGAAACATCTGAGAATAAACATCCCTCAGCCATTAGTCGACTAAGGCAGCATTGTGGTCTGGCGAATTTTTCCGTGGCATTTTTTCGGGTCCACTCACCAGAACAGATGACACTATAGATCGAATAATTTATTCATCGATCATTCCAGGCTATATACAGATAACACGCAAATCCTTTTCTCTGAAAAGGAAAGCATCTTCTATTACGACAATGCCATGTGTCCCACCGCTAGTGGCTACGTTAGTGGTTAGCAGACCATGTGGAAGATTTTGCTGGTCCTCCAAATTCACCGTATTTAAACTTCATCGAGCATTTATAGAACAATCTCGATTGGACAGTTTGCTTTCTAGATCCTTCACCATGCTCCTCCAGCAGCTATCAATTGTGCTGTAGTCAGCGTGACTCCATATCACTGTGAACACTTCCCATCACCTTATTGAGTGCGTCTCATCCAGTCTAGCCGCTCTCCACTCTGCATATGCTGGTTATTTTGAAACATGAACAAGTCTTATTCTTCTTTTTTGTCTCTACAGTTTTTTATAACCCCTGGCTGCCTCAATAACGCGCCTCCACTGTTCTCTTTTCAGAGCCAGCGCTCGCTAGCTCCTTACACCAATAACAGCAAGGTCCCTTTCCATATCGTCAACACACCTGTTGGGGGGAGAAAGCCTTCCTCTCTTTCTGGTACCTTCTGGTCTTCCGAAGGTCAACTTCTTAATAGATTGGTGTCTTGAGATCTCTATAAATGTCCCAACCATCTAATCCTACCAATCTTCACAGTTTTTAGAATATCGGGCTCTTTGTATAGCCTATACACTTTGACAAGTGGTCAAATTCATATTACTCAATAGTGTATAATATACCTTAAAATGAGGCTGGAAAGTCTTTTGAACTGGAGAAAAAACTTTTTTAATGAAGCTTTAAAACACCATTTACTAAATTATTTCTGTTTAATTGTGATTTTTTTTACGTCTCGTTACGTCAATTATAGAATTAGAAATCTGTCTGTAATTCTGAGTAGTGTGTTTTTTTTCTCTCTCTCTTTTTAAACTTTATATTCTTATGTTAAGAGTTAAAGTATTTGTCCTTCACCGTATGCCGGCATTTCTATACAGCGAATACCGGCTCTTAATCCCAAACCTTCAAACAGAAACTTTGACTTGTTGCGAAGACCCCTCATTTTTACTGGAAATGGGAACCGAGAAAGCAATAACGGTTTTTTGTTCAACTGCGCAAACAGCATCATCGCTTTAAATCATAAGCTGCAACAGCGAACACCGGTTAACTCACCGTTCCACAACAATGCCAATGAGAAATCCTCCACCCCCCGCGCCCCCCTCCTAATAAATAGATCTCCAACTTTTCAGTGGGCTCATGTAAATGAAGGTTGCCACCCGCGCGGAACTAATAAGCTCCTCCGGGATGGGGCGACAATGCAAGGAAGAAAGGGAGGAGAGGCTCAGCCATGATGGACGCTACTCATTAAAAGGTGGACCGCGTTTGCCTCTCATTAAAGAATCGATAAGCTAATGTTTATGACGGGTTGCTGCTCCAAATATAAAATAATAAGCTCGTTTATAACTCTCCCAGTCGCGTATTCGCTATTCCAAGCGGTACTAATGCGTTTTGCACTCTAAAAAAGAAATGTAATCACACGTAGCAGGTGATTTATAACGGGCAGAAAAGTTTGCTTGTGTGTTGGTACAGCTCGCTCCTTTATTATTTTTTCTCCTTTTCCAGCTTTAATTTTTGCGCCCCGGCATTATCGCATCTCAGGTGAAGTCTATCAAGAAGTAGGGTTACAAAAAAATACTCCGCACCTGGGACAGTTTTGTGTAGAGAGAGATAAAGTTTACATACATTTTAGTTAAATCGTTTCGGAATCCTGTGGGGTCAATTTAAGCTATCTGGTATGGAATATAAGGTTTGTTTCTTACAGGCATCTGAATCCACGGGGGTTAGATTAAAATTCACTAATGAATGAGTTTGTCAGGAATAAAAGGGTAATGGCACTTGAAATTATGGCTTTCATTTTTTTTTCTCTCACACTAAACCTTATTCGATATCAGTTAAGTACCTGTTATAATTTTCTCTTTATAAAAATACGAATGCTGCTTTCGTTAAAAAGTTTTTTTTTATGGGGATAATATGATATACAGTATTCTTTTTAAATAGCGTTAATGTACGTTTAGTTCTTTTCTTTTATGAACTGGATAGTTTTATTATGAAAATAGAGAGCATTTCAACTTTTATAAAAAGGATATAGTACCTTAAGTGATTATTTTATTTTTATTTTTGGATGCCGTCAGGATTTAATATTTCTTATCGTTCCGTTTACAGAGCAGTAATTGATGACTACACTTAGCATAAAAATAAATTTTGCTCCATGAAAAAAGGCACTAAAGAAAAATATTTTGTGTAAGTTGTACTCCGATGCGCAAGAAGATCAAAATCTATTTCGGAAATGCAGAAATTTAAAATGATAGTTGTGATTCACCATTTCATATTGCAATATGTCTTTGTAATTTGCTATATCAGAAAGACAATTTAATTTAGTCCACACGGAGTAATGGTAATGAGACACAGGTTTTATAAAGAGGTAAGAGAGAAAGGCAGAAACATGCAGGGGAATAGGATGGAGAAAGGGGACGGTTATACAGTGCCCTATATTGAAAGGCATTTGTATTAAATTTGTACATATACAGGGCATGTAGAGATCCCAACGTAATCATAATTTCTGTTCACGCCTCTGGAGAAAGATACAGAGAAGATTAAGTACTTTCTTATCAACTGTCTTGACTTTTAAACTATTTTCAGAATATTTATATTCGTTTGGTTTAATGATAATTTCTAGAGTTTTAATAAGAAACGCACTTGAACCAATTCGGCATCAACTGTGCCCAATTGGTTGATGCCCCCAACCATCATAAGAAAAAAAATATTTATGTTTACTATGGTAAATTAAAAGAGTTGGGTGGCTTTATATCGCTAATATCCTTTTATCCGCAATGGAACTAATTACATTTAATTTCCAACTTGACATGAATTCCTAATCACTATGGACATCTCACTCTGGACCAAGAATTGAATCCAGTATATCTCGACTAGCAGCTAGCATCCTAACCGCAGGCCCTTATTATTGCATGGGCAAATCGGGATTTTGCCCAGGGGCCCCGGACCTTAATGGGTCCCTAAATCTATATATTAAATTATAAAATATTTACTTTTTTTGCAATTCCAAATCTTCCATAAGTTGAAGTTATTATATTCATCTTAAAGTAATATAACAAGTTGCTAAAGTTATATAAAAGAGTTTTGTTCTGTATACTAAGAAAAAAAGAGTACTTTTATTAATTAAGGTACTTAATTTAGAATTGACGTAGCTAAGAATTTTCTTCTATTTAAAATCCAAGGTGCAAAAATATTGTTTATGAATTACACATAAACATATGACTGGCCATCAGTTCTAATTGAATAATGTTGCAACGATTAGCATGGGCCATCCTAATTTATCTTTTCCCAGGGCCCCAATTAGTCATGATCGGGGCCTGCTTAACCGCTATATAGGATGGTAAGCTTATGAGTAGAAAAATGGTATAAGTTGTTGAATGAAAATCATTGCATGTGAATTTCAGATAGCTGATCTTTCTTGCATTAACTTTCTAGCTTTTAGTAAACTTATTACCAGAGGAAGGTACAGTCGTCAAAAAGGAAAGAAAGAAAGAAAGAAAACAGAGAGAGAAAATACACCACACCATTTTATCACCAAATTATTGTAGAGAGATCTGAGTCATACCATTTGACAGGAAATTCATTACTTAGTATCTACTTTCTGAATGTGAATGTAATTTTTCAAATAGCGGTCGTCTACATATTAAAAATTGCTGCACCAACTTTGATTTTCTAAATGTTAAGATCCACTTTTGACACCTGGATAAAAACAGTTCTGAAAAAATGTATAGTTTAAATATATTTCTTAAATTTTCATAGAGTTACAAGATGTCAATGTTTGAGGATACTAATGTACTAAGGTATGTGGTAAGTATGAGGATACTAAGCAAGCGAAAAACTTTAATTTTTATTTTTCCAAAAAATCATCCAATTGAATTTTTATTTTTTATTATTTTTTTAAGAATAGATAGACTTTTCAACATATTTTCGATTCAAAACATACTTTTTATCATGAGAATTATTAATCAATTAATATTTAACAACAGAAAAAAAAAAAAAAAAAAAAAAAAAAAAACATGAATTACGGCCAACATTAATTTTATATAAAGCTGGCCACAATCGCCAAAAACATAGAAATTTATGTTTACAGCTCGTTCGAATCGTTAGTTTTGAAGATATGGAGAAAGTTTACTTTTCAATGGTCTATAAGGCAATAGTACCGTAACCATCAATATTGAAGGTTACGGTGGTACTCACTATAGAGGTCTGCACGGGCACGGTCCAATTTTCATTCACGTGACTCGGGCCGGGCCGGGTCTGTATATCACTCTTTCGCCTGGACTTCATTCTTCCTTGAGGTCTGCACAGGTCGAAATTTTCCGGCCCGGTCCCGACCCAGCCCGTAAACAAATCATTGGCCTGGCCTGTGCAAAAATAAGTAAAATTTGGCAGTCACAACAATTTTCCCAAAATATGCATATATTTTTAAATCGCCGCTATTCTACAACTAAAATTTTTAACTATTCTTTTTAAAAGAATAGTACATATATTTTTAAGCAATAAAATAAAATTACAGTAAAATATCTGAAAAGGAATCAGTCTATGTCGGAATCCTGTCTTAAGCGTAAAAATGTGTTGATCCGTGCAAAATGCATATAATACTACGTGCGAAATGAATATAATACATTTACAACAGACGATGTACCTCTTAAGAAGGGAACCTGTCTATAACTATTTTTTCTTCTTTACTATGCGATTCCGTCTAAAAAGATTTTACTGTTCCATTTTTCAGATTTTTTAAGTCTCCAAGGCATGGATTAAAGATTAACGATATTAATGATAATTCAGACATTTACATACAAATAGTAATTATTTAAATTTATACATATAGTTTACATGGTCACAGGCAGAAATAAATCTAGAGAAGGGTTGTATTTTGGAGCGGATGTGCCTGTACTGCGCAGCCCAAGGCGATTTTTTATAAATAAAGAATATAAACAAGAAAAAAAAAAAGCTAAAATAAGTATTTTTTATCAGAACTTCTCTTACAAGAAAATGTTTAACCATATCGGCTTAAAAATCTATGTGCGCAGAAATGCAGTCGGGCCAGAATCGGGCTGATCGTTTAGCTTTTATACCGGGCCGGGCTTGGACCAAGATTTTAGCTTTAATACCGAGGCGATCCGGGCCGAGCCAATAATTTTTTTGTACTAACCTGTTTGGGATCAAGTCAAACTTTTAGTTTTTATACCGGGCAGTTCCTGGCCAATAATTTTTTGTAAGGTTTGGGTTGGGCTTGAGCCGAACTTTTAATTTTTATACCGGGCCGGGATAAAACATTTATACGGGTCGGGCTGAGCACAGATAGTGTTAATTTTACTGGTAACTAATTGAGTGTTTTGGTATTTTTCTTTCCATAATATTAATTTTATTTTCAGAAATTTATTGACAAACCCTTAACACATTTTACTTTATAACTCTATGAACATTTAAGAAAATATATAAATTATACATTTTTCCGTGTTTGTTTTTTGTTTTGTTTTTTATCCGGGGAACTCAAACAATGTCTCATAAGTAGGTGTTACCACTTAGAAAATCTAAGTTGGTGCAATTTTTAATATGTAAATGACTACTAGTATTAAATATATAGAAAAAAAATCTATATGTTAAGTTGGAACATCAAATTCACCTGAGTTATATTAATCAACACATGAAAACATTTAAAATGATTCATAATTTATTCATTACTAAAATAGATGTAACACAATATAAAAGGTTTTAAAACTTTTAAACCAATTCACAGATATTAAAAGGTTCGCCGGAATTCAACCTTGATGATGACCAGGTTCTGGTTGAAAGCGCTCGGGAAGTCCGGCGAACTTTTTAATATGTGGGAATTGGTTTTAATGTTTTAAAACCTTTTATATTGTGTTACATCTATTTTAGTAATGAATAATTATGAATCATTTTAAATGTTTTCATGTTTTGACCACTACTATTTCAAAAATTGTATTCATATTCGGAAAGTAGACACAGTGCTCTGTCCGAATGTTACCTCTCATATCTCTCTGCAACATTTTTACAACCGTATTTTTACGAAATAACATAAGATATTTTGTACATATTGTTTAGGACAAAACATTTTTAAACACCATAAAATACATACACATTAAAGCATAAACACTACGTCTGATTACTTTATTTTACATTTATAAGAACACACATTTCATCAGACAAATAAATACACTAAACCAACATGAATGAAAAAGTACAGTGAAAAAACAGTGAAAAGAAAATCAACACGGTACGCTGAAGGTCCCAGGTTCGAGTCCTGGCCCAGGTCAATTTTTCACTCATGTTGGTTTAGTGTATTTAACTGTCTGATAAAATGTGTAGTCTTATAACCATAAAATACATTTAATAAAATGCCAAACTTTTAATTCTCAAGCTCGTGATAATGGTAAAGATGAAAACAATTACCAATAATAATTAACGAGGTAGCACCCGTCGAAATAACACGGAATAAAAAATAATAATAATAAGGATCTTTTAGATGAACTTATAAAAAACCTACAAAAATAATTGTAATAAATAATCAGTCTTACATTGGCAAATCTAACTCCATGAACAATTATTTAAAAATATATTTAGTATAATACTATTTCTATTAATTTTAACTTTTCACATGAGTGAAAAATACAACTTGATTCATTTAATCCATAGTTTATTGAAAATTAAAGTAATCCGTGATCTGTATCAAGATAAATAATCAAAATAAAATAATCACTAAGGCTGTAATTCTAATCTTTTTAGTTACGACATGAAGAAAATTACATTATTTTGGAACTATCTTAACTTTACTATCTTATTATTATTGTTATTATTATTAACTAGATGGAACCTGTCAAAATTTGACGGGAAAAAAATACCATAACAATATCAGTAAAATAAGCTTCTTTATTATTTAAAAAGGGGTGCGTATGAAACAGTCTTTCAAATATTTTATTTTAAAAGTTTTTTCCCCCAGTCAAATACAGTACTATTTCCGCTGCAAACTCCAAACAAACAATCCGTAAACAACTGGGTAATGCTAATCAGTTTGACATTACTGCCATACTCTCCACGGCAAGAAAAAATGTCATGGACCTATGAAGTATATACAAATAGTATATTCCTACGGTCATATCATATTCAGTAAATAAAAGAACATGGTAAATAAAGCACACATCTCGCCTGCCCCTGCAACCGAATGAGTTCCTATGCGCATGTGCATTGCATCTGCCCAAAAGCACCGTCGAAATTCGACGTAAAAGAAGTTTTAAAATGTGTAAATTAAAAGTTTTAAAATGACCTCTTTAATCATTGTTCGTTTCAAATCCATATCTTCTAAAACGCATCCATTGTTTTAAGCTAATCAATTTTTATGTAAAGATGAAGAATTTTTTTACAGTAATAAATCATTCAGCCGATGAGGGAGATTTTTAATGTTTTCAAGTGTAATTTATTTGTATTTTTTCTTCGGTTCCTTTACATAATCAGGATGATTATCCCTTTTCCATCACAGTCGGGGATATTTTCCCTGTTATACAGTTGGCAAATGCAATAAAATATAAAAATACAATTCCTAGCATATTCTGATATCTGATGGAACATATACATCAATGAATTCAACATATCAATTTTATGTTTTTCATAAACTAAACATTGTTTTTTTTTTTTTTTTTGTTTTTTTACAGATTTTTGTTTGGCGCTAAAATGCTCTATCTTATGGATAATCTGATCTTATGATTTATCACTGTTTTTATTATTATTATTATTATTATTATTATTATTCACTTTTTATGATGGTTTGGAAATTCTATTTTCAATTGTGGCAACTTTCCCAGGGGCTATTTTACATTACTGAAGCAAACTGGTGGTCATTGATAAGATAGAATTGAAAAACTTTTCATGCTTGAAAATTATTTAAAAAGTCGTTAAATTAAGCGGCAGTATTCAAATAATTTTCAATCGAAAGCTAATTTTTTTTCTAATTGATTAATGTAAGAATTAAAATTGTAAAATGTTGTAAAATGTAGTAAAAAATAGACATTTGTAGTATTTAGAAGTGATGTAACCGCAATGAAAGCTAAAGCGATAGCGCCGTTTATTGTCACAACCGTTGTACATTTCTAAAAATTGCCACTGTATTTTGCCAGGCGTCCAAAAGTCGAAAACCATTTTTTGACATTGAAAGAGAAATTCACCGTGAAAGAAATATAGGACTTTGCGCTAATAAGGAACTGTTAAATAAACTTATAATAAACCTACCAAAATAATTCCTATGAAATATTAGTCTTACATTGTTTATTCTACCTTTTTTCAAGATTTTTTTTCTACCCTAACTCTGTTTTTAATAATTTTAAATTTCCTGAAATCCTTTACTTTTGTGATTTTTTTATTAAAAAAAAAATCTTCTAACCTATAATTTTGAAAAAAAGTAATTGTTAACATGTAATCAAGGTATGCAATCAAGATGAAGAAATCAATGACGTCTCCAATTCTAATCTTTATAATTATGAGTAGAAAAATCAATTAAAATTACGTCATGTTGACACAATGATAATCATATATATTTTTCTCTTTAGTTTTATCAATGTTAAAATGCATTTCAAGGTAAGCATAACGTGATTTTCACCGTGCAAACTTTTCTCGCGTACTTCATATTCGTTACTTTAATACTTAAACACCATGCATACAAATAAAAATATATTTTGCATTTAATTGGAATGAAAAAACGGCATCAACAAAGTTATAATGCATAATAACAAAATAAACCCAATGGACAATATTCCCGTGACGTCACAATAAATATGGATTTTTATTCGCTTTTAAAACACGCGAATAAATATTTTTACGGAAACTTAACTTGCAAATTAAAAAATTCGGCCTAAAAGCCGCGTGCTTTTAATATTCATTATTTCTCTTAATATCCTCGCAACCACAGAGTTCAAAGAATAAACTCTATGCCTTGCAGCAGTGGGCGTTATCCGATTATGACGTCATTAGCAGAAGTAAAAGTTTAATTGAAAATTACGGCTAATTAATTAAATTTTCGAACAAACGAATGCACGATAACAAATCTGTGCCCAAATATCTTTCATTTAAAAAAAGAATGGTGTTCTCACGGATTGTCGAAAGAAATCGCTTAGCTTTTAAATATGTAGATACTACGAGCAGGGAAGACCGAGCTATGCTTGGTCAAAATTATCTTTGAGTTCAAATATCATGACCCAGGACCAAAATGACCCACTAATCAAATTTTCTCGAACATGTGACCAAGGACAATTGTCTTCTCGTGCCCGAAACCCGTAGGATATAAAATTCAGTCAAAATAGTCTGAGCTGTTTTTTAGATAAAATTAGCTTGACCCACAGTGACCCAAAAATGACTCACTAATCAGATTTTCTCTAGCATGTGACCTAGCCCAATGATTTTCTCGTGCTCAAAAACTGTAGGATGCAAAATTTAGTTCAAATCGTCTGAGCCGTTTTTAATATAAAAATAGCTTGACCCATAATGACCCATGACCAAAATGACCCACTAATGAAAATTTCTCGAAAACGTGACCTAGCCCAGCTATAGTCTTCTCGTTCCCTAAAACTGCAGGCTACTAATTTACTTCAAATCCTCTGAGTCGTTTTTAAGATAAAAATAGCTTGACCCATAATGACCCATGACCAAAATGACCCACTAATCAAATTTTCTCGAACATGTGACCAAGCCCAATTGTCTTCTCGTGCCCGAAACCCGTAGGATATAAAATTTAGTCAAAATAGTCTGAGCTGTTTTTAGATAAAATTCGCTTGACCCACAGTGACCCAAAAATGACTCACTAATCGGATTTTCTCAAGCATGTGACCTAGCACAATGATTTTCTCGTCCCCAAAACTCGTAGGATACAAAATTTAATCAAAATCGTTAGAACCATTTTTTAGATAAAATTAACTTGACCCGCGTTGGCCCCAAAATGACCCCCTAATCAAAAGTTCTCGAACATGTGACCCAGCCCAATAGTTTTATCGTGTCCAAAAATGGTAGGATACACAATTTAGTCAAAATCGTTTGAACTGTTTTTTACATACAATTAGCTTGACCCTGACCATGATGACCCATTAATCGAATTTTCTCGAACGTGTGACCTAGCCCAATGGTTTTCTCTTGCCCCAAAACGGTAGGACACAAAATTTTGTCAAAATCGTTAGAGCCTTTTTAAGATAAAATTTGCATATATATATATATATACAGGGTGTTCTAGAAAGGACTCCCCAACTTTGAAATGACATAACTTTGAAACAGTAAGAGATAGAAATGTGAAACAAGTTGAATGTTAAACAGATAGGTCTGGAATTTGTTATACACGAATTTGAAAAAATAGTTCCAATGTTGGATAATAGGTGGCAGCACAAGCACATGGAACTTTAAATGGTACTCAGAAGTGCAGAAATTTCATTCGTGCGTCTGTTTCATTGCTGACACGTGTAAAAAAGTTGTATAGAATTAGAGAATAATTCGGAATTCAAGAATATCATGCCGTATTCCTTGGAACAACGAATTTTTATTGTACTTGAATACCATCGAGTAAATCGAAGTCCGACGATGACAAAGCGAAGTTTTAAAAAAAAATTTAATGTTAAAAAAGGTCCAGACTTGAAAACAATTCGCAATTTATTCAACAAGTTTGAACGGACGGGCAGTGTGGCCGATGATTTAAGCGGAAATATGGGATGCAGTCGATCAGTCATGACACCTGAAAATGTGCAAGCAGTCGAAGAAAATGTTAGACGTTGTCCTCGAAAATCCATAAGGCGAGTCGCTGCTCTGAAGCAGGATTGTCAAACACCACTACGCACAGTATAATGCGAAAAGGTCTGAAGCTGTTTTCCTATAAAATACAGTGCCATCAAGCGATCACAAATACAGCTCTACAACAAAGAGAAGTTTTTGCAAATGAGTTACTGCAGATGATTAATGAAAATAAAATTGATGTCGGTCATGTATGGTTCACCGATGAGGCCCATTTTCATTTAGAGGGATATGTGAACAAACAAAACTGGCGAATATGGGGCACTGAAAACCCGTTTGTGTGTCTTTCAAAACCACTGCACTCAGCAAAAATTACAGTGTGGGCAGGAGTGTCCAGTAAAGGAATCATTGGGCCCGATTGGCGAAACGATTAACGCATCTCGATATATTGAAATTTTACAGCAGTTTATTGGAACATTTCAAGCTCTAGAGGATGCACCAGAGATTTCATGGTTTATGCAGGATGGGGCCCGACCGCACCGTACTACTGCAGTGTTTGAGTTCCTCGAGGAATACTTCAGTGAGAGAGTCATTGATTTAAATTATCGAAGTCATTGCTTAAAAGTGACAGGTATTGGTATGGATTGGCCACCATATTCCCCGGATCTGAATCATGCGACTTCTTTTTGTGGGATTACTTGAAGGACGCTGTTTATTCTAAGAATCCCCAAACGTTGGAACAGCTTGAACAATTCAACTGTGAGGCATGTGCATCCATTTCAATAGAAGTATTGCAACAAGTGATTTCGAACTTTACCTGTAGGTTGCGTCATGTTGTTGCTGAAAAAGGTAACCATATGGAAACCATTGTAATGTGATTTTTATCTCAGTTCAAACAGCTCACTTTCAGGAACTATTTCAAAGACACAGCTTTGTGATTGCAGCGCCCTCTCGTGTCCAATATTGGAACTATTTTTTTTAATTAATGTGTAAACAATTCCAGACCTATCTGTCTAACATTCAACTTGCTCCACATTTCTGTCTCTCACTGTTTCGAAATTATGTCATTTCAAAGTTGGGGAGTCCATTCTAGAACACCCTGTATATATATATATATAACCACACACACACACACACACAAGATTTGCTCGTATTAGAATATATGATATTAGTTTTAGCAATGAAAAAAAATACATTTCAAACATAACGTCATTTTTATTACGTAAACTTTCCATACGTATTTTCCATACATTATTTAACACTTTCCAACGTAGTTGAAAGTATTTATAAATTCGCTTTGACTGGCCGTCTGTCTGGCCGTGCTCTCACTCGCGTAAATATACTCGGTTTGCCATGCAATTGATATATGTTATTGATATATGTAATTACGTGTTCGGTATTGAAAATGAAGTATGTAGTAGCAGTTATACTTCACTTACAGGGGCACTCAAAGAATGCCATTACATTATGGTCTATGGAGGAATTTCATTTGCAGTGTATTTTAATGATGTTACACTTTTTCAAATATATTGAAATTGATGCACATCACTGAAGTGCACTACAAGATGCTTACCACGGAATATGGTACGTGTAGCACTTATAATTAATTTGCAGGAAAATTCTAATGAATTCCGTTATATTATAGTCTTTGGAGAAAAATCGTTTGTGGTGCATTTTAATCATGTTACACTATTACAAACATAAATGAAATTGATACCAATTTGTGAGATGCACTGAAACATGCTTTCGTCGAATATGGAATGTGAATCATTTATCATTCATTTACAGGGCCACACAAAAGAATTCGGTTACATAATGGTCTACGGAAAAAACTGTTTACGAGTAAAACTGCCGAGTAAAACTAATACGAGTAAAACTGATTTTTAGGTAAATTTCGTAAGAAATACTACCTATTACATTCTCCCCTAAGTTAGTATTTTTGAAACATTTTTGCAGATCTACGCCGATCATGACTCCCAAAACCACCCCCGGTTCAAAACTTTATCTATCTATGTCACTTTTTTATGGACACGATAACTGCAATAATTCTGCACGAATCTCTTCCAAACTGATACATAAAATCAAAGGGCATAAAATCTCGGTCAAGCTCGTTAATGGGCAAAATTGAACCGGGGGGGGGGGGGCTTTTTGTGAAAACAGAAAAAACCCATAACTTCTTAATTATGATACGTATCGAATCCGTTTAAAGTTATTATTACTTCTAGGCCGAAAATTTATGTATGACAGATTTTTTATATCATTAAAAATGGCCCCAAGGGGGGGGGGGGGGGGAGGGGGTTGTTAGAAGAAAAAAATTCATAACTTCGTCAATTCTAAAGATATCAAATCCGCCTCAATTTAATATAAATCCTCTTAATATTATCTAAAACTTTTATATTGACAAGTTTTTTTTTATAAAACCAATCCTTATAGCAAAATAAAAAAAAAATCCCTGCCGGCTCCGCCTGCAAACAAGTTACATTGTGGGCGGTCCCAACTGCGGCACCATGGCAAAAAGGTCATTTCTTCCGCAATTCCCAACAAACAAGCGCCCCACGGTCTGCGCCTTTAGGCCGAGCCGTCAGGTTTTTTTTTTTCTTTCTTTCTTCTTCTCAAAATATTCTTTTATTTATTCTGTATATTTAGTTTTAATATCACGATATATCGTCATATCGCGATATTTAGCTAACGATATACCATGATATTGAAATTGAGATATCGCCCAGCCCTAATATAGAGTATATACAAATCTATAGATTATATACAGGGCTGCACAAAAAAATTGGAATACTTGTCCGGCTATGGTCTGTATAATTCCTGAAATCTTGTTTTCAAATGTGTTTGCGTTTTCTAAAATGTTTACTTAGGTACCTTATTTACCTTATTAAACAGCGAAGGTTTGTTAAAGTATTCTGGAAGTGTTGGAAAATGTTTGATAATCTGTGCTGGATTTATGATTTTACTTTTTTGTTTTAAATAAGTCAGAAGTATCTTTAATGCGGACGAGATTACTTTATTTTTTCAATGTTTGCCACAAAAGGTATTCGCATATGAATGATGCTTTGATGGCAAAACAAATATTAGACACGGAGAATTCTAGCTTCATGTGATGCAACTCGTATTGACGATGTTGAGGTTTCCAAAATTGGCACAGGTAGTTTGAAGCCACTATGTACAGTCCTTCCTCCTTTCAATAAAATTGCAGCAATGCCAAGTTGTTGCATAAGCAAGAACTTTTTCTACACGCCCGCGAACAAAAGTGCATTACAGAGATAAGTCTTTCCTGAACCATCTGGACCGCCAAATAAAAACATAGGGGACTTACTTAATAATTTTCAATTGCTTCTCTAATTTTATTGAAGACCTTTTGTTGTTGTAAGTTCAAAGTTGCAAGCTTTTCAATAGCATCTGAAGCTTCAGCGATTTGATCGTAATTTTGATCTTGATAACTTAATTCGCCAAGATGTGAAAAACCAAATTTTGTTAAGCTTGAGCCATGAATTTTAAACGTAGCTTCAATGTTGCATAAAGCATGCTTTTGTACCATCAAATCATCATAAGTTCTTCTGAAATCCTCAGATAGAAAATCTTTAAATTTTGTCCACAATTCAACAGCATCTGATGGGTTTCCAAATCGACAAATAAACGCAAATACTTGTCTCAGCTGTCAAAGCATCTGAAAAGAACTAGCTTCTGCTAAACATAAAAAAACACACAATTTTATTATAAAACACACACAATGATTAATTTATTATAAAATACACAATAGTTAATTTATTATAAAACATATTTTAATCAGATTGTACGCCACGGATCAAAAGTGCTGACAGCAAATATGGTTTAAAGGGAATGTGTTTTTCAAAACTGGCTTCCAAAAGGTTAATGTTTCATCGAACCATACTCAAATATTACATGTAATAATAATGGAGCCCGATTATGGCACATTATTCAAGACGTTTTAGATGAGAATAATGATAGATTTTCTAATCTTCTGTAATCGAGTCTACAACCAAAGTTAGCGAGAAACAAAAAAGATAGCAACAATAGGGTTCAGTGTAAATGTGGATATTATTAAAGACTTTCACAAAATAAACTTCATTGCATCAAATCGTATTAACTAAAATAAGCCAATTGGCAATGGACCCAATTACGGAAAACTACTTAATATGTTTAATAATCTCCGCATTAGCGAACATATTGCAACTGATAAGCAAACGGACGTGAAGCATAAATGCTTAAGTGGGTTAAGCGGTTTTTGTCAGAAAGGTGCAATACATAACAACAAAAAATATGTGAAATGCTACCATGATCGCAAAAGTTCTTGATTTGTCTATTAGAATCTTCCGGTTTGGCGAAGGATTAAGGAAAAAAATTAAATTATGAATAAAAGTAACGTGTTACAATGCTTAACATACATTTAAGGGAGACAAAACTGGTCGCCAGAGGCGGCTAGTAATGAAAATAATTTTCCTAAGTTTGAGAAGTTCCATATGAGGAAGCATCATTTTCTGTAAATAACGATAAACTGAATTTTAAAATAAATGAGAGCGCAACTTTTACAATGCGAGGTTGAATAAAGCAATTTTTCATATGGAATAATATTTTCTTTTAACTGTACGTACACTAAATTAAAATTTTCTTGAATATTAGAACACAGTGACTATTATTTTTTTAGATTGAAGAACACTCTGGGTTATGGAGGATATAAAGTTGTTATTGCAGGATTTGCAAGCAGATAAAAAAAAAACATAGATACTGTAACACGTAAAAATACAATATGTAACGATGCATCATCATTTAATTTACCAAAATTGTGGCTCGAGTTACTCCACGGTTACAAATATAGAAATAACCATCCAAATAAAAAATAATAATAATGTGCGTATTTTTTAAAAGTACGTGAAAAATTAAATGATTGCGTTTCAAATAATTTCATAGACCGTGCATTTATAGAATATTTTTGTTTGTTTTATGCCTATTGGTTGCACGAACTAAATCTTTTTGTAATTCAACAAAAACTGTTTGTTTCAACAAAGTTTTCCATTACTTATTTTTACATTAAACAAATTTGTAAATTTCACATAAGTTGATATTTGTAAATTAAATGTACAGAAATGATTTATGATAGTACTCATTCTGGCTAGAGCTGTTGCAAAAAGTGGCGAGCGAGCGAAGCGATCTGGGACCGCGTAGCGTCCCAATGTGAATTGTGTTGCAATTCACGGGGGTTGGCGAGCGTTAGCGAGCAGGGGGGGGGGGAGCCCCCTAGTACAAATCATAAGAGTCTTACAAAGAAAAAACTGGAGGTTTTACGTATAATATAAAACTTTTTGCTGATTTTAAAATGAGTGCTTTTACTTCATGGCCAAATACACTGCAAAAAAAACTGTTGATTTTACAGTATAATACTGTAAAATCAACACTTTTTTGCTGTGTATTCATCTTTTCAAATGAATAGTTATATATTTAAATAACACAATAGATAATTATTATAAATTTTATATAAAAGAACTACCATTTTTTTATACTTTTTTCTATTTTATCACTAAATAAATTTTACGAAGCAAATGTATTACATACTGAGAAAAATTAATTTATATATTTTGTCATAGACATATCAAAAACACAGTTATCCCTTAATAAAAATCTGTTAATAAGGTCTATATATTTCCATTATGACATTCTTATTTCTGACTTTGTTATTTCGCGTAAATAAACATAAAAGAAAAATACCGACTATGATATGAATTTGCTTTTGGTTTTGAAACAGGATTTATTTTTTGAACTATTTGAAATATAATTCTGAAAGCTTTGTTAAATTTCTAGTTTCCGAAATACAAGTTATATAATCGAAAATATCCATTAAATATGGAATTTAACTTTTATAACTATAAAGTTACATTTTTTTTCTGGAAAGGAGGGGAAGGGGAATTGAAATTCATAGTAAACATGTAATATTTTTTTGTAAAATAATAAATTTCATGAACAGGTACAGAGTATTGTTTGTTTTTTTTTTTTTTTTTCGTAATAAAAATAAATAAATAAAAAGTATTTTGCATGTTAAATATATACATATTTATATTTACATATATGTATATATTCAACAAATATTTTGTGAAAAGCGTAATTTTATGTATTTATTTTGTTATTTTTGATTTGCTTGAAATATATACCCCCCCCCCCCCCCCCGATTAAAAAAAAAAAGAATTTTAAAGGAATACTTGAAAATAAAAGAATTTCTGCTGTTTTAAATACTTTAATAATGTTGGTTTTTTCCTAATGATTGTGTTTTCTATGCAATATTATCCGATATATTGCATGATATTTTTCAGTTTATATCAATATTACCATTAAATATGTTTTAACTCTAATATTTAGGAATAATCACACAGTGAATATGCGGGAATGGTGATATTTACCTTGTTTTTAACAATATATATATATATATATATATATATATATAAACTTATTGCAAAAATTAACCATTGTATATATAAACTTATTGCAAAAATTAAACAGAAGCAACTGACCAAATGCAATGAAATTATTACCCCATATAGCTATGTCAAATTGCACATTATAAAACATTATATATATATATATATATAAAGGGGGATTTATACAGCAGTCACAAATCAAGTATTTATTTTAAAATATTAAAAAAAAAATAGTAATAAAGCTACTTTTCGAAACTTTTTATTAATATAAAATAGATATACTAAAGTTATACTAATATATTTTTTGAAATAATCTAACTCTCAACAACATAAAATTGCTAAAACTTATGTATGCGCTTTCGAAAAGCAAGGCAGGTCAATAAAAACATCCAGGAAGAATTTCTTCAGAATCAAACTAAAATAAATAAATATACTAATTTGTTTACTTTAAAACAGTATTTTTAAAGTCAAATAAGTCAATTTTCAATGTATTAGTATTATAAAAGTTAGAGTTCTGAAGCATCATTAATAAAACATATAAACAAACACAGAGTACCACCGGGATATATTCTTTAAGATATTAAATTGCTAAGTACTATTTATAAATCATATTTATAGAAACAACATTAAAAAAAATCTTAAAATGAGAGGCAAAGGATTTATATAATTATATTTTAGAGTATATTTTAATAATTATCCTGCCAACTCAAAAGGTCTAAACATTCACTCTTGCAAATAGTCCTAAATGTTAGGATTAAGACATATTTGTTAAAAATATTGATATAAACTGAAATGTATCACGCCATATATAAAATAATAATTAATATAAAGCAGAATCATTATACAAAACATGATTAGAGTACTTAAAACATGTTAAAGTAAGTGATTTTATATTTATTGTTTGGCAACATCCTGTAATAAGTTTTACCTTTCATGTATTGGCAACACTTTTTAATCTGTATCTCTCTTACCGCCGATGTTGGTGTTTGTAGCTGTTTATCACATCCTTAACGCGATGCTATTATAATAAACCTTTTTATTCTAATAACCTGCTAACTCTGACAGGTTATGGGCCCAGGAGCCCATCGCGTAAATTAAACAACACTTAACGACGCTTTGAAAATTACGGAAAAGTGAAAATTACTTATACCGGCGGCGATCGTTAGGCCTAGTTTAAAAACGTGCTAAAAAAAATTGCGTGATGTCTACACCTACAGTTACTATACCAAGTGCAGTTCCTCCAAACTTTGAAAAGCTTAAAGGTCGAGCTAATTATAGCGAATGGAAATTTAGTATACGATATCACCTTGAAGATCGGGATCTTTATGACGCTTGTACTAAGGAAAATGCAGAAACTACAGTTGATCGTCGGGCAAGATCCGCAATCGTAAGTAGTGTTTCCAGTATTGTCATTAAAGAATTATTGAACTGTGAAACTGCAAAATCCATGTGGGATAGACTCCAAAATCTCTACGAAGATAATAATCCAAATCGTTTTATTACGTTAAATCAAGAAATGTTTGCTACGAAATTTGAAAACTGTAGAGATATGGCAGAATACATTGAAAAGATGCGTTCAATCGGTATTAAAATGAGAACGATTCTTCCCGCATATCCCGACCAAGCTGTAGCTGCAAATATTTTAACGAATTTACCGACATATTTTCGTCCTTTAACGATGGCTCTGGAAAATAGTGTTCAAGAGTTGACTACAGATCTCGTTTGTGAAAAGTTGCTCTCGGAATTTGCTAAGATGGGAAATCAAGAACAAAATGCCTATGCAACTAAAACTTCCAACCATGATTCAAGATTTTATGGTAAATGCAACTCATGTGGCAAAAATGGTCATAAAGCAAAATTTTGTAGATCAAAGAAATCTAAATTCAACAATGCAAACAAGAGAGATGTAAAATTTGAAAAATCCGCAGACTACAATTCCAGAATAAAAGAAGCTTGGGTATTATGTTCAGGATCTGAAATCAAAGCCAGAGATGAACCATGGATTATAGATTCTGGAACAGACAGACATATGACATCACATAGAGACTGGTTCACAGATTTTGTTGAATTAGCCCCATGCCCAGTGATAACAGGTGGAAAAATTATTCATAGTGCAGGTGAAGGAAGCGTTACACTCAGTATAAAAAGAAATGATGCAATTGTTGAGGTAACTCTAAATAATGTTTTATATGTTCCTGATTTAACTGCTAATTTAATTTCTGTAAAATATCTTGCAAAAAAGTTGAATATCCTTACTGTATTTGATGCTAATAATTGCAAATTAACTGAAAAGCATTCAAGAAAAATTCTCGCTACAGGTACTTCAAAAGATAACACTTTATACTATCTGGATACTGTAAGAAGCACAGCCTTGATTTGTTCCAAAAAGGATTCTATCAACACGTGGCATAAAAGAATAGCCCACTTGAGTTATCCTGGACTTAAAAGATTGAAGTCAATGGCTAATGGTATCGATTTTGATGACGGCTCTGAAGATTGTGTGTCCTGTATAAAAGGAAAAATTCATCGCAAGCCATTTCCTAATCAAAAAGCCAAAAGAGCAAAAGAAATTCTTGAGCTTGTTCACTCCGATTTATGTGGACCAATGGAGGTTCAGTCGCATGGAGGAGCAAGATATTTTCTTACAGTCACTGATGATAAAACCAGAATGACTTTTGTTAGTTTCTTAAAAACCAAGGATGAAGTTTATCAAAAATTTGTTGAATTCAAAACTTACGTTGAAAAACAAACTGACAAGAAGTTGAAAATAGTTCGTAGTGACAGAGGTAAAGAATTCCTACCACTTAAAGAATTTTTCAGAAAAGAAGGCATCTTTCACCAAACAAGCATTGCATATAGCCCCGTACAGAATGGAATTTCTGAACGTTGCGATCGGACACTTGTAGAGAGAGCACGTGCTATGCTCAATCAAGCAAATTTAGATAAACGATTTTGGGCAGAAGCTATCAATACTGCAAATTACTGTAAAAATAGAAGTCCTACAGTTGCTGTAAATGGGAAAACTCCTTTTGAAGCATGGACCGGAAAAAAGCCAGATTTGCAACATATGAAAATTTTTGGATGTAAAGCCTTTTCTCATATACCTAAATGTCAACGCAAAAAATGGGACTATAAAGCTAAAGAAATGATATTTGTTGGGTACTGCCAAGAAAGCAAAGGTTACAGGCTTATGGATCCTAACACGTTCAAGATTACTGAAGCCAGAGATGTAATATTTTTAGAAACAGAAAAGTGTACTTCTTCTTGTTCCTCAGAAAACGAGCAAAGTCTAGAGTTTTATCAAGATGAAATACTGTTCCCCATATACCAACAACCACAAGAAGTTGTTTCTATAAATTCAGATTTAGATGACGGAAATTCAGAAATCAAGGATGACACTCCCACAGACCCTTGCGAAGACGAAAATTCAGAAGTTAAAGATGTCACTCCTGTAAAACCTTGTGAAGACTCTAATAGTGATGTTGGTGCAAGAAGACCTAAACGAGAAATAAGGATGCCATCTTATCTCAAAGACTATGATACATCCTCTGAAGAACATCAATGTCACATAATATCTACAATATTAGAAGATGAGACAGAACAAACTACTGATATTCCAACATCTTATACAAATGCTCTGAATCATGCAGATGCTGTGAAATGGAAAGGGGCAATTTCTGAAGAATTAGAAGCACACAAGCGAAACGAAACATGGCAACTTGTGTCACTTCCTCCTGGCTGTAAACCTATTAAGTGTAAATGGGTATTTAAAATCAAGCACGGTGCTGATGGAAGTCCTCAACGCTATAAAGCCAGATTGGTCGCCAAAGGTTGTTCCCAAAGAGCTGGCATTGACTACACAGAGCCATTTTCTCCAGTTGTGCGCTATGAAACACTAAGAGTGTTAATAGCCATGTCTACCCTTTATGATTGGGATATTGATCATCTTGATGCTGTTGTTGCATTCCTTCAAGGAAGTATTGAGGAAGAAATTTATATGGAGCCCCCAGAAGGTTTGGAGTTCTCCAAAGAAAGGGGAAGTAAGAAAGAAGAGAAGATAGTTTGTCGACTCCAAAAAGGACTTTACGGTCTAAAACAATCCGGTAGAGCCTGGTACACTAAACTAGACAACAACCTCAAAGATTTAGGATTAACTTGTGCTGACTTTGACTGCTGTGTTTACTATAAAATCACAGGTAAGAAGATTTTACTTATAGCAGTTTATGTGGATGACTTGTTGATATTTTCAAACTGTCCTAAAGATAAAAGCAGCATTAAAGAACAATTATTCAAGAGATTCGAAATGAAAGATCTTGGTGAACTAAAATATTGCTTGGGAATTGAAATTGAAAGAGATAGAGAAAGAGGAATTACTGCTTTAAATCAATCAACATACATTGAGTCAATTCTTAAAAAGTTTTCCATGCATGATTCAAATCCTGTTTCAACACCATCAGACGTCAATCAAAAATTGTCAAAATCCTCTGATTATGATGAAAAATTAACATCTATATACCAATCAGCTATTGGTAGTTTACTTTATGCTGCAAAGGGAACTCGTCCTGACATTTCATTTGTTGTAGGTTTGTTATGTCAGTATTGTCAAAGTGCATCAAAAATACATTGGGTTGCTGCCAAACGTGTGATGAGATACCTTCATGGAACAACTAAAACTAAATTAAAATATGATCGCTCAGCTAACAGTGAATTTTTAGGATATTGTGATTCTGATTTTGCTGGATGTCCTGATGACAGAAAGTCAACAACAGGTTTTATCTTCAAACTTGCTGGAGCTGCAGTAACATGGCAAAGTAAAAAGCAAACAACTGTAGCTAGTTCCACTGTCGAAGCCGAATACACAGCTTTGGCATCTGCCACAAAAGAAGCATTGTGGCTTAAAAAGTTTCTGAATGAATTAAACTTAGTATCTAAAGATAAACCAATCACAATATTCTGCGACAACAAAGGTGCTATTGATCTAAGCAAAAACAGCCTTTTTCATGCTCGCACCAAACACATAGATGTGTCTCATCGTGTCACTCGTGATTCTGTTAAAAAGAAACTCATAAGTGTTGAAAAGATTTCAACTGATGATATGGTTGCTGACTCTCTTACTAAAGCTGTGCCAAAACAAAAGCACGAATGGTGCATGAATAACATGGGACTCTGTAAACTTTAAAAAAACTGTTTTTTTAAATTTTGAACACTCTAATTTTACTTCTTTGTTTATTTTATAATATATAAAATCAGGGGAAGTGTTAAAGTAAGTGATTTTATATTTATTGTTTGGCAACATCCTGTAATAAGTTTTACCTTTCATGTATTGGCAACACCAGCAGAAATTCTTACATTAAGGTAAGAATTTTGTTCAAAATTTTCAACAAAAACAAAAACAAATTAATATTTTGTTGTATAAAACAAAAACAAAAAATTCTGTAGTTTTGTTTTCTAATACGTAAAAAGCAAATTATTTAAATTTCCATGAAATTGTTTCTATTTTCAGTTAGTTGATATCTTCATTTTTGTTACAAAGGGGAAAAGAAGACTTTTAGAATATTGTTATATTAAATTTTCATACTAAATATAATACGTTTTAGTTTTTTACTTATATTAAGTCTGAAAATATTTATAATCATGAATAAATTGACTATTTTGTAAATATAGGATATTCTTTATATTTTTGAAAATATGATATTTACATAGTCATATCAGAGTCATACATGTTCAGAAAATAAAAATGATGTGAATAATTAAATCTAGGAAAGGCACAAAAACAGTCTACACTGGAGACACGGAGAAACTGACACCCTAATGTTAAACCTATGGGATTATTCTTTTCAAATTTCTCTCTTGCATTTTAACATTTTTATTTTTATTTTTTTGCATAGGATAGCTGAGATTGATTTCAAACCAGGTCTTTTCTACTTTTTCGATTTTGATTGCAGTTTTTTTTTTTTTTTTTTTTTTTTTTTTTAGAGCCGGTTTCGAAAGTGTAGTAACTTTATTAAAAAAAAAATCTTCAACCCCCCCCCCCCCCCCAAAAAAAAAAAAAAAATCATTTAAAATATTAAAATGCTAGCGATAAATTTCAAAAGAACTCTCCCATAGGTTTAACATTAGCATGCAAGTGTTTTCACGTGACTGCAATCTCTTAACCTGAACCTCTATAATTTTTCTCACTGGTCCTGCACAAATTTGATTATGAGAAGCTTGAATATGTCTATGCAATTCAAATTTTGTTACTTAACATTCAAGTAACTTTTTATATTATATTTATTTGTATTTATGTAAAGAGTGTTAAAATTTTTCTTATTTTCTTTACTCCTGCATTCATAATGATATTTTACTTTGAATTTTAATCATTTTTTACAAATTATTTGTTCCAGATGCTGTTGAGAAAGAAAATAATATATCAAGTGCACACTTTGAAGATTTTTTAAAGACAGTTAATGTCATGCAAAAAATGTAAATGTTTTGTAAAAAAGTTTAAAAATGTAAATAAAAGTGCATTAAATATTAAATGTATTTGTTGGTGTTCTCATTTTACAGTAATGTATGCTTTATTTTTCTAACAGTTTTTCAACATGTATGTGCTTCAGAAACTGAATTTTATTGTTTAAAACTTAAAATTATTGCATTCTAAAGGAGTAATTAATATAATTGTGTAATTATTTCAAAATGTTACATCCATATTGGAATAGGAAAAGTAAAATAGATTCAATTTAAAAAGTTTATTACATATTTTATGAAGAATATATTATGTTGCAAAAGTAGTTTAATACTATTTTCATGAATTTACTATCAAACTTTTCATACGTTTACCATACAAAATGATTAAAGTATTCAGTAGAATTTCATAAATAGAAACACTAGATTTAAATGTATATATTTATTATTAGCTGTTACCTGTGACTTCATTCACGCAACATTAAAAGAAGAATAAATACATTAATTAAGCAAAATATTTCACTCCCGATAATTAAAAACGTTAATAATTAACTAACTATTTATTACATTTTATAGGAGACAATTTTTTGGTATAGGGACCTTGACATAACTCAGTCTTAAAAAAGTCAAATTTTGTGCCAAGTAATCGCGAAAGTGAAATTGCAACCAATGCAAAAAGGAGGGCCAAATAAAATCGTGGAAATAGACGAATTGGGTAAAAACAAATGTCAATTTTACCTGATAAACAATTTTACTTTTAACGCCTTTGTGAAACATTTTAACAGTCATCCTTCAAAAAAACGTTAATTGGAAATAGTATATGCTTTTTCTTTAAATTCAATTCTGCCTCCTTGGTTTAATGTATAGCTGAAACAAATCTTATTTTCTAAATGACAGCATGTTGACAGGCAATTTTTGTTCTCCAGAATAAATTGATTCATGAAGTTTGAATATGTGAAAATATTTTTTTTTCGGATAATTTACTGAAATCAAGATTTTGTTTTCACCATCTATTCAAAGTGAAAATAAATTCTGTTTTTCAGTTTTAATGAGAAAATGGTGTAAAAAATATACTGATCTGTTTTATTTCTCCTTTTTTATACACAAATATGGAATAATTTACTTTCCGTTTTTACAGAAACTTAGTTAAAATTTACAAAAAGAAAAAAAATCTTGGCATCTAATTTAATTTTTTTAATTCTGAGAGTTTGTGTGACATTCTCGGATCAATGATAACCGGTATTAAGTAAATCGCGTTGCGTTAGATAGTCTAGGAGTAGTTTCGAAATACAAACACACGGTCAGATTTTAATATAATAGATTCGTGTTCATTTTCCTTTTCTTAAAATTATGATGTGATTTTTAGCAGAAAACTCTCATCTGAATATAACCGATACTCACGCTTAATAATCAGTATAGATAAAAAAAAAAACATTTAAATTTTTCGTTATAAATATGGCGTGAAATTCATCTACTTTCTATACTTACTGATCCTTGTATTATTAATGTAAGGAATTGATTCACACTCATTTTAAAACATATTGGAAAATTCCCGTTTTATTTCAAATATGACGTCACATTTTCCCCAGAGAAATCCCTTTTTAATGACATAATTCTTGTTAATTTTCTTTTCCAGGCATTTAATTTCAATACTGGCATAGGGGAATTATGTTACTTTAACGAAATAATATTAAATCATTAGGTTTTATCAACAAAAATGGAACTATTAACATTCGTCATATTTTTTAGGTAATCGAGTTATTTCTTCTAGTTTTAAGAATGAAAATAACAACTTCTCGCTATCCATGACATCATTTTCGACATGGATAATTTTGCGGAGAATATTATTGACATTTGCTAACCATTTTCTTTTCAAACTTCTTTTTACTTTTTTAAAATTTAAATAAAAAATATGGTATAGTTATATTAGCCGTGTGCAGACGGTAAAACACCAAGTATTGTTACCATACAAAAGATAAAAAAAGAAGAAAAATTAAAGAAAAAACCCAAGATCATTTTATTTCGCCATCAAAGCATAGCCACTTTATTTTCGATGTATTACGTCATATTCGCCTGTTTCCTATGGTTACGCATATTGAAACCTTGTATTATTACAAAAAACTAAAAAAAGTTAAGGCAAAGGCAGATTTGAATGCTAGCCGTAATAATTTCATTTGAACATTAGTAAAAATATATATTTAATATTTTCTAATAATAGTAAAATATCTCTGGTGATTTTTATTGGTGATAATAGAAAAACTGCATATATGGCGAAATAAATCAATTATGTAATCATCAAACGATAGTCAGTACATTATATTAAGTTCTATCTTACACTTTTCACTAACTGATATGTTTTTGAATATGAATTAGTGACAAGAGAAACATTTAATTAAGTTAATAAATTTATAATTTAATCTCTGTATGAAAAAATATATCAATATTTTAGCGATAAAATACATTAAACAGGGGGGGGGGGGGAGAGGGAGCATCAGAATGAAACAATCGTGAATTTCTCAAAACTTATTTTTATAAATAAAATTAACAACTCAGGGATCTGTTTAGGAAAAAATTGGGTCCTTTAAGGTACCCTTCACAATATTTCTCATTTCAAAACAGGACCCTTCACAAAGTTATTTTCCCTAAAAGAGGGTTTTCACAAAATTATTTCCCCTAAAATAAGACCCTTCACAAAATTCTTTGTCTTAAAAATAGGTTTTTCACAAAATTTTTCCATCTTTAAACCGAACATTTCACAAATTAATCATTTAAAAGTAAAATCTGACCTGTCACTTTTACATACATAAAGAAAATATATGTATTTCACATCCATGTATCTTCTTAAAAATGTATAAATAAGATCCTGAATATTACGATCATTTCAAATTCACATAATTATGTCTAGATTTTCACAAATATGGAAAGCTGTTCACAATTTGACAAAAACAGGACCCTGGGAAAAAAGTCTGTCACATTACCAGATTCAACAAAGCTGTGCGATTAAGCCTAATCGTGCAACAAGGACAAAAGTAAACATATTTTATTAGATAGTGATTAACATAGTTAATACTCATAAAAATGCACATATATACTGTAAATCTGAAAATAAGTACTTACCTTAATTGAAAGCAATCCGGTCTTTTATCAAATTAGAATTAGACAACAAGAACTTTCTGATTAAGAAGCACGTTGCCGCTACAACGTGCATGGCTTACTCTCCGTCTCCTTATGCTGCACCACAAAGGAGGGAAGGGCGAATGGCCGATCTGCAAATACGTCATTCAATCCAGTGTTGCCAGTCCTGAGGCATTATCTCTAGGGGGGCGTTGCTCCGAGGCTAACGAAAAAGACAGGCTACCGTGGTGCATTCCACTTATCTTTTTTTATACAGACCGCCAGAGTGACGTGTGCCCTTTTCGTACACCTGCATTGGCGGATTCGAGCATCACGTGACTGCCGCGGTCTGTAAAGAAAGATATGCGTAAAGCACCGCGGTAGCCTTTCTTTTTCGTTAGCCTCGTGTCGGCTCTCTTTTATTATAATGTACTTTAATTTAACAAGCAAAAACAGAAAGGATAGGAAAAAATCTGTCAAAATCACACTGACTGTTTGAAATTTAATAATATTATTCCTAAAATAGTCTGTTTAGAGAAAAATATAAATTTATTGGAAATCAAAACAAAAACTTTACATACATCAGTGGCAATGACCTTTTACATATTTTTTAAAGCGACCGCTGTGTTTTGAATCTGGCAATGAGATTCATTGTTGTGGATTGTCGGTTCGTTTGTTTAATAACATGAGGAGATTATAAAATTAAATTTTAACAAGCACGTTTGATTTAATTATGTCTTCACTACAGAAAGAAATATTGAAAAGCAAATTACCTCCTATGTATTCTGGTGGATCAGGGTATGTTTACTGAAAAAATAGGATATTATAAAATTGACATTTTAGTGGAACATTTGTGATGTCTAAATACCTTAATTTATTGAAAAATCTTTGCCCGTACAATTAGTTTGTGTATTATAATTAATTTTACACTTACATGTACTATTTATTTTATCAAAATTTTCATTTATCTGCACAAGTTTATAATTTAAAAAAAAAAGTTAGATGAGCTTTATCTGATAATGATCATTAAGTGTAAATGTTTTTTGCGACTGCTGTGCTATCATCCATTAACTCATGCTGCACATTTTACTTTATAAAATAAGTAAATAGGAGGTAATAGGTTATTGTATCAAATAGTTAAATATTAAATTTTCGTTATTTCACAAATCTAATATGATGCTCAACTTTTGCCTCATGTGTAATTCTATTCTGAGTATATTCTGATACATAATGCTTAAATTTCTCTAATAAGCTTGTACTATTTTCATAGGGAATTATATTTGGGAAAACTTCCAAAAATTTGGCGAGTACTTTTGGCGATAAATATTTTGATGTAGTAGTTGCGATCATAAGCCTTTGGGGTTGCTTTTTTTTTTTTACTTCTTTAATTCTACTGGTAGATATAAGTAGTAATTTTGCATTTTTTTATTTTCAAAAAAATTATCATTTACCCTGATTTTATAAAACGATATTTTTCTGTAAATATATTTTTCCTGCTTTTTTTTTTCATAGATATTTTTCTATTTTTTGCATATTATATATCTATATCAATAAAAGAAAGTTTCGCTCTGTGTGTGTATCTATCTGCGATGGCTAGCAAAATCTAGCGTACCTAGAAGCCTTAAAATTTTGATTTGGGTAGTCCAAGGCCTAATATGATGCACCTGGGACTCAGAAATTTAATATTTTGATAATTGGCCAAGATATTAATTAGAATCTCATTAAACATTGCATAAAAAAAGCCATCTTTTCTATCAAAATGACTAAAGAAAAGCACTCCTGTTCTTGGTTTGCAAGTGGAAATGAACGAATTTGAAATTTATTTACAAATTAGCGAATTTTAAGAAAACTAATTAAAATATCGATTTGAAAATTTACGAGGATATGTAAAAGAATTTTCTGCATCCGACAATGCAATTTTTGAAAAATCCAGCCGGTAATTTTTCTTAATTTTTACAAAAAATCTGTCAGCGCCAGTCAAAAAAAATCCGAGAAAGCTTCTGACAGGGATTAGCTTTCATTAAAAAGTGAATTACAAAAAGATCTGTATCTCTGGCCGATCCCTCCATTTAGCAGGCATGTGATTTTTCAGCGAATTAGCAATTCAGCAAATTTTTTTTCCTAATTCGCAGAATTCAGCAAATTTTTTTTTTCCTAATTCGCGGAATTCAGCTAATTTTCTTTTTTCCTAATTCGTGGAATTCCGCGAATTGAAATTCTATTAATCTGGTATTTACATCTGTAAAAGAAACAACAGCGTGCACGAAAATAATCGAAATTGATCGTTCTTTCTTGTTGAAAAATACAGCGATGCCGCGGATGCGCTATAGCGCACAATTTATGCGAAAAGTTGGAGTTGGGACACAAAAAAATAGTTCTTACGCGTCCTACAGGACGCGTAAATTCTTCGAAGAATCGCGAAATCCGTCCAAGGACCGTGAAAAAATGGTGCATTTCGTCAAACAATCGCCAAAAAAATGGCAAATTTGGTCAAAGGATCGCCAAAAAAAATGGTAAATTTCGTCGAAAAAACAGCAGATTTCGTCGAAAGATCGCTCAAAACGGTAAATATCGTCGAAGAATCCCGAAAAACGGCAAATTTCGTCGAAAAATCTCGAAAAAGCGGCAAATTTCGTCGAAGAATTTCGAAAAAACGGCAAATTTTGTCGAAAGATCGCTCAAAAACAGCAAATTTCGTTGAAGAATCTCGAAAAAAAGGCAAATTTCGTCGAAGAATCTCAAAAAAACGTGAATTTCATCGAAAGAGGTCGAAAAAACGGCAAATTTCGTCGAAAGATCTCGAAAAAACGGCAAATTTTGTCGAAGGATCGCCAAAAAACGGTAAATTTCGTCGAAAGATCACCAAAAAACGGCAAATTTCGTCGAAGAATCTCGAAAAAAAACGGTAAATTTCATCGAAAGAGCTCGAAAAAATGACAAATTTCGTCGAAGGATCTCGAAAAAACGGCAAATTTCGTCGAAGGATCACCAAAAAACGGTAAATTTCGTCAAAGGATTCGGAGAAAACAGCAAATTTCGTCGAAGGATCTCGAAAAAAACGAATTTTGTCGAAGGATCGCGGGAAAAAACGCGAATATCGTCCAAAGGCCAAGGAAAAAATGCGAAATTTACTCAGCCTGAAATAGACTCAAATCAAAAGCAGAGTTAATCTGACCTACAACAACAAATAGTGCTGAGAGAGGATCCCCCCCCGCCCTTTCTGTTGTAACGTAACCTTTAAGAAAATTTGTTGTGAATTTCAGAAAATATTTTTTAAAATTCAGAATCACTCCTGAAACTCCTTTCCAAAGAAAATGTTTGATTTCAACTCTGATCTATGCTGACAAATAATCCAATGAGAAGTTTAATCAAAGCACCCATTCATTCCACAAAAAGTGTCCAAAAGTGTACTCAACAAAAGTATTCTTTTATCCTACAAAAATATCCTTTTCAACAAATCCGTCCTCCCCCTTTTAAAAGTAATGCAAATATTAGTGATACTTGGTATCTTCTACACTCAAATAATCATTATTTTATAATTAGGCATTTACATTAAAAAAAAGGCAAAAAAATTTCTCTTAGTAGTTTAAAAAATATATATCTTACTTGATTGGGAAATACTGGTTTTAATTATTCATTATTTAATTATTATCAAAACAATAACTATATTGCATTTCTCTTTTCCAAATAAACAACTTTACTTGTTCTTTTAAAATATGAATTTGAATTATTATGAATGGGGACCCGCTTTTATAAAAAAGGGACCCAGATATTTGAAAATCCTGGGTCCCTGACACGCAGGATTTTTAGGATCCAGTGACATCACTGAAATATTATATGTGTGCATTGTTTTAAGTCGTTTTTGTATATTTTTTTTTAAACAGCATTTAGCTGGTGGCAGATAATTTTAGATATTTTATTTTTGATTATTAATGTTCAACCAACCAACCAACCAACTATAAAAGGGAAAAAAAATTTCAGCTAATTTCAAATTTTAGCAATCACATGTCTGATTTAGTTTGCGAAAATGAAAGGAAATAATTGCCAATTTTTACTAATGAACAAAAATTAAGATAATTAATTAAGATATAGATTTGAATTTGAGGATAGGAAGGGGTGCCATCTGGTGGCTATTTTAGCGTAGCGTGTTCGGTATGTTCTAATTATCAGAAAAAATTAATTTTTTTTAATAACCGCATTAATGTAGGGGATGGGGAACAAATTATTCGTTATAAATGCGGTTATGGGGAGGAAGGGGGTTAACGCCTTGCTCTGATTTACACAAAACAAATTCCATTGAAGAAATTTAACATTTTTAGCTTCTCCTGTAGCGTTTTATAAATGTCTTATATATGGAGAATAATAAAAATTTCAAACGATTATTTTCGTAAAAATTAAATTTATGTTCCTAATAAAAGTACACATGTACACAACCTGAATTTACTTGATGCATAGCAACAATCAAAGTTGTTGTTGAGCACTTGACCAAGCACCCCGTGGCGGGCAATCCTACAAGTTTTTTTTTCTCTAACTGCGCATTCTTATCTTGGGTTCTATGGGCCCAATCACAACGGGGTTTGAATGATTCGACTTGGTTTTCATTCGCGTTACAGATTTTAGTTCCACTTTTCACCACCAGGGAGCACATTATTTTCTCGATTTCTATAGGCTTGATTTCGACGGGAATTGGATTGGTTCATTCAACTCCCTTGGGTACCCATTTTGGATGTTCGTATAGAACAAATTGCGTCTACTGGTGGTAGAAAGTGGAACTAAAGGATTTTGCAGCGTGTGTACAGCACACCTGCTGTACGGTGCCAGAGGCAGCGGGGACACATGTTGGAGTTTCGTTCGGAAGATGGTCAAATCTTAAAAATATATTAATAAAAGTTTTCTTCATTCTTTTAAATCCTATCATACATAATTAATTCAGTGATATTCCATGATAAATAATGATTGTAGGTTGCCATGATGATTACGTCATATTTAAAATGGAGTCATTATTTCTGTATTACTGAATTTAGAAACTGAATTTGTATACTAAAATTGTTTAACTATAGCAATCATATAATCTACCAGACAGTTTTTTTGCATAGATATTTCTGGAGAAATAGCTATTACATGGAAAAAGAGTCTAAATATGGATTTCAAGTTCTGAAAATTTCAAAGCTAGGCTTAAGTTTCCCATTGGAATTTTCAGTAAATGTCAACAAAAGACAAAATGTTGCCAACTTAAAATGTATTTATTTTAATATGGAAATTAATCATATATCATAATAACAGACAACATAATTCATTTCACTGAAATAATAACGATGATTTTTTTTTTTACATTGTCTTGTATTGGATATTGCTCATAGTATAATTTTAATGTAACAAAATTGTGATTAATTGTTTGTAAAAGTGTTATTGAAACTTAATTTCATAAAATAAAATCAATATCTGTAATATGAAAATCTACACAAAAAATAAATTTTGTATTCATGCATTTTTACATAAGAGTGTCACAGCTACAGTAGAGAGCCGCTAATCCGCAAACCTGTAATCCGCAAAGGCCTCTAATCCGCAATCAATTTATGAATGTAAACAAAGAAATTTAATTCTTGAAAAATGCTTCAATGGTGACAAAATTTTGAATTTTTTTTTCACCAATTTTAGCATTTTTCTTATCTTTATATATAGTATTATATATCATACAACATTCTTCTTTATAGTTTAAAATGAAAGCACATTTAATTAGTATATTATTTTATATATTCATTTCTTCATACAATACTTGTAAAATACAATTTGAGCTTTTGTGATTTTTTTTATGATAAAAAATCCTTACTTAGACAACATATTTTATAATTTATTTATTTTTTCATTAAATCGTAATTATAAAATTGAAAAACACATAAAAAAATACATATATATTGCTTTTGAACTCTTACTTAAAGATAAAATTCAACACTATAACCAAATGTCTTAAAACAGACAACAATTGATGCCATATTTAAGAAATTAAAAAAATAATAAATTATTTTTTACATAGTTATTACTTTATCTATATATTAAAATGTGTAATTTATTTATTTTTTAGTATTAGCAATCTAAATTTGTCCAAAATATGAATTTAAAAAAATGTAAACAAAGATTAAATAGACATGGCCTGTAATCCGCAAAAAGCCTCCAATCCGCACAACACTTGGAACCAAGCTTTGCAGATTAGTGGCTTTCTACTGTATTGCACCAAGATCTGAATATTTATAAAGCTATACTCCATTTGCTGAAAGAAGATAACAGAAGTAAACAAATGCACATGCAGATTGGCGATGCTTAAACCTGGCGCTGTGCCAGAAGCGTCAAACAGACTGTCTGGAGTGTTTGAGCTTCTGTTTTTTCAAATCGAAATAAAAAATAAAATTTACCAACCTAGGAATTTGTGCCAAATGTGTGGCTCCTTGGCGATTTTTCTGCAACCCGTTTGTTTAGTTTCGTTATCTCCTTTTCCTGAACAGACTATAGTTATAGTATGAACACAGCTCATTTGTCACGTTTGACATACAATATCCAACTTTTTTTTTTTAAGTCAGGGTAATTTAAATTGTGATTTTAATCAACCTGATTTAAATTGGTGTACTCAGATTGTCATGTAAGAAATATTCAATGTACAGTATAAATTAATTGTTTGCATATATATTTTGACATTTTTATTTATAATGTGCCTTAGATGCTGAATATGTTTTTCATTTTTTATCTTAGAATGGCTTCTAGGAAAATAAATAGACGTCGGGATTATACTCCTGTGACATGGGACAAATATTACGATACATATCGTGACATCAAGATATCTGATGGAAATGTATCCTTTTTATATACTATATTATTATCATTAGCCTTTTAGTGTTTAAAAATTGAATTATATTTTATTTTAATTTTCTTATAAATTGTGTTGTTGAAATAAAATGGCAAATTTAAAAGAATGTTTAAAAAAAAAAAAATTCTTTCCTAATGGAAGTAATTTTTAATAGTACCAATGGCATTGTTGCGAACGAATATAGTTTATTCAATGTTGATAAAAATCAATGTCTAGAAAAGCTGAAATCTTTTATTATCTTATAAGCTTGATGGATCATTGTCGTGTCAATGTCAGCTGTTTTACATGTTATTTCATAACTGTTGTTTGTTTTGTCCTGTCATTCTAATTAAAATTTTATGTAACCTGACTTCCTTTTCCTTGTACTTGAAGACAGTCTTTACCTTTAAAAACACTGAGTGTGCCATTCATTGAAAAAAAAAAAACAATTATGAGCTACAATTATATGATTACCACCTGTGCCTCATTTACCCTCTTCCCAAAGACCCTTCAGTATTCAACCAATGTTTAAAGTTGAAGTTCGCAATTTTTTCTGCTCTTTTTTATTATTTTTATTAGTAAGTCACCACTGGCATACAGAATACAGGGATCATTCTAGAGAGTTTCAGAGGGGTGGCCTACCCTCATGCCCTTTTTAGATAAAATCCCACCCTCCTTGCCCTTTTTCCAGGTAGAATTCTACCCTCCTTGCCCTTTTTCTAGGTAGATTTCTACCCTTTTATTCCTGGGTAGAATCCTGCCTTGTTTGCATTGTACTTTCAAAAATTCTTTGCCTATCTTTTATTTTTAGAATGCTAGTACAGTACGTACTTCTCAAAGAGTAGTACTCCTCTTTCCCTCTTTATTTCTTTGTGAAATGCCCTGGTATGTCTAATCTTTGACTTTGAGTGATTCATCTTTCCATTTATCATTTTTTCCCCATTGAACAAGACATAAAGGGTAATTAAGCGTCATTGATTAATTTCACCTTCTCTAGTGAAATATAGTATTAGATCAGGCATTCTGGCCTTTGACCACGTGATAACTAACATAAGTTCTATAAAAAATTTGAGAGGTAGCTTTAGAACTTTTCTTTTGTAGCTTTTTCAAAACCAGTTTTGCTAAAACCGGGAAAAAGTTACCTTTTGAATAAAAGCGAGAGAGGTTTTTGAATATCGTAGGAAAAGTTATGGAAATTAGAAATGTTATTGGATTTTTTAAATTAAGCAGTACTTTAAGTTGTTGCCGTTGCCAGACTTTTCTCCCCACCAGTATATTGGGATATGCACTTATTACAAAAATGCCCTTTTTATGAAATGATGTGCCCTTTTCAACAAAATTGCCCTTATTATGTAATGTGCGCCCTGCCCTTTTTTATGTTCTAGAATGATCCCTGCAGAATAGCCGCTCGTGAGTGTATTTGTGTAATTTATTCCATTTTCTTTCTTAATTAATTTTTTTGTTTATTACTTTTATGCTATTGCTAGATACTGTATTAAAGAAGAATATCCTCAAAAGTTCCTCCATGTTATCTTGCTCGATATGATGTCTGGAAATTTAATACACATATAAAAAAATGGCTTTGTTAAACTGCCAGAAAGATTTCTCCTATTTAGTATTATGATTTTTTTTTTCAGAGCAGCTTTAAATATATTTAATTCAAAATATTGCAGAATTATATTTCAGTATAATTATTGAAAAACCTCTTAAGGGTCATCTTCACGCACTTGAAAACACCCACTCGCTAATGCTAATCCTATGGGGCATTTTTTTCTAATATCTCATTTGCATTTCAATATTTTTAGACCATTTTTTTTTTTTTTTTTTTTTTTTTTTTTGCATTGGATAGCAGAGATCAATCTCTATTTCCGCCGTTGACTACTTTTTCGATTTTCTTTGCAGATTCTTTTTTAGGATGATACTTTCACTTTCGAAACCGGTTCTGATAGCGAAAGTATCTTTGTAAAAAAATCCGCAAAGAAAATCAAAAAAGTAATCAACGGCGGAAATAGAGATTGATCTCTGCTATCCAATGCAAAAAAAATTGTTTAAAAATATTGAAATGCAAACGAAATATTAGAAAATAATGCCCCCATACCCCATAGGATTAACATTAGCGAGCAGGTGTTTTCAAGTGCTTGAAGAGAACCCTTAACACTTATTCAATTTAAAATTGTATGTAGATTTAAGTTGTTTGTTAGGTTGTTTAAGTTTAAAATATGTGCAAATAAAAATGTTGTATGTATAAATAAAAGTATTTTTGTTGCTGCATGTTTAGGCATCATGTATTTAAACAAGCATTGTAACTTTATTAAGGAAATGCAAAATATATACCACATTTCATGTTTTAAAGGATGAGTGTAAACAGAAACACTTCACAACAAAATTTACTTTACCAAGAGCTATTTTAGGAGGTATTTCATTGATTATGTGAAAGAGTAAGCATAATTAAGGTGCTCAATAACTTTGAATGTAAGAAAAAATAAAAGTATGACTAGATAGTATAATTGAAGAATATTCTTTATATTTTACTCTTTAATGGAAATAACTTACCACCTGAGTTACAGAAAGTCAGTTTGATATGTTTAAGAGGATAAAATACAAATTCTTAATTTTTTGCATTAAAATAAGTTTTTTTAAATAATAAAAAATACATTTAACAATTGTAATAATAAGTTTCTATTTTAGATAAAAAGTATATGAATTGCATGTATTTACAGATAAAATTACGCTATTAGTGATTTAAACCTAATACAAGTCATGTTGTTCTATTGTTAGCATCAAGATGTTTGGATGAATAGATTAATTGAAAATTTACAAAAATTAAATTGAATTCAAAATTAATTCAATTTTTTTCTTAATAATTATAAGAGAAAAGATTTTCTTAATCTTAACTCTTCTCAATAATTAATTGAAAATTTACTATTAAAATATTACAAAAAATAAAATAAAATAAGCTGTTAAAATTTTTTAACATACAAAAATAATAAAATATCAGCTTTAATTTTGTTTCTATTTCAAAATTTGAGATTTTTTTTTATATAAAGAATACCTGCTTAAAAAAAAAGTAAGTATTTGGCCTTGCCTAAATTATATAGCCAAATATTCTGTATTCGGCTATTTGCCTAAATCCTACCTGTTACATCCTGCAGACTTTTTTTATAACCAGTTTCCTTACAACATGTAATAATGATTTGCATGGGCTGTAAAAAAGTTCAGTTTATCTAATACAGTATAGGACCTGTTATCCGGAATGCTTGGGACCTAGGGTATTCTGGATAAGGGGTTTTTCCGTAATTCGGAACTCTTATTATAAGTATAAGAAATCTACAAAATAACTAATTTCACAACTAGTAATAAACATGAATATGAATGATGTATGTAAATACATACTTACAATTTGGTTAATTTGATAACTTATTTAGATAGAATAAAAACATTCTGAATTATAATTCAAATTATAAAAATATTACATTAACAATTAAGAATTAGTTTTTGGAACTTGGGAGAAGAATCCTTTGATGTGGATTTTTGGAATATTTCTATTAAAGTTGGTTACTTATAGCATGTCTCTCGCCCTAATTGTTCTTGTATCCTGTACAGTGACCTGATTTACTGTTTATGGAAGTATCTTCACTGCTGCATTCCCCAAATCAGTTGTCCAGTGAAAAATATCAGTTTCTCATCTGTTTTTAATGCTTTTTATCATAATATTTTTTATATTTATTTATTGAATATATCAATTAATGAATGCAATCAATACCATTATTATTATTTTTGTTGTGTGACTTTAGAACAAAAGCACCGCTAAGCGTTAATTCTTTAAAAAGGGCACAATGTTCTCAAACAGGGCACTCTTGCACTTCCAAAAAAGTATTTTTAGCTGGATTGTTTGAAGTCCCTTTTTATCATTAGAATTTCATGACATTTTTTTCGCGACTGATCGACGAATTTCATGATTTTTCTTGCGACCGGTTAACGAATTTTAATTGTAATATCTCATATCTTCCCCTTGATTTACAGACAAATTTAGCAATTTTTTTATGGAACCGATTGAAGAATTTTGCAATTTTTTCTACAATCGACTGACGAATTTGAGATTTTTTTTTTCCTGTGATCGACTAAGGAATTTCATGATATTTTGCTGTTATCGATTGGTGAATTTTGCTACTTTTTCTTGTGACCGATTGGCAAATTTCACGTTCTTCCTCGTGTCTGACTGCCGAATTTCGCAATAATTTCCTTCTACCAATGGAAGAATTCTGTGGTTTTTCCCACAATCGATCGACGAATTTCACATTCTTCCTCGCAACTGACTGCCGTATTTTACATGCGACAGATAACTGCCTTATTTTCCTGTGAACAATTAGGGAATTTTCGGATTTTTTTCCCATAGTTTACTGACGAGACTTGCAGGGTTTTTTTACATGATCGATGGACGAATTTCACAATTTTTCCCATGACTGACTAAAGAATTTCGTGATTTTTTTTACGTTTTTGAAATGAAAAAAATGAAACTTTGGTTATCATTTTGCATTCCGGTTTTCGGAGCGTTCTGGATACGGGGATGCCGGATAATGGATCCCATACTGTATTTTGATTTAACCAGCTTGTTTTATCCCTATTCACAAATTTGATGTTTAAAGCTTTTACTGAAATGTAACTCTCACAAATATTAAAGATTTAAATATTCAGTGTTCATATCTTGTTGAACAAATACTATGATTACACCACTCATTTCTAATCATTTCTCCTGTCTTTGAAACTTTTTAATTAATCTAGGTGCTTACATTTTTTTCCACATCAATAAAAGCCATAACCCAATATATATTTAAAAAAAATGTTTTTCTAGTTATAAACCTTAATTTCATGAAAGGTTTTCAGAATATATTTGAAAGGCACTGCCGGCCCTCTACTTTTTCTTTTACATGGAGGAGGTTATAGTGGTCTTTCATGGTCATTGTTATCGGTAATTGTATTCTTTTGCTTATTTATTGATTTTCTTATGTTAAACTCACTTTGATTCAACTTACAGCTTATGACCTAAATACCCTAAAATCTAAACAACATTTTTCAATGTAAATAAATAGTGAAATTTACTGTTAATTTTTTCAAATATGAACAGTTGAATTTATAGACCAAGAGCTGGTGAAGAAATTTACTTGCGTATTTGATTAATGTTGAAATATTTAAAAAAACAATTTTTCTTGCTTATCTGAAGTAAATATGGATGACTTGGCAGATTGACAGCAGTTTAAAAGTATTTTTAGCAATACCACACAACCTGCTACAAAGTAAAATAAATTGAATCCTAATTACAGATGATACCCCAACTATGGTGACAGTCATTCATAATTGGGATATTATTCACTTCGCTTTTCAGTGTTGCTAAGTGTACTTTTAAATTACTGGCAACCTGCTAGGTCATCTGTACCTATTTCAGTCAAACAAGAAAACTTGTTTTTTAAATGTTTCAACCATCATCAAATACTTAAGTAAATTTCTTCACCAGCTTTCTGTCTATTACTGTTAAGCTTTAAGTATATATTATTATATATATAATTTTGTATATGTAATATACTATATGTTATATGTAATATATGTATAATTTTTTTAATATTTATTTAACAATATTATTATTATTATTATTTTGTTCTTTGTTTTTTAAGTAAATACTGAAAAATTGTAATACAAAGTTTATCATCAGATAATAGAAATGTATTTTTATTTTGTTCATTTTATCATGATTTGGAAGAAGTATTTCATAGATCTAGCAACATAGATTACAAGCATGTGCTAATCTATACTAATAAAAGAAAGATGTTTGTGTGTGTCCATGGTGGCTAGGAAAATCTACCACATGTCGAAATCTGAAAATTCGGGTGAGGATAGTCCAAGGCAGGACCCGATGCACTTGAGGCTCAGATTTTTCATTTTTTGTTAATTAACCAAGATATTGATTAAAAACCATTATAAACATTGCAAAATGGCTGAAAGACTTGCAGTGTGGCAGTCAAAAGCATGTTCTGCAGTTTCTAAAGCAGAAAAGAACTGATTGGTCGAAAATCATCCTTTTTTTCAGTTTTTCAACATTGGCATGACAAGCGGGAATACAAAAAAGGAAAAAATTCCCACCATATTATCATACCTTTATCTTTCTAAATGGTGCAATCTTTTTAACAAAAAAAAATTAATATTAACCCTTTAAAAAAAATCTTTTTGAAACATCGTTTTTTGTGTCCCCAACCCCTCCCCATCTGTTGCAGCCCGTATGGCTAAACTATTCAAAATACACAAAATCTAAAAATACCAGGTTATATCTACATATTTTTAACTTTCTGACAGTGCAATCCATTTTAAAAAATACTAATATTAATCCTTAAAAAAAATTCTTTTCAAAGTGCTGTTTCGAAGTTTTACAAAATCTGTATCTATTCCAGAAATGAAAATACGAGTAAAAGAAAAATACCAGACCACATCTACATTCATTTCACTACCAAACAGTGGTATCCTTTTTAAAAAAATATTAATATTTACCCTTGCATAATAATAATAATTCTTTTCCGAAAGGTCACCCTTGCAACTTCATTTTTTTTTTTTTTTTTTTTTTTTTTTTTTAATTACCCATAGGGTTAACATTAGGCACATTTTGTTAAAACAAAATAAATTTTGTTTTATACAATTGCTGTGAGATTGTAATACAATATACTAACCATTTAGCTTATGATTGGATTTAGAAATTATGAGATTTAGGAGAAAAATAATCAGTTTGAAAATAACAAAAATTTCCCATTTGGTTAACATTGCACACTCTTATTTAAATTTATAATGTAAACTTATTTTTGCACTAATGCTCTAAAATTTGAATACATTAAACTAACCTTTTAGCTGTTGATTTGTAATTTTCCAACTGAGTGAAAAAGTGTCCAAGCTAGGATTCGAAACAGTGACATCTTGGGTTAAGCTGCCAATGCTCTGCCAACTAAGCTATCCTGGACGAATCTGGCAAACATATTTCGTCCAGTTAACCTTGTTGATCATGGCATCTGGTCTGTTATTTGAAACAGCTCAACAGAAGAAATAACTTGTAATGAACTCCAGTAAACACTGGATACTTTCAGCTGTTATTTGAGTAAAATTTTGGTTTAGAAAAAATGAGGTTTAGGGGTAAAATAATCAGTTTAAAAAAAAAAAAAATCTCATAGCACTTTGTTGTGAAAATAAAAATTTCCTTGACTCGAGTAATACATCTGCAGTGGATACCCTCACATGTGGACATTCAAGGAAATGAGGCTGCAGATAAACTTGCAAAGAGCGGTTCAGAGGCCCCGCCCCCTGCCCCTGCCTGGACTTTCAGTGAAATCTTATCAATTAGGAAAAATAGGAACAATGTTAAGTGGCAGGTCCCTCCAGAAAACATATGGTACACAATATCGAGTCCAGGCGGATCCTTGGGCCTCACTTGCGACCAAAAATCTCAGACAACCTTATCCAGATTTGCTGGTGGTCATTTGAGGGGATTTGCTTTTTATTGTGGACAAAAGGTTTACCCGGTTTGCAAAAAGTGTGCTTCTGGGAATGCTTCTCTTGACCACATTTTGGACTGCCTCCAATTCATCCACGATGACATAAATAGAGATCCTCTGTTGTTTCTGGACTTCTTGAAAATATATAACCTCATGGAACAAGTCTAGCTGTCACTAGACATGGAGGATATGAAACAGCACAAAATAAAAGTGAGAAGAAAAAGACTGCTTTTTACAACAAAATATGAATATTTTAGCACAAAGATTATACACTGGCTTCAGAAACATTATATTTATAGTGATAAGAAATATATATCTTTTTAATATTAAATGGTAAAAAAAAGTGAGAAATAATTTCTAAGAATTGCAAGCTAATGAATCATGTATTTTACAAAATTCAAACTTTACAAAGATAAAACATATGAACACTAGTTTCCTGTTCAAATATTGTTTGCTTTGGCATGCATTATCTTATCACTCCTGAAAGCTTGTTCCGTTATTTTAGAAACATCCTAGATATTTCCAATATCTGAAAATAATATCTCAATCCAGATACTGCTTGCTGGTGCATTTCAAAATTTCCCTGCTAAATCAACATAAGTAAGAATGTTAGCCTTGTTGAGTTGCTACCTTTTGAATGCATTTCTTCTTCTTCTTCTTCTTTTTTTTACTTTGGTACCTTTCTTAACAAATAAAAACTATATGACTGTAAAAATTTTCCTTCTGATTATTTTCCAGTAAATTATAATTGCCTTTGAAATAAGGGTAGTGAGAAATAGCTCATAAAAATAATCATTGATTTAGAAAAGAAAAATAAATAAATAAGCAAAAAAAGCTTTTTTTCAATTTTAAAATATTTGTTTTAGAATATAAGAAAATTTTATTCATTTATTTTAATTCACAGATGAAGCCATGAAGTTAAAATTTTATTAATTAAAAAAGTTTGACTATCATCTACTTAAGCTTATCTCTCCCCAAAATACAGATTTTTTTTTTTTTAATGTGTGCATGTGTGTAAAATTTACTTCTGAAAAGTTCTTTTCACCAAAATGGAAGTATTTGTATTAAATCTGAAATATGATGTATATTTAACTTTTTAATATCTTTAAATCATGAAATATAGGAATAGCCTGTATTCGGTTTACTTGTGTGCCAAATACTTGTTATTCGATCCAAATCACTGTTCAGTTCATCCTTATTTTTGATTGCCCAGCTTTTCACTGCAAACATTTTAAAACTTTGTTTGTCACCTCATGAGCTTATCTACAGTCCACATGTACCTGATCTTATAGCTGGTATCATCCAAGCTTTTGAAGCTATCTAATTCTTTTTAGGTAGCTTTCATTACAAAAAGTAAAAAGCTACCTATTGCAGCTGTTCAGAAGAAAGCAATTTCGGTATATTTTCACCGTTCATGACCCACAGACCCCAAAACCACCCTCCGTTGAAATCAGGGCTTGAAAAATAGCGTTCCCGGTATCCCGGGGAACCCAGAAATCATTTCTGGGAACGTATTTTTCCCACTCAGGTTCCCGGCCGGGAACCTAAAAATTAAATATTGTATATATATATTAATTATTTGTTCTGTATACGTTTGAATAAATTAGTAAATGCAATATATAATGCTTAATCTTAGTGTGCAAATGTAATGCAACATTTCCTTTTAAGTTACATATCTATAAGAATATGAAGGGAGGGAGGAGGTGCTTTTGGATAGAGAACAGTCAAAACATCAATTGATAAACCATAAACTAAAATTTTTGCTTATTATTCAAAAATGTGTCTATATGACACAATATCTTCATTCATTAAGCTCTGAATTTATTAAAAAACTGGGAACACATAAATTTTTCTGGGAACCTACACTTTTCATGTAGGTTCCCAGCTGGGAACCTTAAAATTTTCATAATTTTCGAGCCCTGGTTGAAAAGTTGATTTATAAGATATATATATGATCTTTGTCATACGATAGCACTTGTATTTATCAACTGATTTGGATGTAACTAAGCATGTGGTTTAGGTTTACCAAGATTTCGACCAAGTTTGTTGCCATAAAGTCTTAATGGATAAATTATTTTACTGTTCTTAAAATCAATTTTTAAAGCCTCGGTCCTATGTAGTCTCTCCAATGCTGTAACATAGGACTGAGACTTTAGAAATTGATTTTAAGAATAGTAAGATAATTTATCCATCAAGACTTAATTCCCATCTATTATATGTGAATCAATAGAAAACTATATGCGTAACGAGAACATATGTAATGAATCAGCCTCTTTTGAATTACCTAAAACTTGACACAAGGGGTTTTTCAATTTAAAAAAAAGCAATAAGGAAATATTAATTTTCACATTTACATTTGACTATTTTAAGCACCTGCTTTTATTACACATATGATCTCATAGTTTATGTTTTTCAAGTTTATTTTCAAAAAAAATTTTGAGAATTGTTTGTTTATCGTGTAGATCTTGATAATGGCGCCGTTTATGCGTTCCAAACATGTTGATCATTATATTAAAAGGTTTTTATTTCAGCCTTTCTGTGTTCTGTTTTTATCACTTAAGTATTTATATGATAATTTAATTTAAGTATTTTAATCATAATTAGGGATTTTATTATATGATTATGTAATCTGATGAGATTTTGAAATTTAATTAAAAATTGCCAGAAAATGCTTTTGAATTATTTATTTATTTATTTTTTGCTAAAGCTATTTTTTCTATCACACCAAGGCTATTCTAAAAAGAAAGTATCGAACAAAGTTAGTTAAAAATAACTGTCTTAATCATACGATTTTTATATTGTTAAGATGAAGCTCCTTTCAAAATAGTAACTTCTGTACTTTTCCTATTTAGTTGCATTTCATAAGATATCAGCTTATTATATGCAGCTATAACTTAATTAAATATTACCCTTTTTCCTGAAAAAGAGCTAACATTCATACATAATTAACAATAATATTTCTTAATAATCACGAAAAATGGTTTACTATATATAATGTCATGTAGATTATGCCTGTGAAAATTCTTCTGATTATGGCTATAGTTCAAATATTAGAATTATCTCATACATTTTTCAATTGGCACAATTTTCATTTTTCAGCCTGATTTCTGCTTTATCAAGCGTGAAATAGTTTGTTTTTGTACTATAAATGCAAATAGACATGTTTTTGTTCTAAGTTCTAACCTTATGTAGTCTTTTGCACAAAGCAATTTTATAAATGTACTAATAATTTATTTCTTTTTAGGCTAGTATCAGCCAATTAGTTGAATGTCAGATAGCTGCTTTAGATTTTAGAGGACATGGTAACTTCAATTTTTTGTTTAAAAATTTCCCTTTTTTGTTACTTATTTAGAGCTTTTTAGAAAAAGAAAACTATTTATATATTAAAATAAGTGTAACATAATATCACAATTTCATATTACAATATTATCTCTCTCTCTCTTTTTAAATTCTTGACTAATTTTTTTTTTCTTGCTCACTTATCTATAATCTTTTTTCATTTTTTGTATTAATTTATTCTATAATCCTCATGTACATGGCTGACAACAACTATATATTAAATGTAGAAACTATACATTGATCTGTTTCTATTATGCACTATCCATCTGTTATTTCAAACCATACCTTTTGTTTACACTTGTTTTTTAAAAAGGTATGTTAGTATCCTTTGACCAGATTTCTTTTCGTTCCCTAATCTGTATGAAATGAGTTAAAATGAATGTTGTGCTAGCTTTTTATATCATGCAAGTCATTTTAAGTAACAATATTCAATTGATATTTTAGCTAATATTAAATTTTAAATAAATAAATTATTTTCATATCAGTCTATGTTGAAAAAACATTGTATTCAGCTCAGCATACAAGATAATCTAAATTTCATTTAATTTTTTATAATGAACATACACATATTGTGCTGTCCTATAAAAAATCCATTTTTAGAAATTTTCTCTCTATAAAGATTAATAAAGAATGCATAAAAATAAAACAGGGCTAAATTTTTACCGCTTGTTTGACTAAGATTTTAATGTTGAACATTTTTCATTTTATCACTTTATTACAAAATGGCAGCCAATTAAGCGGGAATTGGAAAAAAAAAACCACTTTTAAAAAAATAACCCATGTTACCTGAAACAAAAACCCACACCTGACATACTCAGCTGAAAATGAAGCATTTTCTTACCTATTAATGGTTTGACATAAAAAAGATTTTAGAAAATGGTACTTTTCGGTTAGCCGGGTGCCAGTGATATATATACATGCATATATATACGCACATATATATACAGATATATCTACACATATACATATATATACATACATATATATATATACACATATATGTATGAATATATATATGTACAGACATCACTGAGGCCTGGTTAACTGAAAAGTACCAAAAAAATTATGTACATCATTTTAAAATTCTGTTATAAGAAGAAAATCTGTAAAAATGAAACTTGTGTTTTTCCAGAATTCTGTAATTGTTAAGTTTTCTTTTAAAAGTAAAAAGCACTCCTTAGGTATTTTTAATATTTTTATTATTCTAAATGGCAGATAAAAACAAGACACAACAAAATGAAATATTTGATGAGTACTAGGACGTTTTTTTTTTTTTAGGAAACATTTCACTCTGGGTTTTTTTTTTTTTTTTTTTTTTTTTTAGAGGACAGCACAATATACACTCAACATAACATGGCTTGCTCCATTTCACCTTCTATACATCCAAATAAATTTTTATTTATTTATTTATTTATTTTTGTCACCTACGCACAGTGTCTCAATTCTTCTAACATCACTTGCTGTTGTGCCTGTTGGTCCATTTTGGTTTTCTAGTGACATAGTCTCCTTATACCACTTCAAAAATTTAGAAATGCCACCTTTTGTTACATTTCCACCAATTTGTCTTCTAATTTCTTCAAAATTGTAACTTTGGACTAAAAGTTGGCTTTCCTTGGTCACTTAATAGTATTATTTTACACTGCTTTCCAGGTTAATAGTCAATTCTTTGTGACATTTCTTTAATTTTCTTTTGTTTTACATCCAACTCTAATATCAATCACATAAAGTACTGACAAATGTCCTCCTCACAGAATCCTACTGTTACCCGATTGACTCGCTGCCAAAACAGGATGACGCCTGATTAGTTCTCTAAACACTCATGCTTATTTCATTCAGATAAATGGAAAGCTACTTCATGTTAACTTAAGCAAAATGTATTTCTTTTTCTTTCTTTCTTTCTTTTCTTCTTCTTCTTTTTTTTTTTTTTTTTTTTTTTTTTTTTTTTTTTTGTTTATTTGTCTATAATTTTTTATTAAATAAAATATTAATAATAGAACAAAATTTATTTCATTACATTCTTTTGATTAAATTATCTTTCCACAGATATTAATTTTATGGTATTGCTTAAACAGAAAGTCGTGTTATGCGCCATCAAACCTTAAAAATACACCTTTTTAAAAAGGTTTCCATAATTTTGAATACTACTGTATGTACAAGCATGTAGATTCATTTATTATGGGATGGAAGAATTAATCTCTATTATATGGCATAAATAGCAATTAGATTTCACTAGTAAAACTATAATTGACTGGAATAGTTACTTGTGTGAAGCGTGTGTTTTGTCCATGTCCTCGAAAACCAAACAAAATATTAGAGGACCTAATCAAATTGTGGAAATTGACAAAAAGGATTTTTTGAAAAGGAAAAAAAATAATAGCATTTGAATTCTTCTTGAGCAATAATTTTTTGTGTTATTTGCCGAGAAAGTGGAAATTGTTTTCAGATTCCAGATAAAAAAGCCTGTAACATTTATAAAAGCAATTGATGAACATATTATTGTTGGGAATATAATATACTCAAATTGCTAGAAATGATACAAATCTCAGGAATTAAAAGAGGCAAGCTTTCAATATTTTATTTGTTAATCATAAATATATTTTTGTAAATCCGTATTCTGGTGTAAAAATACAAATGGTTGAGCATCTTTTGAGATCAGCAAAATGGAAAATAAGCACCATCTTGGCACTGCTTGTCAACATATAATTCTTGCTGAAAAAAAAGGAGGGGGGAGGGGGAGGTTGTCTGAAATAGTGTATTTATGGCCGCCACAAATTGTATTGACAAAATAATATAGGAATAAAAAAGCAGTTTTTTTTTGTTTGTTTGTTTCTTTAAATTGTGATAAAAGTACAACATCTTTTCCTCATTCCTTATTTATTAATAAATAAATAGCATCATCTTTTCATATTTTTATATGCATGTATTACAATAGGCTTACTGCTTACTTATTTTAAGTAGGGAGAGAAGTTAACCAGTAAATAGTAAGTACTTATGTTGTTTTGTTGGCTTTTATTTCACTGTTTCAATAATGTGCCCAAAGTTGGCAGATGTCCTTGAAACAATGACAATCTGTTCTCTTTAATACCTATGTACAGGATAAAGTAAACTTAGGGTTGGGTTGTTTTTAATGAGTTTAATTTTTTTTTCTATTGTAATACTCAATTTTAAGCTTATTTTTGATTCTATGATAAATATTAGCACCAGATACCAAATTTTAAGTCTTTTGGTGAATAATTTTAGGAAGTATTCACCAAAGTTGTAGCTTTTTGAGCTCCTAAGTTAAATTAATCTTTAATGTTTTAATTCATATTTTCTTTAACAGTTATCTTTCCATGCTGCTTTTTAACACTTTCCAATATGGTTAAAAAGTGTTTATGGCTTTAGTTTGTATGGTTGCCATATGTCCATGCTCTGACTCTTGTAAATATACTTGCATTGCCATATAACTGACATATGTTATTGAGGCATATTTATTACAGCATAGAGTGGGATATTCATTATTGAAAATAAAGTGTGTAGCATTTATAGTTTGTTTGCAGGGACACTCAAAAGAATCAATCCCATTACATTATTGTCGGTAGGGAAAAATCACTTGCAATGTATTTTAATGATATTGCACTATTTCAAATATAATGAGATTTATATATCCATTTCTCTGGTGCACTAAAACATGCTTTCTGTAGTATATGAAGGGCAAAGCATTTATCATTTATTTACAGAGTTGCACAAAATAATTCGGTTACATATTGGTCTACAGAGAAAAATTATTTGCAGAATATTTTAATAATGTTACACTGTTTCAAACATAATGAAATTGATATACATTATCAAGGTGCACAAGATTCTTACTGTAGAATATGACATGCATGACAATTATCATTCATTTACAGAGATGCATTAAAGATTTCAGTTATAGTACTGTCTATGAGCAAATGCTGGAAGTGCATTTTCAGTTGTGATATGTGTTTTTAAGTTTGAGTAAATTTTTGCCTACTACGTAGTTGCGTAAATTTTTGCCTACTATGTAGTTGCGTAAATTTTTGCCTACTACATAGTGTGAATAAATTCTATAGATTATTGTATACATGGCTACACAAAATGATTCATAAGCATTACTTTGTATGAAGAATGTGAATTGCTTAAGGGTGTTTTTTAATTGAGTTATGCATTTTCCAATTGAACTATACATAAATTGAAATATACTATGAAATGTTTGTAGAATATAAATAAATTCATTCTTAAATTAACTTTTAGTTTAATATGGGGCGTGTATAAAAAATCTGTAGATAATATACAGGGCTGTACAGAATTATTCAAAGGCATTTCCGTCTATTGGAGGAAATTGCTGAAGGTGAATTCTGAACTGTGTTTTGTAACTAAGCTAAATTTTAGAGAACTATGTACAGATCTGTAGATCATGTACAGGGATGAACAAAAGAATTTGAGTACCTTTCTGGCTGTAGACGATAATTGTTAAAATCTTGTTTTAAAATGTGTTATGCGTTTTCTAAGTTGTTTACTTGGATATCTTCTTTAACCATTTTAAACGTCGTAGTTCCGTTACAGTATTCTGAAAGATGTTAAAAAGTGTTTCATAATTTATGGTTGAAGCATGATTTTTCTCTGTTATTTCTATTATTTTTGTGTTAGTATAACATGATTGTTTGATGTTTGCATCTTTATAAATTTTATATATGATATATGAAATTAATATTTAGAAAATTATTAATTATAATTTGTAAATATTTTACAAGTCTAAATTTATAGAGATGACTTTTTATATGTGTATGCTAATTTTCAATTTATACATCCACACAATTTCTTAGTTATACTTAAAAAAAATCACCATTATAGTTCGAGGTACCATATAGTATTGAAAAAAAATAATAGAATATTTAAATGTTTTATTTAGCATTTTTCCAACATGAATTATGTTTTCTGTTAAACAGAACAAATAAAATTTACATTAAAACAGAATCTCACAGTAATTTATTTCTTTTTTTTAAACAGCTGCCGAAAGTAATTAGTTCTTAAATATTGATTATCTTCCAGAATTATTCTTAGAAATTTTGAGAAATTTATATTTAGGCTAATTTGAGCATGTAACTATTCTGGTGTACAGGTCATGTTTCACACATATTTAGCTGCTTTTTCAACCATCGGATTAAAGTCAGTTCTTCACTCTGACAATACATAAATAACAATTCCATAAAAAATATATATATTTTACAGTCATTGAAACAACCAAGTTTGCCATATGAGAAATTCTTTCTTCTTTTGCAATTGCTTATATTACATCTTCAAATTTTTTTTTCTCCATATACAGTTGCATATTATGACCATTTCCACAATTCTTTCAGATTCTATGTTATGCTTTCTTTTGGGGGAAAAAAAAAAGCTATAGTATCATTTTTCATTACAGGTAAATTAAATATAGTAATGTTGTTGGAAATTTAAAAAACAAATTTTTTTTTTATTTATTGGAGACAAGATTTATGTGTTTGAGAAAAGCATCTTACTTGCAGATTAGAATTATTCTTCATTGGTCGCCATTTTATTTTTTGTGATTTGTCATTTTGGCATGAAATTATACTTTCTTAAGACTGAGTTATGCCAAGACCCCTACAAAGAAATACCATAATTTGTTGCTATTTTAAAGAGGAGGTGATGATCTAAACACGTTTATTTTGATTTAAAAAAATAATAATAATTGTAATTAAGTGATTTTCTTTTCTTTTTTTTTTTTTTTTTTTTTTTTTTTTTTGTTAGCTGTATATTGAATAATCTAAATGGTCTCCTTTTTAGGTGAAACCCACTGTGCAGATGATGATGACTTATCTGCAGAAAGACTATCCAGGTTATTATTGATATAAATTATATTTTCTATGTATATACTTCTTTTATTGTAACTAAAACGTTTTAACTTTTTTTCTTCTTTTTTTTAATATTAAAACTTTTGTAGTTATAACTTATTGTAATTGTTTAACATGTGTAACTCTATACTTTAAAATTGCTCTTTTAAGTAAAAGTACCTGGATAGATTGAGCACAGCTTGGTGATATTTTTGCTAGGTTCATGTTATATTGGAAAAATGTTCTTATTTATTTATTTATTTATTATTTAAGTGTATTTACTTCTACACGAAAATGTCATTTCTAGTTTCTAAAAGTAATAATAACAAATGCTAAAAATTTGCTTTCTGAGCATTTTTTAATCTATCCTTCTGTATCTATTTTCTCAGTGTTGTCTAGGAAACAGTTATGCCTTTTTGTCACATATTCCTGTAATTGTTAAGTGCTATGTTGGTTGGTTGTTCAAGAATTCAATACTACTTTCCATTAAAAAATAAATAAACAATAATTTTAAAAAAAAGCTTTGTATGTATATATAGAGCAAGAGCAGGAAATTTGGATTGTCATTTATAAAAATAAACTTTTATATGAATGTAATGGTGTCAGACATATTCTGAGTGCTATTCTCCATGTTTTATGAAAATGAAAAATGATTCTTCCACAATCAGTGCCCAAATCAATAGTTGGTGATAAACAAGTGATTTTGACAGCAATGGGGTATGTTTGGCAGGAAAATTCTTTTGGTTTCAAGGACCTCGATTACTAAAGAGCAGCATGCAAAATAAAAAAAATAGGATTAAAAATGGGAACATTTAAAGAACTTTTGCTTTTTGTGAACTATTTATTATTGTACCATTTAACAATGTAGCTAAAGTTCAATAAGCTGGTGTATCGCTGTAGCAACAAAAAATAGTGATGTTGGCAACAATTATGGTAGTGTTTTAAATGTAGCTAAAGTATGAGAGCAGTTATCTATCAAGAAATGTTAGCATATTTACAGAATGTTTCTGAAAATACTTAAATTGGATTAATTTTATCAAAATAAATAATTCAAAAAATATTTGAAACAAATAAAAGAAAACAAAGTTGTTTTCCTGTTTTAAAAAATTGTTATACATATTTTTGTTCCCATAGCCCTCAATAAATTGTCATATGTATCAAAATGTAAAAATATTGCAGATATAACTGCTAAAATATGTTGCAAATTAAAAATAATAAATATTTAAATTTGAACTTTTATTATATATTCATCTGAAAAACAAACCAGATTACAACAAAATTAGATTTGCACCAGGCTGTGCTCAAAAAAATGTACGGCAATTGGCAGAGCTGCTTATGGAACTTTCCTGAACATTGTGATAGGCAGTTTTTCAGAAGCATGGTTGATAACTTTATTTGCGTTTAACAGAATACTATTCCATCACTTTTCCTTGTCATTCATAAACTTGCATTTCACATGTCCTCCATAAACTTCCAAAATTTAAGTTCATAACTTTTAGCTCAATTGTAAATGGCAGAACATCGACAGTATGTGTTATGCTAAGTTTGTATTAATCTATCAAAATGAGCTTTGTTGAAATTGATATTTAGCCGATCCTTTTCTTGTGCTCGAATCAGTACATATGTCTTGTTTTATGTAAATCAGAGGACCCAACCTGGGACCCAACCTTTAAAGTTAAATTTATATATCTGGCTTTGATCTGGTTTAATTACAGACTCTAATAGATATTTTACAATTTAGTATATTTTCGTAGATTGCCCACCAATACACCAAAAAACATTTTTGTTACTTTCTTATTAGCTGCATACCAGCAGTTAATCTCAAAACATTTCACCATTTATAAACTTTTTGATTTTGGTTATTTCAGTATGTAAGTGCATAGTTTGATTACATGTCTGTTAAATTCATGTTCTATTTATTTGTGAAGTTTTAATTTTGTTTGGCAATTTAGCTATGAAATATTACACAGAAACAAATAAATGTAAATTTGTTTGCATTGTTTTAAGTGCAAACTGGTTGCTTTTTTAAAAAATTCAGCAGCGTAAAAATTTAAATTATGCTATATTCATTAGAAGTTAGAAAATTTGCAAATAAAATAAATTTGTTGGATCAGATCATTGCTACATCATTATGACATTGCTGTTACTCACGAAATATTGACTGTATTACAGTGGAAGATACAGAAAAATCTAAATCTTTAAACATTCAAAAAATAATGTTGTCTGTGGAAAAACTAAACAGACAGTTTGACTGGGCACCTAAAACTATGGCTTACTGACCAGAAGTTCGACTTATATTAATTACAACTACCATAGAGTAGAAATCTTCTGTAATCTTGGTGCTGATCAATGACAAATAATATTGGTGAGAACTTCGATTATGGAAGATTAATCACAAAAAAAAAAAAATTTAAACCTAGCAAAATGCATGTTTTTAAAATTGAGACCCAGTTAGATGTTTTTTCCATGTTCGAATTAGTATAAAATGCTTATGTCATGAAAATCATCCAAACCATTTTCGATTTCTAGCAACAATTTCAGTTATGAGATTTTTCTACCCTGTTAAAACAAGTTTTACCACAAACAGAACCTAGTTAAGCCGTTTTCTTGTGCTCGATTTAGCATAAAAGGCAAATAAATCATCGGCATTTCTTTTGAGATCATCCTTAATCATGTTGATGATCAATGACCAATAGTATTGCCGATAATTCCACTTATGGAAGATGAATTATAAAAACATTGCTTAAACCTATCAAAATGAATTTTTCCGAAGTCAAGACTTAGTTGGATGGTTTTCTTGTTTTCGATCTATAGTGTCCTTTTCAGTACTGAGTTTGTTTTATCTTGTCAAAACATTTTTTTCCGAATTAAGGACCTAGCTAGATTGTTTTCTTGTGCTTGAATTAGTATAGGAGCCAAGTTGTGTGAAAATCATTCAAGTCATTTTCAATATATAGCAGCACGTTTAGTGCTGAGTTTGTTTTAATCTGTCAAAAAGAACTTTTGCAGTGTACTAAAAAATTTTACAATGTATTAGCAAAATAGTGTTGTTGTTTTTTGTCTTTCTTTCTTTTTAATTTTTTTTTCATGGTGGGGGGGGGGGGGGAGGAGAGATTAGAGCTCTTTTTTAAATTTTAACGTGATATCTTACAAAACATTTTTCTTACAAATACAAAATTTGGCAATTGAACAAGATTTTGGTGAAAGATTAAGAAAACCCTTTGAAGAAAATCCTTTTCTGATGTTTGATGGCTTATAACACTACATTTTCTTTTAGTAATACCATAAAAGTATATATCACTGGAAAGATAATTTAATCAAAAATAGAATATCATGCAATTCAGTTTTTACAATTATTAATATTTTATCAAAAATTATAGAAAAATAATCAGAAAAGTCAGTAAAACTTGGTTAGGTTGTTGTGAAGTATTTTTTTTTTTTTTTTTCTTGAATGTAATCAATGTATATGAATGTTTGGAGTGACAGTTAGATTTAATTTTGTTTAGAGTCAGTGGAACCTAGGGTAGTACTTCAACTATTGATGTCATGTATCGATAGTAATAGTAGTTTGTTTTATCATTAATTACTCTCAAGTTGGTAAAGTTTTACGTTTCCTTTCAATTATTGAGCAAGTAAAGCATGATAATAATTTTTTAAATTGTCACAAACAGTTGATTGGTTGCCCAGAAAGCAGTGTATAATAGTACTGTTAAATGTAAAGTTTGCAGTTATAAAGAAATTCAAAGACAAGTTGGGAAAAAAATTAACCAAGGGATGTCTAAGCCCCACAAAACAAGCCTGATAAAGGCAGTAAAAGGTGCACAAAAACTGTTAAAAGCATGTTTAGCATAAGCTCCAACCAACAAATGATATCTTTCAGCAGCCGTTTTCTTCAAATGAAAAAAGGTCCCTGCAAAACGTCTTTTTCTGGTGCAAAATTCAACATATTCAAAGCTAAAACTATGTTTTTTACACAATGACAGTTAATAACAAGCTAGCTTTTGATGACATATGTTTACCCCTCAAAATGCCATAGACTTCATTAGTTTATATCAACAAATTAGTAACGCCATGTCTTAGTAAATTTGCATTATTAACTGAAACACCTGTTACATTTTTGAGTGAAATCACATATCTAATGAACTAATTTTGTTTAAATTTTGCACACAAGTTCACTGTCGATGACAATGCAATATTCTTGTATTTTCAGTGTCATATCTCATCAGGGCATTCTTTTACATTATCGGTTGAAATCATGTATCTAATGAACCAATTTTGCACACAAGTTTACAGTCAATAATAATGCAGTATTCAAATATTTTCAAAGCTTCAGAGGGAAAAAATATTCTTTTAAATTTTTGATTGAAATCAAATACCTAACATTCTGATTTTGCTTAAATTTTGAACACAACGTCATTGTTGATGGCAGTGTATATTTAAGTATTTTCAGGGCCATGCCTTATCGGCAGAAGGGTCCAGGGCTGAAATTCTCATTTACATGTTTGATCAAAATCACATAATCTGACAAGCCAATTTTGTTAAAATTTTCAATATAAGTTCATTGTTGATGGTAATGCATATTCATTGCATTAAATTTTGGATTAAAAGTGTGCTACTTAAAATTTTTGGTACATCTCTTTTATCCCGTCGACCACTTTTCATAACAAAAAACTATCGCCAAACTGTAAGATTAAACGCCAAAAATGTAGTCCCATTTACTTGATGTCAGAAGTATTATACATGTTTGTTATGTCATCAAATGGTTTTTAATTCGACATTTGCATGTATTTTTCATTATGTTTTACTGATTTATTAGTTATTTCATTAATTAAAATAACAATTTTGTCCTTAAATTTTTATATTTTATTTATTTATTTATTTTGATGTTTCAATGGCAACGTTCTCCCATTTATTTGGCGTTACAGTTTGGCGATAGTTTTTTGTTATGAAAAGTGGTTGACGGGATAATAGAGAAGTACCAAATTTTTAAGTTATATTTCTTGTTTGTAGTTTAGCTGCTCTCACCCCTGATTAGAGATGCATTTCTCAATAATACCATTTCACTTTAGCATCAGCCAAAGCTGCAGTAAAGATTTGTATTTCTGGTGTCCTGGCATAAAGCACCAATTCTCATTAAAAATGGAGGCTATAGAATGATTTTAGAATCGGTGCATCATGATGAATCTATTTTGCTAACTTTTCATTTGGCTTTCTTTTAGGGTTTCGTTCATCTCACAAAACCCTATTACTCCCGCTCCGTTGTCTGTCCGTCACAGAGCCATTCTCAAAAACTATGTAACTTACAGAGTTGACACTTTGTGTATAAATCTGAATACCAGCTATGAAGAGCTCAAAATATTAAAATTTGAAAAATTCATATTTTAATAAATAGAGATAAAAAACCAAAATTCTAACAGCCTTTTCATATTAAATTTTAAACATTTTTCGTTATAGCAGATGTCAAAAATTAAAAATCCACAATGAAATTCTTTCTACAATAATTAATTTTCTATCAGACAATTTCCACGTGTAAAATGAAAATGAAATAAAAAGTTTCACCAATTGAAAAAAAGATAAATATGAAATAAAATTGATTGACATCATAGTAGTAATAAAACGGAAAATTTCTAAGATTTATCAATAATACAAGGAGTATGAGTATGTGTACAAAGCAGATTAATATCACGTCATTAGAGAATTAAAAAAGAAAATCTGACGTCCTATTGGAAGTTTAACGAATTTTTCAAATATTTGAGAATAATACAAAGCGAGTATCAATATGAGTAATGGAGAAATGGAGACAGTGGCGTATCCAGGGGGTGGGCTGATGGGGCTACAGCCCCCCCCCCCCCCCCGAAATTGTCAAGTGTAAAATGAAAAAAGTGCTTTTTTCTTTCTTTTTTAGATAAATTTCTAATTTTTTTTTCTGTTATACAGCGGATTAGCCATTCTCGTTAGTCCATATTAGTCCGCATTGACATCACAGCATAAACATGGTAAGGGGGCTGATGGGGTTATAGCCCCCCCGTCCGAAGTAATCGAAAATCTCATGAAAAAAGTGCTGTTTTCTTCTTTTTTCAGATAAATTCGTAATTTTTTTTTGGTTATACAACAGACTACCCACTCTCTTCTTTTTAACCCCATATTAGTTCACATTGACATCGGAGTATATCTAAAAAGAGGAAGGGGGCTGATGGGTTTACAGACCCCTCTGCCCGAAATAGTCGAATTTCTCATGAAAAAAGTGCTGTTTTTTCCTTCTTTGAGATAAATTTGTATATATATATATTTTGTCATACAATAGACTACCCACTCTCTTCTTTTTAAACTCATATTAGTCCACATTGACATCAGAGCATACCTAAAAAGGAGAAGGGGGCTGATAGGGTTACAGCCCCCCTCTAACGAAATAGTCGAACATCTCATGAAAATAGTGTTTTCTTTTCTCTTGATGGTGTTACAGCCCTCCCCCCTCTTCCCGAAATAGTCGAACATCTCATGAAAATAATGCTGTTTTTTTCTTTATGGGGTTACAGCCCCCCCCCCTCTTCCCGAAATAGGTGAACATCTCATGAAAATAGTGCTGTTTTTTCTTCTTTGAGATAAATTTGTATTTTTTTGTTATACAACAGACTATCCACTCTCTTCATTTTAGTCCCATATTAGTCCACATTGACATCAGAGCATACCTAAAAAGGGGATGGGGGCTGTTTGTGTTACAGCCCCCCTTCCCGAAATAGTCGAACATCTCATGAAAATAGTGCTGTTTTTTCTTCTTTGAGATAATTTTTTATTTTTATTTTTTTGTCAGAGAACAGACTATCCTCTCTTTTATTTTTAGTCCCATATTAGTCCACATTGCCATCAGAGCATACCTAAAAAGGTAAAGGGGGCTGATGGGGTTACAGCCCCCCCCCCTCCCCCCTCTTCCCGAAATAGTTGAACATCTCATGAAAATAATGCTGTTTTTTCTTCTTTGAGATAAATTTGTATTTTTTTTTGTTATACAACAAACTATCCACTCTCTTCTTTTTAACCCCATATTAGTTCACATTGACATCGGAGTATATCTAAAAAGAGGAAGGGGGCTGATGGGTTTACAGACCCCTCTGCCCGAAATAGTCGAATTTCTCATGAAAATAGTGCTGTTTTTTCTTCTTTGAGATAAATTTGTATTTTTTTTTGTTATACAACAAACTATCCACTCTCTTCTTTTTATTCCCATATTAGTCCACATTGACATCAGAGCATACCTAGAACATACCTAGCTGTTTGTGTTACACCCCCCTCCCCTTCCTGAAATAGTCGAACATCTCATGAAAATAGTGCTGTTTTTTCTTCTTTGAGATAAATTTTTATTTTTATTTTTTTGTCAGAGAGCAGACTATCCTCTCTCTTATTTTTAGTCTCATATTAGTTCACATTGCCATCAGAGCATACCTAAAAAGGAAAAGGGGGCTGATGGGTTACAGCCCCCCTTCCCGAAATAGTCGAAAATCTCATGAAAAAAGTGCTGTTTTCATCTCTTTTGAGATGAATTTGTAATTTTTTTTGGTTATATAACAGACTACCCACTCTTCTTTTTAGCCCCATATTAGTTCACATTGACATCAGAGCGTATCTAAAAAGGGGAAGGGGCTGATGGGGTTACAGAGTGCCGCCTCTTCCCGAAATAGTCGTACATCTCATGAAAATAATGCTGTTTTTTTTTCTTCTTTGAGATAAATTTGTATATATATTTTTTTGTTACTCAACAGACTACCCACTTTCTTCTCTTTGCTCCCATATTAGTACAGAGTAATACCACAGCATATCCAAAGAGGGGGGAGGGGCTGATGGGGCACAGACCCCCCACCTCCCAAAATGGTCGAACATGGAATGAAAACAATGCTGTTTTTTTCTTCTTTGTGATAAATTTGTATTTTTTTTGTTATACAACAGACTACCCACTTTCTTCTCTTTGCTCCCATATTAGTGCAGAGTAACACCACAGCATATCCAAAGAGGGGGAAGGGACTGATGAGGCACAGATCCCCCACCTCCCAAAATAGTCAAACATGGAATGAAAATAATGCTGTTTTTTTCTCCTTTGAGATAAATTTGTATTTTTTTTGTTATACAACAGACTACCCACTTTTTTCTCTTTGCTCCCATATTAGTACAGAGTAACACCACAGCATATCCAAAGAGGGGGAAGGGGTTGATGGGGCACAGACCCCCCACCTCTCAAAATGTTCAAACATGGAATGAAAAAAGTGCCGATTTTTCTCTTTATGTTTGAGATAAAATTAGAATTATTTTTTCTGTCATGCAATGGACAACCCAATCTATTTTCTTTAGTCCCATATTAGTACACAAGGGGTTGGGGTTATGGGGTAACAGCTCCATTCCCCTTCCGATGTGGTCGCAGTGAAATTAAAAAAATCACTTCGTTTCTTTCTTTTTGAGATAAATTTGTTTTATTTTCTGGCACGCAACGAATTTGTTTTCTCGTTAGCCCCATATGCCTCTCAGTCCTGCAATCAAAATTACTTGAGACCACAAAATCTATTTTCAAATGACTGAAAAACAGTTCCTCACATGTTTTAGTGGATAATTGAATACATATAATATGCTCAATTGGCAAGATCTAGAAGTAGTTTAATTAATTTAAAGAATATTTAATTCTCTTCCACAAATGATGCCAAGACTAAGGAGGTATATATTAGTGCGCAATGACATTAAACATTATCGCCAAATCAGCAAATGTACGAACTGAAATTTTTTTTGTGAATGGCAATGTCAAGCAAGATTATTGATTTTCGGTTTTGGAAGGGTCTTTTAAAGATGCTCAGTAGCAATACTAAAAAAATAATCTCCTGTTTATTTGTTTGTTCCTGGTCTTTTTAATAGCAAACTAGTTTTATTTACGTTACGTGCTTTTCCAGATTTAAGGCTGTCCTCAAATACAAACTGGCTACTTTATGACATAATTTTTAATTCATTTTTACTCGGAAACGCATGAAATTCACAGGACTTTTTATTCTGAAACTTTGCAATCGAAACACACTTCCCCCTTTTTTTTGCAAAGGTGGAAAATCTTTCAGAAAGCACTGACCAAGTTGGCATTTTGAATCGTATATTCCCGACGCGGCAGCCTGAGAAATGCGAAAAAGGAGTCGTTAATACTTTACCAGAATCACTTATAACTCGATAAGTAATCTATTTACCAAAAAATGGAAAACTCATCTCGATTCCAAGTCTCTTCCATAGTCAGGCCTGCCAGTCTAATGCCTTTGCGTTTAAAAATGTGTCAGAAAGTTTCTCATTGATGAGCAGAGAGGAAGATGCCTTTTTCAACATTTCAGTGTACGAGTGATCCACCAAAAGATAAAAATTCTTAATTACTCTAATATGAAAGTACAATATTACGAATAGTGTTCTTTTCTAATCGCTCTTATTTTGACACGACACACTTTAGTATCGGCATTTTTACCATTTGAAATATTTAATAAAAGAAGCATAGCATTAAATAAATTCACAGGTTAAAAATAAATTTTCTTACAATTTTACTTACCATTTTTTTTTTAAAAGTCCAGTAATATTGTTAGCCATAATTCAATAACTAACTCTTTTTTTAAAAAGGGAAATCTGATGTTTAGTTTCCAATTAATTCTTGACTTGTCCCTTCCTTCACAAATTTGATGAGTTTTTTTTTAACATATATTTCTTGAAGGTTAATAGCCATACGTTTGATCAAAATCCCAGGAGCATGTATACGAAGGGAAGGGGAGATCAAGAAGGAATGCTTGCTACCCATAAGATTTTGAATTAAATTTTTGTTGGTATTAAAAAAAGAGATTTTGCAAAGAAAGTTTGTTCATCCTAAACAAACCCTGATAATCAAAATTTTGGGCCATGGCAACAGAAAATATTTTGGGGCCCTAATCGTAGATTATCACATTTTTACAAATACTGTGAATGAGAAGTGTATGAATATAACTATGTAATGCATCCATTTAAATGAAAGACTGAGAATAAATGTGAACTGAAGTTGGATTATTATTATTATTATGGAAATTTCTTCGTAAAAATTAACTTGACAGACTCAAATATCATGTAAATAAACATGAACTAATGTTGCATGAACTTTAAAAACATACGCAACCCAAAGAAAATGATATTTTATAAATAAGATAGTCATAAAATTAAAACATTTTTAAACAAGTTTAAAACACATACGAAGAAGCTGAAATAAATTGGGCGCACTATGAGAAACTTAAATCTTCAAATGAGAAGAAAAATTATAAATATACTTATGATATCACTGACAATTTTAGCTTACATAAGTTGTGTAATGAATCTAGAAATTTTAATTTCCTAATCTATTAATATTGTTTCAATAAAATTGATTTGAAACACCATAAATTTTTGTGGCCCTTAAATATGTGGGTTCTGGGAAAGTGCCCCACGTGCCTTGGCAGTAATAGGGAATTGATCCTAAAATAGAAAATGAAAATAGAATTATGAAAAAAAAATTTGTTTGAGATTGTCCGAAGCAAAATTAATTTATTGTCAAGCAAGAATCGTAGCCAGAATTTAGGGGAGAAGGAGACAACTTTATAAATTATAAGCTACAATGACTTTCTTTTAAATGAAAGTATATGAAACAATCCATTATCACTTTTCAACTTATTTTGGTGATGGGGGAACGGGGTGGGGGTCGAGTTCGGCCCCATACCCCCCCCCCCCCCCCCCCCCCCCCCCCGTTTTTCCATGCCTACGGCCTTATTGTCAAACATGATTTCTGTTTATAACGCAGTTCAACATATTTCGTAAGACTCAGAACATTATCGAAATTTAAGTCAGCCCCCCCCCCGAAATTAAATTCTGGATACGCCACTGAATGGAGAATAGTAAATATATGAGTTTGAGAAACATATTGAATCTTGATAAAAATTCGATTATGGAAATATTCGCATATTTTAACATTTTGAAGGTGTGCAACATGTTTAATTTTGAAATTATTTTTTTAAATATCCCATTTAGTCCGCATGACAGAATATAATAGCAGTCTTCGCCCGCTATTGGGCTGGTTTAGATTTTCAAAACAACGAAAAAATAGACCAGTAAAGTTTTACTTTATAAAAAACATGACTTTTTTGGGCAGAGGTTGCTAAATGAAATTTATTTAGATTTATTAAAGAAAGGATAAAGTGTTTTGAAAGGAATATTAAACGAAACCCTTTGAGCGATCTTCGATCACACTTACCCACTTGTTTGTTGTTATGATTTAAAAATTTAACTCTTAATTTATTCAGTATTGTTACATTTAACTTTAATTTATTCATCAATTTAATTAAATTCATTAAATTCATTTAAACTAAGCTAAATTTCATTTTTGCATTTTAAATCTAACATTCTTTCTAAATTGTTTACTTTTGGTGAGAACATAAATTAATTTCAGAATCTTTCCATTACATATGTTTTAGGATATTTATTCATTCAATTTAATTTACATTTTATTCACTTTGCAATATTAATTAAACTTCATTTCAAATGATCTAAAAAAGAAATATTTATAACTTACTTTTTCTAACTTTTAAATAATATACAGTCTAAAATAAATTATTCCAAAATATAGTATATTTCCTTTTTAATAATATTGATTAAAAAATTGGTTAATTGTTAATTTTAAATTTTATTCTTTTCAGAAAGTTCAAATTCATTTATTTTAATTCAGGCAAATTCTTTCAGAATAACGAACTTTTCCATATATCATTTCAAAATTTCTAAGTCCAATAATCATTTTTCAAGATTTCTTAATTTAAATATTTTACTTTCAAAAACATATCTGGTGGAAAGAAATTTTAATTTTATTTAGATTGCTGAAATTTCATTTGTTTTCATCCATTAGTTTGGCAGTTATAGATTTTTAATTACTTTCGTTTATTTTATTTTGATCATCGTCGAGATTTGCGATGAGACGCCATTGACAAGCTTTTAGATGTTTCGGGTAAACAAGCAGGCTTTATTTCCTAATTCCCGCGCATTTGTATCTGGGTCAGTGACTCACGAGAGGCAAGGTCATTGTCAGTCCGATTCAAGGTGACAGATAGAAGCTCATAGAACATTCGCAATGACGTGTCGTAGACAGTTAATATTTAACTTTGACCGCGTGGGTGAGCTTCTTCAAAAAATCCATCAGGTGGTGTCACGAGCGCGACAGTTAAGTTTGCAACCGTTGGGGAAATGCTGCTATCTGATTGGATGGAGATTTGAAATAGTAAGTTTTCCAGTATTATCGGAAGCGCCGTGTGAACTCTCTTCTCCACAGCACACGAGCATGTAGAGTACCCTTTTTCTGAGGCTGCTGGACCTCAGGTCCGGTAGCGGGTAGCGGTAGACAGTGAAGGCATTCCTTTGAGCATCAACGTCTTTGAAATATTCGGTCAATATGGAGACTGGACTGAGACTAGATAAATCATATCTTGATTCTTATAATTTCAACTACAATTTTATAGTCTCATAGTAACAGCTTACTCTAGATGAAAGGACGTTTGCAACTAGAGGATTCTCTATCAGTATGATCATCGTCACGCCAGACAGATCCAGAAGTGAAATTCCGGGTTGACATCGATCTTGGCGAGCAACATCTAATCCAGTCATCCGTATAATATGATAACGTTTGAATCGACCTAGTGACATTTCAATTAATGTCCTGCAAATAAAGTTCCATCATATGCTGTATCCTCCATCATTAACATCTAAATCACTATACTAATGAATTTATCTTCAAAAAAAAACTTTCACTCTCTACAAATGAACTTAACGATGGAAAAACTTTCATTCTCTAGACGTCACCTTAATAATTACGTATATATATCTCATCAGAACTGAACTGCAGCATAAATGATCGTATTGAAAACCATAATAATATTCTTATTGATTATAATATAAATCATACCGAAATTAAAATTAATAATGAAAATGAACTGAAATCTTACATAGTTATTGATATAAGTCACTTGCAGTCTCTCTGAATTGGTTTATGTATATAATTCTTCTCGGATTTTTTATCACTATTCAATATGTTGTATTTTGTAAACGGTATAATTTTATTATTTGTTTGTATATTCTGCAAAAGTTAGATGAATTTTTAAATGTGCAATAGATATTTTCTAGAAAGTTTGTATATTACTTATATTTTTCAGAAGGTAAATGTCATACTTTAGTGTTTTCAGGTGATTGTTTTGTAATGTTATTATTTCATTTTGCTCTGGTTCGGTTCAGTGTGTCTTATTCAAAAATTTTAAAAATTTTCAACCCTTTGGCAAAAAATTTTTTTTTACTCTTTTTTTTTCCATTTTCTGGAGGTAAAATGTTATGATTTAAAAATTTAACTCTTAATTTATTCAGTATTGTTACATTTAACTTTAATTTATTCATCAATTTAATTAAATTCATTAAATTCATTTAAATTAAGCTAAATTTCATTTTTGCATTTTAAATCTAACATTCTTTCTAAATTGTTTACTTTTGGTGAGAACATAAATTAATTTCAGAATCTTTCCATTACATATGTTTTAGGATATTTATTCATTCAATTTAATTTACATTTTATTCACTTTGCAATATTAATTAAACTTCATTTCAAATGATCTAAAAAAGAAATATTTATAACTTACTTTTTCTAACTTTTAAATAATATACAGTCTAAAATAAATTATTCCAAAATATAGTATATTTCCTTTTTAATAATATTGATTAAAAAATTGGTTAATTGTTAATTTTAAATTTTATTCTTTTCAGAAAGTTCAAATTCATTTATTTTAATTCAGGCAAATTCTTTCAGAATAACGAACTTTTCCATATATCATTTCAAAATTTCTAAGTCCAATAATCATTTTTCAAGATTTCTTAATTTAAATATTTTACTTTCAAAAACATATCTGGTGGAAAGAAATTTTAATTTTATTTAGATTGCTGAAATTTCATTTGTTTTCATCCATTAGTTTGGCAGTTATAGATTTTTAATTACTTTCGTTTATTTTATTTTGATCATCGTCGAGATTTGCGATGAGACGCCATTGACAAGCTTTTAGATGTTTCGGGTAAACAAGCAGGCTTTATTTCCTAATTCCCGCGCATTTGTATCTGGGTCAGTGACTCACGAGAGGCAAGGTCATTGTCAGTCCGATTCAAGGTGACAGATAGAAGCTCATAGAACATTCGCAATGACGTGTCGTAGACAGTTAATATTTAACTTTGACCGCGTGGGTGAGCTTCTTCAAAAAATCCATCAGGTGGTGTCACGAGCGCGACAGTTAAGTTTGCAACCGTTGGGGAAATGCTGCTATCTGATTGGATGGAGATTTGAAATAGTAAGTTTTCCAGTATTATCGGAAGCGCCGTGTGAACTCTCTTCTCCACAGCACACGAGCATGTAGAGTACCCTTTTTCTGAGGCTGCTGGACCTCAGGTCCGGTAGCGGGTAGCGGTAGACAGTGAAGGCATTCCTTTGAGCATCAACGTCTTTGAAATATTCGGTCAATATGGAGACTGGACTGAGACTAGATAAATCATATCTTGATTCTTATAATTTCAACTACAATTTTATAGTCTCATAGTAACAGCTTACTCTAGATGAAAGGACGTTTGCAACTAGAGGATTCTCTATCAGTATGATCATCGTCACGCCAGACAGATCCAGAAGTGAAATTCCGGGTTGACATCGATCTTGGCGAGCAACATCTAATCCAGTCATCCGTATAATATGATAACGTTTGAATCGACCTAGTGACATTTCAATTAATGTCCTGCAAATAAAGTTCCATCATATGCTGTATCCTCCATCATTAACATCTAAATCACTATACTAATGAATTTATCTTCAAAAAAAAACTTTCACTCTCTACAAATGAACTTAACGATGGAAAAACTTTCATTCTCTAGACGTCACCTTAATAATTACGTATATATATCTCATCAGAACTGAACTGCAGCATAAATGATCGTATTGAAAACCATAATAATATTCTTATTGATTATAATATAAATCATACCGAAATTAAAATTAATAATGAAAATGAACTGAAATCTTACATAGTTATTGATATAATAAGAATTGGATATATATTATTAAATTAAATATAAAAATATATTTGGTATATGATAGTGATAAAGTGTCATCATTCTCCAGTTATTATAATTTGATCTGTGCATTGATGTGATTATAATAAAATCTGTGTTTCTTTGATCTTGGTGAGTTATCTTTTCTTTTATTTATATTTATGTGTTTCAGCTCTGTTTGAGGCAATAGAAAAAGTTCTATTTCCTAATTTATATAAGTATATTTTAACTTAAGAATTAACTTTATGAATTTAACGTAATTTTAAGCTTAACTTTTATGGCATCGCATTATGTGCTGCTACTTACGATCATGCCTATAATGGTGTTTGGGGAAAGTGTTGAATATATGTTTTGTCTAAATTTTTAGGTTTTCTGAATCACTCCGGTGCGAGTCGCTGGTGATTCACCCTTTATTAATTTTTCCTTTTATATTCATCACGATCCCCAGATACCGTTATATTTGTTGTTGTTGTTTAGCCGTACTGCTAAGGTTGGTCAAAAGTCACCTGATTACAAGGAGTTCTACTTGTAGAGAAAAATCTTCTCTAAAAATTAAAAATGAACTTAAAGCGGGTAAATTTTTTGAAAACGTGCTTCTTAAATTCTCTAAAAAATTAATACTTAGAACTGGATGAAAGTAAAGAAGGTAGAGAGCACTTGTCATTCAGTATGAAGAAAGATAATTATAAAGATAATGTGGCCAATTTTTTGCTAAATTAATAAAATAGTAAATCATAAAATTTTAATGCATTATCTTGAAAGCATGAATTTTCAAGCTTCTCAGTTTTATGCAGTCATTGCGTATTCTTCTTAAGAGGCTACTTCACTCAGGCGAAAACACCCACTCGCTAATGTTGGTACAAGTTTTTTTTATTAAGATACTTTCACTTTCAGAACTGGTTTCGAAAGTAAAAGTATCCTCGATAAAAAAAGCTGCAGCAAAAATCAAAAAAGTACAAAGGACTCTGCATAGAAATTGACCTCAGCTATCCAATAATAATAATAAAAAAAAAAAAAAATCATTTAAAAATATTGAAATGTGAACGAGATATTGTAAATTATTTCCCCCATAGGATTAACATTAGTGAGCGGGTGTTTTCATCTGAGTGAAGTAGCCTTTTAAGGGGCTACTTCAGTCACTCAAAAACACCCACTCACTAATGTTAATCTTATGAGAGAGTTCTTTTAAAATATCTCGTTTTCATTTCAATATTTTTAAATGAGTTTTTTTTTTTTTTTTTTTGCATTGGATAGCTGTAGTCGATTTCTACAAAGGTCATTTTTTACTTTTTCAATTTTGTTTGCAGGTTTTTTTTTTTTTATGAGGATACTTTCACTTTCAAAACTGGTTTTGAAAGTGAAGTGTTTTTTTTTTTTTTTTTTTTTTTTTTAATGAAACAACATGAATGCCTCTTAACAACTTATTTTATCTTTATTATTATTACTTGCTGAAATTTAAGAATACTTTCTTAATTAAATCTAACAAATTACCTTATTATTAACAACTTGCTTTACAATTTATACATTGACAATTGTGCTTATAGTAATTCAAAACATATATGTACATATACTTTAAAGACTATAATTATTTTAAAAAACTATATTGAAATGTTGTTTTTAAATTTTCTTTAGTGATGTCGGTGAAGTTTTTAAAGCACTATATGGTGATGAAGATCAACCATCTGTTGTTTTAATTGGCCATAGGTAACTCTAAGTTTTTTTACTTATATTTTAATAATACATTCTCCTTATTTCATGTTCTTTATTTTTTAATGTTGTTAGAAGCTCAATTCCTAGTTCAATTAAATAGTTTAACTGATAAACAAAATCTAATCCTATCTAAATTTAAGTGATAACTTGGTGTCTAGTGCAGTTTAGCTTGAATTTAAATTGTGTAAAATCAAAATATTTTTAAGATAAAATAAAATCATAAGTTTGTTGATTGTTGATTTTAAATTCAAAAGATTATTCCATTTTTGACATATCAAATTTTAAAGTATAGTCTTTATGACATAGCCATAGAAAAATTATCACAGTTTTTAGGAAATTTATTTAAAAATGAAATTCCATTTTTATGAAGCTGATACGTATGTTGTTCAATAGATTGTAATTCTTTACGTTAAAAAACTACATTTAATGTAATAAGTATTCAGTGGAGCTTCGATATAGCATCTGAATCAAGTGGTCGAATTTTTTTCAATAAACTTGTCAATTAAAATAGCTCTTTGTTTTCCAAATATACTAGAACATGATTATATTCAAACACAACTAGATCTACTTATAGATTTTCTTCTTATGCAGATGTTTACAGATTTTTCAGACTATAATAATTTAAATATTCAGATAGCCTCTTGAATGCAATAGTTTATCCATAAGAGCCAAATTCAATCCGTAACTTAAAAGAAATATGCAAGAAGTATTCTTCAACAGAACAAGACTTGTATCTAAATATTTTTAATCTGAATACAGCAAATTCTGTCTAAGGCAGAATCTATTGGGACAGAGAAAATTTCTTGTTGTAGACAGTATTCTGAGTTAGACAGAGTTTACTGTATTGAAAATCTTTCTGAGTTGGACAGAATTTACTGTATTTTCACTTGTTTAATGTAAATTTAGCTATTGTTCATTGGATCTGTCAATGTTTTATTTATATAAACAAAACTAATACAAGTGACACCTGAAATTCGACATACTTTAGACTTTTTTATCAGTGTTTATTTAAGAAATAATAATACATTATTTTTCCTATTAAAACAGTGGTGAGTTGCATTGTTGCTTTCTTCATAGTAAATGAAAATAAAAAGTCCTATATGTTAATAAATGTAAAATAAAATATAAAAAAGAAGCCAGAAAAGTTGTATTCAAAAGAAAAGAAAATTGAAATATACTAGTCTGCTTTCTTATGTATATGCAGTTCATTATTTTCAAGTTGATACATGCCATCTAATGTTGTTACTAAATAAAATATTAATTTATTTTATTTAAACTGTCCTGTTTAAATAAATTCAAAAAGACATTTTTAAATAATGCTACTTTTTAATCGGTCAAATATTACATTAATTATAAAAGTGTTATTTAAATAATATATGAATTCTTTAAGTTGTTAACACATTATTATTATTTGATATTTATGCTTTTCTGTATAAATAATAATCTGTTATGTACTTTATATGATAGTATGGGAGGAGCCATTGCAGTACATACTGTTTATAGACATTTGATTCCATCTGTTATAGGATTGGTTGTGATTGATGTTGTAGAAGGTAAAATATATCTAATTAAATATCCTGAAGTATTTTAATGTATTTATTAGTTTTATTAAAACACTTTTTGGTACTGTTATGTTAGCTGGGTACAAATCTTGCAAATAGCATTTTTAGGGTTTCGTTCATCTCAAGAAACCCTATTTGTCCTGCTATGTTGTCTGTTCGTCACAGAGCCGGTTCTCATAAACTATGTAACTTACAGACATGAAATTTTGTGTACTTATAGCTGAATACCTACTATGAAGCTCAAAATCATAAAATTTGAAAAAATCGTATTATTTTAATATAGAGAGATATATAAAAAACAAAATTCTAACAGCCTTTTCCTATTAAATGTAAACATTTTTCGTTATAGCAGTTGCCAATAATTAAAAATCTGCCATAAAATTCTTTCTACAATAATTAATTTTTTATTGAAAGATTTCCACGTGAAAAATGAAAATAAAATAAAAAGTTTCCTCAATTTAAAAAAAAAAAAGATTAATATGACGTCATATTGGTAATAAAACGGAAATTTTCAAACATTTCTCAATAATACAAGGAGTATGAGTATGTGTAAGTACAGAAAGCAGGTTAATATGATGTCATTAGAGAATTAAAAAGAAAATTAATCTGACGTCATATTGGAAATTTGGTACGGATTTTACAAATGTTTTAGAATAATACAAAGAGAGTATCAATATGAGTAATAGAGAAAGCAAGTAGATATGACGTCAGCAAGTGATTATAACGTCTTATGAGTTTGAGGAACATATTGAATCATGATAAAAACCCAATTATGTAAATATTGGCATATTTTAACATTTTGAAGGTTTCTATACACCATGTTTAATTTTGAAATTGATTTTTTTATAATATCGCATTTAGTCCACTTGACAGATATTATTATGACAGAGTATAATAGTGGGCTTCACCTGCTATTGGACAGGTTCAGATTTTTGAAAAAAGAGAAAAATAGACCAGTAAATTTTTACTTTATAAAAAAAGTCTTTTTTTTTTATATATAAAATTTATTTGGGTTTATTAAAGAAAGGATAAAGTGTTTTGAAAGGAATATTAAACGAAACCCTTTGTGCGATCTTCGATCACACTTACCCACTTGTTTGCTTTCTTGCCAATAGTAATGTTTATTTTTTGCATGTGTAAATTAGAAACAATGCTTTGATGGTTAAATAAAACATTTGGATTTATGGTGGTAGTTATTATTTTTTGTATTTTCAATGAAATGAAGGTACCTTATTGTAACAATTTAAAATGTGTATTTTAAATTTGTGTAATGTATGTCTTTGAAATGAAATGAGTGAAAGATTTATGTTTTGAATGAAAAGAATGCAATACTAATGATAGTGATAGGAACAATATTTGTTGATTTATCATCTGCGCCCAGCTAACATAAAAGTACCCACTTTTTTAAATAATATTCATTAAAAATAACATGATTACTAATTTTTTTAATGTGACTTATTTTTTAAATTTGAATTTCTTATATTTCTTACATTTTTTATTCCAGTTCTGCTATTAAATGTATCAGAAAAAAAAAATGTATATGCAAATATGCACACATACACATAGAAATGCTGCCAGTTATGCAGTTGAATTTTATTTATTTTTTTAAATTAAGAATGTGCAAGAGCATAAGTAATATGATTCTGTAGATTATTGTTAGATTTTACACTCTGTAACTAACCTATACATGTAATATGCATTCACAAAGTGTATGCATACATACTTTTGAAGTAATCTATCAATTGCCTAGAAAGTTCTGAATATCAAGTATTATATTATTCACATAATTTTTGTCTTGTGTACTTTTTAGACTCTTCTAATTTTGTAAAGTTTTTTTTTTCTTTCTTTTTAAATTTTTGCATAAAGAATGTGATATAATTTAAAATGTTAAAATCAATTTTTATAATGAATCTGTGAGTATCTTATTAATAACTATTTTAAAGTCTACTTACTGATTAGGTTTTGACTTTATAATGTAGAGGAAATACAACACATTTTAAACTTTTCTGTTCTTTTCCAAATCAGCAAAGAACACACAAGCATCTATATTAGGGATGTAACTAATAGTGATTTGGCCAAATTTTGACTTTTTATTAAAAAGTGTATATTGATTGCAATTTTTTAAATGTTAAATTAAAAATAATGTAAAATAAAAATTAATCTTATATTATTTTTATGTTTACAAATTTTAACATCTTGATAAATTTTTGGTAATATTTAAAACACTTTAATTCTAATTAATAAAACAAGACGTGTACTAAATCCGAATTATTAATAGTGCAATTTTATCTGTAGATGTAACTGTACATGTAATTCATATACATTTTAGCTAAAATAGGAACTCATTATTATCACTGTTACGTGTACTTTTTAAATTTATTTTTTATTTTAAAAATTTTATTTTAATGCAAAATTTTAAGAATTTGTATTTTAGCCTTTTATATTCAGACATATCAAATTGATTATCTGTAAGTCGGGATCCTATGTTATTTCCAATAAAATATAAAGAACATTCTTCATTTCTTCTATCCAATTGCACTTTTGTCCTTTCTTACATTCAATTTTAATGGGGCCCTCATAATGTGTAATCTTCAACATAATCAAAGAGATACCTTCTGAAATAGCCTTGTTGAAATATTTTGTTCCAAGAACTTTGTATGTAAAAAATTCATTCACAATTTAAAACATAAAATGCAGTATATATATATATATATATATAGACTTAAAAATTAATATTACTAATAATTATAAATTAATTTTTGATATTTATGATAAGAGATTTGATTTCCCATTTAAAGTAAATATTTTTACCAATATTGCTTCATGTTTACATAAATCTGTTTATAAAAATATAATTATCAATTATCTACATCGTATAAAATACTTATGCTCAGATATAAATAAAAACAAAAATATTAGATATATTCGAGATCAAGCAAAAATATATGGTTATCCAATTTTTATGATAAATTCAATCATCAACTCTTTTAAATAACATTTATTATATAATTTAAATATAAACATGGTATGTAATAAATTATTGTTTTAGTGTGTGATAACATATAACAAAAGATATAGAAAATAATAATTATAACATACATTATTACAATTATAACATATTAGGAAATTTAATATTTAATATTTTTTTTGAACATTATATACACTTTATATAGAAAATTACAATTATAACATACATAATTACAATTATAACATATTAAGAAATTTAATATTTGATTGAACATTATATACACTTTGTATAGTTGTGATTGTGCGTTGCCGATCACCTCTGTTTAAGGTGTTATTAATGTGCAGTTTTCATACATTTATAAATTAACTTATACAATAACAAATTAAATTATACATGGATTACATTGGTGATTATAACTCATAAACATATCTATTTGCAATATATATGAAACGAAGCGTGTTGCTCCGTCGGTGGGTCCTTGATCGCCGGGCCGGTGGCTGCGCGGACTGATGGCGGCTCCGTACGTCAAAGCGCTCATTCTGATTCCCTTGCATGTTCGTGTAGTCCTGGGCCGTAAGCGGGATTCGGTTAAATTCCGAGTGAATGTATTTCTGTTTAAAGGAAGATTCAGTTTATTATGGAACCTGGTTTATTTCTTTTTCTTACATGATTCCTTTTAAACCAGGCCCATATTGGCGTGAGAGCTGCTTTTTAAGTCTGTCTGGACATCGAAGGTTCGTCCATCGCGAGGCAATTCCGAGAGAGCAGATTGGCGTGGATTTGTTTAGATGAGGGAAATCGTAAAAAGTTCGCTCCTGATAGCAGTGCAATGGTATAAATATGAGGTTTTTGCATTATTTCTGCTAGAGGTCGTCTAAGTCAAAAGAGGCGTATTTTTAATTTTAATTGGCCGCGAGCTGAGTGATTGATTGTGCGGAATAAAGGCGTTGGCTCTATCGGCCGATCGGATGCCGCAAGACTTTAAAATTGCGTTAGCGTCAGCACAAATATTCTTATGAAGAGTCAGAAAACGATCTCTGAAAGTTATAAGATGCGATGCAGGAAAACTAATTTAACAGGGGCGACGGCATTTTCAATCAATTGAAACACAATTATTAAAGCATTTAAAAGTTTTGATTTAAATTTCTATTTTTTAAAACGGTAATTTAAAATTTTAAAAGGGGCAAAAAGGGATTTTGCATTTTAAAAAGGGGTTTAGCTTTTATCCTTTCATATCCCCCCCCACTAAAACAAGAGCCACAGGGCTCGCCTGCAAGACCTGTGGGTCTTATCTCGTGAATTTAACCCATGTTTTTTTTTTTTTTTTTTTTTTTTTTTTTTTTTTGATTCTTACTTTCTCCAGCTCTCAAGTAATTTCTCCAGCTCTTCAGTATTTACTTCAGCTCTCAAGTCAATTGGACCTATTTTTACATTTATATATCAAATTTACATAAAAATATTGGTTACACTAAAATATTGGAATTCTTTCAATGGTGCTGCAGCAAAACAATAATGTGTCTCGAGACGACATATCTTGATTATAACAGTTGTCATAACATAACTGTGTTTGTAGTGTTTCCCTTTCTTTCCAGTTTTTGTTTTAAAGTTTTTGATATAGTTTGTGGGGAAACATCCTTTTGTGTATAATTGCAAATTGCAACCATAAACTATATAGTATATTAAAATATTCACAGGTAAACATACTGAAAACTATACAACATATGCAAATGTAAAAAATATTCAATAATAGACAATGTTCAAATGTAAAAAAAAATATTCACAAATACAAAATATTAAAATGTAAAATATATTCACAAATACAAATTATTCAAAAATATAAAATATTCAATAATACAAAATATGCACTAATACTATCAACAAAATATATTGTATCTCAAATGCAATTTGAAAAGCTTGCATTTCTAGAAATATTGAATTTTCACACTGAGATAAAATAACAGTAAAATATCCTAAAATGCTAATAACAAAAACAAATTATATTTCTTCATATACCTTTCCGTTTTGTTAGGGACTTAGCTACTTCTATGATGCAGCCTTAGGTTTATATCCATGAAAAACAACACTAAGTTGTTTAAAAAAAAAAGAAAACTACAGCTAATAAAAACTAAATATACACTTGCTATAATTTTCACCATGCGCAGGGTCAGTGCGATATGGGTTTTAATACTCTGAGGGGAATATCACCCAAAAATGTGCCACTCGCACGACAGAAAAAGAAAAGTGGGTAATCGATATTCACCTGCAGAGGGGAAGCGAAGCAGTTTTGCCAGATTCTCCGTTCAACCTGGAAAGAGAATCTGGGAAAACAGTCCGGCTAAAGATGGGTGGCCACGGAGCGGAGGACCCCTCCATGTGTCATCAATTCGTCATTATAATATTTTTAAAAAAAATAATAAAAATTCTAACAGTACTTTTAAACTGTCACCATCATTCTACACTGCTGGGGAGATAGGTTACACGCCCAGCTGGGTCCTCATCCAAATGCTACGAGTAAGGGGGACGATAGGAAAGCAAAAATTAAAAAAAATTGACAGCTGAAAGAGATAGATGGGGTTTATTCATGGCTGAGTTTAAGATTTTGAGGAGGGTGGTAGTATCTTAACTTGGAGGAATGGACAATTTCGGAATTTCTCTTAAAATGTGGGCTGGGTTTATCAATTTCAAAGGATACATCAGAAAGTTGTTTTAAAATGGTGTATGGGCCAGAATATGGTGCCGTCAATTTACGGGTATTCGGATAGTGAAATTCTTCATACATCACAATGTCACCAACTTTAAACTTTACAGGAAGGAAACGAGCATCATAACGGACTTTATTCTTTTTATGGTAAGCAATTGTTCTCTCTTTAGCCAATTTTCTAGCTTCTTCCACAGGGGGATAGTAACTATTATTTGGTAAAGGGGGATCATATGGTAAATTTCCTAAAAATAAATAGCTAGGGGTGAATTGGGTTACAGAATGAGGGGTGTTATTATATTCATATAAGACTTCATCTAAAAGCTTAGTCCAGGGTATTTTCTTGGATGTGGAATTGACTTTACATTTTAATCTAGTGACAATAGTCTGATTTAGTCGTTCAATTTTCCCATTCGTTTCCGGGTGATGGCTGCTCGTCAATCTGTGTTTTATATTGTAATTACGAAGAAATCTCCTAAACCTGGAAGCTGTAAATGCTCCATTTCTGTCGGTTAACAATCTATCTGGTACTTGTATTTGAAATAATTGTTTCAAAATGTTTGTATAAGTTTCGGTAGTTACACTTTTTGACGGAAAACCCCACACATAGCGAGTTGCATGGTCAACGACTAAATGCAAATATTTTTTTTTTAGAATTGTAATAATTAAATCCGCCAACAGAGTCTACTGCCAAACATTCAAAAGGTATCTCTGTTGGGGGCATTAATTGCAATAAGCCAAATCTTTTTTGTCTACATTTTTTGTTTATCTGACAAGTGTGGCAGTGTTTTACAAAATTTTCAATGTCCTGATTAAAGTTAGGCCAATAATATTGCGGAGAGATTAAATTTATCATTTTATAAATTCCAGGGTGGCCAAATTGTGTGTGGGTTTTTTCTAATAGGGGTAAACGTAAAGACATGGGGACCACAATCTTATACAAACCTTTCTTTTTAATAACAACAACATCATTTATCTCAGTGTACTTTTTACCATCAATTGTTACATTTTCTTTCTTCTGATTGTCTCTTACTTCATTCAAGTCAAGGAGATGTATAATATGGGGTAAATTTTCTGAAACAGGTTGTCTAGATAGCATATCAGCTTCAACATTAGTGGAGCCTTTCTGGTATTTAATTTCATAGTCAAACATACTAAGTTTTAGGGACCAGCGGAAAAGACGTCCTCTTAAATTTTTAACACTTTTGAGCCAGGTAAGTGCCGCATGATCTGTATGTATGACAAATTTTTGACCGTGTAAATAATGATAAAATTTATCTAAAGCATCCACAATCGCCAAACATTCTAACTCCGTAATTGCATAATTTTTTTCATAATCGCGAAGATTTCTAGAGTGATATGCTATAGGATGTAATGTTCCTTTTTCATCAACTTGTTTCACTACACATCCCACTCCATGACTTGATGCGTCTACAAACAAATGACAAGGTGTTTTGGGATCAAACAACTTTAAGATTGGTTTTTCAATTAAAGCATTTTTTAATTTTTCAAAAGAATTTTGACAATTTTGGTCCCACACATAAGGGACATTTTTCTTCAACAAATTGTTGAGAGGGTATCGAATGTTAGCATACTTTGGAATAAATTTGTGATAAACATTTATAGATCCCAAAAAACGTTGTAATTCTTTTACATTCGTTGGTGGTGTTAATTTCTTAATCGTCTCTATATTAGGGTTGTCAGGTGTGATACAACCGTTCGAAACTTCATATCCTAGAAAATTAATTTTGGATTTCACAAAATTACACTTTGACAATTTGAGTTTAAGGTTTTCTTGAACACATATATTAAATAATGTCTCTAAATGACATAAATGTTCCTCTTCATTTTGGGAGAATACAATAACATCATCAAAGTAACTACAGGCAAAGTCAATTTTGTATTTATTAAGAATTCTACGGAGGGTACGGTTAAACCAAGCAGGTGAGTTTTTCCATCCAAACGGTAAACGATTCCACTCATATAATCCAAAGGTGGTGGCAAATGCCAGCTTCTCAGTGTCTCGAGGGTGGATAGGAATGTGCCAATATCCACTAGCTAAATCAAGAGTGGAAAAAATTTTAGCATGCGCCAATTTATCTAACAGGGTGTCGATTCGAGGTAAGGGTTCTGCATCTGTTTTTGTAATGGCATTTAATTTTCGGAAGTCAATACATAACCGGGTTTTCTTCCCTTCTTCACGTTTATACACCAAAGTTACGGGTGATGAATAAGGGGAATAGCTTTCTTTAATGATACCGGCTCGCAATAAATTTTGAATTTGTTCTTTAATTTCCTCTTCTTCCTTAGGGGAAGTGCGATATGCTCTTAAAGAAACGGGGAGATCTGATGTTAACTGTATTCTCTGGGGTTCCATGTTTACACAGCCTATATCATATTTATCTTTGGCGAAAATACAGACATATTTGGCTAGAAGAGCAGGTAATTGTTCTCTGACAGACTGAACATTTTGCACATGGTCAGTGGTCTCGAACAACTCCGGCTCAAAATTTTCTTCGAATATCTCTGCATTTTCAATTGCTGGCTGGTTAGTATATACTTCTGATAAATGTAAAGTATGGTGAGACGCATTTGTTGGAATATGGTCCATGAGAGGTACTTTCTTATTATCTTGAGTTATTTGCATTTTAACACAGTCAATATTTAATCTAAACAGTTTGCAATGGGGTAGCCCAATCAAAGCATAAGGTAACTGATTGTTAATTATAAAAAGTTCAATTCTCTTAGAGATACGTCCTAATTGCAAACTAACAAGGCATTTTTCTTTCAAAGCAAGAACACCTTGTGTTTGGGTGACTGGTATACTCTGCTGAACTTTACATATTTTTAGGTTAAGTTTATGGGCTAAATGACAAGGAATAACACTAATCGAACTCCCAGTATCGATCAAACAAGGTAGTGAGTCTTCATTTTTTACATAAGTAACTTTATGACAATCTCTATTTGATTTTTTATAGCTAGCTTTTTCTTTTTGAATATGTCCGGACATAAGAAATCGTCATTGATTACTAGATGTATTTTGGGATGACTCATTAGCGCTATGATCTTGGTTGGGGTTCGGCAAAGTCATATTGTGACTAGGGGTTGGTACTGCTAACACTTGTTGTCGAAAAGGGCAGTTTCCCACCCAATGATACGCATTTGGTATTCCGATATTAAGACAAACTTTGCATGGATAGGGCGGCAAAGTGGTCTGGTGGTGTACATTAGGTCGTGGTGGAACATTTGAAGTCGGTCTAAACGTATTTTGGGGATTTCTGGCTTGATTTGATGGAAAAGGTCGAATGGGGTGTGTTTGATAGGGAACTCTGTAGTTCCACTGCCTGTTAAAATTCTGTCCATTCTCATATGGAGGTCGGTTTGGTCGCCATTGTCGATACTGATTGGGGTTTTGGGGGCTTGCTTCAAATTTGCTCTCATTTCCCTTTCTGTCCAGTTGCAGTTTCTAATTCTGAAAACTAATTCACGCCATGCATGTGTAGTTGAGGGGTTGCCTGCAATAACTAACTTCTGCATTTCTAATGGCAAGCCCTCCGTTAACCCTTCCAGGATAAGTTTCTGCTCTAAACCTAAGGTTCGGCCTACTTTAGTCTTTTTTTGATAATATTCGTTCACGTCCTCTCCAACTTTATATCTAATACGTGAAAAATCAGTGAGAGAAAGGGTATCTGGAATTTTGTAGTGTTCATTAAACAAAGTGACAAATTCGGACCAATGAAGTACATTTAGACAATTATTAATGTACAACGTAAGTGCACTGTCCTTTAAATACTTCTGTATGTGCCTAATTTTCCAGCACTCGTCTTTTCCCTGTCCTATACAGACACTCTCGAAATATGCTAACCATGGTATCCAAGACATTCCATCTTGCGGAGAAAACGCAATGATATCGGGGTCTACTGACGTTTTTGGGTTGGCGGATACTGATGTGTGAGCAGACCCAGCTTGAGCTGACAGGGTCTGTCCACCTAACATTGTTACACCAGATGTCTCTGGTGCACCTCCAGATTCCTGACTAGACTTCTGATTATTTTTCTCTTCAGGATTATTAACGGGATTATCATCTTTGCTCGAAATTTGATTTTTTTCTTTTTCGGGGTCACCTGATTTGTCTGTTAAATCCTCTACTTCTTTAGGAGGGGTTGGGCTACTCATGATGGATATAAATACTAAATATCACTGAATTACACAGAAATATAATACACAATTAAAGCACATAAGAATAAAAATGAAAAAATCTTTCAAACTATTTAAAATTTGTAACACTATATCTGTAAATATCTGTTAAAATCATCTTTTTAAAATTAAAATCCACCTTAATATTTTTTTTTTTTTTTTTTTTCAATAACTTGAATTCAATAAAAAAAAATTTAAATAACTTCACTAACTATAAAGTACGTTGCATATAAATCATCTTTAAAAAGTTTAACACTTAATAATAAAAATATTATAATAATAATAAAATTTTCACTTCTGCTAAAATATTTTCAAACTGTCTAGAAAAATGATTTTAATATGAGGTTTAGTTAATGTTATTTTTCATTAAAATCGTAATTATCAGTTCAACACAACTAAAGAATTTTCATAAAAATCACCATTCTTACTCTTTCATCTCTTTAAAATTACGTTAAACACAATACATAAACAATTATATATTTGAACTTAAATAGCTGACTTAAAAATAATTAAAATTTTCACACAAGTAATAGCATAATAAACATAATCATCTTTAATTTATTTTTGGCATGCATAAAAAATTAAATAATAAGTTTGAGAACCACTTGTTTATACTTCTAATAATAAAAACAATATTTCTTTAAAAGATTACTTGGCAGTCCTTTTACAACAACCGAAATTGTAAAAAAGAAAAAAAAATTCTTCAGTGCTTGTTATCTAATAAATCAAAAAGCATTCAAAAATAAAAGTTTGAGAACCAATGCCTCTCACTAAAAAGATCTTTAAAAAAAATTTTTCTTCGTTAAGGTTAATATCAAAACTATATTACATACCTGTAACCTTTACTTTAAATAAATCCAAAATAAAACACAATACACCGGACACAACAAAAAAAAAAAAATAAATAAATAAAATAGCTTTTACTTTCATTTCACCACCACGACGCGAAACAATAAGAAAAAAAATAACTTTCGCAGAAAGATTTCTCTGATCATTAACCAAATGATTTATTTTCTTTCCTTTTCTCGATAGTCCACAAACCAAAACTCAAACATCTGGCGCTTAATAGGTCACTTGAGTTCATTTCTTTACCGGCGCGCTCTTGAAAATTGAAAACAGCTGTGTAGTTGACCTACTTTTCATCCGATAAAACACTTCGATTCTTGCCGGCAGAATGAAATACTGCACAAGATTGAGAATGAAGAAAAGTTAATGATTCACTTTCCTTTTGACGAAGGGAGATTAAGTACTTTTGAGTTTTTGGGATAAATTCCGTAAGTCTTTCATCGTATGCTGTAAGAATTTTTCACGGAGGTATTCGCTGGGATTGACTGAGATTACGTAACTGTTTAGTTTTTGGGATTTTCCCGTTGAGATGAACTGTCCTACTCGACTTCTGAAACGAAGCGTGTTGCTCCGTCGGTGGGTCCTTGATCGCCGGGCCGGTGGCTGCGCGGACTGATGGCGGCTCCGTACGTCAAAGCGCTCATTCTGATTCCCTTGCATGTTCGTGTAGTCCTGGGCCGTAAGCGGGATTCGGTTAAATTCCGAGTGAATGTATTTCTGTTTAAAGGAAGATTCAGTTTATTATGGAACCTGGTTTATTTCTTTTTCTTACATGATTCCTTTTAAACCAGGCCCATATTGGCGTGAGAGCTGCTTTTTAAGTCTGTCTGGACATCGAAGGTTCGTCCATCGCGAGGCAATTCCGAGAGAGCAGATTGGCGTGGATTTGTTTAGATGAGGGAAATCGTAAAAAGTTCGCTCCTGATAGCAGTGCAATGGTATAAATATGAGGTTTTTGCATTATTTCTGCTAGAGGTCGTCTAAGTCAAAAGAGGCGTATTTTTAATTTTAATTGGCCGCGAGCTGAGTGATTGATTGTGCGGAATAAAGGCGTTGGCTCTATCGGCCGATCGGATGCCGCAAGACTTTAAAATTGCGTTAGCGTCAGCACAAATATTCTTATGAAGAGTCAGAAAACGATCTCTGAAAGTTATAAGATGCGATGCAGGAAAACTAATTTAACAGGGGCGACGGCATTTTCAATCAATTGAAACACAATTATTAAAGCATTTAAAAGTTTTGATTTAAATTTCTATTTTTTAAAACGGTAATTTAAAATTTTAAAAGGGGCAAAAAGGGATTTTGCATTTTAAAAAGGGGTTTAGCTTTTATCCTTTCATATCCCCCCCCCACTAAAACAAGAGCCACAGGGCTCGCCTGCAAGACCTGTGGGTCTTATCTCGTGAATTTAACCCATGTTTTTTTTTTTTTTTTTTTTTTTTTTTTTTTTGATTCTTACTTTCTCCAGCTCTCAAGTAATTTCTCCAGCTCTTCAGTATTTACTTCAGCTCTCAAGTCAATTGGACCTATTTTTACATTTATATATCAAATTTACATAAAAATATTGGTTACACTAAAATATTGGAATTCTTTCAATGGTGCTGCAGCAAAACAATAATGTGTCTCGAGACGACATATCTTGATTATAACAGTTGTCATAACATAACTGTGTTTGTAGTGTTTCCCTTTCTTTCCAGTTTTTGTTTTAAAGTTTTTGATATAGTTTGTGGGGAAACATCCTTTTGTGTATAATTGCAAATTGCAACCATAAACTATATAGTATATTAAAATATTCACAGGTAAACATACTGAAAACTATACAACATATGCAAATGTAAAAAATATTCAATAATAGACAATGTTCAAATGTAAAAAAAAATATTCACAAATACAAAATATTAAAATGTAAAATATATTCACAAATACAAATTATTCAAAAATATAAAATATTCAATAATACAAAATATGCACTAATACTATCAACAAAATATATTGTATCTCAAATGCAATTTGAAAAGCTTGCATTTCTAGAAATATTGAATTTTCACACTGAGATAAAATAACAGTAAAATATCCTAAAATACTAATAACAAAAACAAATTATATTTCTTCATATACCTTTCCGTTTTGTTAGGGACTTAGCTACTTCTATGATGCAGCCTTAGGTTTATATCCATGAAAAACAACACTAAGTTGTTTAAAAAAAAAAGAAAACTACAGCTAATAAAAACTAAATATACACTTGCTATAATTTTCACCATGCGCAGGGTCAGTGCGATATGGGTTTTAATACTCTGAGGGGAATATCACCCAAAAATGTGCCACTCGCACGACAGAAAAAGAAAAGTGGGTAATCGATATTCACCTGCAGAGGGGAAGCGAAGCAGTTTTGCCAGATTCTCCGTTCAACCTGGAAAGAGAATCTGGGAAAACAGTCCGGCTAAAGATGGGTGGCCACGGAGCGGAGGACCCCTCCATGTGTCATCAATTCGTCATTATAATATTTTTAAAAAAAATAATAAAAATTCTAACAGTACTTTTAAACTGTCACCATCATTCTACACTGCTGGGGAGATAGGTTACACGCCCAGCTGGGTCCTCATCCAAATGCTACGAGTAAGGGGGACGATAGGAAAGCAAAAATTAAAAAAAATTGACAGCTGAAAGAGATAGATGGGGTTTATTCATGGCTGAGTTTAAGATTTTGAGGAGGGTGGTAGTATCTTAACTTGGAGGAATGGACAATTTCGGAATTTCTCTTAAAATGTGGGCTGGGTTTATCAATTTCAAAGGATACATCAGAAAGTTGTTTTAAAATGGTGTATGGGCCAGAATATGGTGCCGTCAATTTACGGGTATTCGGATAGTGAAATTCTTCATACATCACAATGTCACCAACTTTAAACTTTACAGGAAGGAAACGAGCATCATAACGGACTTTATTCTTTTTATGGTAAGCAATTGTTCTCTCTTTAGCCAATTTTCTAGCTTCTTCCACAGGGGGATAGTAACTATTATTTGGTAAAGGGGGATCATATGGTAAATTTCCTAAAAATAAATAGCTAGGGGTGAATTGGGTTACAGAATGAGGGGTGTTATTATATTCATATAAGACTTCATCTAAAAGCTTAGTCCAGGGTATTTTCTTGGATGTGGAATTGACTTTACATTTTAATCTAGTGACAATAGTCTGATTTAGTCGTTCAATTTTCCCATTCGTTTCCGGGTGATGGCTGCTCGTCAATCTGTGTTTTATATTGTAATTACGAAGAAATCTCCTAAACCTGGAAGCTGTAAATGCTCCATTTCTGTCGGTTAACAATCTATCTGGTACTTGTATTTGAAATAATTGTTTCAAAATGTTTGTATAAGTTTCGGTAGTTACACTTTTTGACGGAAAACCCCACACATAGCGAGTTGCATGGTCAACGACTAAATGCAAATATTTTTTTTTTAGAATTGTAATAATTAAATCCGCCAACAGAGTCTACTGCCAAACATTCAAAAGGTATCTCTGTTGGGGGCATTAATTGCAATAAGCCAAATCTTTTTTGTCTACATTTTTTGTTTATCTGACAAGTGTGGCAGTGTTTTACAAAATTTTCAATGTCCTGATTAAAGTTAGGCCAATAATATTGCGGAGAGATTAAATTTATCATTTTATAAATTCCAGGGTGGCCAAATTGTGTGTGGGTTTTTTCTAATAGGGGTAAACGTAAAGACATGGGGACCACAATCTTATACAAACCTTTCTTTTTAATAACAACAACATCATTTATCTCAGTGTACTTTTTACCATCAATTGTTACATTTTCTTTCTTCTGATTGTCTCTTACTTCATTCAAGTCAAGGAGATGTATAATATGGGGTAAATTTTCTGAAACAGGTTGTCTAGATAGCATATCAGCTTCAACATTAGTGGAGCCTTTCTGGTATTTAATTTCATAGTCAAACATACTAAGTTTTAGGGACCAGCGGAAAAGACGTCCTCTTAAATTTTTAACACTTTTGAGCCAGGTAAGTGCCGCATGATCTGTATGTATGACAAATTTTTGACCGTGTAAATAATGATAAAATTTATCTAAAGCATCCACAATCGCCAAACATTCTAACTCCGTAATTGCATAATTTTTTTCATAATCGCGAAGATTTCTAGAGTGATATGCTATAGGATGTAATGTTCCTTTTTCATCAACTTGTTTCACTACACATCCCACTCCATGACTTGATGCGTCTACAAACAAATGACAAGGTGTTTTGGGATCAAACAACTTTAAGATTGGTTTTTCAATTAAAGCATTTTTTAATTTTTCAAAAGAATTTTGACAATTTTGGTCCCACACATAAGGGACATTTTTCTTCAACAAATTGTTGAGAGGGTATCGAATGTTAGCATACTTTGGAATAAATTTGTGATAAACATTTATAGATCCCAAAAAACGTTGTAATTCTTTTACATTCGTTGGTGGTGTTAATTTCTTAATCGTCTCTATATTAGGGTTGTCAGGTGTGATACAACCGTTCGAAACTTCATATCCTAGAAAATTAATTTTGGATTTCACAAAATTACACTTTGACAATTTGAGTTTAAGGTTTTCTTGAACACATATATTAAATAATGTCTCTAAATGACATAAATGTTCCTCTTCATTTTGGGAGAATACAATAACATCATCAAAGTAACTACAGGCAAAGTCAATTTTGTATTTATTAAGAATTCTACGGAGGGTACGGTTAAACCAAGCAGGTGAGTTTTTCCATCCAAACGGTAAACGATTCCACTCATATAATCCAAAGGTGGTGGCAAATGCCAGCTTCTCAGTGTCTCGAGGGTGGATAGGAATGTGCCAATATCCACTAGCTAAATCAAGAGTGGAAAAAATTTTAGCATGCGCCAATTTATCTAACAGGGTGTCGATTCGAGGTAAGGGTTCTGCATCTGTTTTTGTAATGGCATTTAATTTTCGGAAGTCAATACATAACCGGGTTTTCTTCCCTTCTTCACGTTTATACACCAAAGTTACGGGTGATGAATAAGGGGAATAGCTTTCTTTAATGATACCGGCTCGCAATAAATTTTGAATTTGTTCTTTAATTTCCTCTTCTTCCTTAGGGGAAGTGCGATATGCTCTTAAAGAAACGGGGAGATCTGATGTTAACTGTATTCTCTGGGGTTCCATGTTTACACAGCCTATATCATATTTATCTTTGGCGAAAATACAGACATATTTGGCTAGAAGAGCAGGTAATTGTTCTCTGACAGACTGAACATTTTGCACATGGTCAGTGGTCTCGAACAACTCCGGCTCAAAATTTTCTTCGAATATCTCTGCATTTTCAATTGCTGGCTGGTTAGTATATACTTCTGATAAATGTAAAGTATGGTGAGACGCATTTGTTGGAATATGGTCCATGAGAGGTACTTTCTTATTATCTTGAGTTATTTGCATTTTAACACAGTCAATATTTAATCTAAACAGTTTGCAATGGGGTAGCCCAATCAAAGCATAAGGTAACTGATTGTTAATTATAAAAAGTTCAATTCTCTTAGAGATACGTCCTAATTGCAAACTAACAAGGCATTTTTCTTTCAAAGCAAGAACACCTTGTGTTTGGGTGACTGGTATACTCTGCTGAACTTTACATATTTTTAGGTTAAGTTTATGGGCTAAATGACAAGGAATAACACTAATCGAACTCCCAGTATCGATCAAACAAGGTAGTGAGTCTTCATTTTTTACATAAGTAACTTTATGACAATCTCTATTTGATTTTTTATAGCTAGCTTTTTCTTTTTGAATATGTCCGGACATAAGAAATCGTCATTGATTACTAGATGTATTTTGGGATGACTCATTAGCGCTATGATCTTGGTTGGGGTTCGGCAAAGTCATATTGTGACTAGGGGTTGGTACTGCTAACACTTGTTGTCGAAAAGGGCAGTTTCCCACCCAATGATACGCATTTGGTATTCCGATATTAAGACAAACTTTGCATGGATAGGGCGGCAAAGTGGTCTGGTGGTGTACATTAGGTCGTGGTGGAACATTTGAAGTCGGTCTAAACGTATTTTGGGGATTTCTGGCTTGATTTGATGGAAAAGGTCGAATGGGGTGTGTTTGATAGGGAACTCTGTAGTTCCACTGCCTGTTAAAATTCTGTCCATTCTCATATGGAGGTCGGTTTGGTCGCCATTGTCGATACTGATTGGGGTTTTGGGGGCTTGCTTCAAATTTGCTCTCATTTCCCTTTCTGTCCAGTTGCAGTTTCTAATTCTGAAAACTAATTCACGCCATGCATGTGTAGTTGAGGGGTTGCCTGCAATAACTAACTTCTGCATTTCTAATGGCAAGCCCTCCGTTAACCCTTCCAGGATAAGTTTCTGCTCTAAACCTAAGGTTCGGCCTACTTTAGTCTTTTTTTGATAATATTCGTTCACGTCCTCTCCAACTTTATATCTAATACGTGAAAAATCAGTGAGAGAAAGGGTATCTGGAATTTTGTAGTGTTCATTAAACAAAGTGACAAATTCGGACCAATGAAGTACATTTAGACAATTATTAATGTACAACGTAAGTGCACTGTCCTTTAAATACTTCTGTATGTGCCTAATTTTCCAGCACTCGTCTTTTCCCTGTCCTATACAGACACTCTCGAAATATGCTAACCATGGTATCCAAGACATTCCATCTTGCGGAGAAAACGCAATGATATCGGGGTCTACTGACGTTTTTGGGTTGGCGGATACTGATGTGTGAGCAGACCCAGCTTGAGCTGACAGGGTCTGTCCACCTAACATTGTTACACCAGATGTCTCTGGTGCACCTCCAGATTCCTGACTAGACTTCTGATTATTTTTCTCTTCAGGATTATTAACGGGATTATCATCTTTGCTCGAAATTTGATTTTTTTCTTTTTCGGGGTCACCTGATTTGTCTGTTAAATCCTCTACTTCTTTAGGAGGGGTTGGGCTACTCATGATGGATATAAATACTAAATATCACTGAATTACACAGAAATATAATACACAATTAAAGCACATAAGAATAAAAATGAAAAAATCTTTCAAACTATTTAAAATTTGTAACACTATATCTGTAAATATCTGTTAAAATCATCTTTTTAAAATTAAAATCCACCTTAATATTTTTTTTTTTTTTTTTTTTCAATAACTTGAATTCAATAAAAAAAAATTTAAATAACTTCACTAACTATAAAGTACGTTGCATATAAATCATCTTTAAAAAGTTTAACACTTAATAATAAAAATATTATAATAATAATAAAATTTTCACTTCTGCTAAAATATTTTCAAACTGTCTAGAAAAATGATTTTAATATGAGGTTTAGTTAATGTTATTTTTCATTAAAATCGTAATTATCAGTTCAACACAACTAAAGAATTTTCATAAAAATCACCATTCTTACTCTTTCATCTCTTTAAAATTACGTTAAACACAATACATAAACAATTATATATTTGAACTTAAATAGCTGACTTAAAAATAATTAAAATTTTCACACAAGTAATAGCATAATAAACATAATCATCTTTAATTTATTTTTGGCATGCATAAAAAATTAAATAATAAGTTTGAGAACCACTTGTTTATACTTCTAATAATAAAAACAATATTTCTTTAAAAGATTACTTGGCAGTCCTTTTACAACAACCGAAATTGTAAAAAAGAAAAAAAAATTCTTCAGTGCTTGTTATCTAATAAATCAAAAAGCATTCAAAAATAAAAGTTTGAGAACCAATGCCTCTCACTAAAAAGATCTTTAAAAAAAATTTTTCTTCGTTAAGGTTAATATCAAAACTATATTACATACCTGTAACCTTTACTTTAAATAAATCCAAAATAAAACACAATACACCGGACACAACAAAAAAAAAAAAATAAATAAATAAAATAGCTTTTACTTTCATTTCACCACCACGACGCGAAACAATAAGAAAAAAAATAACTTTCGCAGAAAGATTTCTCTGATCATTAACCAAATGATTTATTTTCTTTCCTTTTCTCGATAGTCCACAAACCAAAACTCAAACATCTGGCGCTTAATAGGTCACTTGAGTTCATTTCTTTACCGGCGCGCTCTTGAAAATTGAAAACAGCTGTGTAGTTGACCTACTTTTCATCCGATAAAACACTTCGATTCTTGCCGGCAGAATGAAATACTGCACAAGATTGAGAATGAAGAAAAGTTAATGATTCACTTTCCTTTTGACGAAGGGAGATTAAGTACTTTTGAGTTTTTGGGATAAATTCCGTAAGTCTTTCATCGTATGCTGTAAGAATTTTTCACGGAGGTAATCGCTGGGATTGACTGAGATTACGTAACTGTTTAGTTTTTGGGATTTTCCCGTTGAGATGAACTGTCCTACTCGACTTCTGAAACGAAGCGTGTTGCTCCGTCGGTGGGTCCTTGATCGCCGGGCCGGTGGCTGCGCGGACTGATGGCGGCTCCGTACGTCAAAGCGCTCATTCTGATTCCCTTGCATGTTCGTGTAGTCCTGGGCCGTAAGCGGGATTCGGTTAAATTCCGAGTGAATGTATTTCTGTTTAAAGGAAGATTCAGTTTATTATGGAACCTGGTTTATTTCTTTTTCTTACATGATTCCTTTTAAACCAGGCCCATATTGGCGTGAGAGCTGCTTTTTAAGTCTGTCTGGACATCGAAGGTTCGTCCATCGCGAGGCAATTCCGAGAGAGCAGATTGGCGTGGATTTGTTTAGATGAGGGAAATCGTAAAAAGTTCGCTCCTGATAGCAGTGCAATGGTATAAATATGAGGTTTTTGCATTATTTCTGCTAGAGGTCGTCTAAGTCAAAAGAGGCGTATTTTTAATTTTAATTGGCCGCGAGCTGAGTGATTGATTGTGCGGAATAAAGGCGTTGGCTCTATCGGCCGATCGGATGCCGCAAGACTTTAAAATTGCGTTAGCGTCAGCACAAATATTCTTATGAAGAGTCAGAAAACGATCTCTGAAAGTTATAAGATGCGATGCAGGAAAACTAATTTAACAGGGGCGACGGCATTTTCAATCAATTGAAACACAATTATTAAAGCATTTAAAAGTTTTGATTTAAATTTCTATTTTTTAAAACGGTAATTTAAAATTTTAAAAGGGGCAAAAAGGGATTTTGCATTTTAAAAAGGGGTTTAGCTTTTATCCTTTCATATATAAATATAAATATAGTTTTTATTTTTGTCTATGAATAATTAAATTTAACAAGTATTTTAATTACTGCATTGCATTAATTTAATTGAAAAACAGTAGTAATACTATTAATTATCAATTTTATAAATTTTGAGATATTTTGAATTGTTTATGAATTATTTAATTAGATATTTAAATTAATCTATGAAATATAAAATATATTTACAATGTAGTATAAATTAAACATTAATTATTTAATAACAAGTCTAATATATATTTAAGTAGTAGTAAAAATAAAACATTAATTATTTAGTAATATGTCTATAATATCAGTGGATTAACACAGCTGGCAGCAAAAACAATTTGAATTAAAATAATATCTCTTTTACATAATATATTCTTGTTAAGAATATCTGAAATGCTGTGCAAGTTGAATTAATTCTGTGTAGATTTATTCATATAGTAGTATTATATTTTATTTGAATTTAAAGTAAAACTACAAGTTAGTATTGTTTTTTAAAGTTTATTTATATAATTAAATCTAATGAAACGAGTATGTAACTAATAAAGTGGATATCTAACTAAATATTAATTAGGAATTATTAAAATTCCAATAGATGGCGACACTTTACCTTTCAGGTAGTTGTTGATAATATTGATAATATTATATTTAATTTAACTATAGAGGGAGCTATTGATTGTATATTAATTTTACTTTCAGGAATTAAAATCGGATGGAGTAATATATATTCACGGATATAATTTTGTTATAAGTGTATTAAAACCAGAATTATTTTGTGTGTTTTTGAATCATTTTGTGTTTGGGTGTCATCGATGGGGTTGTGTTTTAAAAAAAGTGTGCTCTCAACTTGTCTTTCAAATCATTTCTCTCAACTCGACTTAGTCAACATGTATGATGCATTGCCATGTGGATGTGAATATTATGCAGAAGTTGTGACATTTTAAGGATTCTGTATAATTATTGTGAGTAAAATATTTTATCTACACTTTACGCGTTCATATTTCCAATTTTATTATTTCAAAACTGTTATCTCGTGGTAATTTCGTGAGGTGTTAAATACAGTTTTTGGGATAATCGATGTGAGTGAAATATATTGTATATTCTTAATGGTTTTTTATTTCCTATTTAAATATTTCCAAATTTTAATATTTCCAATTGTTGTCTGGTAATAATTCAGTGTACCTGGATGATTCTACTGATCTTAGCATTATGCCAGTAGAATTATGAAACACTGAATTATTATTTAAAACACATGTGGGTGCATCCAGGCTGATGAGTACATGTGCATGTGTTTTTTCATATCCAATTCATATTTAATTCTCATGTGGTCCAATTTTTCATTGTATATGGTTCATATTTAATTTATTAATCCATTTGTATTTACTTAATTGCAACTCCAATTTATAATTTTTTTTCCCCTTTCTCTCTATTTCTTTTTTCTTTTTTCAATATTCTTTAGGTATGAGTAATATTTGGCCAATTACCATTGAAGCACAAGCTATGGTAATATTATGTTTGCACATGTTAATTATTAGCTATGTGGTATTCTGTATACACAATATCATTAATTATCTCTTTGGAGATTTAAGTAGAATGATAATAGAACTTGATATGTTTTTTGAAATTCATAGATATTAGAATTATATATATATATATATATATATATATATATACACTATGTATTTTATTAATTAAAGTTTCAATGCTTCTTTAAATGCACAATGCAAACATACAGCAAGAAAAATACTTTTATTTATATAAACATCATTATTTGCACTTATTTTTAACTTAAGCAAACTAACAATACAACTTAAATTTATATACAATTTAAAATTGAATTAGTGTTAAGAGATTTTTTAATATAATGAATTATTATTCTGCAATATTTTTAATTAAATATATTTAGTCTTCTTCTTAATAATAATAATAATAATAATAATAATAATAATAATAATGCTGCAAAACAGTGCGGAATCTTCTTGGCACATTAACAAAGTTAGTTTTATTTGTGCATGACATTTGCAGACTTGAATGTACTTAAAATAGAAGAGTATTTTTCATTTTACTATAAATGTATTACACCTATAATCAATTAGCCACCAATAATTGTGTTTTTAAAATCTGCTTAATCTTCAACTTTGGCACCATTTTCTGAAAGATTCTTAGACTTTAAAGAAAACAGAAAAATACTATTCAACTTTTTAGTATATAAATAAGAATACCTGTGAATTTTGCATACTTAAGCATGTAAATGACTGCATCAAAAGTATCACTTTTAGAAGAGAAAAAAATATATAGGCATAACAAAGGGGGCCTGGACTCACCAGCGTGCTGGCAAGACCCCCAAGAAATATTTTTATAAAACACAGAAAAATGAACTTTATAAGGAATTTTCAAATGAGTAATAGTTCTATGAAGGATATGTAAAATTATCAAGACCGAATAAAACACAACATGCTAGTTTAACATTTCACTATATAAGGGGGAGAAACACAGAAAAGTCTCATCAAAGAACTTAACATCTTAGTATATGTTCTTTGGTCTCATAAGTCACAAACACCAACAGACAAGTTAGATATGGGATTGATTCAAGGTCGTCTTTTTATGTCTGAAGTATGAACAAGGAGTGTCCCATTGTATGTTCTGTGATAAGGCAAGACAGTCACTCTTCTTTCGTATAGAATATCCTTGATAACTCCAACCCCTACAATAGGTTCTAGGAAGTTGCATATGGAAATCAGGTTTTCTGTCTCAAAGATATTAATCTAACTACAGCATTTTGCTTTTTATAGCATTCTCTGTGATTCACTAGTACATAGGACTGTGTCACCCATATTATGTATGGAAGAACACATAATATTCAAGGGTATGTTTGTTTTTAATAATGCTATTTTTATATTTTATATTACCAGAAGGAAATTTTCAAAACAGCTTTTTTGTTATTTTTACCTAATATTCATGTTGTTTAGTCAGATCTGAAATTTCATTTGCTAATGTTAAATCTATGTGCGTGAAAAATGAATTATTATTTTTAAAAAATATCTCATCATAAAATTGATATTTTAAACTTCTTTTTTCTGTCTACTCTTCTTAAATGATGTCTCTTTCTTTTTTAGCTGACAAAATATTTCTAAGATATATCCTTAATTTATTATTTGATGCGTTAAAATCTTATCAAAATTTATGAACTGTGAGTAAGAGTTTAACACTTCAAATAAAATTAAGTATATGTTTTCGAAATATTTTGTAAACTTAAAAAAAGAGGCCTCCTTTAAATAGAGTATACAGGAGAAAAAAAAGTTAAAATATTTTAGATGAGAAGATATTTTAACAATACAAATGCATTCCATGCCCATAGGTTTTAACATTAACAAGAAGAATTGGAAATCTCACTGACCAACACCTTTAAATATGATTTGGAGGGGATGCTGGTTTTCATTATCAGTTATACTAATTTACCTTTAACTTTCGGCTTTACTAATGCACCATAGCACAGCACTTAGTGAAAGATTAATAGATGTCTCACTATTGTTCTACACTAACAGAGCTTCACCAGTTCGCTGGTCAGTTTTCCCAAACAAACCTCGAATTAAAAGAACTTTAGGTTGGGGAACCTACTGCCTTCACCAACGTACATCTGTGCTGGCTACTCCCATTTTGGTTTCAAATCAAGCATACCTTGAATTATTGTGATTTTTTATTTCAACCCATATTAAATTAAAATTTTCATCATCGTCATTCATATTGCTATGGTTAACCGTTTTAGTATAACTTTGATTTAATCATGGCAGCAGTAAAATTTACCACAGAGTTCTTCCTGTTTTAGAAAACAAATTCTCAAAATATTGCAACAAAATGTGGAAAAAGGTAAAAATCACATAAATTGCTAAAACTTCTAAAATTGCTGAAGACAAAATTTACTATATTTGTCTAGAATATTCCAACCATATTTCTTTTACAAATGTAAACTAGTCGTTGGGGGCCACCGTAATACTTACCCATCATAGATATGCGTAATGTAAAATATTAAAATAAAAATGTGTAAACTACTTATAAAATGCATTGCAATTCAAACAAAATCGTGGCTTGATGACGTCATAAACTTTAAAGGCTCGATTACTGAATTGCTTAAAAGAGGTTTTTCCTTATAACTCCAAAAATAATAATCCTATTAACTAGCGGTTTATTGCATCTGATTAAGCGTCAAATTTCCAATTAAAATATATCTTTTAAGTGAAATTTGGAGGAAATACAGGGTCATGAAAAATCGAAGAGTGTGGAAAATAGGATTCCAAATATCTCGGCAACTAATTATCCGATCGACTTCATGCTTTATGCAAAATTTATGTTTTTTTATTGTCTTTTATATTCATTTCTTAAAATAAACAATTTCGAAAATTTTTATATACCTTTTATCAGAACGAATATTTCGAGAGACCGAAAAAAAAAGTTCCGGTTAATCGAGGTTATTGAAATGAAATAGGCTTCTTCCCATTATTACATACTAAGTACATACCAAATTGCAAGTCTCTATCTCAATTTTTTCGGGAGATAGAGCGTTTACAGACACACAGACGGACGGCAAAATTTTTTTTCTAAAAATATGTTTTTCGGAATCTCCAGTGTCTGAAACGTGTAAATCCGTCAAAAAAATTTTTCCGATTTTCAAAACAATTACAAGACTTACCCTATACTACGTATGATGGGTAAGTAAAAATCTCTGCAAAATGTGAAAAAACTCAAATTCAAAGATTGTTGTAAGAATTCTGAATAAACTTTATTGAAAATAGGACAAAATTAATGTAAAAAAATCACAGAGAAATGCAAAAAATCTCATGAAAAAATTGTTAAAAATTCAAAAATTGTAGAGGACAAAATTGACTGTTGGCCTAAAAGATTGAAACTCGTTTCTTTTTACTAATGTAGAAAAACTGTTGTGGAATGCAAAAAAGTGCTAAAAATCACATAAATAGAAAAAAATCTAAAATCCTTGCTTCGAGGCGCATAATTTCAGACATACAGATACCTTCCTGCCAAATTTTGTACCTCTGCACTCAGTGGTCTTTTCAAAACACGTCACAGAGAGAGACAGACACACACACAAACATCTATCTTTATTACTATAGATATACATACCTGCCAACTTTAACACTTTAGGTGTAAAATTTACACTTTTGGAGCATTTTTTGCACTTTTACACTTAGGGCACATATCTTTACCCTTTTTTGCAAAGTTTCTTCCAAGTTTCATTTTTCATCCCTTAATTTATGAATTAACTTTCTAGTTGCTTTTAATAATGGTAAATGCTGACTGTAAAGGAGAATATTTAGTATTGTGAAAGGAATGAGTTCAGGTTTTATTGTCAAAAATCATCAGGAAGATTTTTTTAAATTTATATTGTATGTAAAAAGAAGTCATGTTTTGAATAAATTTGCTCAGACTTTCTTTAAAAAGCAGAAATTAAATAAGAAAAGCTATGTCTTTAAAATCAGTTTCTTAATGAGTGATGTAATGTCACATTTTTCTCAAAAAACTTTTTTTTTTAATTGTCATCACTGTATTATTTAATAATATTCATCTACTATGTACTTTAAAAGAGTGAAATAGGCCCTTGGTATGAGAATTTTTCCATTATCAGGTTTACAAGATCAAAGCTATTAACTTGATTGTCTTTGAGTATTTTTCAATCAATTTTTATCCTAGTAATCCTATCCTAATCCTAATAATATTATAAATCTGATTGTGTGCAAATGTTAGGCTGAAGCCAGCGTCAAAATGGAGCGTTTAATGATCCTGCATCTTTGCATATAAGTTGATTATAACCCTCATTTGAACATAGGCTGGTTTTTTTTTTTTTTATTATTCAAATATTTCTCTTAATAATTCAAAATTTCGTTTTTTCATAGAGAGTAAATGGACATATCTACCCTATATATATAAAATCCTAATGAAACGAATTTGTGAAACGATTTTATGAAACGAATTTATGAAACGATTTTATGAAACGACTGATTAAACAACTGATTATGTTTCAGGGCTATTTTTAATAAAATATTAAATGCTTGATGGTAAAATTAATACCAATTGTCCATAAAAATCCGCGGATGTCAAAACTGGTAATAGAATTTTGAAATTGGATTTAGTTTTCGAGATATTAATTTTTTTTTCTAATTTTAATGACATTTCTGTAATGATGGCAACTAATTACTCAGTTTTTTTTTATGACAAAAAAGGGAAAAAAATTGAAAAGGATCCCGATAGGGATTATTGATTTCTTTTTATTCGTCATTTTCAAATTGAAATTGAATTTATCTTTTATTTCAATCGATAATGAAGACAAGATTGTGATTAAATTATGTTTTTCAGGAAAATTTGAAAACAAATCACATTTTTATCGTCAGGATTCAACCGTCTGTCAGCATTTAATTTAATTTATAAACTAAAAATATTTTGAATAAATTCGTCCAAATGACGTCATTTATGTAAACTCAAAAGAAAGGGGGAAAAAGGAATTAATAGTAATTATTATTTATTGATATCATTTTGTTATTTTTTTGCAAAATTTAATTAAACGAATTTATAAAATCATTAATTCGGATATTTGAAACGAATATATAAAATAATAATTGCCCAACTGAACGGAAGGAGAATAAAATATCCTGCTTGGTTTTCTATCCTGCCTGGTTTCTTCTGCCAAGCTTTTTAAAAAAGCGTCATGACCCCTATAATAGAAAAACACCAAAAGTTCATTGGGTTTGCTTTCATAACTTTTGGCAACAAATCTATGTATATTAACGAATCTATCCCTTTTTGAAGCTCGAATTCCGCCAAAACTAAAAGCAAATGATCCTATACTGGAAAAGTACCCGATTTTCTTACATAACATGGTGACATAACATGGTGTAAAATTATCGCGGATAGCAAATTTGTTTAAATATCTCATCAATTGATGCCGAATAAATGCACAAAATATTTAATTAATTTTGTATGATAAATAATTATTAGAAAATTCGTATATACATATTAATTAAAATAAATAATTTACATATTTAAAATAACATGAAAATATGCATGATGGTGCACTAAAATAGAGAGAAAATTAAAACCTGTTACTGAAAATGTCTATAACATAGCACTTTTCAATACCGTGGTTCTTAATGTTATTCACAAGCAGATGGAATTTTTCTCATCCTTAAACACAAAGGAAGAATAGAATACAGATCGTTGTTATAAAAGTCTGAGAGGTAGCCACAATTTAAACCTAACCATTTTATACAAATTGATTTTCAAGTTGTAATTGATTTTACTTATCAATACCGAAAACAGTCGTCAGTTGTCGCAACAGCTGTGTATGAGGCCATGATAATCAAAAAATGACCCATTAAAACTTTAAAAGCATGGCAACCCAATTACAGATTTACCAATATTTTTAAAATAAAGCACGCTGTCATGTTTTTAGAGGCCTCGAAGTCTGAGCGGGGGTTGGCGAGCGTAGCTCGCAGGGGGTAGGCCCCCTAGTTTTCGTATAATATTTTAAAATGGTTAAATTTACTTTACCGTTGCTAATACTTTATCGTTGCCAAAACTAATTCAAAACACGAAATAATAATTTTTAGTCAACAATTTAGTTTCAATTGAAAAATTTCCACGTGAAAAATAAAAATGAAATAAAAAAATTAAAGAATTAAAAAGAAGATTAAATAATATTATTAGAAATAAAACATAGTTTTTTTTAGTTTTTGAAAATAATACAAGGTTTCAATATGAGTAACTATAGGAAACAGGCGAATATGACGCCATACATAAAAAATAAAGCGGATATGCTTTGATTGGTGAAATAAAATGATCTTGGGTTTTTTTCTTCACTTTTTCTTTTGTATGGTAATAATGTTTGGCGTTTTACCGTCTGCGCAGGGCTAATATAACTATACCGTATTTTTTATTTAATTTTTTAAAAAGTAAAAAGGATTTTCAAAAGAAAATGGTAGCAAATGTCAATAATTTGCTCCACAAAATTATTCATGTCGAAAATGATGTCATGGACAGCGAGAAATATTTATTTTCATTCTTAAAACTAAAAGAAATAACTTGATTACCTAAAAAAAAAAATGACAAATGTTAATAGTTCCATTTTTGTTGATAAAACCTGAAGATTTAATATTATTTCGTTAAAGTAACACAATTTCCCCTATGTCAGTATTGAAATCAATTGCCTGGAAAAGAAAATTAACAAGAATTATGTCATTAAAAAGGGATTTCTCTGGGAAAAAAGAGACGTCATATTTGAAATAAAAAGGGAATTTTCCAATATGTTTTAAAATGAGTGTGAATCAATTCCTTACATTAATAATTCAAGGATTAGTTAGAAAGTAGATGAGTTTCACGCAAATTTATAACGAAAAATTTAAATGTTTTTTATCTATACTGATTATTAAGCATGAATATCCATTATATACAGACGAGAATTTTCTGCTAAAAATCGCATCATAATTTTAAGAAAAGGAATATGAACATGAATCTATTATATTAAAATGTTTGTATTTCGCAACTACTCCTCACTGTAAAAAATTGCTGCAGTAAAATTACTGCAGCACAGATTCCAGTCAATGTCCATAAGAAAACCGATTTTGTGACTAGATAAACGAGCTTTGTTATTAGATAAACGGTTTTTGCCCGTAAAAACGTGAAATTTACGGAAATTGGCCGTTTACCTTGGAAAGGGAGCGTAAAATTATGGCAGCAATTCACGGAGAATGCCCGTGAATTTACAATTTTCTTTTACAGTGCTAGACTATCGAACGCAACGCGATTTATTTTATACCGGTTATCATTGATCCGAGGATGTCACACAAACTGTCAGAATTAAAAAAATTAAATTAGATGCCAAGATTTTTTTTTTTCTTTTTTGTTAATTTTAACAAAGTTTCTCTAAAAACGGAAAGTAAATTACTCCATATTTGTGTATAAAAAAGGGAGAAATAAAATAGATCAGTATATTTTTTACGCCATTTTCTCATTAAAACTGAAAAACAGAATTTATTTTCACTTTGAATAGATGGTGAAAACAAAATCTTGATTTCAGTAAATTATCCGAAAAATAAAAACATATTTTCACATATTCAAACTTTATGAATCAATTTATTCTGGAGAACAAAAATTACCTGTCAACATACTGTCATTTAGAAAATAAGATTTGTTTCAGCTATACATTAAACCAAGGAGGCAGAATTGAATTTAAAGAAAAAGCATGTACTATTTCCAATTAATGTTTTTTTGAAGGATGGCTGTTAAAACGCTTCACAAAGGCGTTAAAAGTAAAATTGTTTATCAGGTAAAATTGACATTTGTTTTTACCCAATTCGACTATTTCCACGATTTTATTTGGCCCTTCTTTTTGCATTGGTTGCAATTTCATTTTCGCGATTATTCGGCACAAAATTTCACTTTTTAAAACTTTTTAAAAACTGAGTTATGTCAAGGTCCCTATAACAAAAAATACCGTATTGTCTCCTATGAAATGCGATAAATAGTTAGTTAATTATTAACGTTTTTAATTATCAGGCGTGAAATATTTTCTTAATTAATGTACTTATTCTTCTTTTAACGTTGTGTGAACGAAGTCACGGGTAACAGCTAGTAATATTATAAATCTGATTGTGTGCAAATGTTAGGCTGAAGCCAGCGTCAAAATGGAGCCTTTAATGATCCTGTATTTTTGCATATAGATTCATTATAACCCTCAAATGAATATAGGCTGGTTTTTGTTTATTTTATTCAAATATTTTTCTTAATAATTCAAAATTTCGTTATTTTTATAGAGAATAAATGGACATTTTTTTTCGTATAAATATTTTAAAATGGTTAAATTTACTTTACCATTGCTAATACTTTATCGTTGCCAAAACTAATTCAAAACCCGGAATAATAATTTTTACTCAACAATTTAGTTTCAATTGAAAAATTTTCATGTGAAAAATGAAACTGAAATAAAAAAATTAAAGAATTAAAACGAAGATTAAATAATATTATTAGAAATAAAACATACTTTTTTTAGTTTTTGATAATAATACAAGGTTTCAATATGCGTAACCATAGGAAACATGCGAATATGACGTCATACATCGCTAATAAAGCGGATAGGCTTTGATTGGTGAAATAAAATGATCTTTTGTTTTTTCTTCACTTTTTTTCTTTTGTATGATAACAATACTTGGCGTTTTAATGGCTGCGCACGGCTAATATAACTATACCGTATTTTTTATTTAAATTTTGAAAAAGTAACATGAAGTTTAAAAAGAAAATGGTTAGCAAATGTCAATAATATGCTCCGCAAAATTATCTATGTCGAAAATGATGTCATGGATAGCGAGAAATAACTATTTTCATTCTTAAAACTAAAAGAAATAACTCGATTACCTAAAAAAAAATGACGAATGTTAATAGTTCCATTTTTGTTGATAAAACCTAAAGATTTAATATTATTTCGTTAAAGTAACGTAATTTCCCCTATGCCAGTATTAAAATTAATTGCCTGGTTAAGAAAGTTAACAAGAATTATGTTATTAAAATGGGATTTCTCTGGAGAAAAAGAGACGTCATATTTGAAATTAAACAGGAATTTTCCAATATGTTTTAAAATGAGTGTGAATCAATTCCTTACATTAATAATACAAGGATCAGTAAGTATAAAGAGTAGATGAATTTCACGCCATATTTATAATGAAAAATTAAATTTTTTTTAATCTATACTGGTTATTAAGCATGAGTATCCGTTATATGCAGATAAGAGTTTTCTGCTAAAAATCACATCATAATTTTAAGAAAAGGAAAATGAACACGAATCTATTATATTAAAATCTGACCATGTGTTTGTATTTCGCAACTACTCCTAGACTATCAAACGCAACGCGATTTACTTAATACCGGTTATCATTGATCCGAGGATGTCACACAAACTTTCAGAATGTAAAAAATTAAATTAGATGCCAAGATTTTTTTTTTGTTTTTTTTGTAAATTTTAACGAAGTTTCTCTAAAAACAGAAAGTAAACTACTCCATATTTGTGTATAAAAAAGGAGAAATAAAACAGATCAGTATATTTTTTACACCATTTTCTCATTAAAACTGAAAAACAGAATTTATTTTTACTTTGAATAGATTGTGAAAACAAAATCTTGACTTCAGTAAATTATCCGAAAAATAAAAACATATTTTTACATATTCAAACTTCATGAATCAATTTATTCTGGAGAACAAAAATTGCCTATCAACATACTGTCATTCAGAAAACAAGATTTGTTTTAGCTATACATTAAACCAAGGAGGCAGAATTGAATTTAAAGAAAAAGCATATACTATTTCTAATTAATGTTTTTTTTTAAGGATGGCTATTAAAACGTTTCACAAAGGCGTTAAAAGTAAAATTGTCTGTTAGGTAAAATTGACATTTGTTTTTACCCAATTCGTTTATTTCCACGATTTTATTTGGCCCTCCTTTTTGCATTGGTTGCAATTTCATTTTCGCGATTATTTGGCACAAAATTTCACTTTTTTAAGACTGAGTTATGTCAAGGTCCCTATAACAAAAAATACCGTATTGTCTCCTATGAAATGTGATAAATAGTTAGTTAATTATTAACATTTTTAATTATCAGGACTGAAATATTTTGCTTAATTAATGTATTTATTCTTCTATTAATATTGCGTGAACGAAGTCACGGGTAACAGCTAGTAATATTATAAATCCGATTGTGTGCAAATGTTTGGCTGAAGCCAGCGTCAAAATGGAGAATTTAATTACCCTGTATCTTTGCATATAGGTTGATTATAATCTGGGAATGAACATAGGCTGGTTTTTGTTTATTTTATTCTAATATTTTTCCTAGTAATTCAAAATTTCATTATTTTCATAAAGAATAAATAGGCATTTTTTTCTTATAAAATTTTATTAAAATGGTTAAATTTACTTTACCGTTGCTAACATTTTATTGTTGCCAACACTAAATTAAAACCTGGAATAATAATTTTTACTCAACAGTTTAGTTTCAATTGACAATTTTTCACATGGAAAATGAAAATGAAATATAAAAATATTTAAGAATTAAAAAGAAGATTAAATAACCTTACTAGAAATAAAATGTACTTTTTTTAGATTTTGATAATGATACAAGGTTTTAATATGCATGTAACTATGGGAAACATGCGAATATGACATCATACATCGAAAATAAAGCGGATATGCTTTGATGTTGAAATAAAATGATCTTGGGTTTTTTCTTTACTTTTTTCTTTTTTTTTTCTTTTGTATGGTAACAATACTTGGCGTTTTATCGTCTGTGCACGGCTAATATAACTATACTATTTCTAATTTAAATTTTTAAAAAGTAAAAAGAAGTTTGAAAAGAAAATGGTTAGCAAATGTCAATAATATGCTCCGCAAAATTATCTATGTCGAAAATGACATCATGGATAGCCGGAAAAAGTTTTTTTCATTCTTAAAACTAAAAAAATAACTCGATTACTTGAAAAAAAAAAAAGACGAATGTTAATAGTTCCATTTTTGTTGATAAAACCAAAAGATTTAATATTATTTCGTTAAAGTAACATAATTTCCCCTATGTCAGTATTGAAATTAAAGCTCCAGAGCGTGAAGTATATTGTTACAATCAAGACACATTGTAAATCGTGGTTTGGCAACTGGATTTTATTTTCACAGTTCTTTTAGTTTTAAAAGAGTAAACATTTGTTGTCACGTTGTCAGTTTAAAAGATAACTTTTTTAAAAGCTCATCCTAATTACAATATTATAAATCTGATTGTGCATGTGAATGTAAATGTCAAAACGAAGGATTTAATGACCCTGTATCTTTGCATATAGATGGATTGATTATAATCCAGAAATGAACATGGGCTTGATTTGATTTTTTTGTTTTTTGTTTTTTGTTCAAATAATTTTCTTAATAATTAAAAATTTTATAATTTTCATAGAGAATCAATGAATATTTTTTCTGTATTAAACATTTTACATTGCTAAGCATTATCGTTGCCAATAAATACAAAACATGGAATAATAATTTTTCCTCAACAATTATTTTTCAATTGAACGATTTCCACGTAAAAAATGAAAATTAAAAAGAATTCAAAAGAAGACGAATTTCCATGATATTTGAAATGGAAATATTGAGTATTTGTTATTATAGATGAAGTATGAATATCGGTTAGGTTGAGAAGACATTTTCTGTCAAAGACTGTGTTATAATTAGAAGGAAAAATGAACAATAATTATTTTATTAAGAAACTATTTCGCTTGGACCATGGAACTATCAAAAGGATTGTCCTTGGCTTGGACAAATATTACGTCATAAATAAAACCATTAATTTCAAACATTCGTAATAATACAAGGAGCATCAATATCAGTATATAATGAAAGTAGATATATAATGGACGTCATATTTAAGATGAAAACCTGAAATCTTTCTTTATTGATATTGATTAATAATAAGCTTGAATATCATTTACATACAAATGTGAGCTTTCTGCTAAAATTTATGTCCTGATTGCCTGGCAAAGAAAATTAATAAGAATTATGTCATTAAAAAGGGGATTTCTCTGGGGGAAAAGTGACGTCATATTTGAAACAAAACGGGAATTTTCCAATATGTTTTAAAAGGAGTATGAATCAATTCTGTACATTAATAATACAAGGATCAGTAAGTATAGAAAGTAGATGAGTTTCATGCCATATTTAAAATGAAAAATTAATTTTTTTTTTTTATCTATACTGATTATTAAGCATGAGTATCCGTTATATACAGGTGATAGTTTTCTGCTAAAATCACATCACAGTTTTAAGAAAAGGAAAATGAACACGAATCTATTATATTTAAATCTGATCATTTGTTTAAGTATTTCGCAACTACTCCTAGACTATCGAACGCAATGCGATTTAATTAACATCAGTAATCAACCGATTGATTAACGTATTGCCGTATGATTGACGTAAATTGATCCGAGGATGTCACACAAACTGTCAGAATTGAACAGGTAGAATTGAATTTAAAGAAAAAGCATATGCTATTTCCAATTAATTATTTTTGAAGGTTGACTGTTAAAACGTTTCACAATGGCGTTAAAAGTAAAATTGTTTATCAGGTAAAATTGACATTTTTTTTTACCCAATTCGTCTATTTCCACGATTTTATTTGGCCCTCCTTTTTTCATTGGTTGCAATTTCATTTTCACGATTATTTAGCACAAAATTTCATTTTTTTAAGACTGAGTTATGTCAAAATCCTATAACAGAAATACCGTAATGTCTCCTATGAAATGTGATAAAGAGTTAGTTAATTATTTACGTTTTTAACTATCGGGAGTGAAATATTTTGCTTAATTAATGTATTTATTCTTCTTTTTATGTTGCGTGAATGAAGTCACGGGTAACAGCTAGTTACAAAATATTTTTACATGCACACAAACACTTATTTTTATACGTAGAGATTCCATACTGTGTAAATGTTATCGGAAAGATTGTGTTGTACATGATATTTCCTTTTCTATATTCTTTCTAGCTTCTTAATTTTATATTTTTCACTCATTTGCATGCCACTTCATAGGTGTAATTTGATTTTTATTTAGGATACAGCAGATAAAAAGTCACATTTTTATTTTTGTAAATTTTTTTTTATGACTGAATAATGATAGATTTCTAGACTAGATAGGCAGAATAATGACATTTGATAACCAGATAAAACAAACTGAATTCATTAATAATAATTTCATGTAATTTTACATTATCTGATTATAAAGAAATTAGCTTTTTTATCTGTGAATTAGCGGAGAAGAACAAGTGTCCCATTTGTTCCACCCCACCCTACCCAGAACGTATTTTAACAATAATGATGTGACTTTTGTGTATATATAAATGAAAATTGTCAGATGTTCTACTTAAAATCTGAGACATCAAACTACTTAGCATTTTTCTTTTACTAGTTAAAGTAAAAAAAATATACTCTGACTATCTTCAAGTATCAGTTGCAGTTGACTCTTGTAGATTTTCAATTTTGACACTCGTAAAATTTGTTTAAAAATTAAATTTGTGTCTAAAGTGTGTAAAATCCCCCCGCCCCCTCCCTGCCATCACCACCTTCGGTAGGAGTTGATTTTGAGTAAAGTATGTGTATGAGTGGGCAAAGGGGGTGGGGGCAAGTTTTATTCTGAACAGCTGTTATAACTTTTTATGTACGTACAATTATATGTTTTAGGTCATATAAATTTTTCTATCATATAGGCAAAATTAAAAGAGACAAAAAATGTATTTAAAGAGAGAAGCATTATTTTAATGCAGTGTTTCTTGATTTTTGGTGTTGTGTTATCTTAAAAATGAACAATTTTTTTATGAAGTTTTTTCAGTTTTTTCTTATAAATTTACTCATATGCACTTTTATTGAATTATCAATTTACAAGCAAAAATGATAAGTGTTCTTTAATAAAAGCTCTGCAATAATGTCGAGATAACATTGAAAAATTATTAATTTTTATTTTAAAACTGTGATGCTCAAACTTTAAACAGCTAAAAAATAGATAGACAAAGAGAAGGATTAGAAAGGATTTATTATTACTATCAATAATTTAGTAGAAAATAGTATTTCCAATGCAATATGTTAAATTATATGTAATTTTGAAATGAAAACAGTTGAAAATTAAATATAGTAATTAAAATAAAGAAATATTTAAAATTTCTCAAAAATGTAGAAGCTCAAAAACAAAATAACAATGCTATGATGTAAATCAAAAGGCAGAATTATTTAATTAAAATAATGAGATACTTAATTTTGAAAAAAGAACTAGCCTACTAAAAATCTTCAATAAATAAATAAAACTCAGATGAATTGTTTAAATTTTAAATTAGAATATCTGATTTGTAGAGCTGATATATATTTATATAACAGTTTGTACATAAATGATAATATATCTTTCACATAAGACCCAAAAGTTAATTTTCAAACATATTCTATGAATATTACAATAATGACATGAATATAAAATATCACAATTTACTAAATGGTGTATAAAAATGTCTTAAAGTTAAAACTACACAAACAGTAAAATCAAATTAAAACCATCAACGTTTCAGCCATCATCTATAGCCATCCTCAGGAAATAGTTGTTACATTGCTTCTAAAGTTTCAAAGGAGAAAGACAAGTTGCCCACAAATTAAAAAGTTTGCTATGTTAACGATCAACCATCGTTCCAACCAACCACAAGCAGAAAAGATGCAGAAGCACCGCCTAACGAACAAAAACATAAAAGTTTAAATGAATTATCAATGAAGCAATCCCTGGCACCCTCTGTCAGTTGAAACAAGAATATATACTAAATTCCAAAACATTAAAGGGGAATTCATCTGCTGTGGTCCAGACAGTGGTGATAACTATCCGAAATTGATAAGACTAGGTATTGACCCTATCAAAATAACTGAAAAGGTGAGTTTAGCTGGAAATATAAAAAGATAAAAAGCAGTGCACTTTCAAACGCTAACCTATCTGTTAGCGTTTGAACGCTGCATCTTTTCTACTTGTAGTTGGTTGGAACGATGGTTGGTGGTTAACCTAGTGAGCTTTTTAAATTTGTGGACAGCTTGTCTTTCACCTTTGAAACTTTAGAAGCAATGTAACAACTATTTCCTGAAGATGGCCATAAATGATGGCTGAAATGTTGATTGTTTTAATTTGATTTTACTGTTTGTGTAGTTTTAACTTAGACATTTTTATACACCATTTAGTAAATTGTGATTTTTTTATACTCACGTCATTATTGTAATACTTTTTCATGGTGTAATCATCTAGCATTTATATTAATATTCTATGAGTACCAAAATTGAAAATCTACAGTGAGTCGATGGATACTTGAAGATAATCTGACTCTTTCTTCACTTAAAGAAAAATGCAAATTAAGTCTGATATATCAAATCTTAATTAGAACATAAAAAAATTTCATTTGTGTAAATAAGAGATTCATTTCACTACTGTTAAAATACATTTGTAAATTCCTTTTAAGATCGAAATTACAAAAAATAAGTAAGCTTAAATGCAAAAGATGTTATTTTAGTAGTGATTTATTGGCTGTTTAGGCAATGTCAACTATTTTGAAGACAAATATATCCTTATGATTACGCTATTTGTGTAAACAAACAATTCAACATATAATAGAGAATTTATATATAAATATAAACAAATCAGATTTTTAAAAAATTTAGATTATATATATATATATATGAAATTACATAGCTTTGCATATTGTTCTTCTGTCTTATAGTATAATTTCTACTTTAAACATTATTTTTATTCCTATGTCAGTATGCCACTATGATTGTAAAATGTGACCAGACATGCTCTTTCCCCTTGTTTTAATTATGAATGTTTGGTTAAGGAACCTCGACCGTAACCTGCTCTAGACCAAGGTTGAGTTACTGAGCCTAACATTAGTTTTCAGTCTCGACCAGGTCCAGTTACTGAACCTAACGTTAGTTTTCAGTCTCGACCAGGTCCAGTCAGATAGACACAAAGAGTGAATACCATTTGAATGTTCGTTGGGGTTTCCAGTATAACTCGGGGTCGAAGTAGTTAGTGAATACGAGCGTAAGCCAGAGGTTCTGGATTCAGTTACTGGTCCAGGAACTTTTTCACTTACTTGGAAAAATTACAACTCAATTCAGTATTATTTGAAAAAAAAAAAAAGAAGTTGCAATCAAAAGTTCACCGAAAGTTTTAACAGTGGTACATATTAAATTCATATTTTATGTTTTGAATTATTTTTATTTATATATAATTTTTAATTATTTATATATATATAAACAAACACATATATTTCCTTTTTTTAGGTACTGCTTTAGATGCTCTACAAAGTATGCAGAGTTTTTTGCGTAGTCGTCCCCCATCTTTCACTACTTTGCAAACTGCTATTGAGTGGTGGTAATTTTCTTTTTCTTTTTTTTTTTAATTCCATTTTCTTTTACTGTTACTTTTGATGTAAAGTGATGTTTGAATAAACCATGCAGCAATGTTATATTGTCATAATTTTAACTTATCATGGCTACATCTATTGCTAAAATGCCAATCAAATAAACTTTTTGTTTTCTAAATAATATTCAAAATTTGTGTAGCTATTAATTACTAAATGCTTTACTTATCTTTTGAGATACATATTGATTCTGGCTGCTGTTCATTGAATATATATATATGCTAGCTACGTGGCAACTCAATGTGTTATATTTAAACTGCATAAAATGTTTTGATTGTTTGGGGGGAAGGAAGAGAAATATAATTTTATTGTACATTTAAATAGATTTTAATATTATTTTTAATATTAATTTATAATATTAATTTTTATAATATTAATTTTATTAAATACTAAATTTTAAGTAAGAAATCAAATGTTTAATGTAAGTTTTAAAAGTTTTCTCAATGAAAATACACTATTCAATAACGTCATTTGTCAAAAGCATTTCTTTCTTTAAAGATTTGGCTTCTAATTTTGGAACTAGTGGAAAGAAAATGACGTTGTTTTGATCAACTTGCACAAAAATATGCCAGTTTTATTAAAATAAATACTATAAAAAATGTCATTTTTACCTGCAAAACCATTTTGCTTTTAGTGCCTTTGTGAAAAGTTTTAACTGTTATCTTTCAGAAATAATTGCCAAAACATCAGTGAAAGCTCACTGTTGAGACCCAAAAAGTTTTTGTTTGTCTGTCTGTTCCACGATAACTGCTGCAAAAAGGGTCCGATTAGGTTGATTTTTAGTAGGTACGTTGGCGAGGTACCCAGAATTAGCTGTATAGTTTTTGGTTAAATTTGGTTCATTCGTTCGAAAAATATAGAATATTTTATTTTAAGTCATAATTCTTTTCAATGGGAAGTCAGACGATTTTTTAATTTTAACATTCACCAAAAAGAAAATCACAGATTGGGATAGTTGTAAATGCTAAATTTATGAAATGAAGATCTTAATTTAATCCGATCACTTTGAAAATTTGCCAATATATTTATTAGAATTTCAAAATTAATTGTATAAATTATTGGGAAATTTTACGTATTAATTTGAAAGATATGAAACATTTTAATTTCTCATTTTTTACAAAAATTTCCAATGCATTTCTTTTTTTTCTCTTTTATTAGATGGTTGCCAAGCAACTATATTTCAAGGAATATCAACAAAATAAAATTAAAGTTAATTGCATTATTTTGGCACAAAATTTTATTAACAAAATAGCTAATTTTCAGGTGATTTAAGTTTTTAATATGCTTTTTCTAATGAAATAGATAAGGATTTATTTTAACTACTGAAGAAAGATGACCAAATTGGTTTCCAAACGAAAATTATAAAAACATTGATTATAAGTCTCATAAGAGGAATTTACATTTGTATAAGTATATTTAATAAACGAAATTTTATTCAATTCCAGCAACATATGATAGTTGGTGGTTGAAAGATAAGTATTCTTTTAAAGATAGGATAAAATCTCCTGTACAAAGAGATGGTTAATTTAATGAAATTACAATAGTAAATACACTCAGACATATACTCGAATAATGAAATAGCACAATTACTGGAAATTGGTAATATAAAATTAAAGTGACAACGGGGGGTTCAGGGGGCGGCGGAATCCCTTTGAAGGAATGTAATCTTATTCTGAAAGAATACAGTAATAAGTAGTTTATCCTATCATTTATCCAACATAAAGTTTTGTTTAATGTGATACTTCTAAAAATTTTGGAACTTTCAATAAATCTTATATTCTTATAAATGTATAAATAACTTTAAAAAATCTAATTTTAGGCTAGGGGTGCACAACCTGTGGCCCGCGGGCCAAAAGTGGCCCGCGATCGGATTACTGGTGGCCCGCGGATCAATTTCGCCAATCGGACGCAAAAAATTCACGAATTTCGCCGATCGGGTGCATAGAAATTGCGAATTTTACCAAACTTCGCCATCGGGTGCGTAAAAATCGCAAATTTTGCCGATCAAGTGCATATAAATCGTAAATTTTGCCGATCGCCAGCGTAAAAATTGTGAATTTTACCGATCGCCTGCGTAAAAATCGTGAATTTTGCCGATCGGGGCCCGTATAAATCGCGAATTTTGTCGATCAGGTGCGATCGTAAATTTCGTCGATCGTATTCGTAAAAATCACGAATTTTGCCGATCGGGCCCGTAAAAATCGCGAATTTTGTCGATCAGGTGCGTAAAAATCATGAATTTCGCCAATAGGGTGCATATAAATCGTGAATTTTGCCGATCAGGTGCGTAAAAATCGCGAATTTTGTCGATCAGGTGCGTAAAAATCATGAATTTCGCCAATAGAGTGCATATAAATCGCGAATTTTGCCGATCGGGTGCGTGTAAATTGTAAATTTCGCCGATCGTCTGTGTAAAAATCGCGAATTTTGTCGATCGGACGCGTAAAAATCGCAAATTTTGCCGATCAGGCCCGTAAAAGTCGCGAATTCCGCCGATCGGGCGCGTAAAAATCATGTATTTCGCCGATTAGGCACATAAAAATCGCGAATTTTGCCGATCGGGCGCGTAAAAATCGCAAATTTTGCCGATTAGGCGCGTAAAAATCACGAATTCCGCCGATCGGACGCGTAAAAATCATGAATTTCGCCGATCGGCACGTAAAAATCGCGAATTTTGTCAATTGGGCGCTTTAAAATCGCAAATTTCGGCAATCGAGTGCGAAAAATTGCAAATTTCGCCGATCAGATGTGAAAAAAATTGCAAATTCCGCCGATCGGGCGCGTATAAATCGCAAATTTCGCCGAACGTGTGCGTAATAATCGTGAATTTCGTCAATCACTAGGAAAAAACTATGAATATTGTCAATCGCACATGGAAAAAAAAATGCAAGTTTTTTCCATCCTTTCCAACTGAATTGGGTTATGCTGACTAAGGAGGTGGTTGAGTATAAGGAGCTAACCCTCCTTTTAAAATTAGCCATTTTTATGAACTTTTAGGCCGACCTCCCCCCTCCTTGCCCGAAACAAAATTTTGTCCACCCTATGGATGTTGGCTCTCGACAATCCAGTCATTTTTGTGACTGCCCCTCCTCTTATAAAGGTTGTGCACCCCTTTGATATCTGCATTTTATGACTGAATATGTTAAGAAGTACAATTTAGAATAATATATGTTTCTCCACCTTCATTCATGAAAGCAGAATTTTTTTTCGTCACTGGCAATCTTTAAAGTTAAATTTATTCCTTCAAATAAGGTCAAGGAGTATTTTCACTCTTTGAAAATAATCTTAGCTATATCTCTTGTATAAATACAAACGTAAACTGTTGATATATCATTGCCAACAAAACTGAATACATTGACTGGAAGAAAGTAACCTAGGGGGCTAAATCTAGCCTTCCAAAATTTATGTTTTTTTTAATCTGATCTCACCCCCCCCCCTCCTTTGGTCACACCTCCTCGAAACAAAAATTTTCTGATAGTGGCCCTCGACAACCCAGTCCTTTTTGTAAGTGACCCTTCACTGAAAAAGGTTGTGCACCCCTATTTTAGGCTATCAAATATTATGCAGAATTATTATAATAATTATATATATTAATGAACAATGATTTGTACAGCGGACGTTGAGGCCTCTGATTTTACTAGATTTACTAGTTAATAGAAAAATTATGGGTTTTTTTTTTTTATTATTATTCTTATGAATAGGGAGCAGTAATTGTCCAGTACAATACAAGGAGCTTAACTTGTTTAATGTTTTTGCTTGAATATAACACTCATAAATGATAAAATGTAATGAATTCTAGATATCAATTTATCAACAGACGATTTTTTGTACTTTAGAAAATGCTGATTCATGAAGCTCGAATATATGAACAAATGTTTACATTTCTTCAAATTTTCTTCAAAAATGTAATTTATCCAAGATATTTTTTAAAAATCTATTCAAATTGAATTTTTTTTCATTTTTTAATGAAAAAATGCCATCAGTAAAAAATAATAATCCTATTCAGTGATGTCAGAAATGTGTTTAAAACATAAAAGTACAAAATTTAAGAATATGTCATTAGTTTTTCTGTATTTTGAATGGTTTGTTCATAGCTAGTGCATTAAAAAACATGGCAAATTAAACAAGTTGGAAATTGTACGTTAAACGTGACACATGAGGTGTGTTCGTTTTGTGCTGTAAAAAATCATTGTTATTATTTCAGTGAAATTAATTATATCATCTGCTATGAAGGAAATGAGGATGCCTTTTTTTTTTCTTATTACGTATGCCATGTTTACATATGCTAATATTTTTTTTCGACACCAGACAGAGCTGTAAATTCACCATGGAGATCTTGCTTTGTGAATGATTACCTCCATGATTAATATTTCTATGACTCACGATGAATGAATATTTTGTTTATTTACTTTAATGGATTGAGATATTCGGCCGTTAACCTAATTTTCTTTGAAGTTATCTCAGAATCTATACATTTTTTAATGTAACTCATCTCTCAAGCAAACAATTTTTTTGAACGATCTTTCTAAAAATGTAACTTTTACGCAATTATATTCAAAAAATTTATTTTGAATAAAAATGGCTGCTTGGCATATGGAAAAAGATGTGGTTAGCCCGTATTTGTTTTCCTCAGTCAGAAGACTTGCGCTTTTATCATATAGATTACGTATGATAAGATTTAATAGAATAAAGAAAACTTATAAATATCTTTTTAAGTTTTGATTTGATTTTCATAAAATTTAAAATGACTTGAGAAAATTCTGCAACTATTATATATATTAAATTTCAAGCCCATTTGGTTGGGTAGTTTTTATGCTGTTATATGCAGACAGACAGACTGACGAACGGACTAGACGATGACTATAGGTGTTACGTATTTATATAATTACGAACGCACCTAAAAAGCTGATCTCGCATTTTTCTTTTCTGTGCTTGTCGGCTTATAGAAGGTTCAAACTGAGCATAGAGGCATGCTTGCCAATTTTCATAAAAAAGAATGTGTTTTTGATATTTAATTAATATCTCAGCTAATTAACAAAAAATTAAAAATCTAAGCCTCAGGTGCATCAGGACCAGCCTTGGATTATCCTCTTTCAGACTTCTGCACACAGTAGATTTTTCTAGCATCGCCAACAGACACACACACACACAAAGCAAAACTTTCATTTATTAATATAGATTATATGTTTTATTGCAGGGTGACCAGAAGTAACGTAATAGCCTAATTTCACTTAGTTAATGAAAACACAAAAACCTTTGTACCAACAAATACTTTATTTATTAACAACAATGGATTAGAGAAATAAAAAAAAAAACCTTTTCCTCAAAGTGTCCTCTTTTTGCTTTGATGCACAGATGCAAACATTTGGTGAAATTTTCAGCAATTGGCCGTACATTGGCCGGAGTGATTTGTTTCCATTTCTGAATCAACGACGCTTCAGAGCTTCCAAACTTTTGTGATGCTTTGCATCCAAAAGCCCTTGCCTCCAAAATCGACCCCAAACCGTAATCAAAGGCGTTAAGGTCACACCAGTATAGAGGCCATTCTTAAGCCAAGATGAAGTCTGGAAAATTGACCCGAAACCAGTCCTGTTTTGATTTTGCTTGATGAGCAGGCGTAAAATCTCGTTGAAACGTCCAAACCCCGTTTCCAAAGTGATTTTGAGTCCAGGAAAGTACCACATCCTCAAGATTGATTTTGACTTGATTTTGAATTTATTGATTTTGACTTCAGAATCTATGAAAATAAAAGGTGTTTTGCCTATTGCACAATTTTCTGCCCACACCATGAAAAATTTGGTATTTTGACAATAATGCTCCATGGAAGACTTGCCTGGAGAAGTTGTTGACCACATCCAATCATTCTGACGATTGTATGACTGAGAATAGTTTTTAATCAGAAAACAGGATCCGCTCGCTTCAGCAGCTTCCTCCCTCTTTTGAGCCGTATTCATTTGTTTTTATCGGTGAGACGTTGCACTTGTTTGAGCTTGTAAGAATGAAGGTTCAGCTCCTCTTTGGTCATAAGTCGAACCTATTCACAAGCTGTCTGCCTTGCCATTTTTCTCATCGGCACCTGAGGATTTCGGATACGCGTTTCTTAATCAATTCTTGGTTTTGGAAGTGTTCACAGTCCTTTTTCTGCCTTGTTATAAACAGAAAAGAATTATTGTTTAATTTATATAATTAAAATATTGAAATAATTGAAAGTGTGGAAATGAAAAAGAAAGGGGGAAACATTAAATTCTGAAATAGAAATGTAAGTAATTTGGAATATAACAAGAATAGATATTTAAATTTTGAAAGTTATGAAAATGAGAAATAGAATGAATTTCGAAAATGAGCCAGTGATCTAAAAAATATGTATAGTGGAAGCATCAAGGGAAATAATATTGTAAACATCAATAACTATATTTAAATAGATCAGGGTAAAATATAAAAAGGTAATACATACCTGATGTAATACAGCTACCTAAAATTTACTATCAGAGAAAAAGTACCTAAATTCTCATCGTAAAATATTTTAAATAGTAAAATATCTCAATCTTTTTAATATTTGTAAGTTATTTTTAATATGAATTCAGAACAGAATATTTAATCTTATTCTTAAGTTTATATGTATCATTAAAATCAATGTTGTATATAATATAATTACTTTCTCTATTTTCAATATTTATATAAATTTCCCTTAAATTTAATTTTAGATTAAATTCCATATATTGCGTAAACTATATAAAATTACAAAACAGTATATTCATGAGAAATTCAAAGAAGAGACAAAAGTAAATAAATAACCATGTTTATTATTTAAATATATAAAATGATATATTAAGCAAACATTACTCAAAAATCAAGTGCACTTAATTCTGAAATAGATATTACACAATACATTTATTATAAAGTAATTATTGTTGGTATCGTAAACAAATTTTATAATATTAATACTTAAATGAATCAGATCATATTTAACAAAAGAAAGATATATTTCAAAACATTTGTAGAATCAATCTTTTAAATATAATTACGTGTTTTGTTTATAGCATGTAAATCTCGAAAACAACTGTCCAATCATTGCACAAGTTAATTAAGCAGTCTTGAAGCATCCATGAAATGTCAACGAAAGTACGTATTTCGATGAATCATGTCCATACCAATCACGTAGTTACCACTGATGGAAAAATCAAATTATTAACTAGATTAGTGAAAATCAAATTCCGTATCCCATTTGGTTAAGTTGAATTGTGCAATACCACAAACATTTTCTCCAAGGCATCTTTCGTTGAAACGAGCACTAGGGCTGGTAGAGATCATCAAAGGAAAACACTGTAGATCATTCATTTTACTGAATACCACGAACGTTTTCTCCAAGGCACTTTTAGTTGAAACAAGCATTCGAGCTGGTAGAGATCATCAAAGGAAAACACTGTAGAGAATTCATTTTACGGAACACCACAAACATTTTTTCCAAGGTATTTTTAGTTGAAACGAGTATTTGGGCTGGTAGAGATCGTCAAAGGGAAATGCTCGAAGATACCCATCGAAGAGTTTACTGATATAATTGTGCTTGATGATATAGCAAACTTGCTGTTCCACTGCTTATGATGATATTGTCAATTTTCAGTTCCACTGCTGAATATCTATACCGAATCTTGATTTATTATTGTTAATCTAAAGCAAATTCCATATATTCAAAACTTAGATAAAACGTTATGTAAATTAATTTTTTGTCTCGCACACCGAGGGCACGTGTGCACCCTCGGTGGCGGCCGCAAGCAGAGAAAGAAATAAATGACGCTATCTTGAATTCAAAGCATTAGCGGGAAGATACCGGACAGTTAAAAACTTCCAACCGTTCAACACCACTAATCCGCCAATCAGAAAATTCTATCTACGATCCGTAGAACTCACTCAATTCAATGCTGCGTTCATGATCCGCAAACGTGCATGCATTATTGAAGGGAGGGAAATGGGTGCAGTCAGTGACCCCAGATGCAGCCATTATGTGGAGATAAGAATTTTTGACTTAGAGAGAGAAAAAAAGGTGAATCGTTTTAAGTGTAGACGAGATCAGAAAATTATATAACTGAGGATGGAAAATGAGATTTTATTTTTATGAATAGGATAATATTTAAGAGAAGTAATTTTATATTAAGATAGGGAAACTAGATGTAATATATAATGTTAAAGTAATATTTAAGAGAAAGTATTTTTTTTTTTTATGAGAGATAAAAGAATTACAAAGGAAATTAATAATAACTGATTTAAATTTGAAATAAATAAAATATTGATTTTAAAATATTTGGTACTTCTCTATTATCCCGTCGACCACTTTTCATAACAAAAAACTATCGCCAAACTGTAAGATTAAACGCCAAAAATGTAGTCCCATTTACTTGATGTCAGAAGCATTATACGCGTTTGTTATGTCATCAAATGGTTTTTAATTCGACATTTGCATGTATTTTTCATTATGTTTTACTGATTTATTAGTTATTTCATTAATTAAAATAACAATTGTGTCCTTAAATTCTTATATTTTATTTATTTATTTATTTTGATATTCCAATGACAATGTTCTCCTGTTTATTTGGCGTTACAGTTTGGCGATAGTTTTTTGTTATGAAAAGTGGTTGACGGGATAATAAAGAAGTATCAAATATTTGAATTACTAATGATATACAGCCGTCACGTAACATGCCTCTTCCCGGTCAGTCTCCTTCATGGCCAAGCTCCTTGAATCACTTGAATTCTTTGGAAACGGTTGAATGATGCACTTGAAGCAATCGAGCAATCTCACACACACGCTTTCCTTGACAATGTAGCTCCAAAATCTCGTTCCGTTTCTTTGTCATCCTATTCGAAAAAATTGGAGCTAGAAAAAAGATCAATAAGTGAAGAAAAACCTCTAAGAATCGAGTAATAACGAAATCATCAACCGTCACATTACTTCTATTCAGCGTTACATTATTTCTGGTTACCCTGTAATACATATATTATTTTCTTTTTGTATATTACTAAACACACAATTCCTTTTCTCCTTCAGTGTTTTTTAATTTATGGCATTTTTCTTTAGTGACTTAATTATTGTTAAATCCCTAAATGTTGAATTATTGCATGTATTTGTTTGTTTCAGTGTCAGAAGTGGCCAAGTCAGAAATGTCGAGTCTGCTAAAGTGTCCATGCCTGGGCAGCTAAAAAAGTAAATTGTTTTTATTCACCTACCATTTCTAATGATATTATCAATAACTTCTTTTTCTATTTTATTTCTTTTTAATAGTTTTTATTATTTTTTAAAACCTGCATGTAAAATTTGAACATGTTAAATTCTAGTTGATTTTTAGTTTGAAAAAATAAAAAAATAAAAAATAAAATATGCTATTTATAAAGAAATTCATAATTAACATCTTTTTTTGAGTAGGTGTATGGAATTTTGATTTATAAATCATAATTTTCATTTATTTTATATTTATTTTTCTTTCTTTTTTGTATACCCTTTAGATATTATACAATGTTTTACTGAATAAAAATAATTAGAAATCATAAAATGTTTTCCCAATAACCAATTTGCAAATGACTGTTAACATCACACACAAATATAGATGTATTCTAAATTTAATTTTTCCTTGTAACATTTGATAGAATTCATTTTTGAATGCTGTAATTTTCACTTTAACTGTGGGCTCACGCTCCTAAAAATTTATGTGCGATTTAGGTATATTTAAAATTTTTTTATACTCTGGTGCCGAGATCCTGTAAATTAAATGTGCTAAAACTCTACTGTACCGTAAAATACCATTAATCTGCCCTTCCCGATTATACGCCCCCCTCCCACTTTGTAAACAAATTGGAAAATTCAAAAAATCTGCGTCCTCCGGCAAAAGAAATTTTGCCGCGCGTGTCAAGATTGATAGCTGGTCCGGATACAGGGACCGGTCTAAAAAATGTAATTAAATTGAAATACAGAGTATGTGGAAGTTTGATAGCTGAAATTGGCAAGGTTGTGACTAAAAGTGTTGAATGTAGATAATACACTTTGATAAAACAGTTTTTAGGTTTAAATTAAACTAACGTTTATTTGATATATCACAAAATAAAATAAAGATCAAAACATGACAGACAATTTAATTAAATAAAAATATAATGGCATATGGCAACAAAAACAAGGTGGCAAAAATAATATGGCATGAAGTAACTTAAATGTAGCCTTCAAAATATACTTGAAGAAAAGTTCATTTTAACTTACATGATAATTAATTGAACGTGATGACACAAATTAAAACAGGCCTTTTATTTTTATTAGTCACCATGGCATTAGATGTGAAGAAAAAAAAGTTGAAGAACAGTCCACACACACTATTAATTAATCCTTGAAATGAACGTACATCACCAACAGAAGAAAGAAAAACCACAACTTCAACAGCAGAAATAAACAAACACTAAAAAAAAACGTTTAACACCATCATTGCACTCATAAAAACTTTACTCCGCCACTGATATTGTTTCTTCTGGCATCTACCAATATCATTTTAGTAAAGCTGCCTCACTCTCGCCATTCCAACTGCCTTTCCATCCCTTTTAAACAACATCAACTACCGCTTTCCGAAAACGCCCCCTTTCTGATGTGCTAAGTTGAGAAGTTCTCAAACTGCCCATCGGCAAAGTAATCTAGAGTGCCTTTGAAGACTGTGGCACGGCGTCTGGGCGCATGCTCCCCTATACTATTATGATTGAAATGATATCGAAGCTGGCGGTTGCAACTGAATTCGGAAAAAGGCTGAGAAAACGATGGTCAATGTGGTGAACGATATCGAAACGAACAGTAAACATTATCGGCGAGTTGAAAAACGAAAAGAAAGATTTGAACGATACTAGAGATGGAAAACGATATCGACTGAAGAAAATTAATACAGGATTGAATGGAAAATTAGGCAAGTACGAAAAGGGGACATTATGTAGAAGTTTCAAGGTCCAAAAATATATACATAGGGCTAACAAAGATCAACACCAAAAATTTTATCTCACAAGTGTTTTTTTTTTTTTTTTTTTTTTTTTTTTTAACGGTTCAGAAAGGCGTGACGATTCTTTGATATATAGCAAACGTGTACAAAAACAAAAGTAACATACACAACTTCAACTAGTGTCAATCTGAAAAAGCAGTATAACCAAACATTAGTTTTGCTGTAAATTTATCTCCATGGCGATATGAAGTTAATAAAAATATCAATAGTGAAATTTTCTCATGAAATAAGTTAAAAAATGTGTATTTGATGCTGTGTGTGAAATATTTTGATTAAAAAAGAATCTATTTATTTTATCAAAGAATTTATAGTCGTATTTAATGTTACTATGAAAACCAATCGCAAAAAATTTATCGATTGATTGATCAGTAGATGGTGCAACAGTTGAATTTGTGCGTATTTTGTGCTATCTTTGTGGTAGCAATGTTTTTAATTTTAAAAATCTGGCAACATTGCCAATTTGTTCTGTATGTTTTCAATTTTTGTGATCTGTATTATTTATTTAACATTTATAGATACAAAATCATGATTTAAAAAAAAAAAAAAAAAAAAAAAAAAACTTATTTAATCTCTCTAATTTACAATAGATGGCGACACCACATAAAATGTTACTAGTTCTAGAAAGTATTTCAGGATATTTTCAACGGCCATTTCTCAGTAATTTTTTATTATTTTAAATTATTAAGTTCCTTTTATTTTCTGTTACCATATTAATGACAGATATTAGTGTTATTATTTATCTAAATGCATTCCCAGGGTGGTCACAGACCTGGACAATATAGAAATATCAGCGAATTTTGTTCACCTGGAAATATCATGGAAAAATCATGGAAATTCAACTCAATCCTGGAAATTTCTCCAAACAAATTTTAATTTCCATTTACTGTGAAATGTGTTATGTGTAATCATTTCAGGAAACAGAAAAGGCTATTCAGTATATATAACATGGGGAATTCTGAAATGTTTTTGCATATTGCTTATTTAAAGTGAGCAATTTCATCTGTTTCCTGTAATGATAATTGTAAGTTCAACTGTAATCTTATAGGGGAATAAAGAAAAACTTTTTCTCTATCGCACCAGCACTTCACAGCTCTTCAAAGGTGGGGTTAGACAGATCATATTTCATTGGCAGTAAGTTTGAGTAGAGGATAAACATAATTAGTAGATTAGATTCGTCTAAATCATTGAGTGTTGGGGTTTCATCCAATTCCTTTCCATCATCTATTGCCGGTTCATTGTGTTCAAATTCATCTTAATCATCTGTACCTTCCATTTCTTATTCATCAACTGAGGACATTGATGATACTCTCATTTCAGAAAAAGTTTCAGTTGCAAAAACATAACTCAATTAACAGTTTCCAAGCATCATGGCTTAAAGTCTCTACTTTTTAATGAAAGTGTGTTAAAAGCTGAAATATTAAGGTGCATTCATTCAGTAGTGACACATAAATCAATAGGAATGTCAGAAAGGGATGTTTCACTATTTCAAACACTTTTTCTAGATAGCGAAATAGCGTAGAAAATGAAATTGGGAAAGAGTAAAATTGCATATTTCTGTACTATATGGAATCTCGCCATATTTTCAAAATTAACTGTTGGATAAATTATCAAAATGTAAATACGTAACAGTAGGATTGGACGAATATTTAAATAAAATATAACAGAAAACTCAAATGGATGTAAATGTAAGATTTTGGTGTTTTGATGAAAATTAAGTATGTGCACGTTACTTAACTTCAACTTTTTAAGGTAGTTCAACATCTGATAAAATTCGAGAAAGCTTTAAAACTGCTTTATCTCCTTTAAACTTGAAAACTATAGTTCAGATTTCATTGGATGGACCTAGTGTTAATTTAAAGTTTTACAAACATTTAAAAGCTGAACTAGAGTGCGCCAAAGATTGGTACCCAATTTTACTGAACATTGATACCTGTGATTTACATATTTTGTTTGGAGCCTGTATGAAAGGTATTCAAGTGACCAATTGGTCATTAATCAGTCTTTTCCATAGCCTCTACAGTTTGTTTAAATATGTACCAGCTCCTCTAGTTCTATATCCTGAATATACAGATTTAGATCTATATCCTAAAAAAATTTGTTCAATTAGGTGGCTGCAGAATAGTTAGTCATGTGTGTCAATGTGCTATTGATAATTTGTCACATATTAGAAAATTCGTTCAGTGTACAAGAAAAGACAAAAAAGAACCAGCTTGTGCTAGCTTCAAAACTGTGGCAAATTTTGTGGAAGATGAACTTTTAGAAGCTAAATTGACTTTTTTTCAAATCTGTCAAAGGAAGTCGAACTTTTTTCGAAAGAGTATCAAACAGATGTTCCAATGGCACCTTTTCTTTGTAATTTTCTAACATCAATAGTTAGAAATATAATATCAAAATTTGTTAAAGAGAGCATACTTATTGATGGTTGTATTCATAATAAAAATGTCTAATAATAAAAGCTTGAAATCAGCATCTACAATTGACTAGGTTATGGCACATGGAGTACTTTTATAAAAAGAAACAAACAGAAAATTTCTTATAAGATTTTACAATTCCGCAAAGATTCTGTATCTTGTCTAAAGCATTAGGCTTAAAGTTATTGCAAAGATCCCCCCTTTATTCATCATCTAGCATAAGCATTAACTTGTTTTGACCCAGATGTAGCCAGAAATTAAACTCAACAAAAAACGCATAAAAAAATCTTTTGACAATGTTAGTAGACAGCAGAATTATCAGTGATAATGAAGTCGACAATGCTGAAAGAGAATATTTAAAGGTATGCTTTGACATTGACACCAAAGAAAAACTGAAAGCTTATAAACACCAAGATTCCAGAATTGACATATTTTGGAGAGAGATATTTAATAAGTTTGGTGATTGTTAGGGTATAAATATGGTCATGAAAATAGTCATGGTATTATCTCATGGAAATGCCAATGTAGAAAGAGGTTTTCCAATTAATTCAAGATATCTCATTGACAATTTTAAAGATGATACCCTGATTGCACAAAGAGTTGTCCACGACAAAATAAAGTCATCCGTAAGCAATGTTAATAATTATAAGATTCCTTAGAATTCACTCAAACTTATAAAAATGCATGTTCAAAGATCTAGCTGATGCTGTAAAAGAAAAAAGAAAAAGATGCTTCTGAAGCTAAAAAGAAAAGAATAAAGTTGACGACTACAGAAATTGATAGTAAGATAAAATTGAAAGTATAAAGCTGAATGTAAAAGCAAATAAAGAAATTGAAATACTAATAGAGGAGATAAAAGCAATAAAAGAGTGAATATTTTTTAAAAATGAAAAAAACTTTTGAGTTTTGGTACATTTTAACAGTTACTTCTTTGTATATTTCTTTTAAATGCTAAAAGGTGTAAATTAACAACATAATACAAATTAAAATAACTTTTATTCACTGAGCTCCAACTATTACAGGAGATCTGTCTTCCTAATGCCCAACATGATTTCCAGCGGTCAGCGCGGAAGGATACAGTGACAATAATTTTAGCTCGCATTCATGGCAAAACATGCTGTCTTTCGTATTCCCTTACATGATTAGTGAATTATTTATTAATTTGATAAGCATAGCTTAATTATAAAAGCATAAATTAGGATAATAGTAAATGAGAATACTAATATCTGACATTGACAACACGGACTATTTTTTACTTTTGCCTTGCAAGCTTGACTTGCCTTTCATGCTTCTGAGCTCCTGTTATATATAGAGCTCAATACTTTTATTAGGTTGTTTGACATGTTTCGACTCACTCCAAGATGGAAATTTTATTATTTTAACGCTAACCTGGAAATATCATGGGAAAATCATGGAATTTTAACATAAGATATTTGTGACCACCCTGATTCCAGTTTCAAAGCTTCTGAATTCCAGAATTTTCTATAATCTGAAATCACCATTAATCGTGAAGTTATACTGTTTTTCTATTTTGTATATCATTTTTTTTTTTAATTTTTTTCTTTTGTCACTTTATTAAAATGATGAATACTTTGCGTTATAAAAATAATGGAGCCCCATAATCGATCACCCATAAATATCATATACTACAATTTTAATACCGTGTAAGTGCACCCCCCCCCCTGATTATTTTATGATTTTCCATCGCATTTAAGGGGGTGGATTAACGGGATTTTACGGTATAAAAAATTAATTTTTCAATTAATTTTCGACAGTGAAAGTAGGTCCAAAATTATTGAGTACTAGCTGGACTCACCCGGTGTTGCCAGTCCCGTCAAAAAAATAATGCGAAATCACTCTAAAAATTGCTGCACGAAACCGTTCCTCTTTCGTCTTTTGGAAATTAAATAGAGAGACGGACCCCGAAGCAGAAGTAAATTGTATACCACACCCTCAAATGTTTGAGTCATTTGATTCAAAACTGGTCAGATTTTGGTCAAAATTTTAAAAAGTTACAGTCCAATTTTCACAAAATTTGCATTTTCGGAATCAGAAAATAAACTACATACATACTGTGAGTTTAGAATTGATGCTTCCAATGTTTTTCTTAATACTCGAGGATTAGTGAAAAAGAGACTATTTTGTTGTCAAATCAATAAATATGTTTTGTGGTTTCGAAAAAATAGTCATTTTTGGCACATGTGCAGGAAAATGTTTTAGTTCCACTGCCAGAGGGTGCATTCTGTTCTAAACAAATTTCCGACACTTGTCCTTGCTGCTTACGATACCATGTATAGCAGACGTGCTGCAAAATCTTTTGGTTCCAGTTTCTAGCATCAGGTGGAGATTCTGTTCTAAACAAACCTCTTTCCGAACTAAACTCCGGCGGTCATCCCCACTGCTTATGACACCATATAGAAGGCATGCATTACACACACGGAAAATCTTTTAGTTCCACTTTTCACTGCCAGGGGGCACCAAATCTGTGTCTTAATTAGTTATCTAAATTAGTTCATGTTAAGTTGAATGAACCAATTCACGTTGAAATCAGGCCCATAGAACCAGAGAAAATAAATTCCCCCCTCCCCCCTGGAGATTAATAATCATAAATGGTGGTAACCAAGCACTGGAAAAATGATACTGAAGTTTATTTAGTACTTGGGAGACAGGGGAAGAATGCTAGAAAAGATTTTGCTTGAATCGGACCTATTTAAATGCAAAATATTTTAGTTCCACTACCCACCGCTAAGAGACACACTCTGTTCTAATTAAAACTCTTTCTGATTGAAACTCCAACACATGTCCCCGCTGCCTGCAACACCGTATAGCAAGTGTGCTGCGCATGCACTGTAAAATCTTCTAGTTCCACTTTCTATCGCCAGGGGGTATCAAATCTGTATCTTAATTAGTTTGTGTTAAGTTGAATGAACTATTTCTCGTTGAAAATGAACTCGTGGAACCCGAGAAAATAAACCCTCCCCCTCCTGGTGAATAATGTTCAGAAATAGTGGTAACCAAGGGCTGAAAAAATTATACCGAAGTTTATTTAGTACATGGGGGACCTGAGAAGAATGTTAGAAAAGGTTTCACTTGATTCGGACCAATAATAAAAAAGTTCTGATTTGAAAGGCAGGGGCAAGGAAGCATTTTCGATCAAAGCAATGAACGTAATATTTAAATTACAGCCAGCCACTCCCCCCCCCCCCCCCCCCCCCCCCAAAAAAAAAAAAAAAAAAAAAAAAAAAAAAATTAAAACAACAACCTTTAATATTAGGAATTATCATTTTAACTTTTGAAACACAAACAAAATTACGTTTTTTTTTTTTTCTTTTTTTTTGACATACAAATAATGTAAGTTTCATTGCCGATTTCTGAAATCAAATACATAAATGTCATCATGTACATGAAAAAAACGATAAAAATCGCATAAAACAAATCACAAAAAATTCACAAATTACTGTTCAAATTCAGAATAATTTTTATTGAAAAGAGGAGAAACCTTTTGGCTGAAACTGCTAATGCACTGTCCTGGACACTTTTTCAGCCAGTTGGAAAATTGCAACTCGTGTGATTGATTTACCAGTTAGAATAATTGTGTTAAAATTAATCAAGTATCCTTAATATTGTGTTACATTGTCTTGTGATTCTTCTATTCAGTATATGACATTTTAAATTGTAAATCATATATATTATTTCTCCTGTCAACATCCCTTTTTCTAAGAAAATATGAAATGCAGAACAACGAATGAGATGCCATATGAAAGGATTTGGAACAGGCTTCTGACATAGCACACTTACATTTTCCTAAAGCATGTTTTTTTATTAAAATTTGCTGATAATTAAAAATTAAATCCGCATTGTTTTCATAAAAGAAATGAAAGGTTTTCCTCAAATTACTGTTGCCAAAAAAGTAAAATACCACATTATATGATGCTCAGATTATAATAAACACCGCATGGGTTTATTTTATATTTATGATTAAAAAGCAAAATTGAAATGTTTGGATTTATATTTCTATGTCCCATGTTTTTCCTGAAGCGGACGACGTCCAGACGTTTAGAGGTGTAACCTCTAATGCAGTTAAAATACGATTGTTAATTTTTTTTCTCGCGCGTGCCTTTTGCAATCTTCAATCAATTTTTACTCTAACTTTGATGGAATAAATTAGATGATATTCTGGCTTGACTAAACACTAAATGTTGCTATATTTTTATCCTTAATTTTTCTTTAGAAGTTTAAACCTGCATCCAATAAATATTACATATTGATAAAAAATATTAGATTGCAGTGCGAAATCCTCGCACGGGCCCACTGGTTCTTAATTAGTTGACAAGATAAGTTCTTAATTAGTTGACAAACAAAAGTTTTTGAAGAAGCATTTTTCTGTATCTGCATTTTATATGAGAAAGAAAGAAAAGTTTATTTCAGACACCTCGGAATGCAATATCCTAAGGAATTGGGAAGTTACTCTCTTTCTGTTGCCTGCAAATTAATGGGTCAGCAGCTGTTATTCATAATTTATCATCTTTTCTGCCTTCTCCTTCTTGTTTCTAATTCTATTTACATTGAAATTTTCGCTAATCTTATATTTTATTGAAAGTGTTAATTGATGTTTTAAAATGTCATGTGCAGATTTTTTTTTTTTTTTTCATATTTAATGTGGAGGTAAGATACAGTTACTATCTTTATATAAGTTTAATGATATTTTTCTTTATTTTCTTTAGCTCTGTTACTGGTGAAACTGCTACGAAGGAAATTCATCTTCAAAATGCTCCTGAACAGTCACCTGAAACTCTTGCACCCAGACAGGTTGCCCCATCTGATAGCATTCTTGAAGAAGCAGAAGAGGATGAAGAGCATAAAACACAGAATGCATCTTCATCTTCAAGTCAAACTGATGGATTTAAAATTCCAGCTGCTCCTGTTAGTATATATATTTTTTATGTATATTTTGAATTGGAAATTTGCAGTTTCTTATGTCACTTTATTCTTCCATTTAAACTTGTTGCAGCTTTAAAAAGTCGATTTATCAGTGCAACACTTGATAAATATTTTGATAATATAAAAATTAAATGTTTTTTTTGTTGTTGTTGTTGTTGTTGTTTTTTTTGTTAATTGTGGGAAACTATGAATTTCTTGTGCAAAAAAAAAAAAGAAACTTTGTAAAAAGATTTACAACTTTTTAGTTGATTGAAACTTTTGTTTGTAATATTTACTATGCTTTTTCTCTAAAATAAGTTCTCATGTTTTGCAAATAAAAACTGCTATTTCTATTTTCTTATTTGTTACATGTTTTTTGTTTTGTTTTTTACTTTGACATTTTGCTAAAATTCTTTATTTTGATTTTGATTTCCTTTCCTCCCTTCCTTTATGTAACTAATGATTTGGATTGCTTATTTAAATAATAAGGGAAATCTTTTTTATATGTTATGACTATAATATTTCAATTATTCATGAGTGTTTAGCTATTTAAATAAAATTTAAATCTTAAAATATTAATTTTAAATGGTCTTCATTTGCAAAATTATCCATTTCTTTTTTAGTTTTCTCCATAACTAGATTTATTTCATTTTTAAGCTAGCCCTTATTTTGGGCAAAGGGTCAATTCTTAATATTTTTTTTTACTGAGTATATAAAATGTGCAGGATTTTAACTTAAATTATATCTAATCAAATAAGAATTTACTTTTAAAAAAATGTATATTTAATTGCTGCAATTATTATGTTATACCCTATTGCAGGTTTCCGCTATTAATAGGGTTAACTGATCATATGATATTACTACACTAATTGAAATCACAATAATTACACAATCACATTCTTAAAAATCCATTGTACATAGATATTCAATATAATTTTGTACTATAATACTGTTTTCGAAGTTAGAAAGTACTGTCATGAGAAAAAGAAGGATACCCCACACACTCACATTAATTCTACTGCAAATCATGTATAAAAATTATACTGGTACCAACTGATTGGTTACACTCAAATGTTATGTGTGCATTAAGGTTTGGAGATCATCTACATATTAAAAATTGCACCAATTTTCTTTTTTCAAAGGATATCATCCATTTTTTAATACTATATTTGAATTCTTTGGATCAAATCATCCTGGAAAAGTATACAGTTTATACATTTTTCATAGAGTTAGAAAAAGTAAAAATTTCAGAATGCTAAATTTAAATCCACACGACAAATTTGAATTAACATCTTCGCAAAAAAATTCCAATGACTAGAAACCTAACCAGGACTTTTTTTTATTATTCAAAAGCATAATTTTAATTATAAAAATTATTAATAAAATAAAAAAATTATAAATTATGATATATTTTTACATAAAAAGAATCAGCATCATCAAAAAATGGCTTTATAAGTTCATAACATATTCCAGTCATTTGTTTAAAAGATATAGAGAAATGTTTTTTTTTTCAACAGTCTGATGGTGCCTTCTCTTGTTATCGCTTGCATCCATTGAAAAAAAAAAATCTTAGTACTAAATCGGAAGAGTTGTATAAAATTTCCTCTTAATTAAGTTAGTTTATTTTATATTTTGTTTTTTATGCACTTTTTGGTTACTAATTGAACGATCCTTGGTACATTTCCCTGCAAGATCTTAATTTTATTTTTCTATATTTATGGATAAAACCATAACACGTTTTCTAACTCTATGAAGATTTAAGGAAAATTTCATAAACTATATACTTTATCTGGCTAATCTGATTCAAGGAACACAAATATAGTTTCAAAAGTGAGTATTACTATTTGAAAAAAGGAAGTTGATACAAATTTTAATATGTAGATTGTCCCCAAACCTTATCCATGTATAACATTTAATAGTAAACGTTATTACCAATTGGTTGGTAGTGTTTTTAGATTGTGGTTTACATCAGAATTACTGGAGGAGTATTATCCGAGGGCTGGTTTTTTTTTTTTTTTCAACCTCCGATGGGCTATAAAAAAGACAACTTTACATAACATAATAACTTTATTACCAAAAGTACAGCAGGGTCTTACTTATTTTTCTACATAATCGCCGAAACAGTTGAGGTGTTTGTCATATTGTGACACAAGTTTCTCGATGCCTTCTACAAAGAAGTTAGCTGCCAATGAGCAGAGATACGTCTCGTACGATTGTGTACAAAGCATACCTTGAAATTTCTGAAAATTCTTCAGAAAGTTCATTGATTGTAAACCTTCTTTTGGCTCTGACCACCTGATCAAGATGCTGAGCGAGGTCTACAGTAGCGACAGACTTGCGCCCTTGCCCACCATCATCATGGACGTCGATTCGCCCTTCTTTAAATTTTCTACACAATTCTTGTACACTACCATCACTCATCATAAAATTTTCCCCCATACACTTTTCTCATTCTGCGATGGCACTACGTCCTTTTGCAGAAAACGGATTACACTTCGTAACTCACAATTGGCAGGATCATCGATCGTAGCAGCCATGTTCAATTGCCCATCACGATATGACAAATACCTCAACTGTTTTGGCGATTATGTAGAAAAATAAGTAAGACCCTGCTGAACTTTTGGTAATAAAATTATTATGTTATATAAAGTTGTCTTTTTTTTTATAGTCCATCAGAGGTTGAAAAAAAACAGTATATATATATTGTTCTGCCCTCGTATATATATTTTGTTTCATGACTGTTCATAATACAGCTTCATTTAAACTTTTTAAATTAAATGTATCTAATTTACATGAACTTGCATTAAATATAAACTTGTGAGCTAATTTAATAAGTGACTATTAAGAAACATAAAAATGTTAATTTTAAGTTTTATTTTGCATTATGATACTTTTTTAGTTTAATTATATTAATTTAATTACTATTACATTAATTATTGAAAACTTAAACAATTTGATTTTAAACTTAGTGAAATGGCTGTGGTTTTTATTAAATAAGATTGAAATATGTAAATTTGTAATAATCAAATTCTTTGATTATTACAAATTTACGTATTTCAATCTTATTTAATTTTAATAAAAAGACACAGGAAATAATATCAATTTGATCCAATCATAGTAAATTTACATATTATTATTGAAAATTTACTTACATTTTAAAATGACATTGTTTTTATCATCTACTATATATATAAAACACAAACGGAAATTTCGTTCCGTTCCTTTATAACTCGAATTCTGCTGAATGGAATTTGATGGAACTTGCACTGTTGGATAGATAATTTTTCAGGGAAGGTTTTAGTAGATAACACATAGTTCTACGTATATTAGTTATAGAATTATGATGGAAAGTTCTGTTATTTTGGACATAAGGTTACCGTAGGTCATTTTTTTGGCGACCATTATCGTTGGCGAAAGATTTGAAATGGCTATATCAGAAAATATTGCAAACACATAGAAAAATAAAAGAAAAATTCTGTTATTAATTGTATTTAAAATCTCCCCCCCCCCTCCCTGCAAAAAAAAAACTGCTTTAATGAGGCATAATATTTAATTTAAACCCCAAAGGAATGTTTGTAATGCTTAAAAATATTTGCAATGTATGAGATTGCAATTCAGATTACGTCAATATTTGGCGAATTATCGTTTGCGTCAGGTTAACAAAGATGCATCTGATGATTTGATTTAATAAAATATGAGTAATTTTTTTTTTCCTTTTTTTCTTTCTGTTTTTTATATAACTCCTCTATCATGTATCTTACAGGAGGAACTAGCAGGTGTAATTGTAAAAATGACTGCATTTATGAATTACATGTTATTTGTTTATTTATTGTTTTGATTTTACTTTTGTCGCCAAGCAATGTGAGTTTAAGCCAAAAATGCATACACGTGACATCAGCTTGAGCGATACAGTTGGCCCTGCTTAATTGCATGCAGTTGGTTCCACTGAATTGTATGCATTTAAGCGAGGACAGCAATTAATGTAATCAGTATACGTTATTATTTGATTATATACCACAGATATGATAAATATAATGGACAATAACAATTTACATAATAATTTAAAAATTAATTATTGTACTAATAATTTTAATCAATATTTTATACACTATTTATAGTAATATATACACTAAAGTATAATGTATTATAACACTATTTACGTTACATTGTTCAATTTTTCATTATAATTTATCTGATTGATGGGAAAATGAAAATGAAAATAAAATAACAAAGAAATAATTTTTAAATCATACCTTTGAAAATAAATAAATTTCGGTGTAAATTCATTTTATTTTTCATTATTTGCCAACTAATCCTTTATTTGTTGCCTATAAAATAATCCTTTATAGAAGTTTGTTTTTTAATAGTTCGGACGCTGCATTTCTCTACTTCGTTTTCTAAAGAATAAATCAAATTGTAATCACCACCATGTGCTTCAAAATATCTTCGAACAACACACAGAGATTTGTTAACATCAGAGAGAGATGGAGGAGGCTCTACACTTTCATTGTCACAATCGTCTGTGTTTATGCAGTTTTGAGAGCTTGCCACGATTTCTTCATCACTAGGTTCATTTTCTGTTTGCTCATTTTCATCACATTTTACATATTCTGAAAAATCGGAAGCAGTAAGTTGCAGCAAACCACTATGATCATTAAATTTGCTATTGCTGTTAAAATCATGAATCACAGTTTCATTATCTGAGTCACAATCATCACAATTTTCTTTAGATTAAAAAAATTTTGCTTTTTTGAAGCAATTTTCAATTGTTGTTAAAGAAACACTGTCCCACGCTTGCTTAGTGAAATGCATTGCATTAAGGAAAGATATATTTTTGTACATTGAAGAAAAACATAGCAGTGATTGCTCTTCATCTAAGAGACGCACAACATATTTAAGGATTAGATGCCTGTAATTACTTTTAAATGATTTTATGATGCCTTGATCTAGAGGCTGAATTTTGCATGTAGCATTAGCAGGAAGAAATTGTATGCTTACGTTTGAAAGGCAAACGTTAACTTTGTGGCTGGATACATTATCCATGAATAAAACAATCTTCCTGTTTTGTTTCACCATGTCTGAGTCGACTTTCGTAATCCAGCTTTTGAAAATATCTCCTGTCATCCAGGCATTTTGGGAAGATGAATAATTGACGGGATAGTTTTTGACATTTTTTAAGCATCGCGGTTTTTTGCTGTTTCCAATCATCAAAGGAGTCAATTTTGTTGTTCCTGTTTGGTTAATGCAAAAAAGTAGAGTGATTCGATCTTTTGCCTTTTTAAACCCACAAATTGTTTTCTTTCTTTTCTGCAATTGTACCTCCTGGCATTGCATGATAATACAATGCGGTTTCGTCGCAATTAAAGATATCATCCGATTTATAATTCTCCAAAATCGGAGTTAATGTGTTGTCATATGACTCGTCAATGGCTAAATCATTAGTTGAGGCAGGTTCTCCATGGGAATTTTTAAATTTTAGATTATTTCTTTGTTGCCATCTGTAAAGCCAACCTTTCGAAGCATTGAAGTTTTCACCTTTTTCGCATTTTTTGGATAACTCATCCACTTTTTCCATAATTACTGCTCCATTAATTAATGCACCTTCGGATCTTTTTTCCTGAAACCATTGCAATACTGCTCGATCCACATTTTCATAGTTCAAATTACGTTTTTGCTTTCGGTTTAAATTGCCATTATTTCTCCATTCCTGAAGAATATTTTCAGAGTTTTTACTTATTCGAAAAACTTGAGATTATGAAATTCCAAATTCTTTTGCTATTTCCGTTTGGGATGTTTTTAATTTGATTTTATCCAAAACTTTAATTTTATCAGAGATAGATAAATCTTTTCGTTTTACTTCCATTGCACCAACATAAATTAGAGAAATTTCTGAACTGGCGTAGTCAACGACAGTGCAAAGTGATTTTAAAGCTTGCTGACCACAATGGGAAACACAGTTATCGTATACAATGAGGAGTGAAACACTGGCGTTCTATTATTATTTTATTTTCTCGACCATCCCCATTGTATTTTCACCCAACTCCAGGATTTTCCAAGAAGTAAACCACCCCCATCATCTTCAGTCGCTAACTAAACATTTTTACAAAAGAAAATATTTCCATTCATCGTTATCACAGGAATTCTTAAAATCCGGGTTACTAACACTCTAAGCCTTTTGCCTGCATTTTTCCATTTCCCCAAAACATCTTAAAGCTGTTCTTAAATGAAAACAGGCCACTTTCTGACACATTTTAAAATTCATTTTTGTTCAGAAACGCATGAAATTGGCATGTTTTCTTACTCAGAAACTAGAGTCTGCCAATTTTATGCTTTTGCGTTTAAAAATGAGTTAGAACATGTGTCAGAAAATTTCGTAGGAAAAGTTCGCAGAAAATTGTTGAGCAGGTCATTTAAGAACCACCTTAAATCGGCTGTAGGCAAAATATTTTTTATAGAACTGTATTTTAAGATTGTATGATAAAGAAATGTAAAAGTGTATTTTAGAAACAAACAGTGAAAAAAAATATTAGTTTTATGAGTATTTTTGTGAAAATGCAGGAAAACCCTCAGAAGCTCAGAGGCATAGATTGGAGATATTTTATGCGTTTAACCGGGGATTGTTATGCGATTAAATGAGTATATTTAACATTATCTTTATGGGGACCATTTCCATTCCACGGCATTCTATGGGTCGATTTTTTATAATGGGTAATTGTCAATGGGGTGACACAACAATAATTTCAAAATTCATAAATTAAACAATACAATTTTTTTTAATTTGTCTTAGAAACGTATCAATATGTACTATTTAAGGAGATGGATATGTCTAAATTTTTCTCTTCAGTATATTTTATTTAAAATTGAAACACTTATATGTAAAATCACAAAATATTTCTTTTTTGCATGTTTTTGTCACCTTTTTTATTAAAAAATATATTCATGTAGATTGTTTTAAGACTTTTTTCTTAATAAACTATTGAACCCCTTTCATATATTTAAAAAATGTATCATTCTCCATCTAATACTTTTGTAAACAGCCGTTTTAAAAACGTCACCCAATTGACATTCTCTCCCGTTTTTCTCTCAAAATACTCTAAATAGATTCCTTTTTTAGAAAATTTACCTCAATATTCATACTACATAATTTATCATCATACTTGATACTAAAAATAACTTTAAATATGGTCTAAATTTAATTTTAATTTTTGAAATTGTCAGTATCCATTTTGGCCCATTATAAAAAATCCATCTTTATGCATATAAGCGGGGTATGCAATTATCCATTACCCGATTAAGTGGGGCTGACTGTATTAGCAATAATAGTGTTTTTTTCGTGTATACAAGATACTTTTTGGAGTAAATTTTTATATTCAAATGCAAATTATATAAATAGCAGTTATTGTTATGAATATGGAATCAAATATTTAAATTTTAGTGAATGTCTGCCACTCAAACACATATTGTAAAATAATTAAATTTTAGACATTAAAAAATTTACTACAGAAACATGCCGGTTTGTTTTCACCAAACATATTATTTTTATAGCCTCGAACTCAGATCAGCGAATATTGTCTATTCTTTTATTTTTATTTTATTATTTTTTAAATATATCGCCAATTTCAGTTATAGAAACATTCACTGTTTCAAAAGTTAGGAGCCAAAGAATATTCTTAAGGAGATGTGTGCATTTATGCATTATTACTATCACAAAAAGCTACATTTTGCAATAAAAATTGTTTGCTGAAATAAATTTTCATTGCTCTTTTTGATTCGTCATTCCTTTTAGTTTTTTCTGCATATCTCCCCTTCTTTCAGGAAGGTTTTTAAAAGACATTGGACTAATTGTCCGTATTCCGGTCACCTTCCAGTTGGCATTTTTGCTATATTGTTGGATGTTTCGTTTATGTTTGAAGGTTACTCTGGATGACGATTCAGATTACAGAAGATTAGACAACTTTTGAAATTAGCGATTGCTAAATTTATGGGTTTTTTTCATTATGAAGCAAAAGTTTTACTAAAAAAGCAATGCTTTCAATGTACGGTTGGTTGATTTTATGATGGTTAATTATCTACACGAGGAACATAGACCCTGGGGGGGGAGAGTGCCCTCCGTGGGGGGGGTCTTTCTAAGGGATCCTAACCCGTATTTATGGCAAGGTTCGAAGAAAACTACGGAAAACTCTGAACAGTTAGGTCAACGAGCACGACAGGGGTCTGAACCCAGCACTTCCCGTATGCCAGCTTTGAGAGCAGAACATCTCAGCCACTGTTTTGGCACTTTCAATGTATGGAAAAACTTTGTAATATCAATGGTGGCGAATGGAATAAATAATATTTGTCGATTTATCATTTCAGGCTGGATAAGAAAAAATGTGTATCTGAAATTCTGATTAGATAATTTTTCGATCATTATAAAGCCTTTTCCACACAGCCCTAGCAGCTAAACATAGTGAGAAATGAATTTATTTCTGCGTGTTATTATGCTCTTTAGAGAAGTGCAAAAAAATCTTCGGTTTAAGTATTCACCAAAAATAATATTACTAAACATTTTGCATAATTATATCATTGTCAGTTTTATTTAAGGTATGGAATTTTGTTAATGAAAGATCTATAATTGAATTAACAGTAATTTGACATTATTTAATGGAACATAGTTTGGCGCATAAATAACTTCATTTTGTAACTAACTCTGGTACATTAGTAACCATGTCGTTTCAAGCACTTCTAATGTTTGATGTCAAACTTGGATATCGGCAAGATTAGGAAGATTTTATTGGATACAAACTAGAGGTTTATTCTTCTACCAGAGTTAATCATTGGGTTTTTTTTTTTCAGATTAATGGTTACACGAATGCAACTGGTCTAAAAAATGGAAAGACAGTGAAAATGGCTTCATTTTAATTTTATTCATATTCAGCTTTAAAAATGCACTTTTTTATGTTCCTGTTGTCATAATCTCACAATGGCCTCATTTCCCTACGAAACTCTACTATAAATGATCAACTAAATGAGTTGCTCCTTTTAGCCCAAATTTTGTCCAATGTATGATATAATATAACGCAATGTCGCTCACATCATTTACAGCAATATTGAAGGAAAATCCAGGTGACAGTCCCTATTGCTTTAAAATACATGCTCAAATCCATTGATATAATTCGTTTGAAAATAATTACTAAGGTAGCATCTGTAGATGAAGATCCACATTCCTTTAAAATACAAAGCCATTTCGTTTGATTTAAGGTACATTTAGAAAAATGGCCCAGCGCAACGGGCGTAGCATGCTAGTATAAAATAAAAGCTGAATTTTTGGAGCATGCAGAATGAAATTTTAATATACGTTAGTTATGCTATTTGATTGCATTTATTGCTTTATTTAGTATTATCAGTGAAAATGTGCATCTGTTGTATTTTGTTGTTGTGTAGCATGAATATTCAGTAAGTCTTTTATGTATGGAAGTACTTACAAGTAATATATGTTCATTAATTTATATTTAATATTAAATAATTTTATATTTAAAAAAAAGACATTTATAAATTATTTTTTCTGCTAATTAGTTTTTTCAAAAATCTGCTTTCTATTTCTTTTAAATGCTAAAAGGTATAAATTAACAACATTGTATATAGTAAAATAACTTTTATTAGATTGTTGACATGTTTCGGCTCACTCTGAGCTATTTTCAAAAACAAATGAGAATATTCTATAATTGCACGGTCTTTGAAGTTATTATTTGAAATGCTACATTTAATTTTCATGTACTTTTTTAAAATTGCGCACGTTATCTTTTATTTTTACTTGGTTGTTTATTTTCATATTTATAACCATGGTGTAACTCGAGCCACAATTTCGGTAAATTAAAAGATGCTGAATCTTTACATATTGTATTTTTGCGTGTTACTATCTCTATGGTTTCTTTTATAATAGATTGAAAGTATAGATTGTTGGGGAAAATTATTTTACTTTCATTGAAATTTATTTGGATGGTTTCTTCTTGATATAATCTTGCCAGGGCTGTGGTTTTTCTATTATACTTAATATCAGCTATATACTCCTGTTTTCTGTAATACAATAAATACAGTATGTAGCAATGCAGCATCGTTTAACTTACCGAAGTTGTGGTGCGAGTTACTCCATGGTTACAAATATGAAAATAAACAACCAAGTAAAAATAAAAGATAATGTGCATAATTGTAAAAAGTACATGAAAATTAAATGATAGCATTTCAAATAATAACCTTAAAAACCGTGCAATTACAGAATATTCTCATTTGTTTTTGAAAATAGCTCAGAGTGAGCCAAACCATGTCAACAATCTAATAAAAATTATTTTACTCTATATTATGTTGTTAATTTACACCTTTTAGCAATTAAAAGAAATATATTATTACAGGTGTTATAATGTATTATATTTTTATATAAATCTGCTTTCTATTAATCAAATATTTTTTATTTTTTTAAAGTCTCCAAGTGCAGCCAAATATGTCTGGAGGATAGATCTATCAAAAACTGAAAAATTCTGGACTGGTATGTTGGAATATTTAGTGTCTCTAGCTGGAGATATTTGTTATTCTGTGGCAGGGAATTCATTATATTGTGTTTAATTTCTTGTATTTATGTTTAGGTTGGTTTGAAGATTTGTCAAACATGTTTTTATCTACATTTGTTCCCAAATTACTTTTGTTAGCTGGTAAGTTGATTTTCTTTTTAAAAATAATAATAATTAAATATTGAAATATTGTCTTTGCTATTCTTCCTGTTTTATATTAAAATATATATGTGACTTTGTGATAGGGAATTTTTTTTTTTAATCTAAAATATTGTTATATTATTTGCAGGTGTTGATAGACTTGACAAAGATTTGACAATAGGCCAAATGCAAGGTAAAGCTCCCTTTTTTATGCTGATCATTTGTTTATGTTTATATATATATTCTTTTTAAAACATTTTCTTGCCTTTAAAGTTTTAAAATTGCAAGTATTCTTTTCTTCCATTTTTCTAGGAAAGTTTTGTTTCCTCTTGATGTTTTTTTTAATAGTTTTTAACAATTGAAATGTGAATTTTAAGATAATTGATAAAAGAAGTTAAATATAGCTTAATTTTAACTATAATATCTGTATAACGGTATTTAGGGATCGTGATGAATATAAAAGGAAAAATTAATAAAGGTTGAATCACCAGCGACTCGCACCGGAGTGATTCTGAAAACCTAAAAATTTAGACAAAACATATATTCAACACTTTCCCCAAACACCATTATAGGCGTGAACAATAGTGGTAGCACACAATGCGAAGCCATGAAAGTTAGGATTAAAATTACGTGAGATTCATCTGAGAAATATTAAAATTGATTCTTAAGTTAAAATATACTTTATAAATTAGGAAATAGAACTTTTTCCATTACTTCAAACATAGCTGAAACACATAAATATAAATAATAGAAAAAGACAAACTCACCAAGATGAAGTTAAACTGTAATTTATTCACAAAATAGTGCACCAAAATAAATAAAACACTTAATAACTTCAAACGTAATATCATTATCACAACATTGCTGATTGTGCTTCCTTTTAACAATATTATTGAATTATGAAAATACAAGATTGTAAAATTTATACCACATTCCTAGTTGTCAGCATCAAGAGAAATCTCTATTATTCATTATTACATTTTATTCTATTATATCTACTCTATACAAAATAATTAATTCTCCATGTATGTGATAAAGTGAGTCATAAGAATCAATGGTCCGATTCAGATTAGAGTATGGTATATTATTATAGAGATCGAAGTAAGTTCAACTTATCAAATCAGGATATTTAAAGTTAAAAGTTATTGTTGAAGTAAGTTCAGTTATTATCGAAGTAAATTCATCTTAGCAGATCGGGATATTCGAAGTTCAGAGTTATTATTTATGTTTAGGAAGATATGGCTGTAGTACATCATTAGTGAACTAAAGAAACGCTCCATCAGCAAGGTGAAGAAAACCATACACTAAATACGAAATGCATCTCGAATACAGAATGATGAAGGATTAATCCAATAATCTTACTATTGACGGTATGTGAACATCTTGACAGGAGAATGAAAATTGATGAAGAAGAAATCCTGATTCATCACTAAAAACGGACATCTTGAGATGAAAGCCAAAATGTAATTCACAGAGGAAGTAGTATCAAACTTCTGTAACTCTAGGAAATCATTATTACAATGACATATCCGGTATATTTTAGATTACATTATTATTAAATTATTTATTTTATTAAAAATTATAAGATATTATTTATAATGAATTATTAAAACTCCGCACTCTATTGTTATTCATCATTCCTAACTTTCGCCAACAATGGCTCAAGCCCGGAGAACAAGATTTTCTGCCTTGCTACATCTTGAGATTATTTTAAAAGACTGACAAAGTCATTACAGTTTACCACTCAGGTAAAACTTTCTGGCGGTTACGGAATAACCAATGCAGGGCTGCCATTTGCAACTAAAATGCTACTAAAAGCGACTATTTTCAGCATCAGGCAACTATGGCTACTATTTTAGCCCAAAAACCTTCAAAAGCGACTATTTTAGAGGAAAACCAGAAAAAAGGAGACTATTTTTCAGTCCCAGCTACTATTTTTGTAAAAAAAAAAAAAAAAAAAAAAAAAAAAAAAAAAATCTCAGCACTGCAAATTTTTTAACCTAATACCCCAATCTAATATTTCCATATAAATTTTTTAAGTTTTTTATGCAATTTTTAAAATATGTAAAAACTTCTATTTGAAATTTAAAAAAGAAATTACTTTTTCAATATAAATGTAGTGCAAAGATACCAACATCCAAATTTCTGTGGAAAACTAATCGCTGATTTTTGGTTTGGCTACCACCCATAACCCTTATGCTTTACAGTATATTTGTCCAATATTTGATTGTTTTTAAAGGTATTTAACCCTTTAACTGTCGTATGAACCACAAACGATTAACTGTAGATTTGTTCACTATGCTGCATGAATTGTATTTGTTTCTAACCTCCTATAAATGCTTCATTCCAAAAATTTAAATTAATAAACGAGCAAATAAATGCTACTTAGAAATAAGAAAACCTTGTTTTCTATCACAGTTTTTCAATTGCCTTTCTTACTTAGATAGCTTTATTTGGCCCATTGATGTCTGTAAAATCAAACTTTATTTTTCTCGGACGATTTTGCTATTTTATTTTACAAAAATTTCTTCTAAAGAATAGATTAGTATGCTTTGTATTTTCTTTATCAAATGCATCCTTTTTTGATAAAACCACTTTTTATTGGTTCAGTTAATTTTTGTTTACAAAATGGAATTAAAATTGCAGCCAATAACATGCAATAAAAATTGTATTGTTTTTAGTTACCTCACAGTAATGCTCAAGCACAAGATAAGAATATATTCAATTTAGTTTGGGAAAACGAAACTGCATTCTGATCGTATATCTCAGATTATAATTTAAAAAATTTCTTCATTCTTTCTTTCCGTTTGTGTGTGTGTGATTTTATAATTAAATTACAAAAAGTAAAAAATTTGGATGGTAGGGGAAAATGTGGATTTTCATGATGTTTTTATTTTTATGGGAAATAAGGATTCTTGCCCCTCTTTTCTTAAGTAAACATGCAACTATTTTGGCTACTATTTTTGTGCAAATGCTACTATTTTGGCTACTATTGTTTTCATTGTAGGCTACTAAAGCAACTATTTTTTATGCCATTTGGCAGTGGCAGCCCTGCCAATGAGAAAATAGGAACCGGATGAATGTTACTGAACAAGCCCCAACAGATCTTAGTCAAAGTTACAGCTAGAACTCATCACTGATGCGTCTACCCCTAGCAACAGCATTAAATAGTATTTAGAACGACCTTGGAGTGCTGTTAAAACGACCTTGTTCAAAATCCACGGGAAAAAAGGTTCTTGTTTACTTGAAGCATCTGAAATTGTGTCAATGGCGTCTCCTAGCGAATCTCGACGAACTTCAAATCAAAATAAACGAAAGTACTTAAAAATCGATAACTGCCAAACTTATGGATGAAAATAAATGAAATTTTAGCAAATGAAATAAAATAAAAAGTTCTTTCCACCAGATATGTTTTGAAAGTAAACATATTTAATTTAAGGAATTTTGAAAAATGATTATTGGACTTAGAAATTTTGAAATGATATTTGCAAAAGTTTCGCGATTCTGAAAGATTTTGCATTGATCAAAATAAATGAATTTGAACTTTCTGAAAAGAAAAGAATTAGCAATTAACCATTTTTAATAAATATTATTAAAAAGGAAATACACTATATTTTAGAATAATTATTAAATTTAGACTGTCTGTTATTTAAGAAAAATGGATATTATTTAAAAGTTAGAAAAAGTAAGTCAGAAATATTTTTATTTTAGATAATTTGAAATGAAGTTTAATTAATATTGCAAAGTGAATAAATTGTAAATTATATTTGAAATGAATATCCTAAAACATATGTAATGGAAAGATTCTGAAATTAAATCATACTCTCACCAAAAGTAAACAATTTAGAAAGAATGTTTGATTTAAAATACAAAAATGAAACTTAGCTTAATTAATTTAAATGAATTTTAATGAGTTGAATTAAATGGATGAATAAATTAAAGTTAAATATTAAAATACTGAATAAAATAAGAGTAAAATTTTAAATCATAACAATCTGAAATAAAATAAAATAATGAAATTGGATCAACCTTTTTTTTTAAAAAAAAATTATATTTGAAACTTCCATACCTCGAAATTTATTTCAAAATTAAACAAGAACGAAAAATCATGCGTCAAGCATAGATTATGTAACATTTTCCAACGCTTCCAAAATAATTTTACAAATCATACCGTTTAATAAGCTAAAAGATGACATCTAAGTAAACAATTTGGAAAACGCATAATATATTTAAAAACAAAATTTCAGGAATTTCCAACATATACAATATTCAGAAAAATATCCGAATACTTTTATTCAGCCCTGTATAGGATCTATAGATCTGTATATATACTACATAGAAAGCTAAATTTTAGTTCAGTTAGGAAACGCGTAGCACAGCTTAAAATTCTCCATCTAGAGTTTCTGTCACTAAACGGAAATGTGTCCGCGAAGTTTTGTGCTTCCCTGTATAGGATCTACAGAATTTATACACATCACGTAATAGACAAAAAGCGAGTTAAAATTGAAATCGTGTTCAGTAACTTAAAACGCACTTCCAGGAATTATTGTTAACAGACAGTTGAGAATTCTTTTGTGTGTCCCTGTAAATGAACGATGACTGCTATACACACAATATTCTGTTGTAAGCCTCTTGTAATGCACCTTAGTGAAATATATAAATTTCAATGCGTTTAAAATAGTGAAACATTATTTAAATAAACCGCAGACGATTTTTCTCCATAGATGTAATGTAACGGAATTCTTTTGACTGTCCCTGTAAAGTAACTATAAGTTCTATGCACACCCTATTCCATATTAAGCTTCGTCTAATGCACCTTAGTGATATATATAAATTTCAATGCGTTTAAAATAGTGAAACATTATTTAAATAAACCGCAAATGATTTTTCCCCATAGACCGCAATGTAACGGAATTCTTTTGAGTGTCCCTGTAAAAAAACTATAACCTGCTACACTATAACCTGCTACTATAAAACTATAACCTGCTACACACTTCCGTTAAAATAGGGAACATGCTACAGATAACGACAATAACATATAAAAATTGCAGAGCAATTCGAGCATATTTACGGGAGTTAGAGCACGGACAGACGGACAGACGGCCATACAAACCGAAGTCATAAACACTTTTCAACTAGGTTGGAAAGTGTTAAAAAATATTTTTTTAGAGTTTATCTTGATAAAGATACAATACTATGCAATTTTCGCTCTTATCATGTAATATGATCTGGTAATTCTATACAAATAAAACCAAATTCATATAACCAGAATTTATTGTGCTCAGTAAGTAATGTAATATATATATATATATATATGCATATATATATTGTTTGAACATGGATTTATTATTATAAATTTAGTGACACCTTACCAAATGTTATCTTAGCAATCATTTGGCAATTTCTTTTAATTCTTGAAATATTTGTGGAATACAATTAAATGGTGAACAAATTAAGAAAACTGAACACAGATATACTGTATTTTCTGGTGTATAAGATGGACTTTTTTTTTAGCCTTAAAATGCACCTTAGAAATGGGATGTGTTTTATACAATGAAGATACACATTTTTTTGCCTGCTCTTTTTGATATTTCTCATGTTTGTATGATATGTATTGCACTTACGAGTACTTTATTGAAAAATGCAATATATATGTATATATGAAATAGAAAAATAGAATATAACATTTTTTGCAATATAATATAATATTAAAATAACTAAACATTTTTTAACGTCTGATATATGAAATTTTTATTGTTTAGTATAATATTTTTATTTTTAAATTAAGTATTGTCTTTCATTTGCTTTGGTGTTTTTTCCTAAAGAACCTTAAATTTTGGGATGTGTTTTACACAGGAGCATTATACACTGGAAAATAGCCTATAATTTAAGTAGAAATTTCTATGACTTTGAACATATGCAAAACCATTAGAAATTCATTTCAAACAATAATTTGTCTTAATTCTTTTTTATGTGGGCCTGTAAAAGAATTAGAAATGTTATAAAGAACACTTGCAGTAGGAAACATGATGTTGTTTACCTCAATAACATACATAATTTCACTGATTTTGAAGTAATATACTGTCATTAAAATGTGTTTCAATTAATTATCGCTCATAGATGGTAGTATAACTTAATTATTTTGTGCAACACTGGAAAAGAACTATATTTGCTATACACTCTGTCTTCAAAAAGAAACATGCTGTAAATTACCATAACAACATATTTCAATATTTATTCTTCATATTACCAATTTTTACACTCAGACATTACCTAAAAAAACATGGTTAAAAGTTCCATAAAAACAGTTCTTTGTGATTAAAAATGTTAAAAAGTTTCACATAAAACTGTCACCATTACACAAAAACTCAGTCCGGCTCAATTGGTAATATGAAGAATAAATATTAAATATGCAGACATTAATAATTGAATAAATGTTTAATATACAGTAAACTCTGTCTAAGGCGGAATCAAACAGGACCGAGAAAATTTTCCGCCGTAGACAATATTCCGCCTTATGCAAAACAGCCAAAATAAATAAATAAAATATATGTGCGCAAGTCCTATTTTTACGTTCGTAATCTTCAGTACAGTTTTTTAAATGAAATTATACGTCTTATTAAATTTATTATTAATCTCAAAAACATTATATGAATAATAAAATAAATAGTAGTATCAATGATAAATTTCTTCCATTTTAAAAGTTAATGAAAATCATTTACCTTAACAACTACTTCATACTTCACATAGTGGCATAGTAGTTTTTAAACAGTCGAAAAATAATCTTTTATCGATGCTTGTTTTGTCTTTCTTTTTACCAAGCATTTTTCAGTAGCACATTGCAAGTCTGTTATTATGGGTATCAATTCTTCATTTTTTTGAGCAAGAAAAAAATTTTCAAGATACCTAATGCTTCTCAAGGCGTCTTGATACGTTTGGATTCCTCCATTGTCTGTATGGTTTTCATAATCGTGCTCATCTTCATTTTCACTAGCACTTTCCAAATTTTGATACCGCTGAATCAAAATGTCCACAGAAGTGTTAGCTTCAGTAGTACACACTATATTGTCAGCTGATACGTATTCTTCTTCATTTATTTTTTCATTGCTGTGAACACATTTTAAGTCATCTATTAGATTTTGTAACCAGGGACTGACAAAAGTTGAAAATTCTTAGGCGCCAGAAAAAATTCTCAGGAGCCAGATTGAACGGCAAAATGGAACACTGGCTACTCATAATCGTATTCGGCTATTTTTGAGTGATATGTGACATTTCGCAGTGAACAAGTTAACTATTCAATAAAAAAAATCAAACTGAAATTTTTTTTAAAGATAATACCACTTTTACATTGTAAAAATTAAATTTAAACAAACTATGAAATTAAACATTAAAACAGTAGATAAATATCCTTACCTTTAATTCCCAATAAGAAATTATATACATAAATTAACAATGCCTTTGAGATTTTGATTTAAAATACCATTTATCAATTGATTTTTCAGGATTGAAATCCTTTAAAGATGGTCCATTTAAATTTATAAACAATAAACTGTTCATACTGTCCTCTTTTAAGTTTGAACGGAGTTTACTTTTGATAAGGTTCATTTTGCTGAAACCTCTTTCACAAGAAGCTGTTGACACAGGAAGTGTCAGCACAATGGCAAGGAGATTTACCAAATGTGGGAATCGATCCTTCATAGAAAAACACCTTTCAAAAAGAGAATTAATTGTTAAATTTCTGCCGAGAACTTTAAACTCATACCATTCATCTAAAATATGAATAATGTCATCTTCTTTGATAGCAAGACAACTAGCAAAATGTTGCGAAAGCAATGTTATTTCTTTTTCTCCAAACTTGCATAGTTCTTTCCCTTCAGGCCAACTGAAAGTATCAAATATACCAGTAGCTGTTATTATTTCTGTTTCAGTTTCTATAAATCTTTCTTTCAAATGCCTTATCCCTGCTTCAATGAGAATACTTTTATCATTGGAAAATTTTTTGTGAGATATATCTGACAACTGCACATTAAGGTACATTCCACTTAATGAAACATCATTTAAAATTTTTTTTTCATTTTCTGCTGGAGTGTTTTTAAGGTTTTCTAATCTAAGCAGTGCTCTTTCAACATGCACTTTAGTTTGGCTTAGCAAAAACTCCGATTTCTGAAATATTAGGGAGAGTTGTTTAAAAATGCTCAAATAGTCACATAAAAAGTGCATTGTTATTAAAAGTTTGAAATATTTTAACTTTTTAAGCAGTCCTATGGCCATGTTACTATCTGCACCCTTTGCTTGAGTAGTACTTTCCAAATGGACAACAATGGATTTCCAATCCCTGATTACAGCTCTGAGTGTTCCAACTTTGCTTGCAACCCACCTTACCTTGTGCAAATACATTAGCTTCACAAATTTTTCTTCTAGGGCTTCAGAAATCATCTTTAACTCTCTTAAACGTTTAGGAGAATTCATATAAAATTTATAAAGAGCTATCAGTGTAGAATCTATATCATTAATTATTTTACAATCTTTATTTGATTGTAAAACACTCAACTGAAGTTTATGGGCTGCACAATGAACTGCTACTAAATGATTCATTTGTTTAGCTAACTTTGTTGCTACACCTTTGTGACCCCCTGTCATTGTTCGAGCTCCATCAGTACCAAGACCTACTAAAGTAGTAGAATTCAAAAGGTATTCCAAATCTAATCTTGAAAATTCCTCAGTAATAGCTTGGAGGTAACCATCTGCTGAACAATTTTTGAGTGGAACCATAGTTAAGAAAGACTCATTTACTTTTGTTTCTACAATGTAACGCACATATATTATGAGTTGCTCTTCATCAGATTTGTCAGTAGATCCATCAATTAAAACGCTAATATATTTAGCACATTTTAATTCAGTAATAAATGTTTCTCTCAGATGTTCAGAAATTACAGAAATGAACTCTTGACACCTTTTATCATTAGTGTACTTGTCCGAGTCAGTCACATCCAATTTTGATAGTAACATCACTAACTCTTTAAAATCACTAAATGGCCTATTATTTTTTGCCAAATAATAAGATGCATTGAATAATGCAGATAAGTGTTCAAATGATTTTTGATCTATAGTTTTAATGCACTTCGCTATTGGCGTGTCATAAGGTTTTTCTTTGGCTCGTTTTGCCTTCTCACACTGAATATGTTGTTGGGATTTTGCATGTTTTTTAAATGTTTCCAATTTAAAATTTGAAGAAAAACCTTGAACAACTTTAGAGTTACTATCACTGAGATTTGGAAATAAATTACAGACGTGACAAGTTGCAATCCCTTCTTTGTATTCCAGCCAGTCCAAATCTTTCAACCATGCTTGTTGAAATTTTCTTTTTCCATTTCCTAACTTAATAGGTTCAGGTTCAACACACTTTTTGGTCTCAGAATAAAAATTTTCATGAACTTGATTTTCGCAGAAATCCGATGAACACCCACTTTTATGTTCTTCCGCACTATTCTGATTTTGTAACGATTCTGATTTTTATTTGTAATGGGAAGTTTTTCAGATTTATTAGCAAAGAATAAGCGATCAATTTTCAGTTGTTTCTTTGGAAGTGAATCTTCTTTCACACTTCTCTTCATTTTTTAATCGTATCTTCATTAAAAGAAAAATTAATATTGGGCCAAAAAAAAGTAGATCACATGGAAAAGAACAAAATACGCGGGCGCCACCTCGAAAAACAAACCAGTCTGTCGTCTCGGGAATGAATGAATCACGAAGTAAGAACTAAGAGTACAATGAGCGGGAAAGGCCGAAAACCAGAGAGCTAAAACTAACAGTTACTTGCCTGGATGAATCACGGTGCAGTATGCGTCACAAAGCAGTAAGACACGCGCAGACAGCCAGCGCCTATAGACCTTGCAAAAATGACTTGCCTCACGTTGAAGCAGCTGCGAGACAACTCAACTTAGAGAAAAGGTGTCTGAGAAAATGTAAACAAACTGCAACGGCACTGATAAACGTACGTGCGTTTGCTGGCAGAGTGGACGAAATAATAAGTTTTTAAAGGGGTAAAACTAAACTTAAAATATTCTAACAGTAGGTAAAAAAGTTAGTCGCCAAGAGGAATTTTTTAGTCGCCCGGGCGACCTGGCGCCCGGGATTTGTCGGACCCTGTTTGTAACTCATTTTCTTCCAACTGGTCAACTGATTCATAGCCATTTTCTGAAACAAAACCAGCTTTTCTAAAACAATGAACAATTTTTTCAGGCGACATTTCTGAACAGGATTTGGCAATCCATTTGACAGCATCTAAAACACTTATATTTTTTGCCATTTCGGTGGCAGAAGAGCAATTATCTAAAGACGCAATAATGGACCGCAAGAGATATTTTTTGTAATTGGTTTTCATCATTTTTATGTCTCCTTGATCCATAGGTTGTGTTACTGCAGTAGTATTTGCGGGAAGAAATTGTAATTTTATATTCGATAGTTCGAAATTGGCGTGACAAGGTGCATTGTCGAGAAATAACAAAATTTTTCGATTTTCTTTGATCATACGGTTATTGAATTCAGTCAGCCATCCCTCCATTATGGCAGTCGACATCCAAGATTTTTTTTGAGATCTCCAAATCACAGGCAGTTTATCAATGTTCACATTCTTAAAACATCGCGGCTTTTGCGATTTTCCTATCACTAAGGGCTTTTCTAAACTGCCCTCCATATTCGCGCAAAGCAAAACAGTGACACGCTCCTTGGAATTTTTACCACCGTGGCATTCACTTCCTCTTTTTGCAAGGGACTTAGTGGGCAACGCACGATAAAATAGTCCCGTTTCGTCGCAATTGTATATATCCTTTGCTTGATATCCTTCAATCAGTAGAGGAAAATTTATTTTCCATTCCTGAATTTCTTGGTCTGGGACGTCTTTCGACTCTCCGCAAACTTGCTTCATGGCAATATTGTGTCGATTAAGGAAACTCATTAACCATCCAGTAGAAGCCTTGAAATCCGCTTTACCTAATTTTTCGGCTATCTCTTTAGCCTTTTCACGCAACAGTGTTCCAGGTATGGGCAAATTTATAGCTCTAGCGTTAGAAAACCATTCAAGTGTTAATGCATCAATGTCTTCATTTTTCACAGCACATTTTCGCTTTCTTTTGGATGATTTGCTTTCCAATTCCTTTTCCAACTCTGTTCTTCTTTTTATAGCATCATAAATTTGTGTTTTACCGCATTTAAATTTAATACAAAGATCTTTTACAGAATAATTTTTTTCTTTTAATTTAATAACTTCTATTTTATCCCGCAGAGATAGCGTATTGAGTTTAGATTTTGAACCCATTTTTTACTATCACTTAATAATATCAGTAGACAATATAAAATGAGAAGAACAAATAACACGTGCAACGACCTCGTTTTCTGACCATGTGATTTATTGAAATAAAACATACGTCACTTCGAATTCATCTTCCATCCCCTCCCCCCCTCTGAAACCACACCTCATACAGAATGTAAATGATTGTAGCTTCCCCCTCCTCGCCCTCTCCCTCTCACATTAGACAAAGAGTTATGGCGACCAAATCACTGATTGCACAATGATCAGAACTCAAAATCCGAAGCAAGCAAAAAAAAGTGATATTCTTTCGTTGATACAATGAAAAAGAGAGAAATGTTAATGTATAGGGATTTTATTTTATCAATTTCTTTTTTTGAATAATTAATTGAGATAAATGTAAAAAATGTACTTGGTATGATGCTTTTTCTTTCTTTTTTTTAAGAGGAAAAACATTTTGCTTATATATGAGAAATAATGGAATAAAAAATTATTCCTTAAATATTTAAACATTTTCCGTTCTGATGAATCAACTTTATTAATCTATTACGAATGTTGAGCATTTAATGTATGTATATCAGTTTTGAAGTTTCATAAACCAAATGCCTTTCATTTTTTAACCTTTTTTCCGTCTTATTCAAAATTTTGATTTCGATGGGACTTTAAAAACCCTTCCGTTTCCGCGTTAGGCAAATTCCGGCTTATGGAGCATGAATTAATGTTATTCCCTATGTGTTTGCCAGGACTTGAAAAATTTTCCGCGTTAGACAAAATTCCGGCTTACACAGAGTCCGCCTTAGACAGAATTCACTGTATTTCAATTTCATCGAAATATACACTTTAAAAACCCTGATTTAAAGTGTTTCAAAAAATGTTTTTATAATTATTGAACATAGATGGTAATATGAATGGTGCAGATGCAAAAGTCACATTATCCACTTTTTTAAGGTATTAAGTTATTCATATCACCGCATTCATCTTTTTAAAACGAATCGGACTGTAATAGTGATTTGGACCATAAAAAATATATTAAGGTTAAAAAAAAAATGCTAAAAATCTTATTTTGATGCATAAATCACATTATCCAACAACTGTTTTGCTGCAAAAGTCACACTCTCCAATTCAACCAATCAGGGAGGTACAGAAGTAATAAGTAGTGTAAAATGTTGCACTAGTTTAATGACAGTGAAGAAGTTGAGCCATGTCTAATGGTAAAATTTTTGCACAAATTATTTTTAATAAATGTTTTTCGATTTTTCTTGTTTATTACCCTCCAAAATAACATAATGAAAACTAATGTTCAGATTTTTATTTATTTTTTATTTTTTGGTTCTGGTTGTTTTAAATTCATAACTATTTTGGTTTATAACTAACATTACCCATAAAAGTTTGCTGCAAAACTCTCATTTTCCATATTTAAATTTAAATTCTAGCTTTATCACATTTATTACAGGTTTAAGACTAGTTGTTGTGCAACTAGTTGTTATGGCAACAAATATATCACACATAAAAAATTGTGCCAATTTTTTATTAATGTTTATTAATAATATATATATATTGCATTTTTCTAAAAACTAGGTTATGTGGAGAGTGCGAATTTTGCATCTAACCCTTCATATATTCAAAACTTTTAAGAAGCACTACAAAAGACTTGCAAATGCTTCTTCAATATGAAATATATACTGTAGCTGTTTTTAACAACATATTTTTTTTCTCTTTTGCTACTTTCAATTTAAAGTATTGTAAAAAAAAAAAAAAAAAAAAGAGAGCATAAAAACACATTACAGGTTTAGCCTATGATTTTTTTATGTTTTTTTTTTTTTTCTTTTTTAAATCACATTTTGTTTAAATTTTCCTCTATTATTTTTTATAGTTATTCTTGTAATCTCACAAAAGCATTTTGCTTAAATGCATGTTTTCACTTTTCTTAGGAAAGTTTCAAATGCAAGTTTTACCACAGTGTGGTCATGCAGTCCATGAAGATGATCCTGATAAGGTATGACTTTAAAAATATATATATTGAAGTAATTTTTCTTTCTTTCCTGTTGAAAATGTTATTTTAACTTCCTTTCTGTTGCAAAGTTCTGTGATAAGTTATTATTATTACTCTATATTTCTTTCTTTTTACTTATACTAATATTATAAAGAAGAAACCTCTGTTTGTAGGATATAATCTCTGGAACTATTGAATCGATGTAAAAAATAATGGTAGAAAGTTTGATGGTGACAATCTTTGCTCCAATATAGGCTACATTTTATGTCCCTATACCTTTGTCCTTAAGGGGGTGCCAGAGTAAAAAAAATTTCTAAAATAATTATTTCTTTGAAGCTGTTAGAGCTAAAAATTTGATAATTAACATAGTTGTTACTTTTAAGAGGTAAATGCTCACTAAGAACAGATTTCAAAATTTTTAAACTTTAAAAGGGTGAAATAAGCAGAAAATGTTCTAAAAATATAATTACTCTGAAACTACCAAACCAATTAAAAAAATTCTTTGACCATTATAATGGTAATTGTTCCTACTTAAACAAAGGCTTTTTTTTTTTTTTTTTTTTTTTTTTAACTCAGCACCGTTGCCCTTAAGGGTGCCAGGATGAAAAAATATTCTAAAATAGCGATTTCTGTGAAACTGGTTGATCTGAAACCTGAAATCGTTACTTTTTAAATATATATGAATATCGTTACTTTTTAAAAGTAAATGCTCAATGAGAACGGTTTCAAAAAGTGAAATGAGCAAAATATGTTCTAAAATCTCAATATTATTCCAAAACTAACGAAACAATTTCAAAAATTCTTTCAGCATTATAATGGTGTCTATCTCCTTTTAACATACCCTCCTTTAAATCTTGATGCACTCAAGTAGGTGCAAGAATGAAAAATGTTCTAAAATTATGATTTCTTTTAAACCCTCTAAGCGGTTTACCCGTATTTTTCTGTTTCTCCAAAACAACTTAAATCGGCAGCAGACAAAAGGATTTTTCACAGAATTGTATTTTAAAATATAAAAAAAAGGGATATGAAGTGTATTTTAGAAACAAACAAGGAAAGAAAATTTAAACTAGCATTAGTTTTACAAACACTTATGAAAATGCAGGAAAGTACTCAGACACTCAGAGAGTTAAAACTGTTAAAGCTATAAACTTGAAATATGAAATAGTGGTTACATTTAAGACATAATTGAGCACTAAGAACAGTTTTTTAAATCTTAAATTTGAAGTGTTGAAATGAGTTTAAAGTTCTCTGAAATTATCAAACCGATTTCTAAAAGTTTTTCACTGTAGGATAGGTGGTGTATGGAATTAACAAATACACAACATTTTATCTGTCATTCAAAAGGGAGAGCCTGCAAATGAGTTGGAATAAATAAAGATTTTCTCTTTTAATTAATAGTATTTTTATTAGTAGTAGCAATGTAATTTTCACTTAATGAGAGTACAAAGTACATTTTAACAATGTTTCCAACAAGGGTGTTTGTTCTATTTCCATGCATGCAAAGTCGTGAGTCTTGCTAGTATGAAAAAATAAATAAGTACCTTTATGTTTATGAACTTTTGTAGGCTAACATTTACTTTTAATTTAATGTATTTTTATAGATCACCCCTCTTTTGTATAAACCTATTGTCTTGATTAATGGTGGGGATACTAGCGGGGCCTCCGAGATGACGCTGTGTGTTTTCTGAACTGGGCCTGCTACAAGTGACGTCACAACCTGCTGACGTCAAAACAGTGATCCATACTAACTTAAAATTTTTCATGTACTTTGTTCGTTTGTACGGATTGTTTACGATAGTATTTTGATTTTATTTATTGTTTTATATAGTAATTAATAATATTTTTCAGTGTATTTAGATTATAACGCTATCAATAATTATTGATTATAATTATTAAAGAAAGTGTAGATTTAGATTATATCTTAAAAATAATGAGAAGAAAATGTTGTGCTCCTAGTTTCTAATCTAAGTCTTCAAATTCGCTACTGATAATGAAAAAAAGAAATTTTAGTTACTAAAATTACCTTGTGATAATTTTACTTACATTTCAACAGAAGTGGTCTGCATTAAATGTTTCGATATACGTTTCATAATTCGTGAAGCTAGAGTTAATATGATGGTATTGAACTTGTTGTGCAGAAAAAAAAAACCTAACAACAAATGTCTATCCTACTGTAATGGAAATATCCTGGCATATTTGAATGAATTTGTACTTCCAAATCGAAAAGATTCAAATGATCTTTAGAAAAAAAAAATAAAAGAAGCAGACGATAAACAGTTTAAAAAATGATTTTGAAAGAAATACTGTAATAAATTGAATGAAATCTGGATACATTTAGTTAGAAGTGAGTGTGCTTTGTTTATAAAATTAAAAGTAACTTATTTACACAACTTAGTAAGTAGTTCTACGTAGTTCCATTTAACATTTTAGCTAACTTAAGTGTACAAATATATTATGAAAATAAATCTTTTGATAAGTTAATTTGAGTGGTTATTAGGTCCTAGACCCAAGTACAATAAATAGACAATTTTTACTTTCTTCTATCTTTACAAGAAGAAAGTATTGCATTCATGAAAATTTTCGACTTCCGGTTTTCGACGGATTTATACGTTTTAGAAGGTCCTGAACACGATTTGACTATTTTTAGAAAATGTCTGTGAGTCTGTCTGTCTGTCTGTGACACAAATTTTGTGGGCGCTCTATCTCAAGAACTAATGCTCGGAATTTAATAAAACTTTAGATTCAGTTAGTCCCTGATATAAATTGGTGCTGATTAGTTTTTGTTAAAAATCGCCCGGCAGGTGGCACTGCTATGCAGCATTTTTTGCGATTTCTGCAATAGCTGTATCTCATGAACTAATGCTCAGAATTTAATAAAACTTCAGATTCAGTTAGTCCTTGATATAGATTGGTGCTGATTAGGTTTTGGTAAAAATCGCCCGGCAGGTGGCGCTGCTATGCAGCATTTTTCGCGATTTTCGCAATAGCTCTATCTCAAGAAATAATGCTTGGAATTTAATAAAACTTTATATTCAGTTAGTCTCTGATATAAATTGGTGCTGATTAGTTTTTGGTAAAAATCGCCCGGCAGGTGGCGCTGCTATGCAGCATTTTTCGCGATTTCCGCAATAGCTCTATCTCAAGAACTAATGCTCGGAATTTAATAAAACTTTATACATTTAGTCTCTGATATAAATTGGTGCTGATTAGTTTTTGGTAAAAATCGCCCTGCAGGTGCCGTTGCTATGCAGCATTTTGCAGGATTTACATGATTTTAGCGATAGTCATATCTCAAGAAATATTGCACGGAATTTAATAAAACTTGAGTTTCAGTTAGTCTCTGATATAAATTGGTGCTGATTAGTTTTTGGTAAAATCGCCCAGCAGGTGCCGTTGCTATGCAGCATTTTGCAGGATTTACACGATTTTAGCGATAGTCATATCTCAAGAAATATTGCACGGAATTTAATAAAACTTTATATTCAGTTAGTCTCTGATATAAATTGGTGCTGATTAGTTTTTGGTAAAAATCGCCCAGCAGGTGCCGTTGCTATGCAGCATTTTGCAGGATTTACACGATTTTAGCGATAGTCATATCTCAAGAAATATTGCACGGAATGTATTAAAACTTGAGTTTCAGTTAGACCTTGATATAAATTGGTGTTGATTCTTTTTAGTGTATGTGAAACCTGTGTGAGATAGAAGAAAGTTTTGGGATCGATACATCCGACTAGTTAAAATATTACAAATCAGTTACAAAGTTAAGATAGAAAACTGTGGGTACTTTTCGGTTAGCCGGGCGCCAGTGATATATATACATATATACACACACACACATATATATATACACATATATCTACACACACATACATGTATGAATTTATATATATATATATATATATATATGTATCTACATATATATTTATATATGTACATGTATCACTGGCGCCCGGCTAACCGAAAAGTACCGAAAAGGGCTTATGGCGAGAGAAGGAAAGTTGGCAACATATTTTCTGGCAACCTATTCGTATTTTCATATAAATAAGCATTTTTTTTTCAATATTTATATAATTTATTTAATATAAATAAGCCATTTATCTCTTTTTATATACAAGTAGAACATAATTGTATATATAAATATACATAAAAGTTCATCAGGTTTGTTTTCATAATTGTGTATATATTTTTAAAACATATCTAACTTTGAAGCCCGGATTACGCCAAAGCGTTAAAAAAAAGTGCTAAGGTCTCTATACAGTCAACTCCCTCTAATCCGCACACTGTTTCAAATGTAAACAATGAAAATTTGGTTACCATTAACTGTGCGAGAGAAATTCAGGAATGACGGCAATTTGATTGATTATCAGTAGACAGTCCCCTCCTCCCTAAATTTTTGTATTTCAATGAAGTAAAACTTATTTTTCACATTGAAAAATAAAAGTTAAAAATCACGAGACTTTTTTCTTGCCTATTACATGCTGTAATAACAGAAACATGTTGTAACAACTCTCCTGAAAATAGGATAATTCTGACAGAGTATGATGATGAATGTGAAAAGTAACTCTTGAGCAGGCCTTGGATATAGGTTATAAATATCTAGATTTTCTTCAGAAAAGAGTTTTGTCTCAGAACAAGAAATAATGACAAAAAAGAAAAAATACTAGACTAAAAGTCAAAAGTTTTCAAACAAATGACAGTTAATACTATGTTTGAAAATTGTAAAAACAAACAAAAGAAATTGCAAAATAAAATTTAAAGAAAATTTTCCTTAAACATAATGGGATTTTTAATTAAATAATTCAATGTTTTGCAATATCTTCCTTTTTTACCAACTAATTTATGCATTAATAATTAATTTACTGTAAAATTGTAGGAGAAAAAAATGTAAATAAAGCAATGACCTATAATCCGCAAAATTCTATAATCTGCACAACCTTTGGTCCCAAGCTGTGCGGATTAGAGGGAGTTGACTGTAGTTAAAAAATGTCGATTTCTCTATTTAAATTGACATTTATTGTGTTTTGGTGGTTAAATTATGGTATGTAGTTGTAAAAGGGAGGAATGGGATGGATTTTGTAAAGTTTTTGGTAGATTTATTATATTTTTTGTACGTATATTTATTGTAAAATAATGTTTTTAGGAAAAGGTAAGTCAATGGGTTCAATCTGATCTATTAATCTTAGCAATTTTTTTAATTTAAAACTTTTAATTTCCTTTTATAAAACAAGTGTATTAATTCCCTTTTATTTCACGATTATGAAATTTAATATTATTTATGTAATCACAAATTATAAGAGCGGAAATGCTTTTTTTATTACATATGTCTACTGCGATACATTGACCATTGTGGATCACTATTGTGATGTCACTAATACTTGTAGCAGGCCCGGTTCAGAAAACACACAGCGTCATCTCGGAGGCTCCGATACTACCCACTAATTAAGAGATAGCATGTTTTGAAATGTAGTTTTGACAGTTTAGTATTCATAATACAGTAAAACCTCCATAACACACACCTCAATTCTTGAACACTTTTTGAATCCCCAGTATTCATATATCATATATTTGTACTCTTTTACCTCTGAAGAGCAGACAAATTCCGAGGTCTTAACAGGCTACTTCACTCAGACGGAAACACCCGCTCGCTAATGTTAATCCTATGGAGGAAATATTTTAAGATATCTCGTTCACATTTCAATATTTTTAAATGGTTTTTTTTTGTTTGCATTGGATAGCTGAGATCAATTTCTATGCACGCTCCTCTGTACTTTTTCGATTTTTGTTTCAGTTTTTTTTATTGAGGATACTTTCACTTTCAAAACCGGTTCCGAAACTGAAAGTATCTTAATAAAAAAAAACTTGTAATCAAAATCGAAAAAGTACAAAGAAGCATGCATAGAGATTAACCTCAACTATCCAATGCAAAAAAAATCCTTTAAAAATGTTGAAATGCGAACGAAGTATCGTAAAATATTTCCTCTATAGGATTAACATTTGCGAGCGGGTGTTTTCGTCTGAGTGAATCTTAAAGTGTCCACTATTCTGAAGTTTTACTGTAGTGTAGAATCCTCTTTGCTACAGGTCCAAGTCTTTTTAGCTCTTTTGCTTAAAATGAATTTAGATATTTGTTGTCTATTCTCACGAAGTGCCATAAAAATCTGATAATTAAAAATATTCGAAAAAGACTTTTTACTATATATATTTATTTCGATTTAATATTATTCAGAGTTACAATCTTTTAATTCATTTTTCTAAGTTTGTGCTTTTTCAATATATTAGTATGATCAAAATAAACTTCAACAATTGACAAGCTATTTTTAATGGATCCATAGGATGCATTTCATAAAATTAAGGATAAAATTTTCAGTAATATAAATGTTTTTAAGTAAAAATGTTAAATACATAGTCATTTTTAATCAATTTTGACATATGTTATGACATTTTATTTTTTTTTTTCTTAATCTAATTAACTTTTTGGAAATCTGGTCCTTACAGTTATAGAGCACACTTCTGAGAAAAGCGTGAAAAAAAATGTTTCATAAATTTAAAAATTATAGAAGAAATGTGGTTTTAATTTTTTTTTTTTTTCAAATGCAAATGATTGTTTACAGGAATTACATTTTTCCTTCATTAAATAATTTTCTTTCATAAACTATTCAATAGCTAGCTGACTCACCCAGCGCTGTCTTGGCCTGTGTTAATAATGTTCAATATTAAGTGTTGAATGATTTCATATTTTAAATGCAAATCTTTCCAAATGAACCTAGAGTGGGAGATTGCACTGCCTTCAGCAGCATACACCGGGCATGCTATGTGCACTGTTGTCTTGTTTTGCAGACGAACCTCGAATTTGTATCGTTTTATATTTTTAAACAATTTATTTATCAGTTTTTTATTTCAATTTTTGAATTTTGTTCTTTAAAAATTTTTATTTTCAAAAAATATTTTTAAATACATATTTTTATTCTTTATATCTTTTCTTTGTTTTCCCAATAAAATATTTATGCATTTGTTTGCCAATTAGTACTTTTGAGTTAAAGCATTTTATCTGTTTTGCAAAAAAATTGAATGTTATTGATTGTTTTTGTAAGTTAAAAAAAATTATAATTTAATTTTGAATGGAATGTTTTGGAAATATTATTAACACAAGAACACTTGGAAATTTTACACAAGCTATAAAAAAATATTTTACACCAGAATTTTTATTTAACTTATTTGTGTGGTTTATCCTATATATTAAAACACTGACTAATTCTGAAGATCAGCATAAATTTTTCAGAGCAAAAAAGACATAAATGTGCATGTGTATGCTAATTCTAGAACATATCCAGTTTTAGAGTAAATTAGAACAAGGTCAGGGTGGCTGAGCAGTCTAAGCCACTGTGTTTAAGCTGTGGTTCTCTGTTGAAATCGTGGGTTCGATACTCACTCCAGCCAGAATGATTTTTGTTATTTTATTGGTGATAAGATAATTCATTTCAATAATGTCATATTTTACTTCAGGAAAAGTTATATAATTTGTAATTTCTTTTTATTTGAATGCTTTATATAATTAAGGTAAAATGTAACTAGATTTTCGTAAGAAATACTACCTATTACATTCTCGCCTAAGTTGGAATTTTTGCAGATCTACGCCAATTATGACTCCCAGAACCCAAAACCACCCTCAGTTCAAAACTTTATATATATATATGTGTGTGTGTGTGTGTCTGTAACTTTTTTATGGACACGATAACTGCAATAATTCTGCACAAATCTCTTCTAAATTGATACATAAAATCAAGGGGCATAAAATCTTGGTCAAGTTCGTTAATGGGCAAAATCGAACCAGGGAGGGTAGGTTTTTGTAAAAAACAGAAAAAAACCCATAATTTCTTAATTATGATATCGAATCTGTTTAAAGTTATTATTACTTCTAGGAAAAGGGCCAAAAATTTATGTATGACACATTTTTGATATCATTAAAAATGGACCCTAGGGACCCTTCGTCAATTCACAAGACATCAAATCTGCTTAAATTTATTATAAATCCTCTTAATATTATCTAAAACTTTTATATTGACAAGTTTTTTATAGGACCAACCCTTATAGCAAAAAAAAAAACAGAAAAACAAAAAAAAAATCCCTGCAGGCTCCGCCTGCAAACAAGTTAGGTTTCGAGGTGGGCATTTCCAACTGCCGCATCATGGCAAAAAGGTCATTTCTTCCACAATTCCCAACAAACAGGTGCCCCACGGTTTGTGTCTTCGAAATTTACCTGTGCCTGTAGGCCGAGTCGTCGGGGATTTTTTTTTATTTCATTCATTTCAATTTTTCACTTCAATAATGTCATATTTTACTTCAGGAGAAGTTATATAATTTGTAATCTTTTTTATTTGAATGCTTTATATAATTAAGTAAAATTTAACACCCAGCAATATATTTTTCTAACTACTAATTTTGTATTAAAAATATTTAAATTAAAAGAATATGCATCTAATTATCGATTAAATAAATTGAACTGATCTACAATTTTTGCTATATTTGGTATGACCATTATCAAGATGTCATATAGATATACTAAGGACAGTATGTTATTATTTTTCATAGGAAAAATAAAAAGGGAGAAAACAGAAAGAAGGGAAAATATTCCCTTCATACATGAAATCTGAAGGATGTATGAAAATGTAAAATAAAATTCAAGTAACTAAAAAATATGTATTATAAATTATTAGCTGTAAACAGCAAATTTTATGTTCAGGGTTTTAGAGTCAATCTGATAAAAATAAAAGTAATGAAAAAGTTTAAAGTCACAGGATTAAAATTTTTTTTTTTGAAAATACTAAATATTGATATTTTAAAAAAAAAACATTGAGACTGTAGTAAATAAAAATAAAAAGCATAATAGGTTATAAATTACAAGCTTAAAATTTTTTTACTTCATTAGTCGAGTAGGTTGGACTGACAGCAGCATCTATTGCTTTATATCTATAGGAATCATTTACACAGTATAACAGTTCATCAAGTTTTCCATACTTAATTAAGTTAAATGCAACTAATTAAAAATTAAAACATATTTCTAATTGAATTTTCAATTTGTTTGATGTCAAATCTTGATGGGTACTATCTAGCATTTAACTTATTTTATGAAGAAATGCCTGGTTTGAGTCGACATTTAAACATTTGATGTCAAATCGACTCCTGCTGGGCATTCTAGTGTTAAACATACCTTACTTTAATGCTTGATAATCTTTAGTTTTCTGAAATCTACGACTTTTCTTTTAATTTAATAATTTTCTGAGCCCATATTGAACAAGATTGGAATTAAATAATTTGCATTTCAATTTCTTCAACTTCCAGCCTATTGAATTTAAATTAATTTATATAAAATATAAAAATTTGGGAGAAATAGCAGAGATACTGCAGTATAACAGCAATACTCTACTCATCAAGCAATAGCTCTACAAATGCTTAGTGTTTTTGAAAATGCTGTGTCACTTTGAATTTTCTAAATGTACCGACAGTCATTATGTAGCAACGGCTATCGGATTATACTTGTCTCATCCCAATCTATTGTACTATCCTAATACCATATTTCTCAATTCTTTTAACTTTTAGATAATAGATTTAACTTTTAGATAATAAATTTTGAGTCACCCCGTCTAATATGTGAGCAAAACTCTTATGAGATTCTAATTTCTTGTTATAGGTGGCTGAAGCCATTGCTACATTTTTGGTGAGGAACAAATTTACATCAGCAACCTGTGATTTCCAAAGGTAAAAGTAAAAAATAAATAAGACTTTAATCTGTTTATTTGTCTACTTTATTTTATTCTTTAGAGAAAATTTATGATGTTATAATTATAAAAATCATGTACCAACAGTTATCTATTTTTATTATGTAATTTATTTAAATTTAAATCAATGTATAAATTCTTATTTATTGTAACATAAGACGAACTTGTATGAGAAAACTCCCATTAAAAATAAATTAACAACTTATTGAATTGTCTTGTTTTTATTTATGCAATCAAATATTAATTATTAATTTATTCTGTTTTGCTCTTAAGATGCAGTGCTCAATGTGTGTCTAATCTGTACTAATATTATAACGAATAAACATTTGTTTAGAGGGAGAATTCTAGAACTACCAAATCGATTTCAAAAATAAAGTTGGCAAAATGATCATTACATTCTCTGCTCCAACATAGGCTATATTTTATGTCTGTACCACTACCCACAAGGGGCTCAGCAGAAAATCTTTTTCTAAAACTGTGGTTTTTGTGATACTGCTGGAGCTAGAAATATGAAATTTGGCATGATGGTTACTTTTAAGATGTAAATGCTCATTAAGAATGGTTTCTAAAAAATTTAAAAGGGTGAAATGAGCACAAAATGTTCTAAAAGTTGTTACGATTAATTTGGAATTGTTAGGCCTATAAACGTGAAATTTAATATGGCTATTATTTATAAAACTCAAATGCTCGCATAGAACAGTTTCCAATTAAAATTTGAAAGTGTGCAGGAACAAAATTTGTTCTAAAATTGTGATTTCTGTGATACTGTTGAGGCTAGAAACTTTAAATTTGGAATGGTAGTTACTTTTAAGATATAAATGCACGCTAAAAATGGTTTCTAAAAAAATCTAAATTTAAAAGGTTGAAAACATCAAAAAACATTCTAAGTTAAGATTTATTTGGAATTCTTATGGCTATAAACTTGAAATTTGACATGGCTATTATTAGGTAGCTTCCAATACGAAAAGTGAAGAGCTATCTATTGCAGACATGCAGAGGAAAGCAATTCTGGAAATTTTTGGTATATTTCCAACGATCATGGCCCCCAGACCCCAAAATCACCCCCTGTTCAAATGTTGATATATATATATATGTGTGCATTTTTTGTTTTGACTTTATCTTTAAAAAATGGCTGAGATATAGCAGTTTGAACTTCTAGGGTGGCTGACATTTTGAAACAACCTAATTTTTGTTATGCTGTAACTCTCGTATTTATGAACTAATATGAATATGACAGAGCATGTGTACAGTACCAAGGTCTCGATCAAGTTTGTTGGCCAACTTCATCCGCCATCTTATTTCAAAATGGCAGCCACTTAAGTTTTGGTTTTGCTTCTATCTTAAAAATTGACTAAGATATAGCAATTTGAAATTCTAGGGTGGCTGGTTTTTCCATAATTAAGTTTGTTTTATGAGCTTTAGAAAACATGGTATCTCGCAAATTTACTTTAATTGTTGTAATCATTGTTGCTCTCATATGTTTAAATTTACATAGTCATATCCACCAGCATGAAATTCTCACCAAACTTGGCCATACTTGACAAAATATTATCACATTTGTCAACAAAAAATAATTCACCATAAATGAAGTCAACTTGGATATAGCTCACTTATTCAGCGAATTCACAAAAATTATGGTGAACACTTATTTGGAAAGGACTTTTTTTTAAGATACAAATGCTCACACAGAACAGTTTTTAAAAAAAATGGCAATTTCTGTGATACTGTTGGGGTTATAAACTTGAAATTTGACATAGTACTACTCTTAAAATGTTAATGCTTGATAAGAATGGTTTCTAAAAATTTCTATATTTAGAGGGATGAAATAAGTGGAAAACATTCTAAAAATACTCTAAATTATATGAATGTTAGATAAATAACAAACATGGCAGTTATTTGGAATTGTTAGCAATAGAAACTGGAAATTTGACATGGCTGTAATTTTTAAGACATAAAAGCTCGCACAGAACAGTTTTTGGTACTTTTCTGTTACACCAACACAATTGTAGCCAGGCGTAATAGTTAACGCCAAATGAAACATTTTAAAATAATAACATTGTTAGTGCAAAAGTGATAATTTAAAATATATAAATTTTCTAAATTACAAACTTTCACGAGCTATTTAGTTATATCAGTACAAATATATACTTAAAATAAAAGAAACTATAAATAATATACCATAAAATAATAAAATCAAACTCAAATTAAACTTCAGGCCTTTAACTGTAAATGTCTCTTAACATTACAGTAAACATTTCATTTTTTGAATAAAGATGACGCCATATGAACTCTGTGAGATAGGATTGCAAATAAAGACGAACAGTGCTGTGCTGTATTATTTTATTCCATTTTGCGATGCCTCATAATCTCTTAACAAATTGATATGACATCTAGTATTAGGGTCAACAGAATTATATTTGTGATTTACTATAAAATATTTGTAGCGGTTATAGTGCAAAAAACCTTTTTAAATGTATAATTCCATAGCCCTAAAACAATTTTATTGCAGTTTTCTCATCGTCCGGTAACTGCCAAATGGTTAATTCCATCTTAGCGTCAGTGAAAACAATTTAATAAAAATTAACAGTTATAATTTAATAAAAAATATTTTCTATTTGAAAAATATCAAATTACAGACTCCACAAGGTTCCTATTTTTCCTCCTTTTTACTCTATCCCCCCCCCCCCCCTTCACTTTAAACAAGCTGCTACAACTTCTATGTCAATCCATCATCATTATTTCATCATTGCATAAGTGATCAGCATGTATTTCATTGTAGATTCAAGCAGATTGTATTTCATTGGCTATCTGTGTATGACGTTAGGGTCTGAGGGAGAGCATATCTTTAGGAACACTCTGCTAAATCTTTGAAGCTTTATGAATGATAGGTCAAGGGTCATACAACTTTTTGCCTTTCAGATCATTAGATAAGATCATTTCAGAAGCTGAGTGAAAATTTTCAGGAAGGTTTAATTATTTATTACAGTGGCACATTTTTAGAAATACAATCCAGCTGACATCCCATGTCCTTGTGCTTAAAGAATTTCACAGCTTCGGAGTGAAAATTAAAAAAAGTAAGTATACACTTTTATCTGTATATATTTGGTACAGGATTAATGAAAAGAAATGCTTGTGTTCCTTCAGTTTGTTGTTGCTGTTACACCAAATTTGCAGGCCTACTTGGTATTGTTTCAAACTGAATTTCTGCTTGTTCATATGATGTATTTTAAAATGAACCAATTGCTGCATAACATTTTATTAATGTTTATGAAAGATGAGATTGTCTCTAATCTAGAAGGCAGTAAATGTTTTCAGATTGAATTTGACAATTTCGAGAGTTACAAAACTCTTAAGGAATTAGAGATAGGAACTGGTACAAAAAAAAAAAAGTGAAAGAAGCAAAAATGGCAATACAGTCATGCTTGGTGAAGCTGACTAAACTTCTCTTCCACTTACAAATCCTTTATTAAGAGATCTTGAGATCCTTCATCCATCCATGAGAATAAACAAATAATGCAATTCAGCATCTATATTCCAATTTAAAACCATTAAATATTCAAGACAGAGAATTAGACTAAATAATTTTAGAATGGCACACTTATAAAACAGATATTGAAGTAAGTAAAATCTGTAAAGTATTTTCTGAAAATCCACAGCATATCGATGAATTTTGGAAAAAAAGTATTTGTGCTGAAAGACATTTTTACAATAAAACCAAGACTTAAAAACTTTTCGTTTTTGATATAAAGATGTTTAATCCTTGCTCATGGAAATGCTGATGTAGAACTTATATTATCATTAAATACTAATATATTGTCAAAGAAAAGATAAAATTGTTTCAGAATCTACACTTATATGTCTCGGGCACATTAAAGATGCTTTGAAAAGGCTTGGAGGCATCTTTCCGATCCCCATAATGGGAAAGCTATTAAATTCAGTGGTGAAAAACTATTCATTGTATGTTGCAAAGAAAAAAAGCTAAAGCAAATGCTTCTGAAGAGGAAAGAGTGAAAAGGTAATCTGAGGAACACGAAAAAATGCAAAATGAACGGAGAAAAAAAAGAAAATCAGAAATTTAAAAAAAATGAAAACTGAACTAGAAAAAGTGGAATTTTTGCAATAAGTATTAAATTTGGCTAATAGATGCCTATCTGAAATTAATGATATGTTACAAGAAGCAATAAAAGTAAATGATTTCATGAAAGTGAGACTGTGTCAAAAGTAATAGAGACTAGTACCAATAATATTAAAAAAATTACCTATGAACTTTCTACAGCGCAAGATAAATTACATAAAATACAACAATCAATTTAAACATTTCTCTTTTGCTGCCATTATATTTCTTTATTTTATTTGTAAATTAACAAAAGAAAATGCTTAAAAGTTATTGTAAAATTAAAAATTCTCAAAAAGAAGTACAAGTTAATCTTCTAAAATAAAACCGTAAGTCATGTGACTGTCCTCAACAGTTCCGGGATGTCCGTTTCACTTTTTCATATGCCAAGCGGCCATTTTTATTCAAAATTATTTTTTCGAATAAACTGCATAAAAGTTACATTTTAAGAAAGATCGTTCAAAATAAATTAATATTTGAGAGATGACTTGCGTTCAATTATGTATATATTCTGCAATAACTTCAGTCGAAAGATTCGCAGTTCAAATTCTCTATTCATAAAAGTAAACAAAAAAAAGATTGATTCGTCGTGAACATTTAAAATATTAAACCATGGAGGTAATCATTCGCAAAGCAAGTTCTCCGCAAATGAATTTTTGGACCGCTGCCTCGCGTCAAAAAAATAATTCGCACCAGTGAGACAATCAAAGTTTACCATAATTATGTGCTATACAACTCAACTTTCGGACCTTTTCTTGACGTAAATTGAACTCATGTAATAATATTTAATGAATCAGATTTTTAGCATGTTTAAAATCGCTAATACAGCTTTTATTTATCGCGTGTACAAATTAGAAATGATACTTTGATTTTGAAATCAAATGTTTTGATTTATGATATTATTTCTTATTTATTTATTTATTTTCTCTTTTAAATGAAAAGTGTGAAGTATTTTAAATTTATGTAATATAAGCATTTTAGATTAAAGTTAAGTATTTTAAATGAAATGAGTGACAGGTTTATAATTTAAAATTAAATTAATTGTAGTATGAATGACGGTGATGGGAACGATATTTGGCGAATTATCATCTGCTCCCGGCTAACAAAAATACTCATAATTAAAAAAAAGAATAAAAATAAATAAATGATAGTTTGATGTAAATAAATATTGATATACATATCAAAAATAATTTATAGAATTAAAATAAAAAATAAAAGTAAATAAACAACAATTTCCATAACAAAGTTTTCGCCAAATTGGCGGGTGAGGGGGGGGAATCGCGCCAACGTGCGTATGTGACATTTGTGCCCAAAAAATATGCGAAATGCTACCATGATCGCAAAAGTTCATGATTTGTCTATTAGAATCTTCCGATTTGGCGAAGGATTAAGGGAAAATTAAATTATGAATAAATGTAACGTGTTGCAATGTTTAACATACATTTAAGGGAGACCAAACTGGTCGCCAGTGGCGGCTAGTTGATAAGTAATTGTGTATTTGTCACATTCTTTCAATAAATTATCTTAAATTTGATTTTTTATTATTATTATTTTCAGTATTTATATTCCTATTTTATTTATTTACTTTATTTATCTATTTATTTAGTTTTATTTATTTATTTATTTATTTAAAAAAGGTGCTTTGAGGTATGAAATTAGGAGGTTTTCTGTGATTATGATTAAATAATAATAATAATAAAAGATTCGTGTCAATAAATATCAAATCACAATCAAAGTCGCCTATAAAGTACTCTTGTACTACTTTATAGGCATTTTAATCACACTGTTTGGCACAGTTTGCAATTAAAAAAAAATTGCACGGTGAGGGTGGAAATAAATAAAGCATTAACATACATTTTGGCATGGTGTTGGTATAACGGAAAAGTACCCAATTTTTACAAAATTCAAATTTTAAAAGGGTGCAGAAGCAGAAAAGGTACTAAAATTGCTATTTCTGTAATATTGTTGGGGCTAGTAACTTTAAATTTTTGGCACGCTAGTTACTTTTAAAATGTACATACTCACTAAGAAAGATTTCTAAAAATTCTAAATTTAAAATTGTGAAATGAACAGAAAACGTTTTAAAAACACTGTAATTTTCAATTAATTTTATTGTTAGGGCTAAAAAAATTTAATTTGGCATGGCTTTTGCTTTTAAGATGTAAATATGCTCACACAGAACAGTTTCTAGAAAGAATTTAAATTTAAAAGACTGAAATGAGTGGAAAATGATCTAAAATCACAATTACTTTGGAAACCACTGAATCAATTTCAAATTTTTTTCAGAATTATACTGGTCTCTGCTTAAAACTGGGCTACTTTTATCGCTCTGCAACTGCCCTGAAAGGGGTGCAAAAGTGACAAATGTTCTATAATAATGATTTCTTTGAATATGTTGATGCTAGAAACATGAAATTTAACATGATGGCTAATTTTAAGATGTAAATGCTCGCTAAGAGTGCTTCTAAAAAATTTAAATTTAAAAGCAGGAAATCAACCAAAACTTTTCTAAAAATGTTCTAAATTATGATTTCTTTGGAATTATCATGGACAGAAGCATGAAATTCAACATCGTATTTACTTTTAAGGCATAAATGCTCGCTCAGAACAGTTTTTAAAATTTTGAAATTTAAAAAGGGTAAAATAAGCAGGAAACGCTCGAAACTAACGATTACAGTGAAACTACTGAACCAATTTCAAATCTTCTCTCAGGATAATAAGGATGAAAGTCTTTACTAAAAAATAGGCTACATTTTATCTCTTAACAAACTTCCCTCAGGAAAGTGTAAGAGTAAAAAAGCTCTGAAATTTGGATTTCTTCCATTCTGTTCCTGTTGACGCAAAAACATGAAATTTGATATAGTGGTTACTTTTAAGACGTAAATGCTCACTAACAATGTTCGTTAAAATATTCAAAATTTAAAAGGATAAAAAGATTAAAAAACACTCTATTATCATGATTACTCAGAAACTGTTGGGATAGAAATTTTAAATTTGACATGCAGGTTTGTATTAAAACATGATTCTCTCATAGATATAAAGAAATAATAATTGAATTTCAAATGGGTGGTTTGACATTCTACATTTATATTTTCACTATGATTTCTGTGAATGTGTCAGACTAAAAACTTTAAATTTGACATAGGAATAGTTTCTAAGGTGCAGATTAGTGCAAACAATGTGCATTTTTATTAATTTTTTTTTTTTAATGAAAAGAGAAGAAAAATCAATTATTCGCCATACCTATTTATTTAATTTTTCCCTTGTAAAAGAATAAATATAATGTTAGACCATCTCTCTCATTCCTATCTTTCCTTTGCTAAAACTTACATCTTCTACTTGGCATGAACTTAGCACCTAGACTATTCTCTTGCCAGTGTACTTTGCTGGTGTGCTGTACAGTGCCATACAATGTTCATTCAACATTGAACATCCCAGTAGCAGTTCCTTTCAACTAAGTTTTCCTGAAACATAAGCTTTATTTTTGGCAACCACATCTACTTTCCCTGTGGAACGCCACCATGTGGTGATCAGGTGAAATTTGCCCCATTATCAAGTATCACAAACCCATTCAGTTAGGCAACTGCCCTACAGGTAAACACCTGTTCAGTGGTCTCTGGAGATAATTATAGAAAAAGATCACTTTACGTGAGAGTGCACCAAGGTGCTTGTGAGATAGGGCTGCACCATGCAATGATCAAGCAAACATTTCCCCTTTGGCAGATATCAAACCTATTTATACTACATGTAATTTCAATTGGCTTCTTAAGGTCAGTTTCCCAGTCCTTATCTTAGGTCAGTAACTATGATAATACTGCATTTGGCTGACTAACCACTTTACTTTTTCCCATGACAATGAAGAGGTGAAGTGGAAAGGACAGATGTCCTTGAAAAGCTAATTGAAATTACATAAAGTATAGCTTGGAGACCACTGACCAGGCCCCTACCTACCGGGATTCGACCCAGTTTGACGGGTTTGAGTGCCTGGTCATTGGGGCGAAATTCGCCTGATCGCCCTATTGGGGCGGTCCACAAAGACAAGTACCCAGTTCGGCCAATCAACTGAGTCTGGATTTTTCTGTGTTGTTCACTCCTAAATTTAAATGTTCTGAGATCTGACGCCGCACACCACGTACTCGTCATTATAAAGTATAGCTTGAGAACTGCCTGGGAAATGTGGGTCTGTCCAGAGATCTCAAAGTATAGTGCATGTATGTTAAAAAATATATAAAGCACAGTTGGTCACAAATTAAAAGACATGAAAAAGGTTTAAAAGACAACTCTTAAAATATATATATATATATAAATAAAACCCTTACTGGATTTTCTTTTATAATGGTAGTAGGCTATATTGGAAGAACTGATTTTGAATTTCGTATTTTTTTTTTTTTTTTTTTAATATATAGTTTGGAGATATATATTCCTGAAGCCACTCTGTTGATTTGACAGTAATTTTGATCTTTTATTTAAATGTCCCTTGAGGCAAAAGAATCGGTGACCTGAACCCTGAAATAATAGTTTAACTTTGTGTTGTCCAAGCAAATATAAATAAATTTATCTCAGAATGACAATTTTATGAATATATTTTAATATAATATAATGTATTAATATATATATATTTGTTACTTTATTTTTAGGCCTTACTGCGCCTGTTAATTATTTTAATTGAATCATGGCATTTTGAAGATTACACATCTACAGTTAATTACTAATGCTATACCTTCTCCAGTGAAAAGAACATTTTTTACTGTTTCTAACAACAAAGTAACAGAAGGAGCAGGCTGCTAAATAAGGACTAAAGATTGATGATTTATTTATTAGTTTTTCATTGCCATTTTATTTCATTCTGTTCATTATTTTTTTTTTTCAAGAAATATTTTTAAATACATATTTTTATTCTTTATATCTTTTCTTTGTTTTCCAAGTAAAATATTTATACATTTGTTTGCCAATTAGTACTTTCGAGTTAAAATACTTTATCTGTTTTACAAAATATCAAATGTCGTTTGTTTGTGTAAGACAAAAAAAATCAACTTTAATTTTGAATGGAATGTTTTGGAAATATTGTTAAGCATATCTTATTAAAAATATTCCTGTATTGAGTTTAAAACTCCAATGTGTAAATATAACAAAACAGGTTCTATAAAAATAATAGTTTTTGGGAGCTTTCAAGGTATGCACCTTATATAAAATTGTTAAGGTGGCTGAATGGAGCTTGGGTAAATCTTAGATACATGCCAAATGCAACTGTACATAAATAACTCAAAACTTTTATTTATTCCTCCTCCCCCACCCCCCTCCCCTTAAACATTTTGTCAGTAAATAAAATAATTAAGTCCTGGAGATTATGCAAAAATTTTATCATACTTGAAAGTGATTTTCTCTGTATGAATATGTGGATGGAGGTAGAACATCATAAATAATTATAAACTGTTTTGAGGCATAGTTTATCATTTGTTTATTTTTTAATAGGTTGTTTTAAGTAGTATTTTCAATTTTATATAAAGCATAAATAAAGATATAACTTATTAAAAAAAAAAAAAAATTCAGTAGTACTAGCACAAAATAATTATTTTGCTGAAAGAAATCATTTGCATATGCCTTATTTTAATTTATCATCTTTTATTACGTTTAAAATTGTTTATATGCATAATGCAGGCACATTTATGTGTGTGTACATTTATTGAAAGGGTATTCTTTATGTTTCAAGTCTGCACAAAAAATTAAGAAAAGTTACTTTATATCTCTATTGTTATCTATTTGAAGTTAAGTTATTTTTCCTTAATATTAATATATCTTCAGACTGAAAATTTAGTAAACACACATGTCACTTAGTAGTGAAGTATGATTTTTAGTTGTTACATATTGCAATAAAATATGTATATCTTGTTTAATTTAACAATAACAATTGAGTTTTTGTTAAGACGTGGAATTTTTTTCCATAGGCACTATTGCTTAAGCCTTATTCCAGTAGTTCTTAATCTTTTAGATCATGGATTCCTTATATTTCCTCTATCCTCACAGAACCCTAAAATTTAAGACTGAAATTACTGGTATTCTTTAGAATATTGAATACAGGATATAAAAATTAATAGAAATATATAAACTAATTATATATGTATTTTTTAACAGTATTCTTAGTTTTCCTTTTATCTTATTCTCAAGATTTCTCACAGATTCTAGATAAGTGAAAGGTTTCACATTGAACATGAAACCTTCATAAACACAATAAGTACTCATTGCAAACCCCATGGGGTCTGCACAGTTTAAGAACCACTGTCCTATTCCATTCACAAAAGCTTTTAAAAAGTAATTGTAATATGTTGTGTGAATGTTTTCACTAAATTTTTTTCAGTACCTGATCATAATTTAGTTACATCAACATGTGTGTAATTATTGTAAAATATATAAAATTACTCTTTTTTTTTTTATTACTGAAAAAATATTTAAAATTTAACTCTGTTACTTTTTTATTATTTGTATTTTATTATTTATTTTGCAATGTGTTTTACTATGTAGCTTCTATATAGTACAGTTCTATATCTATTTTGTTTTTACAATAACAATAATGAACAATCTTAAACAAGCTTGAATATTTTGAAGCTGCCTAATTTAATATCCGTGTATTATTCCACTAATTATGTTGAATATTGAAATTATTTTAATAATTCCTGACATTTTTCAATAACATTCATGGAATCTATCATTTAGTAGAAACTACTGTTTAAAAAAAAAATGGTAATGAACAAATTTATTGTTTGTTTGAAGCATGGAATTTAAAGGAATAAATGTACAAAAACAATTTCATAATAGGACACACCATAAACCTAAAATGTTTTTAGCAGTTTCAATGATTTATAATGTGTATAATTTCTTGTTGTGCAGAATCAAGCACTAAAAAATTGCCTTTATGTGACACTAAATTGGGCCATTTATTTTGTTTAAATCAGAACTATTTTTCTTAGAATTGGTATCTCCTGTAAGATAACTTTGACCAATTTGAAATTTGAGAGTTAATTGACTGTTTAAAAGAGCTTATTGATTTAATTGAATAACTCAGTCGATTTTTATGAATATGACTATTTCTGCAAAAAGCTTGTCTTTAAGTGAAACTGAAAATATACATAATTTTTGTTTATTATCGGTGTCTGTCAGAGATATTAAATCATAAACATAAATTTAAACCATCAGAAAAAAGACGCTGTGATGAAATAAAAAAACATTAAATACTCCTTTCAATTTATATATGTTAACCTTGAGCAGGTTAGTTTAGCTCTTGAAATTTTGGATATTTTTCTTCGATGTAATAAGTCATTATCCCTTAAAAATCTTCCACGTATGAAATGTGATCAAAGATTATTCTTTCTTAATGGTACAGTTAAGAACCCTTTTTCCTTCTCTTGGAATATGAAAATATTACCATCATGTTATTTTTTATACACACAAAAATACCATACAAATGTATTAAATTCCCTTTAATACTTAAAATTAACAATTTGCTTAACTCCTTCACAACAAGCGTCCTTTACAGAATTTTTAATCTTTTACCACTTGTTTTTCAAAACAGAAATTTTCGCCTAATTAAATTGCAGAAATGCTATGATTAAGTAAGGCAAAGCTTACAATAAAAAATAACTGATGGGAATAATCGAGGATTCTGAGCATCTTATGCAGCACGTATACGTGTTGCTCGTCCCCAAGGCTTTAAATGATCAGTCTGGATAAATCAAGCAAATAATCAGGCTGTTAATTAAGATCAAGATTATCAGAAATATTTTAAAATTGCTTTTTTTTTTATCACAGTCAGTGCCTGAAATTCAAGGCGAGATGTGAGATTCATGTCTAATAGTTTGAAATATCACCCAAAAAGTTTTTTTGGGCAGGACATATTTTGTGTTAATACTTATGGTTAGTTTAAATAACTCATTAAAATAAGTGTGTGGTTAAATATATTTTGCTCTCCTTCCCAAACAGTTCTTTCCATCATTTATAAATGTTAGTAGAGAGGACTCGCCTCTTAGAAAAAATTGAATTCAAGTAAAATCCTGCATGGGTCGGTTTGTACCTGACCCAAACCCAAAAAATTCCATTTGAAGTCAGCCTGCTGCCTGAACCAAACCTGACAAAAAAAATTGTATCGATCTGAACCTGACAGAAGAATTTTTGACAACTAGACAGAAACCGAACATATTTCAACGCAAACTTCGAAATGAAATGAAAGGAAATTAATTTATGTTTTAATCCAATTATGAAAAATAATCTACAATCACATCTTTAAAACTAATTTTATCTTTTATATAGAGAAATGGACATATGTATATTCTTTAATATTCAAATTTAGTAAAACCTCTGAATAACGGATACCTCAGAATCATTGAATAGAGTCCTGCATTGGGTCAGGTTGTCCATAATTTCCTTTTTTGCAGTCAGGATGATTCTAATTTTCTTTCTGCAGGTCAGACTCCCTCTTGCAGATCAAGATTTAGGATTTTGTAAGTTGAGTTTTTGGAATTTTCACAAAATTTTTAAGCAGAATTTATGTTTCAGATGAAAATAAATGCATATTTGAATGGAATATGAATGCATATATATTTAATTTACTGCATATGTAAGAAATGTTATCACAGATTATTCTTTCTTTATGGTATAATTAAGAAGCCCATTTCCTTCTCTCGGAATAGGAAATATATTACCAACATTTCATTTTTGATACACATCGTAATTGTGATACTTTATGCACACACACGTTACATGTTTGTAGTTTCAAAGGTGTCCACTATTCAGGGGTAAAAGCATACAAATATATGTGTTAAAATTGAAAAAGTGTTTGCTAAATAGAGGAGGTATATGGATTTTTTATCTGAAAAAATACTTTAGACATTCTTTTGATAAATCAGAGTCAATCCAAACCTGACTGCAAGAGTCAGAACTCAATCTGAAACAATGAAAGTCAACCTGACCTACAGCAAAAAAAGTAGAAGTCGACCTGACCCGAATGCCAACCCACAATGAAAAAAAAAATATTGCTGACCCGACCTGAACTGCAGGTCTGTTTGGGTAAAAGTAGGTTACCCGACCTGATGCAAGACTCTTAATTCCAAGCCCTTGATGTTGTTGCATGAGTAAGAAATGAAAATTTTTTCATTTAATATATTGATCCATTACATTTTATTCATGTCCAGTATACTAACTTTTTTTCAAATTTAATAATAATAAAACAAATAATTTTCCTTATTTCTATTGCTTTCAAATATTGAAGTGTGGTTGTTTTCAAAATGTAAAACTAAACTAAGACAATGTACAATTTGCACCAGTCACATATTTTTATGTGAATCTATCGTTATACAAATTTTGAGAACAGTTATTGTTTATTAGTTAATTTAAAAAAAAAAAAAAAAAGCAATCTTAATATTTGAAAATTTTTACACAAAAGGAAAAACACAAGTTGGTACAAAACTGTATATTTTGTTCAGGTACCCCACAACATTTTAAAATTAACTGTTACCAGATTCAAACAATGAATGTAAAAGCTTATAATACTGTTATTTAAATAAAGTGTTTATTTATTTATTATTACTTTTTTTTTTCTCCTAAGTAATGAGAAAATTGCAGAAACGTCAGTATAAGCATAATAGGGGATTTTCCCCTTCTCTATAAGTTTTATTAAGAAATAAAAAGAGAAAATATTTTTTCAGATTTAAAGATATTCTGCATAGTTATCTAGAACACAATTATTTCGGCTCAAAATCCACTGTAAAAGATACATTCTGTAGTTCAAGGTTGTATATTATTTTATTAAATGCTGCTAAAACTGTACATATATCTTTTGTAAAAATTATGAATGTTTAAAATTGAACTTCCTCACAGTGCTAATCTAGTTAGAGAGATTGTGTATTTACTGCATACCCTAATGGATTTAGCTGTGTATACTTAACAGTATGTATAAATAAAACAGGTGCATCTATATAAATCAAGATTAATGAATTATTTTAAACCTATGCATTTGTATATTCTATATTGTGTAAATAAAATTTTGAGAATTTATTTGCCTATTGCATGCTTTCTTTTGAAAATATTTTATTAAATACTTTCTTGTTACATCAACACAATTAAAGAATTAAATTAAGTTTAGTTATAGATACAAAAATATTTTTTATATCAATTTAAACATTTGTATACTTCAAATGAAAACATTTGATTATTTTGTATTAGTAAAAAGTTAAAGTCAGTGTGCTAGGCTGAATGCAAGGTATGTCTTTACTGCAGGCTACATTTTTCACACTGGTTTAAAGGTTTGTGCTATTCAGTCTCAAAATTGCATCTCATCTGTTTTAATTTCATAATTTGCATCTAAACAAATTATGAAATCAAACAGAATTTTGACAGAATAAAAAAAATAATTATGAAGTATACTGAATAGATAGTGCTAAATGTATTAATCTGCTAGCCTAAAGAAAACGATGATGCCAATTTATTTTATATGCTTTTTAAGTCGCATACAATTTGGAGTACTTCACTCACTCAAAAACACCTTCTCACTAATGTTAATCCTATGGGAGATAGGTTTTTACAATATGAGGGCAGTTTGATAAGTTCTCAGCCTAACATAGAAATGGAACAAGTATAACCAAATGACAATGTTGTTTGTAAAGTATGATCCTTTAGATGACATGCTGCCGAATTTCAGATGCATGAGTTTATCGGTTATTGCTGGGCGATAAAGTAAAGTAGACATTTTCGAAAAATGGAAAAAATTGAAGTTCGAGCTGTCATAAAGTACCTTGTTAAAAAATATTTAATCCCCACGAACATACAAAAAGAGTTACAGTCTATCTTAAAGGATTCTTGTCCTACATATTCGATGATAAAAAAGTGGGCTGCTGAATTTAAACATGTTGGAAATCAATTCACGATGATGAACGCTCAGGACGCCCAAAAACCGCTACGACAGACGAAATCATCTCAAAAATTCACAATGCTGTATTGAATGATCGCCGATTGAAGATACGCAAACTTGCTGACATTGCAAACATCTCGATAGACTGTGTCCACCATATTTTACACGATGTTTTGGGTATGAAAAAGCTTTCCGCTCGATGTGTGCCGCGCTTGTTGAGCGTCAACCAAAAACACCAAAGAATAAACATTTCTCAAGAGTCTTCTGAAATATATTGTGTTGCAAGTTGAAAAATAAAATGAAATAGTGTCAAAAATCTTGTATTTTCATTTTTAGGCCGGGTACTTTTCGAACCACCCTCGTACAGGGCTGCACTAAAGAATTTGCACACAAGAGTGTATCTTAAATGTATTGAGTTGCAAGGGGACTACATTGAAAAATAATATGAAATTATGTCAAAAATCTTGTGTTTTCACTGTCAGGCCGAGAACTTACCATTCCACCCTTGTAAACATGACAAACAGCTATATGTACAGTTTTAAAATTTAAACCATAGCTTTATGAAAAAAGGATATATTATGTATACATATAATAATGCATTAATAAATTATGGGAATTTAAAATCACTATATGCTATTTAGAGAGAGTAAAACTCTAAACCTAAGGGTTTGAGTGAAGTATGTTTGGTGTCATATCCGTTCTTCTCGGAATTTCGAAGTTTACATTACATTTCATTGTTGTTAGTGAAGAATATTGCGATAGTTTAGTTTATATGAATGGGAAACATTAAAAAATGTGGGCGCCCCTGTTATAATAATCCTGCTAGTCACATGACGACGCTCGCAAACTAATGTTGTATTCCGGCGTCTGGCGTGCTAAATTCTGAAATTTGAGATTACATATTTCTGTTTTTAGATATGTTTACCGTATTATGCATAACCTTTTCTTTGCAAAAAAAAAAAAAAAAAAAAAAAAAAAAAAAAGTTTGAAGACCCATATTAAAGAAAATTAAAAAGTATATAATAACTACGACGAACATAAATTAAAACATTGAGCAAATGCCAAGCAAGAATGCACGATGCTTACAGTCGATCAATAAAGAAAAAAAAAAACTTTTTCACACATACTATTTTAACACCAAATTATTGAAGGAAGACTCGAGAGGTACCATTCGATAGGGAATCAAGTCTACTTTTCGCATATAGACACAGTTTCTGAAATAAGGGTCGTGTCTACATATTAAAAAGTATAATATCTTTGATTTTTCAAATGGTAACGTCCACTTTTGGGTCTTTTTTTTTTCTTTTTTTTTAGTTCCGTGGACCAAAACAGCTCGGATAAAGCCCTTATACATTTTTTCTTAAATCTTCGTTGAGTTATAAAAGAAAATATGATACTGAAAGAAATCAGTATTTTAATTTTTTAAAAAATAAAAAAAATTGTTATAAAAGAAAATTTGCTTCTATAAATTTTGGAAAATAAAATTAAGATCTTATAAGGAAAAGTATTGAAAATACTCAATTAAGTCACCAGTTAAATTATACAGAAATTATATATAAAATAAACTCAACTTTGTAAAAAAGAGAATGCTATAAAAATTTTTAGTAAATTTCTAAGATTTTTTTTTTTTCTGTGGATTTTTTAGTAACAGAAGTCGGTCCTCTTAGAACGTCTAAAAGTAGATTTCTCTGTATCTCAAACTTATTATTCGAACAAAATGTAAACTTACACACCTGTTTTTTTACGATGTGGCTCGTTTTATGTAAAAATGAATGTAGGTCATCTATACTATACTAATATTATAAAGAAGTAACGTTTGTTTGTTTGTAGGGGTAATCTCTCAAACTACCGAACCGATTTCAAAAGTGATGGTGGCAAATTGATGGTGACAATTCCTGCTCCAACATAGGCTATATTTTACATTCGTAGGCACCCCAGCTCCGACACCCAATGGGGGTGCAAAAGCAAAACACGTTCTAAAATTGTGCGTTTTTTTTAATACTGAAGGAGCTAGAAATTTGAAATTTGGCATTGCAGTTACTTATAAGATGTAAATGCTCTCTAAGAACACATTCTAAAAAAATTCGAAATTACAAAGGGTGCAATGAGCGAAAAGTGTTCTAAAAACATTCTAAATTACAATTTCTATGGAATCTCTGGAAGTACAGAACCTTTTTCAAAAGTGATGGTGGCAGTCCCTGCTATAACATTGGCTATATTTTATGTCGGTGCCACTACCTCCAAGGGGTGCAGGAGCCAAAAACGTTCTAAAATTGCGATTTTTGTGATACTGAAGGAGCTAGAAATTTGGCATGGTAGTTATTTATAAGATGTAAATGCTCTGTAAGAACAAATTTAAAAAAAAAAAAAAATTAAAAGAATGAAATGGGCTAAAAGCGTTTCTAAAAACATTCTAATTACAATTTCTATTGAATTTCTGGAACTACCGAACCCGATTTCAAACGTAATGGTGGCAAATTGATGGTGACAATCTCTGCTCCAACATAGGCTATATTTTATGTCGGTGTCACTGTCCCAGAGGAGTGTGGTAGCGAAAAACATTCTAAAATTGAAATTTTTGTAATACTGAAGGGACTAGAAATTTGAAATATGGCATGGTAGTTACTTATATGATGTAAATGCTTTCTACGAATAGTTTCTAAAAAATCCGAAATTTAAAAGGATAAAATGAGCTAAACGCGTTCTAAAATCATTCTAAATTACAATTTATATGGAATCTCAAACTACCGAACCGATTTTAAACGAAATGGTCGCAAATTTATGGTGACAGTCTCTGCTTTAACATAGGCTACATTTTATGTCAGTGCCACTACCCTCAGGGGGTTGCAGGAGCGAAAAACGTTCTACAATTGCAATTTTTGTGGAACTTGCAATTGGGCAAGGTAGTTACTCATAAGGTATATATGCTCTCTAAGAACAGTTTCTAAAAAATTCGAAAGTTAAAAGGGTGATATGAGGGAAAAGTGTTCTAAAAACGTTCTAAATTACGATTTCTAAGGAATTATTGAAGACAGAAACTTGAAATTTGACATGGGCGATACTTTTTAAGACACAAGTGCACTCGCAGAACAGTTTATTTTTTTAAATCGAAATTTAAAGAGGTGGAGAAGGAAAAAACGTTCTAAATTACGATTTTTTATATATAGGGGAGACTTGATCCCTAGATATAAAACCAGGGAAAAAATGCAATAAATTCTCTGAAACCGGCAACACTAATAAAGTGATTCCTTATCAACAGATCTGACTGCAGAATTTCATTTACCCATTTTTATTTTTGTTGTAAGAAAAGAATATCTGATTTCTTACAATCAAACTTCATTTTCAGTACGTAGTATATGTTTCTTAGTTTTGGCTAAATATAACTAAATTACTTAAGTTGATTGATATAATTTACTAACATTCTTTACTGCTTAAATATCATTATTTAAATCCAATACAGTTTCTTTACTTTTGATTTAACAATTATTTTTCCAACACATGCACATTAGGGACACTTGATCCTGAGGATCAAGTGTCCCCAAAGTTAAGCTAAATTAATGTTAAATTTTATTAACCCTTACTCCTAATTGTGACTTTCAAGGCACATTTAGACAATATCAATATTAGTTAGACTATGGTTACCTTGATTTTGGATGGTTGACAAAGATAGAAAGTTATCATATAGCTGCAGATGCTGGTTAGCAAGCACATGGTGACTGTGCAAGGTTTGTTTTGTTGTTACTTTTGGATTATTTTTAAGACAGAAACCTATTTATAAATTAGAAACGCATAATTCCATTTAATATGTGTTATGTAACCAAGTCTTAAACACCTTATGTCCATATATATATTGAGCTAAAAATTTAATTTGTGCAATAGAGGGTTCATTTCATTGCAGTGATTAAGAACTCTGTGTTTATCTTTACTTTTTTGCAGTCATGCCACGTATTTATAAACCTAAAGACGTGTTCAACCCAGAAAAAGCATCAATGTTGCAGACTTACAGGCAACAGTGAAGGCTGTAATAGATGGATCCAGTTTTAAAAGTGCAGCAAAATCCATTCATATTAATGTGATGACTTTAAAACGTTATGTGAGAAAACAAAAATCTCAAGAAAGTGACATTTCTTATAAATCAAATTATAAGCACTCCCAAATATTTTCAGTTAACAATGATCTTTTGTGTGTATATTTTAAAACATCAAGTAAATTAGATCATGGACTTACTCCTATACACACTAACCATCCTGCTCAAATAATAACAATTTGTCGAATTTCTGAATTGAATTTCCTATCCTAAAGCCAAGATACCAACTAACATAATAAATTTATTTTAAATTACTGGCATATATCGCTTAAACAGGAATATTTTCTCTAAAGATGATTTTTTATCATCTTTCGTCATAGATCAACCATTAACCCCAACAAGCAGTAATACAAACATACAGTAAACATGCAGTAATACAGTTAAACCAAACATAGTGACCCCATACAAGCCTTCCCTAAAGTTTAATTATCCAAAACGGAAAAATAAAGGATCTTCAAAAAATTTGACAAGCACACCAACTAAAAGACAGATTGGAGAAGAAATACAAGATCGCCGACTGAATAAAAAACATAAATAAAGAAAAACTCATCTCAAGAAAGAAAAGTAAAATAACTAAAAATGATAGCACCCGAATCCTCAGAAAGTGAGAGCAGTTGTAGTGTTCATGATTCAACCGAGTCAGATTCACTTGATGAACATTCTGATGAAATTATCGAAGATCCAAAAAAATTGTCAATTGATGAAAGTGACTTTGTCATTGTGCGATTTCTAGGAAAGAAGAAAATTAGTCATTTCGAAAAATTGTAACGAAGATTTCATCGTCTGAATACAAAATCAATTTTCTAAGAAAAAGAGGACTTAATTCCGACCAACTTATTTATTTATCCAGAAAATGTTTACATTAGTGTTGTGGGCAATGACGAACATTGTCAAAAAAGTACCTAAACCAGTCATGCTTGGTGGAACTCTTCAAACTGCAACAATTTTAACATTTACGTTTGACTTTTAAAGCTTTGAAAATGTTTTTTGATCATTAATTTTAGCAATAATAATCATTCATATGGAAAACAGTGATTTTTACCAAATGTAGAATTTTTTGTGTGTTTTTCTCCCTTTTTTACATGTTAGTCAACAATAAATTTGATTTCTACAACTTAATTTGAATAATTCCATTGCATGTGTTTCAAGGATCAAGTCTCCCTGTAAGTGGGGAGACTTGATCCTTCTTTTCTTTTTTGGAAAATAATTTATATTTATTTTAAAAATGGTTCTTCAAAAATAAAAAAATTACTACAACATTAAAGACACATAAGCCTTTAATAATAACTTAGAAACATTTTTAAAAATTTTTGTTTTTTTTCAAAATAAAAATTAAAAACTTAAAAAGGGATCAAGTCTCCCAAGTCTCCCCTACTGACAGGATTAGAAACTTCAAATTTGGCATACTTTTTAAGACGCAAGTGCACTCGCAGAACAGTTTTTTTTTTTTTTTTTTTTTTTTTTTTTTAATCGAAATTTAAAGAGGTGGAGAAGGAAAAAACGTTCTAAATTACGATTTTTTATATATACTGACAGGATTAGAAACTTCAAATTTGGCATGGAGATTACTTTTAAGATACAAATGCTCGCTAACAATGTTTTGTAAAGAAATTCAAAATTTCAATGGGTGAAATGAGCGGAAAGCGTTCTAAATTACGATTTCTATGGAATTGTTAGGGATAGAAACTTGAAATTTCACATGGCTGTTGCTTTTAAGACATAAATGGTCGCACAAAACAATTTGAAAAAAATCGAAATTCAAAATAGTGAAATGCGTGAAAAGCCTTCTAAAAACGTTCTAAGTTGAGATTGCTATGGAATTGTTAAAGATAGAAGGATAGAAACTTGAAGTTTGGCATGGCTGTTGCTTTTAAGACGCAACTGGTCGCACAGCTGAGTTTTTTTTTTTTTTTTTTTTTTTTTTAAGTGTGTGCTAAAACGTCCTAAATTACGATTTATTTGGAACGGTTAAGGCTAGACACTTAAAATTTCGCCCAGGACAGTTTACTAAAAATGCGAAATTTAAAAGGGCAGGAGCAAAAAAAAAAAAGTTATAAAATTGCAATTTATGTGATACAGCTAGTATAGAAGCTACGAATTTGGCAGGTGGTGGTTACTCTTAAAATGCAAATGCTTGCTAAGACAGGTTTCTAAAAAATTCGAAATTTAACAAGCTGAAATGAGCGGAAAACGTTGTGCATTATGATTTAATTGGATTTATTCGGGTTAGAAGCTTGAAATTTAGTTTTGTGGTAACTTTTATGATGTAGACGCTCGGTATAAACAGTTCTTTAAAAATTCGAAATGTAAAGGTGTAAAATGAGCTGAAAACGTTATAAATTATGGTTTATTCTCGCTAAGAGCGCGGTTTCTAAAAAATATTGAAATTTAAAAGAGTGAAGTGAGCTGGAAAAGCTCTAAAAACGTTCTAAACTATGATTTTTCTGAAATTGTTATGGATAGAAACTTGAAATTTTACATCGCTGTTACGTTAGACACACAAATTCATCCACAGAACAGTTTTTAAAAATTTAGAAATTTTAATATGAACAAAAAAAATTCTAAAATTGCAAATTCTGTGATATAGTTATTTTTCCAGAAATTTGCTTAACTAGAAGATTGGAATTTTGTATGATGCTTACTTTTAAGATGCAAATACTCGTTTAGAACTGTTTCTAAAAATTTCAAATGAAAAAGGAAGTGTGCGAAAGATCTTCAAAATACATTCTAAATTACCATTAAATTGGAATTAATTTTAGCTCTTCTCCTTCATTTAAGTCTCATGTTCGCCTAATGCAGTATAAAAGTGAAGTTTACTCAAATGTAGCTCAATCAGTAATTTTTTAATTATCTGTGGCAGTAAAATTTCCTGTAATGAAAATAGGACCACGAACACCACTTGGCACTTTTCAACAATTGCGCGAGCAAAGCCGCGGGTTTTGTTAGTAATTTATAATTTGTTTAATACGAATTTATTTATAATTTTCAAAACTAAAAATGTATTTTTGAATTGAAAAAAAAATGCTGAATATGTTTGGTTCTATTTATTTTATCTCATTAAAAAAAAATACTGAAAAATCTGTCGGATGATTTTTTGGGGAAGATTCAAATTAAAGTCTGTCACTTGCAATTTACATCAGCATCCTCAAACTTTAACATCTTGTATCTATAAAGATTTAAGAAAATAACATATAAATGTTATTTCTTTTTCAAGGCTGTTTTGATTCAAGGAACTAAAAAAAAAAAAAAAAAAATGTGAGTTACTATTTGTAAAGTCAAAGTTATTACAATTTTTAATATGGTGATAATTATTATTTTAAAAATTGCACTTGTATTCGGAAAGTAGACACGATTCCCTGTCGAATGGTATCTCTCGCATCTCCTGCGATAATTTGGTAATGAAAGTGTGTGGTTTACTTTTTTTGACCGACTACACAATGTTCATTAATGCAGAAATCTTAATTCTTATTTTCATATTTTCTAAATTTTGAATTATTCATTTTTATAGTCAACGTATAACGCGCACCTGTGAATTTCATTGAACTTTTTACTCTCAAAAGTACGTGTTATACGACGGATTATTCGATAAATATATTACTTCATATCATGTGAGTGGTAGAGTGACGTAAACAAAAGCATCTAAATTTTGTCATGTTACCTAATTCGTGTCATTTGACCGGAAGGAAATGACAGAATAGAACTATAAACGAAGCAATAAACGCAATTCTGTGTTTTATCAATCTTATAGAATGACGTGCAGTTAGTTGCAAATAGAAACAAAAAATATATTAAGCCTGTTACATATACATGGCTGCCATATGCTTTATTTGTTATGCGATTAATTGTTATTTATTAATCCCTTCTGCTCCAAATTTTTTATCTAAGATAAAATCATTATGCATTCAAGGTAACTGCATGGAAGTGAACTGGTTTGAACACGTACTATATTATCAATATTAAATCAACTTCTAAAGTAGCAAGAAAATATTTATATCGGTCAAATAAGTCTAGGCAGGGCCCAAACAACCAAAGCGGAGCCCAGGATCTGATTTCATTCGGGGCGTAAAACATAAAAATAGAGTCAGGAGAAGGGACTTTTTGAACATCAAAATTTTAAGAACTGATAGATTCAGTTAAGAAGTGTCTTCTATTGATCCAAAATCGAAATCAATTAATTACTTTTATTTTATATTTCATGGTTCTATTCATCTTAGCAGGTAGTGGGATCACTATCTACGAAATAAGGAGTTTGGCGCTGAAATTTGTTAGTTCAAATCAGTGCCGGACGGAAAAGGGATGACTGTGAAAGGTTTTCAGTATTTACGTTGCACGTTAACGAGAAATCACGACACTTTTCCACCAGAACTTTCCTGAAGGCATTTAACATTTGGCAGTTACAGTCAAAATATGTCCTCTTCATAGTTAAATACGTCCCTCTCTTTATTTTTAGGGCACCAGGAAGAAACGGGGCCCTTATAGTCTGGCTTTGGAAATCCAATGGAAAATCACATAATAAAATCGACATAGAATTATAAATTAATGGTTTTCGGATTTTATCCTTTACATGTGCTATAAGATCTTCATTAGCTTCAAATTGCAAGGTTCCAGGTAAACCAGAAATACCCTATAGGTTTTGAGAGTAATAATTTCTGTAATTCGCGCTTTCTAAATAAGCGTTAATCAAAGCAGTGAATTTTCTACATTCAGTGCCACGCCAAACTAACGTATTGTAACGGAAATGTTTTGGAAAAACATGAATTGCAGTCATGAAATTAGGCGTGATTATTAAGATAAACATTGAATGCTTATAAAAGAGTGTTGTTTAAAAAAAAAAGGGGGGGGGGGAAATACTATTGAACAGTTGAAAAAGTTATCTCTGTTTTCCATCAGATGACGTTACTAGAACTGCGAGCATGTAGTTTAAGATGGTAACATATATATGAAGAAGTACTATAAGCAAGCTTGAAATTCAGTGTATGTCATTTCGCCAAAGTGTAAACAACATTTTTTTTTTCATTGTATAAAACATGTCGAATTCCGTGCCAAAAAAATAGTATTTTACTGCATTACTTTATTTTAAAAACATCTGCAGCTGAAGCACTCAGAATTCTTGTTGAGACTTACGGCGACCATGTTCTGTCGGAAACAACAAGCAGAGATTGGTTTAAACGCTTTAAAAATAATGAATTTTTGTGTTGAAGATAAAGAACACTCTGGCGCTCACCGAAAAAGTTTGAAGATGAAGAATATGAGATATTACTTCATGAAGACTCATGTCAGACGCTAGATGAACGTTTCAAAGCATTAGGAATGATTCTAAAGCAAGGGTATTGGATGTCGTACGAGTTGAAGCCGAGAGACACATATATTTTCAGATGTGAACTGCTGCTTCAACGGCAGAAAAGGAAAGTTTTTTTGCATTGTATCGGGACTGGCGGTGAAAAATTTTTACACTACAGTAACCCTAAGCATAGAAAATCGGCCATACATCATCGGCATGCCCGTCCATGAATCAACATCGTCGGCAAAGCCGAATATCGATGGTTCCAAGCTTCTACTCTGTATTTGGTGGTATCAGCTGGGTGTAGTTTATTATGAGCTGCTTAAACCGAACGAAACCATCACGGGAGATCGCTATCGACTGCAATTGATGCATTTGACCCGAACATTGCAGGAAAAACGGTCGCTATACGAGCAGAGACACGACAAAGTGATTTTGCAACATGACAATGCTCGGGCACATGTTGCAAAATTGGTGAAAAACTACTTGGAAACGCTTAAATGAAAAGTCCTACCCCACCCGCCGTATTCACTAGACATTGCCCCATCTTATTTTCACCTGTTCCGATCGATGGCATATGGCCTGGTTGAGCAGCACTTACATTTTTATGAAGATGCCAAAAAATGGGTCGATTGGTGGATAGCCTCAAAAGACGTGTCGTTCTTCCGACGTGGAATTCAAATGCATCCAGAAAAATGGGGGAAAAGCAGTGTCTAGCGATGGACAGTGATATGTTTTTTACTAATTATTTCAAATAAAGCATTAATTTTCACGAAGAAACAGCGAGAACTTATTCAACCTCCCAACATTATACTTATTAATTATAAACATTATAGCGATTTAGAAAATAGTTGAATAGTACATAATTTAAATAGAATAAAATTTCGTTATTACATCTCTAAAGAGACCTAGGCAAAAGCATTAAAAGTTTAATTTTCTGTAGATTTTTAACTAACAGACTATAAAAAATATTAATATTTCATCATCATCATTATTAAAATAATTTACTTCCAGTTTTGTAAATTTTGTCAGTTTTGTGTTTTTTAACTTCAAAGGTATCTCTATAATAAAACCGTATGTCATGTGACTGTCCTCAACAGTTCCGGGATGCCGCTTCACTTTTTCATATGCCAGGCAGCCATTTTTATTCAAAATTATTTTTTCTAATAAAACTGCATAAAAGTTACATTTTTAGAAAGATCGTTCAAAATAAATTAATATTTGAGAGATGACTTACGTTCAATTATGTATACATTCTGCAATAACTTCAGTTTCAATTAGGTTCGCTGTTCAAATTCTCTATCCATGAAAGTAAACAACAACAAAAAAAAAAAGATTCATTCGTTGTGAACGTTTAAAATATTAAACCATGAATTTTTGGACCGCTGCCTGGTGTAAAAAAAAATAATCAGCACCAGTGAGACAGTCAAAGTTTACCATAATTCTGTTCCATACAACTCAACTTCCTTCGGATCTTTTCTTGATGTAAGTTGAACTCCGTGGTTGAACTCATGTAATAATATTTAATGGATCAAATTTCGAAACAAATTGTCAGCTTTTATTTTTCGTGTGTATTAATTAGAAACGACATTTTAATTTTGAAATCAAATGTTTTGATTTATGATAATATTTCTTATTTATCTATTTTCTATTTTAAAGAAAAATGTGAACGTCATGTATTTTAAATTGGAACAGCTGTCACGGACGCACCAGGGTTGGCGGAATTTGTTTTGCGCCATTTTGGCGAGAAAATCCCATTTTCAGGTACCTATTAGAGATTACTAAAACAGCATATACTTTTATTTTATTATGAAATAGTTTATTTTATATTAAAAACACACACACAATGATTAATTTATTATAAAGTGGGTTAAGCGGTTTTTGTCAAGAAAGATGAAATACATAACAACAAAAAATATGCGAAATGCTACCACGATCGCAAAAGTTCTTGATTTGTCTATTAGATTTTTCCGGTTTGGCGAAGGATTAAGGAAAAAAATAAATTATGAATAAAAATAATTTGTTACAATGCTTAACATACATTTAAGGGCGACCAAACTGGTCGCCAGTGGCGGCTAGTTATATATATAAAGTGAAATCGCATGTATGAAATACAAATGAAGATTTCACGTGATTTTTTTTAAATTATTAATGTACATCTACATCCATTCAACATTTTTTGTGTGATATTGCATATGCTTACACAATTTGTATACTAAACCGACACACGTATATATAAGGAAGTATGTGCGTGTGTCTCTTCCTGGGTGCGCCCGCGGAGCGGTTAAACAATTTAAAAGCGCCGTGATATTAAAACTTTTTTAGCCCCTGCTCTGGAATAACTTAGCAGCTTATGCTTCTGGTTTTCAGTACAATTTTTTATAGAGTGTAAAGTTTAGCAAATTTTATAACATGTAATGTTTGCGTTGCAGCATTTGCAGAATGTCCTGTATATATTCCATCAAGTGCATGGTTTCAAAATCAGTTACTCAATTTAATTTCTTATACAGTCAAACCTCGTTAACATGAACACGCTTAACGCGAATTACTTTTAGCACGAACTGTTTCCGATTGCTCCGTCCAGTTGTATGTAATGTATTTAAGTTCGGATAACATGAACTAATTTTAACACGAACAAAAAAGTTTCCCCCTTGAGTGTTTGCGTTAACGAGGTCAACTGTTTTTAAATATATATATACATATATGTTCATAAATGTTAAGATTCAAATACCATTGAGCTTGGTGTATTCGATTTACAGTGAATGGTATGTATTTTGGCTTGTCCCTCTTCAGGATTAAACATTTCAAAATCAGAAAGGCAGAAATTGCTTTTTATCTCCAATAAGCATGTATAAAAATAAAAAGATGAAGAGCTCTATTGAGAGTTATTAAAGTTTATTTTAAAAAATGCTCAAATTCTCATATTTCTTTAAATGTACAGTTACTTTCTTGAAATAAGCACAGTATTTATTTAAAATTTTGAAATATAACAGCAGATTACTTACCTTTATCTCAAAATTAAATGCTTCCCAACAATGAAGTATGAATCTGAAAAGAAAAGGGGTTGTGGACTGTTTTTATAAGGTTTTGGTTGAAGTCTTAATGAACTGCCATATACTAACACATTATGCTAACAGTGCGCTAGTTACATAGCATAAATGACACTGAAATCAAAAGTATTTACAAATATGTGTAAATCATCCAAAATAATTTAATGATTAAATCGAAAAACTCTAACAGATAAAATTTTTACTTTAAATTTATATTTTCTGTTAGATGCATGCCTCCATCCATCTACTGTGCTTGAGAAGATGAAAGTGTTTTTTATAAAATCTGAGAATTAAATAGATTTCTGTATCCTAAAAGAAAAGAAAAGGAGCTAGTGGAGAAGAAACAAAATCGCGTACATTACATTGATGAGACTGGAAGAATAACCACAGGATGACAATGGAAATGATGAATCTGCACTTAGTTCTTTCAGCTCCGTGCAAGACAATTTTTAAACACATCATTGTAAAAAGTAATACAGAAATATGAGAAATAAAAAATAGTTAAAAATATAAAAGTAATCTTCTAATGGCCTTTTTTTTATCAATATGGAAAAAATTAAACAGTTATTTCTTTCTTTTTGTCAAGGGAGGGTGATGGGCAGAATCCCCCCCCCCCCCTCTCTCTCTGTTTAAGATGAACAGAGTTTCTCTAACGAAAAATCTTTGGCTTATTTTTATCTTAATGTTTAATTATTTTCAGTCATTTGGGAATAATAAATTTTACTGTTTGTTTTTTTAAAAATCATAAACGAAAAAGAAAAAATTGTTGAATTTCAAGAAATTTCATTCAAGGGGGTGGGGCAGTGCCCCCCTCCTTTTCCGGCATCCATGTATTGCATGTGTACTCCGTTACAAATTGTTTCACTAGTTCTGCAGAAGATGATCCTATTTATGTGTGAAAAATATTGTTCCCACGGAATCATCCTGTTAATTCATCATTTCATCGTGTTACGTTAGACTGTGATATAGATGTAACACTCTAAAAATACATTGTTACACGCAAACCAGATTTAACTACACGAAACAATTTTCCCATCTCGAATCAGTCAGGATTCATCTCCGGGACCCCCTTTTGTCACGCGATGCTCAGTTCTGACGCGGGACCTCATCCCCTGCACGCGCTGTTTATGTATTCGTCTGGCGATGGGGATTTTTAAAAAGAGAGATGCACATTTTCCGGTGAAGTGTGAGAAATAAAAACTATATAATCCATCATAACAATCAATGATCTGCGTCGTCGTCATTTGGCAAAGAAATAAACGACCTAATAAAAATTTTTCGCCCTCTCAGTCCGTGAATTATTCAACAGCCCATACTCCCAACCCAAATCCCCTTTTATTGGTTGAGGGAACATTAATACATACTTTTCACAATCCACTATAATTTTTGTGTTAGTTCTGATTTTAGCTTGCGGGGAATACTACTTATATCTCAAGAGAAAAAAAAAATGGTGATAACCAAATGACTGAAAATAACTGTTGATAAATGTTTGTGAGACATAATGATGTTATCTTGTTCAGTATCGTATGAATTAATTTTAAATCCTTTTCATTATGTTGGCGAGAGTTTTTGTGCAATTTCGTCTAAAAGAACTAACTGACTGACTATGCAATTTTGTCTAATATAAAATTGACTAACTGATGACAACTGACTTTGAGATATAGTGATGCTTTCTTGCTAAATATCGTATGAATTAATTTTAAATCCTTTTCATTATGTAGACGAGATTTTGTACAATTTTGTCTAAAATAATCTTAATTGCGTGAGAAATTAAAGTTAAAAGAAGACGTTTTGTCGTATTTTACAACAGATTTAAAGTATTTTTTTTGTATGGAAAGTAATTATTGGCTTGATTTTTCAAGATATCCTTTAAGCATATTACATATCATCTCTAATTAATGATGACATTTTCGCTTGTTGTATGTTTTTTAATTACATCGCATCGCAACGTTTGCATGATGAAAGACTTTTAATTAATCGTAGTGTAAGAGCTTATACCCTTATGAATTTACTATAATAGAAAAACTATTTTGCATAATGCATATTCTTGTTTTTGACATCAACAGCATTCAAAAAAGAAATATGCACTTTGACAAATATAAGTGCTGATTAAAGTATTTAAATTTTATTTTATATCGAATCGAAAGCTATAAAATTTTATATGCCATTTATGATTTTGTATTGATAAAATTTAAACATTAATTTCTTGTAAACTCAAAAAAAATTTCCGATTCGTTCATTTACACAAAAAGCAAAGGCATACCTTCTTACTGTAGTAAAATTTAGACTATGGAATTATCATCAATGTTTCATTTTGCTCTGTAATGTGCGAGGTATAATTTGTCAGAAAATAACAATAATAATAAATGATTCTAGAATATTTTTCATGATTTTTATACTCTTTTCCTTGTATGCGTCGAATGTTTAAACTGAGATTAAAAAAAAAAAACAAAAAAACATGGACTTATAAAATAAAATTTTGAATCTGTATGTTACGTATACCATCTTGCATATTTAAAATTAACTCATAAAAATTCAAAATGATAAACATTTGCTGGTTATTCTCTTGTTTATAACAGCTTTTGACATTTTCAGTGTAAGTTTGTACTACAAAACAGAATATCCTCATAAATAGTAAGCTTCGAGACCTGGCCATCTAAGCCATTCCATTTTTTTTACTTCTTTATCAGTTCTAACCATTATTTATGCCGCATGAAAAGTTCAATGTTTTCTAGCATTGAAGTTCTTGTTATATTAAAAAATAATTTGGCCCTAATATTTTATGTTGCTACATCTTTGTCCCTTATGTCTACATTATCCATTTAAATATTCACATAAATTCTCGCCAATCTTTTCGTATTTACTTGGAGAACATTCAATTGCTGGGAATCCTTAAATATTTACCCTGTCTTTAAAAAAAGAAGTTGGTGTTTCGTATGTTTTATCTAAGTCATCGAACTTATTGATGAAGCTGAATATGAATAAAATGAAATTATTTGATAGTAACACCTTGCGATGCTCCAATATCCTTCCTGAGGAAGTAGCTGAGTTTTAAACAGCACCGGAAAAACTTCCATATTCGACTTCCAGGAAGGAGGACTACAGGAAATTAGGCCGGAGGTCTGTTACTTTCAATTACTACTGAGAAGGTTTCTTCGCGGCAACATTGGACAATGTTTGACGGATCGGATCGCTATGAGCCGGGCTATGGGTCCAGATCAGAAACCGGCGAAGAACCGGAAAAAGGAACCATCGGATTACTGGAGGTATCTCATACTTTGTACAGTGAGGAATTGCCGCCGGAACCAGAGAATCCGGACGATTGTGGGACTGGATGGTTAGAAACTACTATCAAGTGCGAAGCTGTGGAGAGAGTGTCAACCATCAAGGAGACAGGTTGTGACCAAGGTCTCTTGTCTCCAGAAAGAAGGCCTGAAATATTGGAAGAGGAAACGAGCAATGAAAATAGTAAGTTAGTTTTAATTTTATTAAAGTGTTTTTTTATATATTTTTTTTATCTTAGCGATTGCTGTGCTTCTTCAAATTACGGAGGTTTGAATATAGTAAACTTGACCGAAGAACTAACTAAAAAGTTATCAAACCTCTCTATCAATAATTATATTTGATTATGGATATTAAAAATGCATCTGCGATTTTTCCGTTCTAGTAGTATGCTGAAATGTAAGCAAAAGTAAACAGAAATAAACATTTAAAATTGGAACATAGGAAAGACAGTGGAACTAGAGCACTGGGAAAAAACTTGACGATGCTGCTTGAGGTAGTTTTACGCAAATAAAATACATTGATGCTCAAGAGAAGATCCAGGGAGAGGTCATAATCCGATCATAGGATCAACAAATATCCCACAAAATAACATGCTTGTTGCATGGAAATATACATTTATATATTAAAAATAATAATAATGTATTAAATGTTATGACCTTTCTCCTAAGTGGAAAGTCTTGATCCGTCTTTATATATATATATAAAGTAAATGTTTTTAATTTAAAGTCAAATTATGGAAATTTTGTGTTTCCAATCTCCTGTTATTTCATATAAAAATTCTCTATAGTAAAAAGAAACGAGTACTTTAATATCAAGTATAAAATGTAGAGACAGATTTAGGGGAGTGCAAGGTAAGCTAAAATCGTTCAGCTTTCACAAATTTTGCTTTTTGAAAATTTGTACTTTTAAATAAAAAAAAATAAAATAATTACTTAAAAAATTTAAACCACGTTTTTTAAGTTATGAATTACACTTTTACATAATAAATATGTAATCATTGATAGTGTTTCAGTTGGAATTGGGTCTAGAAAACTCCCAAACATAAGCTGCACCCGAATGGGCGATGATGATTTATTTATACGTGGTGCTTCAGTCAAACGATGGGACATGGTTCATTTTATCAATTGCCAGATAACTTGTATACATTGAAATCTTCATTGTTTTGTGTTTTCAGGAATTATGAAATTTCGTTTGAAGGAACCTAAATTTTGGTAAAAAAAAGCAATTTTATTTTTTATGTACAATTAATATAATAATATTTATACGTATACTTCGTTTTAATTACTAAAAGGTGTAAAATAAAAAGATTATAAACAGTAAAATAGGTTTTATTAGACTGTTGACATATGTTTCAGCTCAATCTAAGCCATTATTAAAACAAACAAAAATCTTATATATTATTTCTGCTGTCAACATTCCTTTTTCTAAGGAAATACAAAACGCAGAACGATAAATGAGATATCATATGAAATGATTTTGAACAGGCTTCTATCATAGCACACTTAACATTTCGTTAAAATATATGTTTTGATTAAAAATTGCAGTTAATTAAAAATTAAATCGGCATCGTTTTCAGAAATGAAATGAAAGGTTTTTTTTTTTTCAAATTAGTGTTGCCACAAAAATAAAATACCGCATTATATTGTGCTCAACAATGATTATTAAAAAATACATAATACAGTAAAGATGTGAGACATTGTTGTTGCACGGGTTTATTTTATATTTATAATTAAAAAGCAAAATTCAAATGCTAAATTTATTTTTCATTATCCCATGGTTTTTTTCTGTTTTTCTTTTTTTTTTTTTATTCCCAAAACAGATGATGTCATCCTCTAATGCAGTTAAAATACGATTGATAATTGTTTTATTTTATTTTATTTTATATAATTTTATTTTTGGCATTTGCTATATCTTCGATCAGTTTATAGTGTAACTTTGATGGAATAAATTTGATGATATTCTGACTTGACTAATGTTGTTTTCAGATATTTTTTGTCCTTAATTTTCCTTTAGAAAATTAACCTACATCTAAAAAATATTAAATATTGCTAAAAAATATTATACTGCAGTGCAAAATCTTCGCACGGGACCACTGGTATTCTATAAATGCACGGTCTATGAAGTTATTTGTAACGCAATCATTTAATTTTTCACGTACTTTTTAAAAATTACGTAAGTTATTTTTTACTTGGATTTTTATTTTCGTATTTGTAACCATGGAGTAACTCGAGCCACAATTTTGGTAAATTAAATGATGCCGCATCGTTACATATTGTATTTTTGCGTGTTATAATCTGTATGGTTTCTCTTATAATGGATTGATAGTATAGCGTAAAATAAAAATAACGTACGTAATTTTTAAAAGTATGTGTAAAATTAAATGATTGCGTTTCAAATAACTTCATAGACCGTGCATTTAAAGAATATTTTTGTTTGTTTTGATAATGGCTCAGATTGAGCTGAAACATGTGTCAAAAGTCTAATAAAACCTATTTTACTGTTTATAATCTTTTTGTTTTACACATTTTAGCAATTAAAAACAGATATATAATTACAAGGTGTTATGATTTGTTATATTTATACGAATGTTGCAAAATGAAAACTTGTTACTGTGCAATCAATTACCTATACACTGCAGAGATTTTAATTTGAATTACTTTTGAAATTTTCAATTAATTTCCACTTTAGCTATATATTTTTTAATTTTAATAATGCTGAAAAAATGCCTTAATTCTTTTTTCCTTCACCCCCCCCCCCCCCCCTCCTTTTTTTCATGATTTTCATGCAATTTTGTAGATGTGTCAATTTTTTTTTTACTATAAATTCTAAGTAAGATATGTAAGCATTTTTAGTTAAGAGAGTATAAACCTTTAAAAAAACTAACTTTCTATAATTTTACAGTGGGATTTTTATGACAGATTGTCATTAAGACAACATCTTCCTAAAAAATGTAAATATGATTTATAATTAAGTGTTACTATTCAAATCACATTTTACTGTTTAAAATTTATATAGGATTGTTGATAGTCATTTTTGTAATGCTATCATTTAATTGAAAAACTTATTAGTGTTTTCGTTGTAACGCAATTACCCAAAGTGTATTTTAAAAAGCAAAATTGTTTCAGCTTTATTTATAAATTTAAATATTGATTTTGATACAAATAAAGTTTTCTTAAAATGTTGATATACTTTATACGATGCATCTCTTAGGCAATGTTGAAAAAATTAAATAATAATATTATATAATTTCTCGAATTTTTATCGTTCATCCCCTTGATGATGGCTAGGTTCTGATTGAAAGCGCTGGAGAACTCTGGCGAACTTTTTAATATCTATGAATTAAAATCTTTTAAATTCCTTTACACCTATTTTAGTAACGAATAAATCATGAATCATTTTAAATGTTTTCATGTTTTTGATTAGCATAATACTAAAGTGAATTTGACGTTCCAACTTTACATATGGAATTTTTTTTCTATGTATTTAATTCCTAAATAATATTTAACTTTTCAATGAAATATCTTGTTTTTTTTTTTTGTTTTTTTTTTAAACATTTGCATTAAAAATTGTTTATATTTTTTATGTATTATTTTTATAAAAATCATTTTACTCTGTATGATGATAAAAATACTTCTGTCTGAATTTTTACATTTTTGCTTTCATGCAAACTAAAGTTTAGTGGCAAGTTTGATACTTCGATTTTTAGGTTGACGTGAAGAAGTTCTTTGGATCAAGCACAAATTCGAATTTTTATATGTATATCAAATTAAAGTTTGTGGTTCGTATTTCTTTAATCCGTAAATTGCTGAAAGTTCGTTGTCCGTTTAAAGCAGAATAACTTCCTAACATGTATTGCCAATATAGCAAAATTTTTAATTCAAAATTTCAGAATTCATACCAGAAATTTCTAATAGCAATTTTTGTTTTATTTGATGGCAGATATTTCATGATTAAATGAAGTGAAATATACATTCCTAATTTTTTATATGACTTTGTCATTTCTTAATAATAAAAAAAATCTCTGAAATTAACAACGCTGTATATAAAGTATATAAAGTATCTATTTGAAATTTTGTTGATTTATAATCCTGTAAAGGATGCAAATTTTATAATCTCAGATTATAAGGCAGTATTGCGGAAGATATAAAGGTTCAAAGAGAAATCTTATAACAGACATGATAGTATTAAAATTAAACAAAACAGAGTTCGAAGATTTATGTATATTTTACTGTAGTTATTTTACTAATTCAAATATGGTGTATATACATTTCCATGCAGTTAAATGTACAAAGAAATAAATATCCCTAAAAAATTGATATTACATTCACATTTAGTATATACTTCCATTGGCGACTTTTTCATCGAAAATATTTTTTCTCATATTTCAGTTTAATCAGTATTAATGCTTAAATATTTTCAATACAATGACGAGGTTTTTTACATTACAAGTCGAGTTACGGCTCTGAATCACGGATTAGCAACATGATATTCAGAGTTTGTTTACTGTATTTAGAAATTTGCTTATGGCCTCAGTGAAAAAAATTTTGGTGTTTTCCAAATACAGTAAAACTTCCCTAAAGCGACCACGCTCCGTTCCATTAAAAATTGGTCGCTCAAAGAAGTGGTCTCTTAATGGAGGTCACATTTAAATCTAGTTTTTGGAAGGTGAAAATAAGGTAAAAAGTAGTGTTATGAAACTTTATCTCTCACATTAGGAAAAAAATTAAATATCAAAATAAAATTTTAATTTAAATTCATAAATTAACCACTACAAGGATTTAAAAATGTATAAATTAATGTTTTCTGTGATTTTACAATTTTATCTTTTACAACTTTTATTTCTAAAACTTTTCGAAGTTCAATGAATAAATGTAATTTTTTCTCGTCTTATAAACAGATAACGAAGATACAATTATCAATCTACTTCTTTGAGAGTTGCTTGTGAAGAAAGGGCTGGGAGTTTTCTGTACGGAGCACCAGACCCGTTATCAGAATTAAATTCGTTGCCTGGAAAGGCACAAAAAGGGTTTAAAGAGATAAAGGTTACCCCTTTAACTCTTTAAACGGAATTTTATTTTATAGGGATTTTTTTTTTTTTTTTCATTTCTTCCAGCAAATTGGTCGCTCGTGGAAAGAGTTACACTGAGAATGGTCTCTGGAGGTAAAATTAACATTGTGCCGATAGGAATAACTTTCGTTACATGAAAAAATGGTCGTTGAGGGAGGTGGTCGCACAGGAATGTTTCACTGTATTTTTTATTTATTTATCAAATATAGCTATGGAAGTCCATTTCTTTCTTTTTTTTTTTTTTTTTTTTTTTTTTTTTGTTAGTGTGTAATTATTTTAAATCACTTAGGAATAATAAATTTAACTTAAAAAAAAATCCTCAGAGATGAAGGAAATGTAGTTAATTAAATTTCAAATTCTGTAGAGGCAATGACTCTTCCCTGCTTCCTACCCTCCCTTTTGCCTGTATTATTTATTTTATTTTTTACATTTTTCCAATAACTTTTTTTGTATCAGTCTGAGTTTTATCTCTTAATTAATCATACATGTTTTTTTCTTTAAAGGTTATAGAGATCTGGATTCAGAAACCAGATACGAGGAGAATCAGGCCTATGAAACTTTAAAATATTCAGAATTTCCAGAAAGGGGAAACCTTAGCAATTCAATCCTTACTGTTAGAGATCCCTATCTGAGTTATCCAAGTCAACTGTTGCAATATCCCACCGATATCACCAACCAGACAGAACTCGTTGGTACATTCCCTGCTTCAAAATACAGCAGCAGTCCGACACACACAGAAATATACCGTCCAATACCAACGCCTCTCAGGCCTGGCGAAAATGGATTTAACGTGGTTTACTCTGAAAGACCACAAACTTATGGTGAGTCTAAAAAGATTTCTTTTCACATAATTCATAAATTTTCATCATTTTATTTATAGGTTTTCTGTGAAGATACATTATAAAGTTTGTGAAAGTCTAACTCTTTAAATTGCATTCACTCGAATTACAGAAATAATTTTCTTAGCCATTTAATTGTTTGGCCCGAACTGAGTTCGGGCAAGAAGAGTTTGCTTGTTTCGTTACTAAAAGTTTTTGGACACCACTAATTTTTAATTGCAATCTTCGCTTTAGTAATTGGCAGACATTTTTCGATTGTATAAGACAAATATTTTAGTACGGAAAAAGTGGTGTAATGCTATTTTTCGTTTTATGGTGTCAAAGGGGGAAAAAACAGCAGTTAAGGGGTTAGATAAAAATTGGCTTCTTTCTGACATATGATTTTAATTAATTAATTTTCGCAAACGTATCGAATTCGCAAGTGCTTTTATTCAGAAACTATGTAATCGCAGTTTTTTTTTTTTTTTTCGATTTTCGGTAAAAACAGAAGAAGATTTTTCAGAAAATGCACTTAAAGTTGGCGTTTTAAACCGAATTTCCACACGCGACAGCACAGGAAGGAAAAAACTGACGTCCTAAAACAACAATCGCTTATAACTCAAGATGCAGATCATTTATCGGAAGGGGGGGGGGGGGGACTGTTCTATAACAAATCTCTTCAATAATCATGCCTGCCAGTATCATGCTTGTATGTTTAAAAATGAGTCAGGAATATATCAGACAATTCTGTGTTTTTGAGCGGGGGAAAAACATTTTTTGTGAACAGCCTTGAGTGTAAAAAAAAATTGCATCAACTCGAATTTAATAAATAATTTTATTTCTATGCGAAATTGAATCGACTCCAATTAATGAAACGGTTGATTTCTATATGAGAATTTTCGTCAATTCTAATTTAGAGAAAATATCTAAAAATTATATAAATAACAAATAAAGATTCATTGACCATAATGTCATAAGCATTTCTTACAAATGCTATGAAATTTCTGAGAAAAAGATACATAAAACAACTTTTACTTAACTCAGTGACAAGTGACATAATTATTTCTGGATATAACTCCAATTTATTTTCTTTCTTTCTTTCTTTCTTTCTTTTCTTTTCTTTTTTTTTTTTTTTTAATTCTTAATAATTTTAATATTAATGATTTGAATTTGTTGAAATTTGTAGAAACATGCCAGTGAATAAAATACTTTCTAGAAATTCAGTTTTGAAATTTACCAACCGATTGCATATGTTGCCTGTATACAGCACAGTGATATGAAGATTAAAATCAATGCCCCAAATTTCAAGAGTTTCGTTAATTCTGGTGCAATGGCATTTACCGTATTCAGAAACTAATTAGCAGAGAAAAAGAACATTTTTTCATATTTATTCTGAAAACAAATATGAAGAAAGTGAAGGAGATAGAGAAATATTATCCAAACAAATATTAACATTTGTAACCAGAATTAAGCTGAATCTTTTCTTGTATTCTTAGTTTGGTTTTCAATTAAGAATTAATTTCACCAAATATCAGCTTTGAAACATTCACAATAATTGATACATAAAAAAAAAATGAAATTGATAAAACAGTTTTTAGATGAAATTGAATTATGTTACAGAAAAATAAGGTCTTGTTAATTAGTAGTTATCACTTTTAAAATCTTATATACCAAAATTTAAATTTTATAATGAATTTCGAAACTTTTCAATATGGACAGTCTGTCAAAAATAAATAAACAGAAAACCTATACTATTTTATCACCAAATTATCGCAAGAGATGCGAGATGCACCATTCGACTGGAAATTCTATTTTCTTTCCGAATATGAATGCACTTTAAAATAGGGGTTGTCGTCTAAATCAGGGGTTCCCAAACTATGATACGCGTACCAGTACTGGTACGCAAAGCTCTGGCTACAGGTACGCAGAAGTCCAATACTGGTACGCGGAATAAAATACAGAATGCATCATTTTATTATGGAATCAAAATCTTTATTAACATGGAAATCTATAAACGCTTTTTCTATTTTTTTTTTTTTTTTTTTTTTTTTTTTTTTGTTACGAGAAATGTTTGTTGCTGCAGACGTTTTGAAATTCTCACACACCGCTAATACTAAAATTATTTTTCTAGAATTAAAAACGTAATTATTAGATTTATATGAATAAAAATTTGATTTTTTAGTAAAGACCTAATTTTAAAATTAATGAATGGAGTGTTTTTAATTAGCGGAAGAACTGTTTTTAAACATGCTTTATAAATTGAATTATCTGAAGGTAAAATCTGGATGTTTGGAAGTAGGAGGAGTTAAAACAAAATAAAATTTCAAGAGTAATTTATAATCCACTTTTCTCTTTGTACTAGAAGAGCTTCTAGGAGGTGTTGAAATAAAAGTTTTATTTCAAACATAATTCATAAATTAATTCATTCTGTTAATAGACATATTTTTCTTCTCTTGTTTAAAATGTGTATAGTTTCTGTTTATTTCATAGAAATCAGTTTGTAATAGTGTAAGTTTATTTAAAATGGTGATCTGAAATCAAACAAAAACGTTTGTCATATGCAGTGCAGATTTGAGGTAAAGCATCGTACATATGTATTGAGGTGGTATATACATAAATGTATAAAGAAACTTGGAAGTGTTTGCCTACTGTGAGACATTATTGTCACATTTAAAGGTATGCAGATTATTAATACAGTTGTATTCAGCCTATTTTAAATGTGCTAACTAAGCTTTGGAAAAGAAATTCGTTTCTCATTTGAGACACCCTGCCACTGTATCTCACGAGACAGGAAAGAATTTAACTCATTCAATTCTCCTGTGATGGATTACTGGAGACCACATTCAAAAGGATGAATGTAACAGAAATTTATTCGGCGAGATTATCAGAGCAACGTTTGATATCGTCAAAGTGTGCTTGTGTTTAGCACAACATATCTCTGTCAATATGCTTCCCCCCCCCCCTTCCCTTCTTTATATGAAAAACTAATACAGGAATAAATTAAACATCGAATCTGACTTATGGCTAAAACTACCCAATATTGAGCAAGACATGAGGAAGCTGTGCTTGATAAAACAAGCCCACCCTTTTTATTAGCGATAGAAGCAAATTAGTGCAATCAGCCTATACTATAACAGTATATGAATCAGTGTACGCCAATATTATTGTAGTACTGTAGCTCTTTTCCTATATCAAAACACTGTATTTTGATATTGTATGCATTATTAAAAATTAATGATGGTACTACAATTTTTACTTGAATGCTATTCAAGCTCCTCATGTTTGGCTCAATATTACAGTTTTAGTCATAGTCAAGGTACTAATTTAGTAATATAATCATTCAGTTTTAAATACAATAAAACCTGCTAAGACGAAAACACAAAAGATCGGAAACCTATATCATTTTAGACAGGCTCTTTTTATAGGTTTTTCTATATTAGCTTTACATTTGTTACCTGGTGGTACGCGGAAATAGGAACTTTGATTTAGTGGTACGTCAGTATAAAAGTTTGGGAACCCCTGGCTAAATAGTAAAAATTATACCAACTTTGTTTTTTCAAATGGTAACATCCAGTTTTGACTTTTTTTTTTTTTAGACCCTCGTATCAAAACAGCCCGGAGGAAGAAAAGTATATTAACTTTTCTTCAATCTCTATAAAAAAGAAAATGTGTTAGGGGTTTATGCATGAATTTTGATATTTTGATATATAAAATTAAGATTTTAGAAAAAAAAGAAGCAAAAACACAAAATTAGTTACCAGAAAAATTATACTGAGGCATATATGTAAAGGCTGTATATATAAAACAAACTCTATATGGAAAAAAAAAAATTACGTTTTTTTTTTTTTTTTTTTTTTTTTTTTGTTAAGTTTCTAAGATTTACTTGTATTGTTATTAGATATACTCTTTACAAGGTATATATATTTATTGATAAAATTACCTTATTGTGAAAATAAAGACTGTAATTATATTTTTGTTTTTTTTCAGAAGTGTCTAATACAAATTTTCTACCCTGCCTTTTATTCCTTAATATATATATATATATATATATATATATATGATAAAGCAGTATGTATAGAAGTTATTAATGATACAGAAAATTTTCCTTTTTTTCTGCACTAATTTTTTTTTTTTTTTTTTTTTTTTTTTACTTTTTATTGCGTTTTAGTTGAATAAAAGACAGAGGTTTTTATTTTTTTTTTTAATTATTTATATCAGTTTTTAGTTTTGAAAGAGAATTCAAACCAGATATCGTAGTCATTTTCTACTTGATTTTTTTTTTATTATTAATGTTTTGTAAAAGGGGAAATTTTAGATTATGTTTGTAAGTATTAATCTAATGCGTAAAAAAAAAAAAAAAAAAAAAGTTTTAGTTTTTGATACTTTAATCACTTTAGACAAATTTATATATTTTTTTCTTCTGAAAAAAAGTTTAATTTTACGAAAAAATTAATAAAATTAAAAAGTAGGAAAGAAAGAAAAAGATCCTAGAGCCTTTTTAAGGAAAATTGCAACGCTATAAGTTTTCCCCATAAAAAATATGCTGGATATAGATTAAATTTTCTACATTAACATTATAAAAGTAAATAAACCTTCATTCGCTAAAATTAATTTTCATTTCAATAAATTGGGATTAAGACAAAGCATTTTGCTGTTCTGTTGAAATATTTTCTCGAGTTCGTTTGGCTATATAAATAATACAAAATACTCATATAGATAATACAAAAAAAAAAAAAAAATTAACACATTTAATTACCCCATATCCTAGCAGGGAGCGATGTACAAATGAATAAAAGTTGTGGTGAATTTGTCCTACCTATTTTTAACTTTTGTACCGTTGTCCTACCAGTAACAAGAAAAAAAAATATTTATATTTAGTTACTCTAACTTTTGCCAGGGGTCGTTATCAGCGTTAAAGAAAGTTTAGTTGAATATTTTCTGTCTAATTTTATTTTGGGGTGTGTCAGAAAATATTTAAAAATATATACATTTTTTTTTATTCTAATTGGGAAATTTTCTACCAGGGGTGCTACCAACGTAAAAACAATCTAGCAAGTGCAAATTTTTATCAAAACATAAATTTGACCATGGCAGAATCTTATTCTGAAAAAATAGTAGAAAGGAATTCGTGGGAACTGAGTTTAAATTGCGTGGTTATGCAATTTCATATCAACGACGTTACTATCATAAAAAAAAAAAAAAAAAAAAAAAAAAAAAATCTATTATGTAAATTTTTTTATCAAAACACTAGCAAAACCCGCGGCTTTGCTCGCGTAAATGTTGAAAAATGCCAAGTGGTATCCGTGGTCCTTCATTAGAGAAAATTTTACTGCCACAAATAATTTAAAAATTACTAATTTAGCCACATTCTGAGTAAACTTCATTCTTATACTGAATTAGGTGAACATCAGACTTAAATGAAAAAAGCTAAAATTATTTCCCAATTAATGGTAATTTAGAATATATTTTGAAGGATTTTTGCTCATTTCATTTTTTATAAGAAATTTTTAGAATCAGTTGTAAGCGAGTATTTATATCTTAAAAGTAAGCCTCCTGCCAAATTCCAATCTATTAATGAAGCACATTTCTGTAATCACAGAAATTGCAATTTTAGAACTTCTTTGTTCCTGCACACATTAGCATTTCTAAATTTTTAAAAACTGTTCTGTGGATGAATTTGTGTCTCTAACGTAACACCCATGTAAAATTTCAAATTTCTATCCCTAACAATTTCAGATAAATCATAGTTTAGAAGGTTTTTAGAACTCTTCCATCTTATTTCACTCTTTTAAATTTTGAATTTTTTTAGAAACCGTTCTTAGCGAGCACGGAAATCTTAAAAATAGCCACCATGCCAAATTTCGACTTTCTAGACCAGCAGCATCACTAAAATCGCAATTTTAGAAAGTGTTTTGATTCTGAACATTTTTAAATTTCGAATTTTTAGTGAATCGTAATTTGGAACGTTTTTAGAACACTTTTCCCTCATATCACCCTTTTAAATTTTGAATTTTTTAGAAACTGTTCTTAAAGAGCATGTATATCTTATAAGAAACTACCTTGCCCAATTTAAAGTTTCTAATCCCTTCAGTATCCCAAAAATTGCAATTTTAGAACGTTTTTCACTGCTGCAACCCCTTGAGGATATAGTGGCACTAACATAAAATATAGCCTATGTTAGAGCAGAGACTGTCAACATAAATTTGCGACTATTGTGTTTAAAATCGGTTCTGTAGTTTCAGAGATTCCTCAGAAATTGTAATTTAGAATGTTTTTAGAACGCGGTTAGCTCATTTCAACCTTTTAAATTTCGAATTTTTTAGAAACTGTTCTTGGAGAGCATTTATATTTTATAAATAACTACCATGTCAAATTTCAAAATTTTAGCCCCTTCAGTAATACAAAAGTTTCAATTTTAGAACTTTTTCGCTACCATACACCTTTGAGATAGTGATACCGATATAAAATATATCCTATGTTAGAGCAGGGACTGTCACCTTCAATTTGCCAACATCGGTTGAAATCGGTTCGGTAGTTCCAGAGATGCAATAGAAATTGTAATTAAGAATGTTTTTAGAACGCTTTCTCGCATTTCAGTCTTTTTAAATTTCGATTTGTTTCAAATTGTTCTGTGCGATCATTTATGTCTTTAAAGCAACAGCCATGTCAAATATCTAGTTTCTATTCCTAACAATTCCATAGAAATCGTAATTGAAAAATCTTTTAAAACGCTTTCCGCTCATTTGACCATTTGAAATTTTGAATTTCCTTACAAACCATTGTTAGCGAGCATTTGTATCTTAAAAGTAACCATCATGCCAAATTTGAAGTTTCTAATCCTGTCAGTATAAAAAAATCGTACTTTACAACGTTATTTCCTTCTTCACCCTTTTAAATTTCTATTTTTTTTAAACTGTTCTGGGTGTTCACTTGCCTTTTAAAAAGTATCAGCCATGTCAAATTTCTAGTTTCTCTCCTTAACAATTCCATAGAAATCGTAATTTAAAATGTTTTTAGCAGGGCTGCGGAGTCGGAGTCGGAGTCGGAGTCGTGGAGTCGGAGTCGGGCCTATTTTGGGGCAAAAGAGTCGGAGTCGGAGTCACTAAAAAACAGGTCGACTCCGACTCCGAAATCAGCTTGTTTTTTAGACAGTTTGAAGTGAAATTAAACCAATTCTATGTAATTTTAAATTTATAAACTGAATTATTATTTTTATATTTGGACTATATATACAAGGAAACTCAGGTTAAACAGGCCTAATATACTGTCCAGTGTACAGCATATTTGAAAACTGTTTTGAATTGAAATCTCTAGTTTATATTTAGTATATAGTCCTTTCTCTAGGTTTTTTTGGGGTTTGCGGAACCCGAGGTAATGCGAAAATTGGAAAGTTTTCCCTTTTTCTTTTGTTTTCCTCAGATTTTTCAGGTCTGTGGGACCAGGAGTAATGTTGAAATTGTAAATTTTCTCCCTCCCCCCTTTTTTTTTCGTGTGCATAGGACCCCCCCCCCCCCCCCCCTTCCAAAGAAAAAAAAAGTTAAATTGTAATTTTTTTTTTCTGAGTCTGAGTACTCAAAATAATGATGAAATAGTGAAATTTCTGTTATCTTTCTCCTTTTGATATTCAGGTCTTGCAGACCCGAAATAAAGCCAAAATTATAAAATTAATGCAGGAAATATAAAATTTTCATCTTTATTTTTCTTGCATTCTCTCATAATTTTTCGGGTTCTGGAGACCCCAAATGATGCTTAAATTGTAAAATTTTTGTCTCTTATTTTTTGGGTCTGCAGGAACAGATATAAAACCAAAATTAAACATCCTTTCACCCATATTTTGGTATAATATATGTTTGATTTGGCATAAAATATTTTGGTTATCGTCTTAAAATGATATACCAACATGTTATATGTTGTTTGGATTCATCTGATAGATATTTGTGTGTGTTGTTCAAAGTAAATTTGGGAGATTTATTAGATTTCAACTGTTGTTTCTATCTAATAGCTTCAAGTTTAACTTTTCGATTGTAATATACATGCATATGAATATTTTACATGCAGTTTTTGCAGAGTTTTGAAATAATTAAATTTTACCACATATAAAATTTAATGCATACTGTGTTTTTGTGTGAGTGCATGTGCATAGAGTATCTGGAAGGAGGAGGGGGGGGGGGATGTTCAAAATATTTTCAGTCTTGACCAGAGCCAATTAATGTAGGGGCAAAGTTCCACAGGCATTTTATAAGAATATTTTTGCCTTATTTAAAAAAAAAAAAAAATCTGCATTTAAAAAAGGTGAAACTTTTTATACTAAAATACTGTTGGAAGTTTGCCGCTGCAGTAAATGAGTCCTAATCTTGACTACCTGTTGGTTGATATGTACATTATATGCTTCAAGGTCAAACAAGAATCTAACAGCAGGTTGCAGTGTTGCCAGTTGAGGTTTTTTTTAAATTCAGATTGCTTGATTGCTGCCACTTTTTTTAAATAGTAATATTTCCTTTATTTAATCACATTTAATAAAGCGATTATTACTGTTTCAAAACAAATGACAGCAATGAAGCAATCTGAATAATAGGAATCAACAAGCAAAACTAGTACTTTAGCCATTCCAGAGTCGGAGTCGGTTCCTTTAAAATTTCAGGAGTCGAAGTCGGAGTCTGTCATTTTTCCCACCGACTCCGCAGCCCTGGTTTTTAGAACACTTTTCCCTCATATCACCATTTTAAATTTCGACTTGTTTAGAAATCGTTCTTAGTGAGAATTTACATCTTATAAGTAACTACCGTGCCACATTTCACGTTCTAGCTCTTTCAGTATTGCAAAAATGGCAATTTTAGAATGTTTTTCGCTCTTACACCCCTGGGAGTAGTGGTACCGATACCGATATGAAATGTAGTCTATGTTACAGCAGGAACTGTCAAAATCAATTTGCCACCATCACTTTTAAAAACGGTTCTGTAGTTCCAGAGATTCAGTAGAAATTGTAATTTAGATTGTTTTTAGAACGCTTTTCGCTCATATCACCCTTTTAAATTTCGATTTTTTTTTTGGGATTTGTTTTTGGACAGCATTTACATCTTATAAGTAACTTCCATGCCTAATTTCAAGTTCTAGCTCCTTCAGTTAAAAAATCGCAATTTTAGAGCATTTTTCGCTTCTGCACCCCCTGGGGGAAGTGGCACCGACATGAAATTATAGCCTGTGTTATAGCAGGAACTGTCACCATCGATTTGCCGCACCATCACTTTTAAAAACTATTCTGTAGTTCCAGAGATTCCGTATAAATTGTAATTTAGAATGTTTTTAGAACGCTTTTTGCTCATATCAACCTTTTAAATTTCGATTTTTTTTTTTTAGGATTTGTTTTTGGGCAGCATTTACATTTTATAAGTAACTTCCATGCCTAATTTCAAGTTCTAGCTCCTTCAGTTAAAAAATCGCAATTTTAGAGCGTTTTTCGCTTCTGCACCCCCTGGGGGAAGTGGAACCGACGTGGAATATAGCCTGTGTTATAGCAGGAACTGTCACCATCAATTTGCCACCATCACTTTAGAAAATGGTTTTGTAGTTCCAGAGATTCCGTAGAAATTGTAATTTAGAATGTTTTTAGAACGTTTTTCGCAGATTTCACCCTCTTAAATTTCGAATTTTTTTAGAATTTGTGTTTGGACTGCTATTACATCTTATAAGTAACTACCATGCCAAATTTTAAGTTTTTAGCTCCTTCAGTATCACAAAAATCGCAATTTTAGAACGATTTTCGCTCCTGCACCCTCCTGGGGATAGTTACACCGTCATAATATATATATAGCCTATGTCGGAGCAGGGATTGCCACCATCACCTTTAAAATTGGTTCGGTAGTTTCAGGGATTACTCCCTACAAACAAAAACAAGTTGGAAATTGTACGTCAAACGTTACAAACGAGGTGCGTTCGTACTATAACTAGTTATATAAATATTTAGATCTTGATGATTTTTAATTCTATGAAATGAATTATATCGTCTGCAGATTAATTTCTGTCATAAATAAGTATCTCAGTCTCTTGACGATTAAACTTCGAAAGCTCCTATAAAAAGAAAGCACCGATTTAAAAAAAAAAAAAAAAAAAAAAAAAAAATCAAATTTCTTAATAAATGTTTTTATTAATATTTTCTAAAGTTTTGATTCGATTTTTAAAAAAATTGAAATGTTTCGACAAAATTCTGCAAAGATAATATATCTTAAATGTCAAACCATTCGGTTGGGTAGTTTTTAAGTTGTTATATGCGGACGGACGGACAGACAGACGGACGGACGGACCGACGGACAGACGGACGGACCAGACGACGACAATAGGTGCTACGTATTTATATAATTACGAACGCACCTAAAAACAAACGTTACTTCTTTATAATATTAGTATAGATAAAATTGACCTTGGCGGAAATTTATTCTGAAGATTTTAACTAAATGCGTTCATGGGAAGTGAGTTTAAATTGCGAAGTTATGTAATTTTGCTCCAGGGGCGCTACTGACACAAACAAAACCTATCGGTGAAAGTTTTTACCAAAACATGAATTTGACTATGGTAAAAGCTTATTCTGAATATCTGAGCGAAATACCCCCTTTGGAAATTAGTGACCTTTAAGCGTCCGGCAGAATTTTTCATGTATGTTCAACGATTCATAAAATAATAGATATGAAAAGAATTGGTATGCGGATTTAATGATTTCACATGTCTATATTTCTTATGCACTTGAAAAAAAAAAAACACACATTAATATCATTTTATTTTTTTTCTAATTCAGCCTTTGGATTCAAAATTTACGTGACGAAGAAACATGGTTAGAACGCTTAAAGGGTTTTTAATTACGTAATTAAGCAATTTCCCACCACGGGCGTTACTAGCATAAAACCTATCATGAGAAATTTTTTTATAAAAATATAAATTTGACCATGGTGGAATTAGCTATTAGGAAATTAGTTTAAATTGTATAATTATGCAAGTTCACACGAGGGACGCTACTAGCATAAAAACCTATCATGAAATTTTTTTAATAAAAATATAAATTTGACTATAGCAGAAACTTATTTTGAAGAATTCGGCTAAATTCGATATTGCAAAGTGCGCTTATATTGCGTAGTTATGCAATTTCCCACCAGCGGCGCTACTAGCATAAAAGCACTTATCACAACAAAACTTTTATCGAAACATAAATTTGACTATGGCGGAAGTTCATTCTGAAGATCTGTTAGAAATTCGTTCGTGGGGAATAAGCTTAAATTGCGTAATTATGCAATTTTCCAACAGGGACGCTACTAGCATAAAAACCTACCATGAGAAAATTTGTATAAATATATAAATTTGACCATAGGTTATTTTGAAGAATTCAGCGAAATTTCGTTCTTGGAAAGTGAGTTTATTTTGCGTAGTTATGCAATTTCTCACCATGGGCGCTACTAGCATAAAAGCACTTGCTATAACTTATTTACACCCAATTATTAATATATTGGGAAAAAACAGATCAAAACGTCCATCTAATAATAAGAAATTACAGATAATGACAAATAAATTTTAAAAAAGTCCGAAACTCTGAGGAGGGCAATTGCCCTCCCTAAATGACGCCAATGTCTTAACTCCTCTTTCCACAATGCTTTATTTTACAGCATGTTGTAACAATAGCTGTAGTTTTTGGCATACATCATAACGGTGACACAAATCTGAGGAGAGGAGATACCAACGCAGTCATAATTATACATACAGGAAGAGCATCCGGAACAGAACTGACCCCTCTACAAGTTATCGATGAAAACATGTCAGAGTTCCGGCAGTCAAAAAGAGAGAGAGATCCGGATGCCGCAATCACTACATCACATTTTCTGTACTCTAAAATTCAGATGCTATAACACAAAAACCATTTTAGTTAGGCACACGAGTAAACTCTGAATTCATTAGAGAATAAAACGTGAAAAAAGTCATCTTTGCCATATAAACTTTTTATACGACTACTTTTCCCCTCTAATACATATGCTGCCATATGCATTAGCGGGAAAAAGCAGTCGTGTAAAAAGTTTATATGGCAAAGACTTTTTTTCACTTTTTATTTTCGATATTAACAGATATTAACAGTCGATATTAACAGTTGGATGGCAATTTTGTTTTTAAAATTCAGAGATTGCTTTATTGCTTATTGCTTTTGATTGCTTATTCGCCTTATTTAATGACAAATTAAACAATGTTAATATTGTTATTTCAAAAAAATGCTGGTAATCAAGCAATCTGAATAAAAGAAAGCTGTCCAACTGGCAACACTTAGGGCATTCGAGGGGGATAGGGAGTTAGGTTGAACATCGAAAAAAAGATCATACTTTAGGGATTTTTGTGGGTTTCAATAATAATGTAAACTGTCGGAGATTTTTTCAATATATTAATTATTTATGTTTGAAAAATGTTTCACTATGTTTTAATTAAAAAAAAAAAAAAAACATACTTTGTGCTTGGCACCCATGTAAACGAGGGTGTCAAGAAAATGAAGTTTCAGCTGTCCGCTTGCCCCGCCCATTCCTGATACATCAAAATAAAAATAAAATATCCTTAATGCAATTAATCTTTAGTGTATTGGCTATGACGTAACTTAGAATTTTGCTGATAACACTTGCAGGTTTTTTTTTTTAACACTTTTTACTTTTTGGAAACGTTTAAAATCAACTGTGGACTTAAAAAAAATTAATATGATAGACGTATAAATACTAAATTCTTAGCCTGAAAAAGTATACAATTTTCCTAAAACCAGAACAATGATTTCAAAAATAATTTGTTTCTGCATCTGCAGTATTGTTCAAAGCATTCTTTAATTGGCAATGGCCTTTCTACGACGTTACAATGCATTTAGTCTATCCCAAACTAAGAAGTTTAGTTCATTCTAGGTTTAGCACTCCCTCTATCCACTGATATCTACACTGCAAAAGAATATTGTTGATTTTACAGTATAATACTAGCACCACAGCTGCCAGTATTATACCGTAAAATTAATAGTAATAAACAGTAAAATAGGCAGTAATAAACAGTAAAATAAGCAGTAATACACTACCGCTCATTCACGCAATATCTTTTCGACTCTTTTTATAAATTTTTAGATCAACAATATCTGGAGCCTGTTCATAATAGATTTCATCCTAAATTCTATAACATGTCAGTCACGGTTAGTGTTGCCAGGTCTACTGTCAAAAAAATCGGGACAGGGAGACAAAAAAGCGGGACAGAGGCTTCTAAATTGGGATATAAATATACAGTAAACCCCATTAAAGCACAACCTATCTATAATGGAATGCTGTCTTAAAAGTAAAAAAAATTCATGGTCCCTTTGGAAAAAATACGACACAGTTATACTTTCTAAGACGAAAACCTGTCTAAAACGGAATTTTTCTCCAGTTACTATAATCTTATACAATAAAATCGGTGATAGCGGAATCAATAGGGACCAAAACAAAAATCCGTTTTGGAGACGATTCCAATTGAGCAGTTATACTATTAACGGTGTACTTGTACGGACTGTGAAATTTTTACGATTAAAACAGGATTCCCTTATAAACAGCTTCCAGTACAGTAAAACCTACAAAAACAAAATCGAAAGAACAGAAAAAAAAAATCCGTTCTAAAGATATTTTTGTCTTAGCAGGCAGGGCCTTATGGGAACCCATGTAAACGAAGGTGTCAAGAAAATTTTTTAAAACCTATTTCTTTCAGCGGGACCATAAAAATTTTACAGTATAGACCGATTCTGTTTTCACGTGTTTTTTACTGTATTCAAATCCACTCGATGCAAACTAACAAATAGCCTGGTACGAAAAAGAAATTTAAAAGAATTTGTGCATCACGAAAAACGAGATTTTTGGTGTCCCACGCAGTGGTTGTCTGGGACGGGTATTGGAAACCCTGAAAATCGGCACGTCCCCGTAAATCGGTACACCTGGTAACAAACGCTAGTCACGGTGTAAAAAACTCTAGCATCGGATGTTTGTTTTCCCTGTTAACAAAATAATAACACGAACTCGTATAATAACCTTTCTTTCCCATAACGCATAATTCTCCCCCAAGTATAGACCGCACTTTTCGATAAGAATAAACTTATGACTTCTTTTTATCTACGATGAATGCTGCACTGATGAGATAACCGTCGGTTATCCGAGATAAGTCGGTTTTTCCCTACTGAGGTTTTCACAAGACTGCAAAATAAAATAACTTCCAAAAATAACTTCCAGCAAAACTTAGTCTTTATCATTTCGTCAGGACGGGGAAGTAAAACGCAAATGAGTCAAACTCCCAGAAACATACAATTCCAATACATTCTAAATTTTCTGGAAAAATAATTGCAAATTAAGAATATACAAATATTTTTTACTTTTGCTTTGAACATATCTGACATCATGCCAGTACCAGATCTCGCAGTGCTCCTAAAATTTTCTCACTTTTCTACCACTATTTTAAAAGGATAATCTTTATTGTATATTTCTATCGATGATGTTAAAGGAATACTAGATGGAACCCGTCAAAATTTGACGGCAAAAAACTTGATAGTACCATAAAAATAAAATTCATAGCTGCTTTAAAATGTTTGAAACTTTTGCAGAATAATTCAAATAAATAAAAAACCCACTTTGAATTAAAGCTAGGTTGAAGAACAGCAATTGGCTAAGTTTCACTGGCACATGCACTCGCGGAATTTCTTTCATTTGACACATTTAGCGCTGTTGTGCAAGTAAATGGTAAGTGCCCCCTTGGGGAGGGGGAAATGGCAACGAAGATTTTTACTTACCCATCATACGTAGTATAGGGTGAGTCTTGTAATCGTTTTAAAAATCGGAAGAAAAAAAATGTTGGCGGATTTACACGTTTCAGACACTGGAGATTACGTAAAACATTTTTTTAGAAAAAAAAAATTGCTGTCCGTCTGTCTGTGGGTGTCTGTGTGTCTGTAAACGCTCTATCTCTCGAACAAGTTGAGATAGAGATTTGAAATTTGACATGTACTTAGTATGTAATAATGAGAAGAAGCTTATTGAATTTCAGTAACCTCGATTATCCGGAGCTATTTTTTTCGGACTCTCGAAATAATCGTTCTGATAAAAGGTACACAATTTTTTTCGAAATTGTTTATTTTAAAGAGGGAATATAAAAGACAATTAAAAAAAAAATTGCATACGGAATGAAGTCGATTGGGTAATTAGTTGCCGAGATATTTGTAGTCCTTTTTTCTACACTCTTCGATTTTTCTTGACCCTGTATTTCATTCCAATTTCAATTCAAAGATATATTTTAATTGGAAATGAGACGCTTAATACGACGCAATAAACCGTTAGTTAGTATGATTATCAATTTGGAGTTATAAGGATGTTTCTTGTACGCAATTCAGTAATAGAGCATTTAAAGTTTAAGACGTCATCAAGCCCGATTTTATACGAACTGCAATGCATTTTATAAGTAGTTTATTTTCATATTTTATATTATGCATATCCATGATGGGTAAGTATTACAGTGGCCCCCAACGACTAGTTTTAAGTCATGATACAGCACACTTTTTTCTCAAATTTCTTGTTGGAATAACACAGATAATGAAAAATAACTTTTAAGGTCTAACGTACATATTTTAAACATTAAATATTTGTCAACAAATTTTCCTATTTTTGGGGGATGTGGAGAACAAATAATTATTTATTTTTATAAAATTGTCAAATAAGCGAAAAAGGCGCATAACTTAAACTACATGGTGTAAATTGGAAACTATTAAGTTTATTTAAATGATTTCTTAATTTTGAACTTAGCTGACCCGCCCGGCGTTGTCCAGGTCCGCTATAATAACTTTAAATAGACATAAAATCAGTGTTGAATTCGGGCATTTTTCATCGGGAGGAATTTAGTGTTGCTGGTGGACCAACTGTCTTTTGCAGTGTACATCCTCGAATTTGTATGATTTTATATTTTTAAACGAAAATCTATCCGAACGAACCTAGAGTTGGGTGACCCACTGCCTTTGGCATCGTACAAGCCTGTCGCACAATTATTCCAAATCGAATGCAATCTGTTGCGTTTTATTATTATTATTATTATTATTTAGGATTGTGCAATGTTTCAGTAAAAGAACGAAAGACAATAAAACATTTGGAAATAAATCCGAGAAGCAGACATCCATTTCATAGCTTTTACATCTGTTCAACTCATTCTTCCGATAGTTTTTAAATATTTGTATTCAATGGTCCAAACCAGCGCTTCCGAACCTTTTTTCTTTCATGTACCCCTTGATTCATTTTTTCATTTCGAAGTACCCCCTTTTCTCCTAAACACTCCCGCCCCCTCACCCACATAAAACAACACATGCTTTTTTAAAAGCATTCTAAAGTTAATATTATTTGCATTTTAAAGTTAATATTACTTTTTATATTAGTTTAACAACAAAAGAAATCAACATAGCCTTAAAATAATTTTTGATGAACTTACTATGAAAGTTTACAAAAAAAAATCGCATCATGATATACAAGTAGACAAAAATGGCTTCTAATAGTCTCAATGGGATCCTTGAGCTTGTTTCATGGAGCTGAGTTTTTAAAAAATCAGGTTCAAACAAAGATAACTTTGTAATCCAAAACTATCAACTTTATTTATGTGATTTCCGCCATTAACAATATTATTTTCAGGTACCCCTATCAGGCCTACCACGAACCCCCAAGGGAACCGCTGGTCCAAACAAATGAAAACGCCATTAAGAGCAGTCTACTAGCTCTTTCCTTCGTATTTCATTTTTCTCTCCAGCCTTTTACAATAATATTTTAATGCCTGAGGAAGACCACTCGGCTGAGGGCGAACCCAGCCGTTGAGCGTTTAATGTCTTCCCCGGCTAGCTCCCCGGCACGCAGGGATTAAACGTGGCAGTACAAGCTTCGCCAATGGCTGGCCCTGCCGGGCAAAGCCCCACGCGACAGGTGGCAGGAACTAAAGACATACAAAAAAAAAAAAAAAAAAAAAAAAAAAATTATAATTTAATACAGGGTCTGTTGCTGGAACCAGCGTTCCTACGCGACAAGGAGCGACAGACAGGGTAGACGAGGTCCACAGGTGCGCCTGCACCAGTTGTACAGTCCGCTAATTTAGTAGAAAGGTGCAGTTCTTAGGTAAGACTGTACCAATTGTACAGTTCGTAAATGACGGCACTTGAGATGTGGACGTGCCAGTGTGAGATTCCCACGCGACAAGGAGCGCCACACAATTGCGCTGGAACCCTCACACTGGATGGAGGCTGGATGCACTTCGTGTTAGATGTAACGATACGTTGCTTGCTGACCAAACTTGCGGTTCCCGATAAAAATAAATTAATTAATGGGGACTCAGCCCCTGCTAGGAAGAGAACATTACTTGCGGATGAGAGAAACAATTAAGCTGCAAAACAGCTAAATGGAGAAAGCTAAGCAGATAAAAAATGATAGAATGATTACGTTAAGGACTAAAATAAGCGAGTTATTATTATTAATTTATGGAGAAAGAAAACTGCTTTGAATGATTAAGTTATGTTAGATAGGTGTGTTAGTAATTTGTAAATTTCTGAAAGTTTATGAGTTAAGATGGGACGCGTAATTATGTTCAGCAGCCAAGAAGGAGGTGGGTTAGAAGGAGCAGGCCTAAGATGCCAAGCAACAGTCAGTGGGCAGGAGAAGTAATAATGCATGGGGGTACCACTATCGCCGCACTCGCACACATTGGTTCGTGAAATTTTAAATTTGAAGAGGTAATTTTTAAACGGACCATGCCCGGATAAGAAAGCACTTGTATAAGGAGTGAGGTTAAGTAGTTCTCTGGAAACTTTTGGAATTAGGTTGTAAGTGTGTCTACCTTTTGTGGAGGTGTCCCAGTAGATTTGCCAGTTGGGGAGTATTTTAGATTTGAGTTTTCTGCGAATAAAAGATGGGGGTACCGGAAGAGAGAAGTCTATTGATTGGCGTTTGGTGGCTTCTTTTGCAAGGTTGTCCGCCAGCTCATTGCCTGCGATACCAATGTGTGCAGTGACGTAGCCAAGGGTAACTTTTTTGTACAGTTGGTGAAGTTTAATTTTAATTTCCAGTATGAGAGGGTGTTTTGTCCGTAGGGCAAAAATTGCTTGAAGTCCAGAAAGACTATCACTGAAAATTTTAAAATTTTCCTGCGTGGGGGAGGCAGCAATCCATTCCAAAGCCTTCAGAATGGCAAACAGTTCAGCTTGATATACTGAGTTATCGTCTCCAATTCTGGAGGCCCACTCATAGGTCGGCACCCCATTTACCATGGCGCAGAAGGCTGCGGCCACGCCGGTTTCAGTGCGCGACCCATCAGTGTAGATGGTTGGATGCTGCGAGGGTCTGTGACTGTTCTTGGCGATGCATACCTGTAATTGTGATGTCTCCTCCGCGGGGTGCAGGTGCCAACTTGGAACATTTCTCTGTATTATTGTTTTTGGGAAGTGTAGCATAGTAGTTGGTTCATATTCTAGGTGTTGGATTCTGTTTTTCTGGTGCTCGTATTCTAGTGATATTAGGATTGGAGGGATCCCCGTTAGTACTGTGAGTGCGTCCGTTGAGATTGTCCTATACCCTCTCACCATTTGCAGCAAGAACATCCTTTGGATCGAAACCAACTTTTCTTTGACTGCCTTGGTGAGATTTCCTCCCCAGACGCCCACACAGTAAAAGAGGATCCGTTCTATGATTGCGTGGTACCAGATTTTTAACATTGCAGGTTTAATTCCCCAAGATTTAGAAGTTAATCTGCGTGCATTGTGTTGATACTTAGTTAGTTTTGTCTTGAGGGTGTTGATGTGTTCCGTCCAGCTCCTGTGTTCGTCTATGACGATTCCTAGTAATTTAAGGTGTGTGACATGTGAAACGCTTTTCCCATAAATTCTCATTATGGGTTTGCGCTTAAGCTTCTTAGGTTTTGCGAATGTTAGGGATTGTGTTTTGTCTGTAGAGAGCTGGAGGTGGAGACGTTCCAAAAGTTGACAAAAGACCGGGAGAGCTCGAGCTGCCGAGTTTTCCAGGTCCAAACGCCTGCGGCCCGAGAGTACAAAGCTGAAGTCATCGGCGAAGGCATACAGGACGAATCCCAATTTTTCTAACTCTACTAAAAATATATTTGCAATAATTAGCCAAAGGATTGGCCCAAGGCAGGAGCCCTGAGGACAACCCTTCTGCAATTGGTGTACTGAGGACCCAGAGCCCCAGTTTATAAATATACTCCTATTGCTTAGATAAGATGCGATGACTCCCGCTATGTTGCCCGGGCAGTGAATCTCTATTAGTTGTAACAAAATGTCCCGCCACTCCGCATTATCAAAAGCACCTTTGATATCGAGGGAGACGAGCGAGGTATAGTTGCCTTCCTCTATGCTTTTTGTGCATGTAGAAAGGATGTCAAATAGGGCCTTGTCACATGACCGACCCTCTCTGAATCCATACTGCCTGTGGTGGAGTAGATTGTTGCTTTCCAGGAAGTGAACTAGTCTGATGACTACTAGTTTCTCCAGGAGTTTTCCTAGAGTTGGAAGCAAACAAATCGGACGGTATGATGTGGGTTCAGAGGCATCCTTTCCTTGTTTGAGGAAGTATACCACTTCGCCCTGTCTCAAAGTGAGCGGGAAGTAATTGTGCTTAAGGCACAGGTTGGCCCAACTGGTGAAAACACCGGGTATAATTTTGTGAGTGAGTTTTAGGATTTTGAAATCCACACAGTCTGGGCCTGGGGCTTTTTTGTCATTTAATGTTTTGAGTGCATTTGCTATTTCAGATTTTGAAAAGGGTTTATCTGGAGGTGAGTCGAAACGTAGGTCTGAGTTATCTATGTTTGGATATTGAGATGGGCCGAAAAGGGTTGTCGTGAGGTGCTCCATATTATGCTGTCTGGATGATCTGCTAAGCGGCAGTTCGAGCTTTATTTCGTCAGGCGTGAAGTACTTGCCTGAGAAAAATTTTTGTGCTGTGCCGAAAGGATCTGTTTGGTTGCTGCAGAAGTTCCTCCAGGCCGTTGTTCGTGCATCCAGAACACTGCGTTTGTATTTTGCCGAAAGGTGTTTGTATTTGGCACTTAGATCGCGGAAGTATTCGGTGTCTTGGTCTGTGTTGCGCAGTGCTTTAAGTTTTTTACGAAGTGCCGTGAGATGGTTTCTTTTCGTTTTGAGGTCGGATGTCCAGAAAGAAAAAATAGGTGTTCTTCGAGTGTTTTTGAGTCTAAAGGACGCTCGCGCTGCTGTTTGCATGGTTTTGATTAGTGTGGATGTAAATTCGTTAAGTTGTGCTGTGTTTGAAACGTCCTTTATCTGACTGGTGAGGAGTGATTTTTGTGTTTTGATAATGGGGGTAAATTTTTTGAAGTTGCCTCGGGTTGTGTTAAATCTACGCTGTGTTGTATAGAGTGGTGTAATTTCGAAGCCAAATTCTATGTATTTGTGATCCGAGGCGGTGTGAACATCTGAAACACGCCAATGTCTGATTTTTTGGAGTGCTTTGGAATTCACCAAGGTGTGATCAGGGAAGCCCTGAGCTATTATCTCACCTCTGATGTTTGTTTTGACAAAGGTGTGTGATGTGTTGTCTATGTTAGCTAGGGATAGTTTATGGATTGTCAGATGTTCAATAAGGGTATCCCCACGAAGGCTTTCATGATCGTAACCCCATAAGGTGGAGCTAGCGTTGAAATCACCTCCGCAGATAAAGAATAGCCTTTGCGTGATAAGTGAGCTCCACTCCTCGAGGGAATCTTCAAAGTTTGTTTTGGGTGCTGCATAGGTGGAACCAACAATTAGTTTGCCCTCCTTTGCAGTAATTGTGACAAATGCACAGTGCATGCCTGTGTAGAGATGTGAGTATTGTAGTGATGTGTTCTGGATTACTAGATGTGCACTCTTTGCTTTGGATGAGAAGATAGCCCAAGATGTGGGTATGTCCCCAAGAGTGCCATCCGGCCCGCAGTATGCGTCCTGTAGCAGGGCTATATCTATTTTATTATCGATTAGATGCGCCTTAAGGGCCGCATTTACCACTTTGCAGTGGTTAAGGTTGATTTGTAGAATTTTGATGTGGCCGAAAGGGGGGGGGTGTCCTCTGGATTGGAGGGGGACGGAGAAGACATTGCACAGATAATAAAAATAAATTACCTAACAAGCTAAAGATAATAAGCAATAAGATTTCACTTACTAGATTAAGTTTTAATTTGTTTACCGTGAGTTGCGGGAACCGCTCAGCTGATCCATTGGTGGCCTGAAGGGGTTTGGAAGATTGGGCGAGCGGGAGTACGGACGGAAGTAGGGGAACCAAAAGTTACTCCATTCATCCTGGTGTTGAGTCTGCAGTGGGGGGATTCCCTCTGGTGGGGGTCTCGAGGTGCTGCGTTCTTGTGGTCGTGATGATGTGTTTCTGTCTTGGCGTAGTGGTGGCTGTGGCTGTGGCTGTTGTTGGTATGTTGGGTTTCTCAGTGTGGGTGGTGTTGGTGATACTGGGGCAAATTCCTCATCCAGACGTCTTCTGAAGGTTGCATATTTTTCCCTGTATGTGGGGCAAGATGATGTAATAATATTTATAAAAAAATTTCACAAATTTTTATAAACAACATGAAATGATAAAATTTAGGATAAAAGAATTATAATGTTACTAGCAAGCTTCGCCCGCTATTCTGGTCGGTTTCTCCAAACGAATTTTGAATCAAACTAAATATACCGGTGAATTGCATTCATCCAACAACATACGCTTTTGGTCAAACAGCTACAGGAAAAAATGAAAAGAGATCGCATATCAAATTATTGCCTTGGACTACTAAATATTTGTCTGGCTTTAATTATGATCCTCATATTGATTATTTCAGGAATAAGGCTGTTGATCTCGGATCTCAGTTACCCTGAACCTTGTGCCGTGCCTTGAAGTGGCAGGATGAGACTCCCTGGATATGTTGCAGTGGCGGTAATAAAGAAGATAAAGTAATGGATGCATTTTTAGAAATTATAACTTGTAATGTTAGAAATATTGATGAGTTGGCGCTAAAGGCATCACCAAATTATAAAAAATGTGCAATATCGAAACCGTACAGACCCTCGAAACTTTACTTCAGCAAGCATATTTTATTTAAAAATCACAATTACATAAATATCCGTAAGAATAATAGGTACTTTTATATTGCTGGGCGCCAGTAAAAACTCACCAAATCTTGTTTCAATTGGCATCATTTCAATTGGAACATTTTGCGTGACATTTTATTTGTATTGATATGTTTGTGTTTATGTATTTTATTATGATTATATTTTAGTTATTTTAAATAAGTTTTTAAAGATATTATATCGCAATGTTAAAATAATGGCTAGTTGTTATTAGTTAACGTTAAAAGATTAGCAAAAAAAAAAAAATAGGGATTGGCGAGATTAAAAAAATTTTGGCGATCACTGGCACCCAGCTAACATAAAAATACCGAATAATATTCAACTCCAAATTCCCGAAGCAAACACAAAAGTTAAAACAAAGAGCCCGAAAACTGGCATTATTGAGATTTCATCTAATCAAAGTATCAGGTGATTTTTTTCTTATCCAGTATCTTATAAATCGCCAAGTATTGTTTGATCTTTAACAATGACGAATGTATTTTAGAAAATATCACTTGGCGATCAATGCAATAAATTTTAAGGTTTTGTTACCAAAGGCAACGCCAAATTCGAAAATGTGCAATATCTCACGAATTGTTGGAGTTAGAATATTTTTATTTGGTACCATTCGATTCAGCATGCAAAAATACATTGAAATATGTTATCATTTGACCAATAAATATAAAACCCGATTTTTAAGAAATTTTGTTATTGTTTGTTCCCATTTTAACCCCTTTAGGGATGGAATTTTAGAAAAACTTTCTTATTGCACCTCTACATCCTAAGAAGTATTTTCATATTTGTAGCTTCAGTAGTTTGGACTGTGCGTTGATGATCTCCCAAGTCAGGACTTTCTTTTACATAATATGGAATTTTATATACAGATAAAATTAACAATTATTATTACCTAGAAGGCTTTGCTCGCTACGCTAGTCGGTTTTTTCCAAAAAAAAAAAAAAAAAAAAAATTGAATCAAACGAAATATATCGGTGGATTTGATTGTGTGTTTTAAAGAAACATGAACTTTTACCTTCATGTCCTTCCGCATTGGTATAAAACGTTACGAAAGCCATTACGCTGTTATATTTTCTATAATGTGTTACACGAAATTTAGGCTGTTAAAGACCAACTCGTTTATTTAATCATTTACAGTATGATTTTCTAAAGAACGATATAACGATATGCAATATACTAAAACTATCCCTGGAAAATTAACAATGCAAGTTCCATAGAAATCCATTCAGCAGAATCTTTAAAAAAAGTCTAATGTTTCATAATTGGGTCCAACTGATTATAGAAATGCCCCCCCCCCCCTAATTCTTTAACTAAGCAACATACAACGATATGTTATGCACTAACACTTCCCCACAAAATTTAGCTAACTAACAGTGCAAGTTCCAGCAAAATCCATTCAGCAGAATTCAAGGTATAAGCGGCAGGATCGCAATTCCCTTTGCATTATACATATACAGTAGACAGATAAATGTATCTTTCATAATCTTCTTCACCTGTTGATAGAACTCTCAGGGATTTTGTAGAAAGTATATGCTAGTATACGCCGTCAACCTTCTACAGTTTCTAAGACAAAATTCGGCACACTGTCCGTAGCAATAATATACACTCTTTAGTATATATCCTCTGTCTATAGAGTATATGCACTGTTTTTTTTTACGACTACACCACTGACAACTTTCTCCCATAGCTCCATAACTAAACAATGCAGAAAATCAATTCCTGAAATATATAATCACATTGCGAAACTCCCATCAAAATCCGTTCAGTAGAACTTTAAAAAAGGGAATCTTTCATAATCGGGTTCACCTAATTTTATCTATAACTTCCTCCCGTGGCTCTATAAATAAGCAATGTAGAACAATGTGCTTTATTTTAAAACCTTTCTAAACAAATTACCTAACTAACAGTGAAATCATAAAAATCTGTTCGGTAGAACCTGAGTATAAACCGATCGGAATGGAATAAGAATTTGCGTTTTATAAATATTATAGATGATTATAATATGATTTTTGTAATCGGATTCGTTGTCAAGCTTTCGCTTCAGAAAACACAACGCAGACGAAAACTTTGCTCCAGAGAAGTACCAACCAACCCCACAAAATTGCCTAACTAACAGTGTAAATCCCACCAAAGTCCGTACCATAGAAGAAGGAATAGAAGTAGGATGTAGGGTGTTTTCGTCCATTTTCCTCTTTCGCCGTTTGCAAGGATTTTTTTTATTTACGCTATTTTCCGAAACTATTTCAAAGGCGGGAAATAAGCAGCCAATATCGAGAGGGTTGCGAGCCATTCTGTTTGAACACCTTCCCATAACCCCCGTAACAAATGACGGGCGAAAACACCCTACATCCTACTTCTATTTATATTCCTTCTTCTATGGTCCGTACAGCAGAACTCAAATTATAAACGGTCGGAATGAAACACGAATTTGCATTTTAAATACATAGTAGATATATCTTTCATAATTGCATTCACCTTTCCCAATCACTTTCCCATTAGCTCTATCACTAAGCAACATAGAATGATATGTTATAGGGTCATTAACCATACCTGAAAAATCACTTCCATTAAAATTTGTTCAGTAGAATTTTTTTAAAGTAATCTTTAATAATCGGGTTCACATAATTTTAGAGCTTTCCTCTTTAGCTCTATAACAAAGCAACGTAGAATAGCTATACGCTAAAACCTTTCAAAAAACATTACCTGATTAAAATGTGAATATGTGGTTTATACTCATAGTAGATGATGATATGATTTTCTGTAACAGGATTCATCATGAAGATTTCGCTTCAAACATAAACGATGCTTTCAACATTGTGACTAATACGCCAATTGGCGAGGTATCCGATTGCGGAAAATTAGCCCGAAATCGTATGAATAACTACCCAAAGAAAAAGAGAAACATGGCTGAAGACTGAAAACAAATAAGGAAGTAATACATAATACTAATCAGACCTTCGATACTTCATTTGGTACTTCTCCATTATCCCATCGACCACTTTTCGTAAAAAAAAAAACTATCGCCAAACTATAAGATTTAACGCCAAAAATGCAGTCCCATTCACTTGACGTCAGAAGTATTAAACGTGTTTGTTATGTCATGAAGCGGTTTTTAATTCGACATTTACCTGTATTTTTCATTTTGTTTTTCTGATATTTTAGTTATTTCGTAGATTAAAATAAAAATTGCGTCCTTAAACGGATGCCATGACATTAAAAGAGAAAATGTATTGTAAAAATGTTGCGTTTCATAGTTAAGTGCAATAGATCAATTTCAAATGACGTCACAAACATTTATTCACCAGCCGAGAAGGATAATTAAGAAAAATAATGTAAATAAATAAATATCCAAGATTTTTTTTCTATTTTCATTTATATATTATAATTTTTTGTGTTAAAACTTACTGGACACTTTGATGAGTGGGGCTTTACCGAATTTATTTTATTTTATTTATTTATTTTGATGTGCCAATGGCAAGATTCTTCCATTTGTTTATTTGGAGTTCATGTTTGGCGATGATTTTTTTTTGTTTGTTTTTTGTTTTTTATTTTATGAAAAGTGGTTGACGGTATAATTGAGATGTACCCTTTATTTTAGCAATCACATTTTATTTTAAATCGTGGCGCTTGTAGAAATAATAATAATACACAATTACATAAATATCCGTAAGAATAATATTCAATTCCCAATTGAGCAGTTAATGTTTCTATCTGCAAAAATAAACAAAAAGATTTAATTTAAATTTCTTCCATTGCTATCGTAATGGACGTATTTTTAGAAATTATCACTTGTATTGTTAGAATTGTTAGATTTTGACGTCAAAGACTTCACCAAATTAGAAAAATGTGCAATATCTCGCGAACTATTTGACTTATGTGTATTGAATTGATACCATTCGATTCAGCATACATTACATTACATTAAAATATGTTATACAATACATTAAAATATGTTATCATTTGTCACGTAACTATAATACCCGATTTTTAAGGAATTTTTTTTAAGTTTGTTCCCCCTTTTACCTCCCTTAGGGGTGGAGTTTTTGAAAATCCCGTCTTAGTGCGCCTCTACATACTAAGAAGTATTTTTCCTGCAAGTTTCGTCTTTGTAGGTTCAGTAGTTTTGGCTGTGCGTCGATCATCTAGCCAGAAAGGACTTTCATTTATATATATAGATATGATAATTATCGAAGAATAATTGTTAAATCTTTTATTTGTATATTTTTAAAAAGCCGGTTATGAATAATTACTGCAAATATTCTTGTGATAAGTATACCTTTAAGAAAATTTCTAACCTAACTCAAATTTACGGGACAAATAAATAAATAAAAGCAAAATAAAATAAAATAAATTAAATTAAATCATGTAGGTGAAAGTGGCGAAAAACTATAGACCCGGAGGCGGCAGCGCAGACAGTCATCTCATCGAGTTCACGGCTGAAATTCCAGAATTAGTTAAAACTCGATTCGCATATTAAAACGCAATCGGTCTGCCAAGTCATATCTTGGTGGAAAACACCTTAAAACCCTATTTTAGCGGTTGACTCATAGGTTTACCAGTGTGTTTTCCTGCACCCAAAGGTATGAAAACATGGAGGACTGGGAGCAGGAACACACAATGGTAAACCTACGAGCCAACAGCTAAAATCGGGTTTTAAGATGTTTTCCACCAAGATATGACTTGGCAGACCGATTGCGTTTTAATATGCGAATCGAGTTTTAAGTAATTCTGGAATTTCAGCCGTGAACTCGATGAGGTGATTGTCTGTGCTGCCGCCTCCCGGTCTACTAAGTAGACCGGTCAAAACAAGACCTCCTGTTTTCCTTCTTTGGTGTCTAGCCGGGGCCTCCGAGATGTCGCTGTGTGTCCTTCACACAGCGACACACACAGGTTAAGGACACACAGCGACATCTCGGAGGCCCCGGTCTAGCGCCTTGCAATCCCGCATTATCCTCTCCCATCACTTTGCCTACAACCGCCATAGGGACTCATTATTTTGTATGTTCTGTGATATTTAGAATAAATGAGCGAAATAATGGTGACTTTTCTAAAATTTTGAGTGGTGATTGTGAAATGCTTCCGAGATGGTTTAAATCTTATGTTAAACTTACATAAAAAAAAAGTGCTATTTCTAAACCCTCTAAATTTAATATAACTCTGTATGTTTCATTAAAGATAAAGAATTATGAATCTAAAGCTATTGAATCATATTTTTGCTGATTAGCCGGTTTTATCCCGTGCACCATCAAAACAATTACAGAATTTTAGAAAAACAAAATATCAAGTTTCCAAGATAGGGTGATTGACTCCCAGTTATTGACTCCTAACCAGTAACTGACACTTGAGCAAAAATCTAACTGAAATAAGCATTTTGTTGTAAAATTCTGCAAAGTAATGTCATCTAGTGGTTAAATGAGACATTTATTACTTTCTTCTATCTTTACAAGAAGAAAGTATTGGATTAATGAAAATTTTCGACGGATTTATACGTTTTAGAAGGTCCTGAACACGATTTGACTGTTTTTAGAGTATAATTTAGAGCTGTCTGTGACTCTGTCTGTCTGTCTGTATGTGACAAAATTTTTGTGAGCGCTCTATCTCAAGAACTAATGCTCGGAATTTTATAAAACTTTATATTCAGTTAGTCCCTGATGTAAATGGGTACTGATTAGTTTTTGGTAAAAATCGTCCAGCAGGTGGCGCTTCTATGCAGCATTTTTCGCGATTTCCGCAATAGCTCTATCTCAAGAACTAATGCTCGGAATTTAATAAAACTTTATATTCAATTAGTCTCTGATATAAATGGGTGCTGATTAGTTTTAGGTAAAAATCTCCCAGCAGGTGGCGCTGCTATGCAGCATTTTGCAGGATTTACACGATTTTAGCGATAATCATATCTCAAGAAATAATGCACGGAATTTAATAAAACTTGAGTTTCAGTTATACCTTGATATAAATTGGTGCTGATTCTTTTTTAGTGTAGGCGAAACCTGTGTGAGATAGAAGAAAGTTTTGGGATTGACACATCCGACTAGTTTTTATTTTGGAGTCAATTTATTCACTACTAGATGGCCAAGAACATATTCAATGAGGAAGAAAGTTTTGAGAATACAAAAAGTGCCATTTTGAAGCAACCATCTTATTTCTAAAATTAAGGAAGTGTTTTTCTAATCTATTTGTAATGCAGCCATCCTAAACTTTTTTCTTAAAGTTATGCTAGTAGAAGTAAGTTTAAAGATTAATATAATATATTAGGGCCATGATTTAGGGTTTATAGTTATTTAATTTAGCTTAATGGGGGGTGCCAGTTATTGTTTCCTAGAATTTCATTTCACCAGTCTCTGATAGAGGTGTTAGTTATTGGTTATATTAAAGAAAAGTTGAAATCTATTATTTGAACTGTTTAAAAATGTATAGTAATAAATTAAATTTATCTCGTAGTAAACACCATCAAAATTTAAGTTGTTTTACCAATGTCTGACACCAGACGTCAATTACTGGTTTATAAATGTCAGTTATTGGATATCTGCATTACTAATAATACAGTACTAAATATTACTGCTCTTACTATATACCCTGCATTACTAATAATTCGGTACAGCTTACTAAATCCCACTTTTTATAATAAATAATAATGTGTTTTGTTTTTTTAAAAATAAAGAATAAAGTTTTTTTTAAAGCATTTTAATCTTTTAAAATAAAGTGTAAGTCACTGGTTCACTTTGTGTCAGTTATTGGTGTTTCAAAATAGGGATGGTGTCAATTACTGGAGTTTTTGACCATATTTATAAAAAAAATTAATTTTTAATAATAAAATGTATAATTTTTCAAAATTTTGCCAATAATATTTTTTAATATATCTTTATTATCCTTTCAAAAACAAAGGTAGTAAAAAAAATTATAATTTAACAAATTACAATAACCATTGGGAAAATGTTCCGAAAACTTAAAAAAACAAACCGTACTTTCGTGTTATAGCGGCCCTCACAATTATGATTATGCCAAGGTTGCAGTTATGATTTCGCCAAGATCATCGCAAAGCTTATATATAGGTCGCTTGGCGATTGATCCTTGGGGGCCGCTATTACAAGAAAGTACCAAATTTACAATATATTAATGAAAATAGAAACAAAAATGTTATATATATATCATATATTATTATAATGTCATACATGCTTTATAATTAGGTGATACATTTTGGTCGTTTGGCGATTCATCCTTGGGGGCCGCTATAACACGAAAGTACCTAATTTACAATATATTAATGAAAACAGAAACAAAAAATTTATATGGCGATTTCTCATCTGACGTCAATTTTTGAATTCGTCTTTTTTTCATATCTGATAATTTGCATCTATCCTTTTTGTACCTATGTAACTTTAACATTTTTGTAACGATTTTATGCATTTCTATTGCCTATTCAAAGAAAAAATCTTCTAAAGTTACATAATTTCGTTAAAAATTCTTTTAAAGGTACAGAATTTCGATAAAAACGCTTAAAAAAATAAAGTGACGACATCAAGAGGTCCATTCTCGGCCGAAAACAACAACCATTTTCCCAATGGTTAATAAAATAGATTTAAATTTTTGTAATAGTGATTTGAACAAGGAAGAATCCTTAAAGTGTCAGTTACTTGGGGGTTTCACCCTATATGCATTTTTGATTAATATGTATAATGCCCCGATGGATTAAGTCTTTATGAAGAATGCTACTTTTTCCTTCACTCCACTTTGAATTTACTAGTGATTTGATTCTGAAAAAACTTTTGCTACCCAATTTTACACCACTTTCCCCTACCCACTGATAAAAAAAACTATTATATTTGTAAGTACAGGACATGATTAACTACACGAATTCGAAACAACTCGTTTTACATATTCTCACCGAACCTCCTCCCTTCCAAATACAAAATTAAAATTATACGCTATGCTGAACCATCATCAACCAGTCATCTTTGTTCGAAATCCGGACAAGTCAAAACATTCGAATTCGTGGGAAGAAGTGTACCGTGACACGGTCCGCCGGTCGCGTGCGGGACTCTGGGTGGGGGACGGCCCTTGTTTTCTTTCCTTATGGTGGCCGTTACAAAAGTTGTGTCGCCACGATGGATGGTTTGCAGTCCATAACGAGGGAGATTGTGGTGCATCATTCTGGGAAATAAAATGTAACTGGTTGTGATTACCGTTTCACGTAACTGATATAATCGATGATCCGTAAAAAGGGAATCTCTCACCCTCGTATACAGAAATAACATTATTTCAACTACTTGAAGTTTCTTCATGGATAATTCAGTGTTGTTAAACTTTATATCTAATTACTGAACTTATTCCAACTAGACTGTGAAATTTTACTGTGAAAAAAGATAGTTTAAATAAGTAAATATCAGTAGAATAAATCAGTAGAATAGGCTGCAGTACAAACTTTCCATTACAACACTGAATAGATCACTGTTATGAAAAATCCCAATATAAGGCTCTAATAATAAATTTGTATCCAATGGTTGGAGTATCATAGTTGAGATTTATTCCCAACAGAGCGAAAACTGCCGGGACCAGGACTCGAATCTGGGTACTTTGGCTTGCCGTACCAACGCTCTTCCTACTGAGCTATCCAGACGATATCCTGGCTGGCATATTTCATTCTTATACGCTGGACAAGCCTGCAAACTGCAGCGTTAATTTCATTCATCCGAGCTATAACTATAGCATTTTACATGATGAATCTGAAATAACACGGAAACTCCTGTATACCAATGTAATTAGGTCATAATGAATAGAAGAAAGTATTTTCAACTACGCAAATTATATCCAATGATTGGAGTATCATAGTTGAGATTTATTCCAGCAGAGCAAAGTACCCAGGTTCGAGTCCTGGTCCCGGAATTTTTCGCTCTGTTGGAATAAATCTCAACTATGATACTCCAACCATTGGATATAATTTACCTAGTTGAAAATACTTTCCTCTATTCATTATAATAAATTTGTTTTAATTCGTGGTTTCTGACTGCAAGGCAAGAAGAAGAACTGGGTCATTCCATGGTAACTTACGTTACATTTAGAATCAGTAATTTCTAAAGACTTCAGTAATTTTAGTAATATAACACTAAAAAAGCTAAATTTGGATAAAAATGACTTAAATTTAGTACTATTTCTTGAACGCTAAAAATTATATTTACTATGGTAACTTACGTTTCTGACAAAAAGAACGTAAGTTACTATAATAAATATAATGACCAGTGTTCAAAAAATATCACTAAAGGTAGATAATTTTCATCCAAATTTCGCTTTGGATAGGTTTAATTAACAAATCATATCAACATTACATTTTCAATATTTTTTGGTTTTATATTATGAAAATTACTAAAGAAAATTATTCTAAATGTAACGTAAGTTACAAATGGAATGACCCAACTACAAAGAAATCGCATGTTGAGAAAAGGATCCTTATCTTCACAGAAAAAAATAAAACCCAATTTGGGTCGAAAGATTCTTAGGTATGTGCCCAAATTGGGCCATGCTTGTTTTGGTTACCACTGTGTATCCATTTTGGGCACTGTTAAATATCCATTTTCAAAAAAAAAAAAAAAAAAAAAAAAAAAAAAATTCTAAAGTTATAAAGTTTATATATATATATATACAGTGGTAACCAAAACAGGCATGACCCAATTTGGGCACATACCTAAGAATCTTTCGACCCAAATTGGGTTTTATTTTTTTTCTATGTTCATAGTATCATTGTATAGACAAAACGAGCTGTTTGATTGTTTGATGCCTTTTCACTACCTTATTTAAACAAACCGTAAAATCGTTTGAAGTGCGATCCATTAAAAATGGTGATATTATACTTTCAACCATATGAACTTTCCAGCTGAATTATAGGTAGAAATGTTTGTGAGTTTTATAATAAAATCCATATATGCAAAGAACTGCATACATTGTCGTTTATGGGTGGTTATTTCTGAAAGTAACGTTATCAGCTGTTATGCGTTTAATTGTTTACTGAAGATGTCTTCTTTCACCTTATTAAGCGTTACAGTATTCTGGATATGTTAGAAAATGTTTCATAATCTATGCATGAAGCATGTTTTTTCTTTCTTGTTTTAAATTTGTGATGTGAAACTTGAAAATATTCATCATCAGATAAGGCATTAACTTGTTATTTAAGTAGGTAAACGACATGTATAGAATCTATATATAACTATAGAAATGAAAATAAAAGTATAAATATTGTTGTTACAAAGCCAGTTTCATTTTCAATTTAACTGAAAAATTAGCCAAGTAAGCTCACCGTTTCCTCACAAATCTTATTCAGACATCAATGATAACAAATTGCTTTAACATTGCCAAATTAATTACTTCATTAACGATATATTTAGTAATTTCATTTTCTGTAGTTGTGTTTATAATATTACAGAATTAAATTAAACAATCTGAAGCATATATGCTCTTCGACTAAAACCCACCTTATAAGAGAGCATGCTGTCCTAGAGCAGCTAAATACAAGTTAAGTAACGCTTGAGGCAAAATATGAATTAGAGTGGAATGGAAAAGCTCCCATTTCTAATTGTTCTAATGTTCTACATAGCTGTGTGTATTATAATTCAATCAGTAAGTTCAAATTTCTTTATACTTTACTGTTATTGTAGTAGTATTTTAAAGCACAACCTTTAACATTCGTCATTAATGTGACCCTTATTGTTAGTTGATCCCGCATATGACACATAGATGATAATTAATACGATGCTAAATTATAACTTATTTTCCTCTTTTTGGCTTAAAACAAATATAATATTATCATATCATGAGTATAATACTACCGTATATACTCGTGTTATAAGTCGACCCCTTCCCAATTCTTACGCAAAATTTTGGAAAAAATTGAATTTTCGTGTATAAGTCGAACCAGATTTCTGGTAGTATGTTGGAAAATGATTTGCAATCGAGGATAAAAAAAATAATAATAATACATTTTCATTAAATTAGTAAACTTTTTTTTTTTACGTTTCTAATCAGACTTTTTTTTTTTTTTATTCAACATTTTAAAATTGTATAATTATGTAAAATTGAAGAAGGTTAAACTATTTTGAAAGCTATTCACATCAATTTAATGATTACTTTTTTTTTTTTTAATCTAATTCAAGCCTTATTTACAAGGATAGTAAACAACTTGTTAAACTGCTAAAATATAGTACTTTGTATTGTAGGACTTTTAGGAGAGAAATCTAGAAGCATTCTCAAGTTGAACTCTTTTTGAAAAAGGGATTAAAATGTTGAAAGGAATGCCCCTGTATTGAAGGGAATTCTATCCCAAGAGAAAATGAGTGCAGAAAAATTACACAGACATTATTGTTTTATTGTTGAGCTTTTTTTTTTTTTTTTTATCAGTCACCATTGTCCGCTTTTATCTGTCTCTCCAACCTTGACCCATATATGATTAATTAAAAGACTTGAACATTCACCAATTATCTGCGAAAAAAATATGACTTCGGCATTTCACTCCGATTTTTTTTTCTTACTCGTGTATAAGTCGACCCCCCCCCCCCCCCCCCATTTTCAGCTCCCAAATTTTGTCTAAAATTCTTCGACTTATACACTTATACACGAGTATATATGTTAATTCTACTTAAAACATAAAATAGTAATAAAAATGCTGTCAATTTTTTTTCGAAAATAGTTATCCAGTTTTTTTAAAAAGAAAATAAATAAACAAAATACAAATCTATAGATTGAAAATAAGAAGCACAGAATGTCGAGAAAAACTCTCGGAATAAAGAAAAGATTAAACAATTTAAACCTTTTTGTATGCATTTATTTCAAAAGCATACAAAAGTTATACAATCAATAAAAAAAAGGGGGGAGGGAAGACTAACCCATTTTTACCATTCCAGACCCTCTCCCCCAATATGTTGAACAATTAAGACTTTAAGACTCATCTCAAATCCAAACTGGTCACTTTCTGACACATTATTCTTGACACACTATGACAATTCATTTCTGTTCTCAAACGTATCAAATTGGCAGGTGCTCTTACTGAAAAACTATGTAATCAAACTGTTCTTTCCGTTTTCTGTAAAGACAGAAGAACTTTAGGTTCTTAGGGAAATATAGCAACATAGCCACAGAAAGGCAACAAAAAGAAGGATGCGTGTGCAATTGTTTTACTGCTTAGTAAATGAATAGCAGCTTCGGTTATACGTAACGCTTTTCTATAATACCAAAAATCATTTGTTATAATCTAAGTTTTTTTTAAAATCCTGCTAGTATTCTCTGGCTAATTTGATGTTTTTTTCTTTTCTACAATATATATTTTATATAATGCGAGATCAAAATTTCAATTCCAATTTCATTATCGAGGTTTTATATGAAGTTTGTATACCAGTTTTCTTCCTGTCCATTGGAGATTCAATAGAAAAGCTTAAATAACAAAACTATTTTGGAGGATTGTTTTTTTTTTTTTCTCTTCAAATTGAAAGATAATTCAAGTGTTGTTTTAAAATCTTGTTGATATTACATAATGTACATAGTCGTCAAACAGCGCCGAATGGTTTAAAGAAATTTTTAAGGAAAAAATCTTGAACGGCGTTACAAATCTCGACTATCAACGTAACTTCGCTTGGAAATTGAAAATTCCACCCATTGCTGTCTAATTTTAGAGAAGAGATAGAAAAAAGTTCAATAAAAAACTCTACACCAATATTTATCCAAGAAAGAGTAATTGTAAGCCTTATACATAAACTAGCTGTTACCCGTGACTTCGTTCACGCAACATTAAAAGAAGAATAAATACATTAATTAAACAAAATATTTCACTCCCGATAATTAAAAATGTTAATAATTAACTAACTATTTATCACATTTCATAGGAGACAATACGGTATTTTTTGTTATAGGGACCTTGACATAACTCAGTCTTAAAAAAGTGAAATTTTGTGCCAAATAATCGTGAAAATGAAATTGCAATCAATGCAAAAAGGAGGGACAGATAAAATCATGGAAATGGACGAATAGGGTAAAAACAAATGTCAATTTTACCTGATAAACAATTTTACCTTTAACGCCTTTGTGAAACATTTCCTTCCTTCAAAAAAACATCAATTGGAAATAGTACATGCTTTTTCTTTCACTTTGTCGAGACGTCTTATAGTAAAAGATGGGTCATATACTCTCACAGAGACGCTTTGAGTTATATAGTATACAGTTGTCTGTTTTTTAATTGCATTTATGTCTTTGTTCCACGTTCGAAACAATAACAGATCATCGAATTCCAGAGAAAAAAAAAAAACATACACATTGTAAGTCTATCTCAGTTTCAAGTGGCTTTTTTTGCGTTTTTTGCTCTCAGTTATATCTAAGACCAAGCTATGTGCGTACACAGGAAAAAAATCTTTGCAAAAGTAAGAATTTAAAAAAAGTACTTAAAGTTATAAAAAGCTATTTTTCGATTATGAGCAGATTTTTGCAATCGGTGTTTCTTTCGAATCATTTGTTTCGTAGGGGGTCCAGGGTTCGGAAAAACTACTTTTTGTTTGTAACGAACTACAACTACAACTACTTTATAAAAAATGTAGTTAACTATAACTACAACTACTTATTTTTAAAAGTAGCGACTACAAACTACTTTCCAAAAGTAGTCACTACTTCGCTACTTTAGTAATCATCGCTAATTAAATACACCGCAAATGATTTTTTCCGATAGACCATAATGTAACAGAATTCTTTTGAACGTCCCTGTAAGCGAGATATAAATGCTACACATTTCATTTTCAATACTGAACATTCTATGGTAAACTTCAATAACATAAAACTTTCATGGCAGTCGGAGTATATTTATGAGAGTTAGAGCACGGACAGACAAACAAAGCAAATTCATAGAACCTTTTTAATTATGTTGGAATTTTTTTTTAAAGAGGAAATTTGAAAACAAAAATTGTAATAATCTTACACATTTATGAGAGTGATGTAGAACAGTAGCGCTTAGAATCCTGCATCGGGTCGGGTTACCCGCTTTTTCCCCGACCCGACCCGCCGTTCGGGTCGGCTATATTTTCCCGTTGCGGTTCGGGTTCGGGTCGGATTGACTTCAAATTTTTTGTTGCGGGTCGGGTTGGCTTTCATTCTTTCGGGTTCGGGTTGGCTTTTTGAATCTTGCGGGTCGGGTTCGGGTTGACCCGGTTTTTTAAAAGAATGTCCAAAATATTTTTTCACATTAAAAGTCTATATAAACCGCAGATCACAGTTTCACAAAAGCAAAATGCGTGCCTGTCTGTTTTGTTAACCTTAGAATTCGTATCAGGAAGTTAATATAAACATACTTTTTCAACTACTGGTACGATAATGGTTATAACGAATGCTCCTGCACAGCTGAAACATTTCTGCTGAATAGTTACAATTCTAATTCTTGATACTTCTAATTTTGTTATGGCAAAAAACTGTGTGATCGACAGGAAGACAGGAAACGATTATTTAGCGTTTTGCTTCTTATAGTATTTCGTTATAAATGGAAGTTTTGAAACCGCAACTAATTTTAAACAAGTTGGAAATTGTACGTCAAACGTGACAAACGAGGTGCGCGTTCGTACTGTAGCTAGTTACATAAATATTCAGATCTTGATGATTTTTAATTCTGTGAAATGAATTATATCGTCTGCAGATTAATTTCTGTAATAAAATAAGTGTCTCGGTCGCTTGACGATTTAACATCCATCGGAAGCTCCTCTAACAAGAAAGCACCGATTTTAAAAAAAAAATTCAAATTTCTTAATAAATATTTTTATTAATATCTCCTAAAGTTTTGATTCGATTTTAATAAAATTTGAAATGTCTCGACAAAATTCTGCAAAAATAATACCGTAATTTCCGGCGTATAATCCGCAGCTCAAAGAGTCGTTTTTCAACCCAGAAATTTTATTCAATAATTGTAGTTAAATATTTACAGCGATCTTTTAAGTTACATTTTATAAAATAATATTTCTGGGTCGAAAAACGACTCTTTGAGCTGCGGATCATACGCCGGAAATTACGGTATATCTTAAATCTCAAACCATTCGGTTGGGTATAGTTTTTGCGTTGTTATATGCGGACGGACGGACGGACGGACAGACAGACGGACGGACCAAGCGAGGACAATAGGTGCTACGTATTTATATAATTACGAACGCACCTAAAAAACATTTAAAGATTAGATTTTTAGTTGTATACCGTTTAGAGTCCTGCATCGGGTCGGTTTACCCGCACCCGACCCGACCCGGCTCTAGATTTTTTTTTTGTTGTGGGTCGGATTCCGATCGGGTTGACTTCACTTTTTTACTGTGGATCCGGTTGAATTTCATTATTTCGATCTCGGATCGGTTTCGGGTTGGGTTTTGACTCTAGCGGGTAGGGGTCGGGTTGACCCGAATTTCAAAAGAATGTCCAAAATATTTTTTCAGGTTAAAAATCTATGTACAATAAGACCTCCATTCTGGTTTTTCTTCCAAAAGGCGGCCACCTCTATTTAGCGCCACTTTTTAATTCCTAAAATTTATATATTTGAAAACGCTTATATCTCTGAATAGCGGCCACCTCTAAATCTAGACACACGTATGCTACGTATTTATATAATTACGAACGCACCTAAAAAACATTTAAAGATTAGATTTTTAGTTGTATACCGTTTAGAGTCCTGCATCGGGTCGGTTTACCCGCACCCGACCCGACCCGGCTCTAGATTTTTTTTGTTGTGGGTCGGATTCCGATCGGGTTGACTTCCACTTTTTTACTGTGGATCCGGTTGAATTTCATTATTTCGAGTTCGGATCGGTTTCGGGTTGGGTTTTGACTCTAGCGGGTAGGGGTCGGGTTGACCCGAATTTCAAAAGAATGTCCAAAATATTTTTCCAGGTTAAAAATGTATGTACAATAAGACCTCCATTCTGGTTTTTCTTCCAAAAGGCGGCCACCTCTATTTAGCGCCACTTTTTAATTCCTAAAATTTATATATTTGAAAACGCTTATATCTCTGAATAGCGGCCACCTCTAAATCTAGACACACGTAACATGTGCAGAAGATTTTTTTTATATAGAAATAAAAACAACTTAAAATTTTTCTATTTATTTGTATGCTTGTGGGGGGGAGAAGAGTAAATTATGGGAAGTTAGGGGACAATTTAGATAGTTACTTATATATTATTATTAGGTAGAAACAAATGTGGACATTTTTTTAAAATAAAGAGTTTTAAATATTTGAAACTGTATGCTGGAGGAGGGGCAAAAAGGGAAGCGTAAATTTTGGGGACAAGGCAATAATTTTTATTTGTTGTCATTAGACAAATGAGTGAAAGATTTTATTTTTGTATAAAAATAAAGATTTAAAAATATTTTAAACTCCTTTGTATGCTACTATGGGGAAGCGTGAATTTGAGAGATTAGGGATAATTTAGAGGATTTATGTTTAGATAAATCCATTCTTTTTCTTTTTTTAATAAGGATTTTACATTTCTTTGCTTGCTGGGGGTGGGAGGCAAAAGGTAGAAGAAATTAGTCAAATAAAGATTTAACATAGCCAGACGACTATATTTTGGAAAAAAAAAATCGTAGTCGTATAAAAATACATTATATTGAGAAGATTTCTATGGATTTAAATAACAGTACACGAAGTTTCTGACACCCAAACTGTGAAAATGACAGCTAATTTGTGACTGTGCCCGTCGTCTATGGAGAAATATATGACACTGCAAATGAGATTTGTCGCTGACGTTCGCAAATTGTTGCAGAGAACATATTTCGCACGAAAGAAACGAGTTATGTTCATGTGATTTGAAGATTGGGACCTTTTTTCCTCCCTCCGAAAGTAGCGTCGATGCGCGCTACAAACTACTGATATTTTGTATCGCGCTACTCGCTACACTACACTTTTTTAATGTAGCGCGCTACACTACAAACTACTGGAAAAAGTAGCGGCTACTGTAGTTTCGCTACTTGTAGCGCGCTACTTCCGAGCCCTGAGGGGGTCTGTACACAAATTTAAAGACTATATTTTATTTGTTGGTAATGTTGCAACGAACTCTTGCTTATGATGGAGATTCGTATATTTATCGTTAAAATTTTATAAATTAGTTGTGGTTCCTCTTTTAGCTATTTTTAATTCTATCGCGCTTCTAATATTGTAAACGCTGTTTAAATGAATCATAACCAACGTAATTGCGGAGAAAAGCATTATGATTTCATTCATTTAAAAGACTGATTCCATTAACCGATGATTCATATAACCGGCGACCATCTTTATTATAAACTCAAAACCCCCCCTAGAACCGAATTTTGGCTGCGCCACTGTTCTAAATGGCAGTATGTTGATAGGCAATTTTTGTTCTCCAGAATAAATTGATTTATGAAGTTTAAATATGTGAAAATATGTTTTTATTTTTCGGATAATTTACTGAAATCAAGATTTTGTTTTCACCCTCTATTCAAAGTTAAAATAAATTCTGTTCTTCAGTTTTAATGAGAAAAAGATGTAAAAAATATACTGATCTGTTTTATTTCTCCTTTTTCATACACAAATATGGAGTAATTTACTTTCCGTTTTTAGAGAAACTTCGTTAAAATTTACAAAAAAAAAAAGCATCTAATTTAATTTTTTAAATTCTGAGAGTTTGTGTGACATCCTTGGATCAATGATAACCGGTATTAAGTAAGTCTCGTTGCGTTCGATAGTCTAGGAATAGTTGCGAAATACAAACACACGGTCGGATTTTAATATAATAGATTCGTGTTCATTTTCCTTTTCTTAAAATTTTGATGTGATTTTTAGCAGAAAACTCTCATCTGTATATAACGGATACTCATGCTTAATAACCAGTATAGATAAAAAAAAAACATTTAAATTTTTTGTTATAAATATGGCGTGAAACTCATCTAATTTCTATACTTACCAAAGCCATTAAAATAATTATTTAATGGCTTTGATACTTACTGATCCTTGTATTATTAATGTAAGGAATTGATTCACACTCATTTTAAAACATATTGGAAGATTTTCGTTTTATTTCAAATATGACGTCACTTTTTCCCCAGAAAAATCCCTTTTTAATTACATAATTCTTGTTAATTTTCTTTTCCAGGCAATTAATTTCAATACTGGCATAGGGGAAATTATGTTACTTTAACGAAATAATATTAAATCTTTAGGTTTTATTAACAAAAATGGAACTATTAACATTCTTCATTTTTTTTTTAGGTAATCGAGGTATTTCTTTTAGTTTTAAGAATGAAAATAACTGTTTCTAGCTATCCATGACATCATTTTCGACATGGATAATTTTGCAGAGCGTATTATTGACATTTGCTAACCATTTTCGTTTCAAACTTCTTTTTACTTTTTTAAAATTTAAATAAAAAATACGGTATAGTTATATTAGCCATGCGCAGACGGTAAAACACCAAGTATTGTTACAATACAAAAGAAAAAAAAAGAAAAAAAAGGAAAGAAAAAAAACCTAAGATCATTTCACCATCAAAGCATATCCGCTTTATTTTCGATGTATGTCGTCATATTCCCCTGTTTCCTATGGTTACGCATATTGAAACCTTGTATTATTATCAAAAAGAACGAAAAATCATGCGTCAAGCATAGGTTATGTAACACTTTCCAACGCTTCCAAAATAATTTTACAAATCATAACCGTTTAATAAGCTGAAAGATAACATCTAAGTAAACAATTTGGAAAGCGCCTAACATATTTAAAAACGTAATTTCAGGAATTTCCAACATATACAATATTCGGAAAAATATCCGAATATTTTATTCAGCCCTGTATATGATCTATAGATTTGTATTTATACTACATAGGATGCTAAATTTTAGTTCAGTTAGGAAACGCGTAACACAGTTTAAAATTCTCCTTCTGGAGTTTTTGTCCATAAACGGAAATGTGTTCGCGGACTTTTGTGCTGCCCTGTATATGATCTACAGACTTTATACACGCCAAGTAATAGACAAAGAGTGAGTTAAATTTAAAATCGCATTCAGCAATTTAAAACGCACTTCCCGGAATTATTGTTAACAGACACTAGAGAATTCTTTTGTGTGTCCCTGTAAATGAACGATGACTGCTATACACACGATATTCTGTAGTAAACCTCTTGTAATGCACCTTAGTAATATATATCAATTTCAATGTGTTTAAAATAGTGAAACTTATTTAATTAAACCGCAAACGATTTTTCTCTATAGACGTAATGTAACGGAATTCTTTTGACTGTCCCTGTAAAGTAACTATAAGTGCTATGCACACCAGATTCCATATTAAGCTTCTTATAATGCACTTTAGTGATATATATGAATTACAATGTGTTTGAAATTGTGTAACATCATTAAAATTAGCCGCAAATGATTTTTCCCCATAGACCGTAAGGTAACGGAATTCTTTTGAGTGTCCCTGTAAAAAAACTACAAGTGCTACACACTTCAGTTGAAATAGGGAACATGCTATAGATAACGACAATAACATATAAAAATTGCAGGGTAATCCGAGCATATTTACGGGAGTTAGAGCACGGACAGACGGCAGACGGCCAGACAAACCGAAGTTATAAACACTTTTCAACTAGGTTGGAAAGTGTTAAAAACTAAAAAAAAGTACGTTTTATTTCTAATAAAGTTATTTAATCTTCTTTTTAATTCTTTAATTTTTTTTATTTCATTTTCATTTTTCACGTGAAAATTTTTCAATTGAAACTAAATTGTTGAGTAAAAATTATTATTCCGGATTTTGATTTAGTTTTGGCAATGATAAAGTATTAGCAATGGTAAAGTAAATTTAACCATTTTAAAATATTATACGAAAAAAATGTCTATTTATTCTCTATGAAAATAACGAAATTTTGAATTATTAAGAAAAATATTTGAATAAAATAAACAAAAACCAGCCTATGTTCATTTGAGGGTTATAATCAACCTATATGCAAAGATACAGGATCATTAAATGTTTCATTTTGACGCTGGCTTCAGCCTAACATTTGCACACAATCGGATTTATAATATTATTAGGATAAAGATTAAAGAATAATCTTATATTTCTAAATGAATCTCCTTTTTAACTTAACATGTTGAACACATTTCTTTTTAACACTTTCCAACCTAGTTGAAAAGTGTTTATGACTTCGGTTTGTCTGACTGTCTGTCTGTCCTTCTTTCCGGCTGTCTGCCGTCTGTCCGTGCTCTAACTGGCGTAAATATACTCGGGTTACCATGCAATTGATATATATTATTGAGGTATACCATGGCATGTTCGGTATTGAACTTCGTGTACAGGAACACTCAAAAGAATGCCGTTACATTATGGTGGGGAAAAATCCTTTGCAGTGCATTTTAGTGATGTTACACTATTTCAAATATATTGAAAATGATATACATCACTTAAGTGCACTTCAAGATGCTTGCTTACTATCGAATATGGTACATGTAGCACTTATAATTAGTTTACAGGGTAACTCAAAATAATTCCCTTTTATTATGGTCTATCTATAGGGAAAAGTCGTTTGCGGTGCATTTTAATCGTGTTATATACTAGTACAAACATAATGAAATTGATATTCATTTGTGAGGTGCACTAAAACATGCTTTCTGCGTAGAATATGAAGCGTAAAGCATTTCTCATTCATTTACAGGGCCACAAAAAAGTATTCGGTTACATAATGGTTTACGGTAAAAACTGGTTGCAGAGTATTTTAATTACGTTACATTATTTCAAATATAATAAAATTGATATACATTACTGAGGTTTACTACAAGATACCTGTTTTAAATATGATGTGCATAGCATTTATCGTTCATTTACAGAGACACACAAAAGATTTCGGATGCAGTACTGTATCCGAAGTATTGTCTTATAAGCAATAAGTGCTGGAAGTGGCGCTTTCTGTTAGGTATGCGTTTAACTAAATTTTGCATACTATGTGGTTATGTATAAATGGTATAGATCATATACAGGGCTACACAAAAGAATTCGTAAGCATTACTGTGTATCATCATAAATTGCTTTAAGTTCTTTTTTTTTAAATCGAGCTATGCATTTTGAACGCGAAATATATTTAGTGCACAAGACATGTTTGTTCAAAATAAATAAAATCATATACAGGACCACGCAAAGAACTGCATACATGGCCGCTTATGTATGTTAATTTCTGGAAGAGTGACTTCAGTAGTTTACAGCGTGTTTTTGCCTTTAGCTGAACATTTAGCTGAACTTTAGCTGAATATGTGGCGTGTTTAAAAATCGTATATATTATTTCTCCTGTCAACATCCCTTTTTCTCAGAAAATACGAAACGCAGAACGGCGAATGAGATACCATATGATCAATTCAACCATATGATCAAAATCAATTAAAGGATCGTACAATTTATATTCAAAGTTTCAAATTAAAAGTTCCTTTTGCAAATTGTTAATGCTAGTTAACAAATCGCTAGAGTTTTATTAGTATGAGATGAATATGAAGAGTGTACAACAATCGAATTCAATCAGACGCATATGTATGTAATTATATGTATTTATAGTGAAATGACATAGTAATTTGGAGTAAAGAAAAATTTTAATAAATAAATTATTAAAAAGGATTAATAAGTTTTGAAGTTAAAATTTTAATTTCCCCTTAACTATTTCGGTTCAAATGACCTCAGTTTATTAAATTTTCGTTGTCGATTATGGATTAATGTCTCAAGTTTCACAAAGAAAATGCTTCGATAATCATATTATAAATACTAATTATAAGAAGAAGTAAGCGGCAAATAAATTTTGCTACAATGTAAAATAATGCATGAAAAGAAAAAAAAATAATATCTTCTTTAGATTGTTTTTTCATTCATCCGATTCAAATTCGAATATAGATCATTCCAAAAAAATTTTAATGTTCTACAATAAGCAAGGAATAAGACATTATAAGATTTAAATATCTGGAACGTATCTAATTTGTTAACAAAATTTTCGTAAGTTTTGTGAACATTGTTTTTTTTTTCTTCTTTTTTTTTATTCTCTTTCTTTCATATTTCCCATTCATTAATCGCGTCACCAACCAAATTAGATGAGATCATTTAACCACATTTCTCTTAACTATATTATATTTAGAACACCTCAGAACAGCAGTTATTGTTATTACTCTACGTATTTTAATTTTTAATACATACACTTATCCTACTAAATTTGAAATTTTTTAAGAACCGTGAGATTTCGAATATAATTCTTTTACCGACAGGATTATCAAATAAATATCTATATCACTATTAAATATATCCTCGGTTTAACATTTAAGTATAATATAGAGATTAACTCTCTAAACGTTAAAAAAAAAAATCATTCATATATATTTGATTGATATACTTAAAGAGCAAAAATCGTGATGTGTCCTTTTCAACTCCTTAAAAAACTTTTTAATCCACAATTACATGCTCATGCTCTAAAAAAAATTACGATAAATGCTTTACAAGAGCACTTGAGGACGTTTTTAAACGCTTTATTGCGAACTATCGTATTAAGAGATTAATTTCCATCTAAAAAAGTGACTCGTGTCGTTCTAAAAAACATTTACTTCAATCGTTCAGCGTAAAGCCCCGAAGCATAATTTTTTTTCTGAGATGTCAGTCTGCGATGAGTTTTTAACTACCATTGTTAAACGCCGTGCGGCGCGCGTGTCCATGCTGGGATTTTGAGGATGCTCAGGATAAACGAAAGCGCGCTGCTTATATCCGCAAGATTCAAACACCTTTTTAGCACTTTCCAACCTAGTTGAAAAGTGCTTATGACTTCGGTTTGTCTGGCCGTCTGCCGTCTGCCGTCTGTCCGTGCTCTAACTCCCGTAAATATGCTCGGATTGCTCTGCAATTTTTATATGTTATTGTCGTTATCTATAGCATGTTCCCTATTTCAACGGAAGTGTGTAGCACTTATAGTTTTTTTACAGGGACACTCAAAAGAATTCCGTTACATTGCGGTGTATGGGGAAAAATCATTTGCGGTTTATTTAAATAATGTTTCACTATTTTAAACGCATTGTAATTTATATATATTACTAAGGTGCATTAGAAGAAGCTTAATATGGAACAGGGTGTGGATAGCACTTATAGTTACTTTACAGGGACAGTAAAAATAATTCCGTTACATTACGTCTATGGAGAAAAATCGTCTGCGGTTTATTTAAATAATGTTTCACTATTTTAAACGCATTGAAATTTATATAGATCACTAAGGTGCATTACAAGAGACTTACTATGGAATATTGTGTGTATAGCAGTCATCGTTCATTTACAGGGACACGCAAAAGAATTCTCTACTGTCTGTTAACAATAATTCCTGGAAGTGCGTTTTATATTGAAGCGAAGTTATTGAACGCGATTTTAATTTTAACTTGATTTTTGTCTATTACGTGGTGTGTATAAATTCTGTAGATCCTATACAGGGCAGCACAAAAGTTCGCGAACACATTTCTGTTTATTGACAAACACCAGACGGAGAATTTTAAACTGTGCTACGCGTTTCCTAACTGAACTAAAATTATCATCCTATGTAGTATATATACGAATCTATAGATCCTATACAGGGCTGAATAAAAGTATTCGGATATTTTTCCGAATATTGTATATGTTGGAAATTCCTGAAATTATGTTTTTAAATATGTTATGCGTTTTCTAAATTGTTTACTTAGATGTTAGCTTTTAGCTTATTAAACGGTATGATTTGTAAAATTATTTTGGAAGCGTTGGAAAGTGCTATATAATCTATGCTTGACGCATGATTTTTCGTTCTTTTTAGGGGAATGTTTTCAGTTTATTCTTCGATATTTTTAGTGGTTGGCAAATTTCACAAAAGCCATTGAAATAAATTATGTGGAGATTGTAATGAAAACAAAATATCTAATTCGATTCTCTGGATAATCATATTAAATAAAGCAAGGTATTGCATACAAATTAAAAACTATTAACCTATATTAAACAAACTGGTGTGATACTATAAAACCTTCTTAATAACACCATACAATAAGGAATGCGCAAGGCCTTTCCAAACAACTTTGTCTTTCTTCGTCAAGCGGAAAGAAGACGCGCAACCATTTTGAAGGCGGTTGCGCGTCTTCTTTGCGCCTGACGAAGAAAGACAAAGCTCTTTCGAAAGGCCTTGCGCATTCCTTATTGTATGGTGTTATTAAGAAGGTTTTTATGCTTTTATTACTTTATAGTCCTCGATTTGCGTGGCATGGCAGGCATCCAAATTACATGATTTCGAATGCATGATTCGCATTTCCCTTAAGGCCTTTGAAGATATAGAGCAGTACACTGTTAAAAATTTCAAACAAACTGTCCAGTCATTCGACCGTAGGAAACGGCTATGCATAACCGTAATTTAACTCTGTTCTGACCACAATATAGACAATAATATGGTCAGAATAGAGTTAAATTGCGGTTATGTAACCGTTTTCTATAAAGACAGTCAAATGACTGGACAGTTTGCTGCAAATTTTTAACAGTGAGCACTTTACAAAGGACCCACACGAGGAATTTTAGATTATTAACTAACAAACTAGCCAAAATGGAAAATCTTTATCAAATTTTCCAAGTACAGTGAAACCTCTCTCTAAGGGCCACCTGCCGTTCCATTGAAAATTGGCCCTTATGAGGGGTGGCCCTTGAATGGGGGTGACAAAAAAATAACTAAAATAAGGAAATCAAAACCTATATAGGGGGAGAAACTGTTTATTAACATTTTAAAACTCTATACATGATTGAAAAAATTTTCTATTGAAGTTTGTTTACTTTTCATAATTTTTTCATAGACAATTTTAGTTTCTAATGATTTTTTTTTTTTACTTTATGGAATAAATTACCTAAATTTGTATAATTTATTAATACCTTAGAATGAGATGTTAGTTTATTTATTTTTGTTAGCATTTTCTAACAGGATATATTCGCAGCTGCAGACTTATCAGACTCATTATCATTATCTGAATTAGATCGAACCCCTAAAATAAAAAAATTTAATTTTTTTTTTGAAAGTTAAAAAAAATAACACTTTTATAAAGTTTAAACACAACTTTTTTTGTAATTTTACCTGTATCTATCTATTTCATCTATAATTCTTTTCTCCCAATCTTCTTATAAATCCTCATAGCATTGAACCACATTTTCATATTTATCTGAATCTGGATCATATTCAATTTCAGCAGCTTTCGAAAGTTGAACCTGTTTAGGATTTAAGGCACATGTGAAAAAAAATGGCCTTTATGAGGGGTGGTTGTGGCCCCTAATAGGAGTAAAATTAACATTATGTCTATGGGGAAAATTTTCGTTCTTAAAAATATTGGCCCTTAATAGAGGTGGCCTTTGAATAGGGGTGGCCTTTAAAAGAAGTTTCACTGTATTAGAAAACTACCATATTAATTGGCGATGGGATCTTTGTTAAACAATGGACAGTTTTCGGCCGCATTGCTATTCGTTGGATGCCTTCAGGGAGGATTTTTGAAAGGAAAATTACCCGAAATATCATTTACAAGGAAAACCCTGAAAATCTTAAACTATCACCCCACTCATATATGTGCTGGCATAGAAGAAGAAGAAAAAGATACAAATGAATTATATAACCTCCTCCGTTTAGGAAAAGTCGGTTAAAAAATGTACACAGAATAAGAAGAATTCCACACGTGTCAAAAATTAATATTTCATTTCTGCTATAGAAATCAGCTATGTACATAAGACGAATTAAGAATTTTGAGATCCATCTTTGAACTATGAATGAAAATATTAGGAAATTTGCTACATTTCCTAATATTTATTCCTTTGGGACCGTAAACAGTACGTTTCCGTGCGAGAATGACCTAACCTGGTTCATATTTTGCCAGTTTTAGTTCATTTACTATAAGGAGCTGCCTTATGAAACTCATTTGAAGAAATACAACTTTTTAAATTCATAAAGAAATATGAAATAGTTATATGTCGAAAAAAAATATCTAATGTCTTCATTCGTTCAAAATAACTGTATTATTTTTAACAATCTAAACGTGTTAAGGAAAATTTTACTCATTGTAATAAAAAGAAAATTGAATGTTATCTGCAAAATCATTATCGCAGTTGAATTTTTCACGTGCCACTCTTGGTTAGGGCTATTTATTATTATTATTATTTATTATTTTAAGAATTTAAAAGTATATTATTTAAATAGAAAAGAAATTGATTTATAGAGTTAAAAAAAACACAATAAATTGACACATTAAAGTCGAAAGAGAACAGAATGTATCTCTAAATAGTTTGTGGTATTATTTGCTTAGGCTGTTATGTGTAATTGTTTTAAAAGATACACTGTAAAGAAAAAAAAACATGTAAATTCACGTATATTTTACCGTGAATTTTCAACAGTATAACGTTACAGGAAATGCTACTTTTTCAAGCTAAACGGTCAGATACCTTAAATTAGCTGATGAAAGTACACTGTTAAAAATCTTGTGTTGGGTTGAACCAACTTTTGGTGCTGCAGTAGCTGCAACCATAAGATTATCGTTCCAACATTTGGAGCTTCGGTTGAACTATAGCTCCAAATTGTTGGAACTTATACAGTCAAACCTCGTTAACATGAACACGCTTAACGCGAATTACTTTTAGCATGAACTGTTTCCGATTGCCTCGTTCAGTTGTATGTAATGTATTTAAGTTCGGATAACACGAACAAAAAAAAATCCCCTTGAGTGTTCGCGTTAACGAGGTTCGACTGTATGTTCCGTGTGAAAACGTGTATATCCCTTAGACAGAGTCACACAAAAGAACTCGAATCAATTACAAGGAATTACGGTCTATGGGCAATGTACCCTTTTAGCTAAACTAAATTTTACACTGCAAAAAAACACCTTCTTTGTTGTTCAAAGCATTCTTTAATTAGCAATGGCCTTTCTACAACGTTACAATGCCTTTAGTCTATCCCAAACTAAGAAGTTTAGTTCATTCTACACTGCAAAAAAAAAAAAAAAAAAGTGTTGATTTTACAGTATAATACTGGCAGCTGGATGGCAGTATTATATTGTAAAATCAACATTTTTTTTTTTTTTTGCAGTGTAGTTTATTATGTGATGCGTATATTTTCTATAATTTCTATGTAGCGCCATATAAAATAATTGGAATGCGTGGACATGCATGGAAATAATCGGAAATACTTTTCAATAATGCTATACGCTTTTAAACTGGACAAAACTTCAATTTTAATATAAATACTAAAAGTGGTAGTCTTGAATATACATTATTGTTGCCCTAAAGTAGTTTAACGGATTATTTATGAATAATTAATATAATGTATTGAGCAATGTAGAGGTGCACACTGACGACAAACTTGACGAGTTCCTTGGAAACTTGATGACTTTCACAACAAAATTTTGCGCCAAACTCTTTCCTGGAAGGTTACTGAAATCAAGTTTTCTGTGACTACAAGAGCTGAATAATTAGGAATGGTAAAGATTAGATATGATTAAGTCAAACAATTTTCTCATCAAAGGCAGATTATACATAAAAGTGCTGAAGAATGAGGGAGTTATTGAAGGGCATGACGTTGGCTATGATATTAGTGACTTCAGCTATTCTTATTAGTTACTTCATGCATTCTTCGTAGTATTACAGTTGTTGCTAGCAAATCGTTTGCACTTTCAAAGGCAGAATTTTGGGAATATGCGGTCTTTTGTGTTCATTATTGTGTAACGTTATTTTAATAAATTTTGTGATCGATGTTTCGTGGTTGTTCATTACCCCCAAAATAAAGGACAGTTCTTGAGCAAAAACCAAATTATTGTAAGGACCCCCCTGCAAAGTGGAAATTGTTGGAAATTACAGCAGAATTCCTCTTTTACACGGCAGGGGCAAACTTCCACCAATATTTTATAAGAAAAATTTTCGCCCTATTTAAGGCAAAAAAATCTGTCGGAACTATGAAAGTTTACCTCTGCGGTAATTTGTCCCTGTTTATACATTTCTAGAGAGGTAAAAAAAAATGTAAATTGCGGGAAAATGTGAATTCCAGAACTTAAAAGATTGGTTATATTATACTGTATTTATTCAGAAGTGTGTGATCACCAATGTACCGAAAGGTGAAAATTTCTTAACAATAATCTCTTAATGATTGAAAGTGTTTTATAATCGTTGCGTCATGTGAGATTTTCTCCCCTTGCTATTATTATTATTATTATTATTATAGTCATCCAAGTGCTCACTCATCTAATTTTAAATAAGGATGCAAGAACTGAAACTTTTTTTTTTCACAAACGATCTAATCATTTTTCTGAGTCCATCGAAGTATCATCGTCATGGAATGAAACTGCGGCGATTAAATTTGCCAGTTCATATGTCATGATCTGATAAATCCAAAAATCGCTCACCCATAAGTAAAAGGGTAATTTTCACAGTAATATACGTATGTAATGGTTAATATCCATAATCGATATGTTAATAGTTCATCTGGATATAATACTGGACCTACGAGCGGCACAACTGAAATCACTGTCTGTGCCACTCTATGATGGCACGTGCTGCCCAGCACGTCATGAGGAATCTGTATTCGATATCCGATCGCGAACTATAACTCACAATGCCGAGCGCGTGGCTGAGCTCACGATACTTTACAACCCCATTTTGATAACCCCCCGGATCCGTTTCAGGGATCTCCCCACAAGGATCGGATCGGTTATGAATACTTAATACTCAAAGAAAAGCTCAGAAAGTGGTTGTGTTCGGCAGTTCATTCTGAATTTTGGAGGGAGAGGGGGAATTTTATTGTTTGTTGACTGCTTTGTGTGGGCTGCCATTAGTTTAGACGGTTACGAGTAAGTAGAAAAAAAAAAAATGTGTGGAGTCAGTAAATTTTGAAAGAAAGAATCTTCAAGTGGCTGATTTTTTTTTTAATTATACGAATCACAGTGTGGGTGAGTTGAGGGTTTTTCTATATAAAAATAACAAAGAGAAGAGGTGAAAGAGTTTCCAAACAAATGTTCAAAAAGTAGCGAATTCGATGAAAGTTCGTGCTATTCATTTATTAATCGCTTGATTTGTTATTTCTAAACGTATATAAGAAAATGGTTGTCTTACAACATAAAAGTTATGGATAAAAAATTAAATTTTAACAATTTGACTTCGTATAAAGTTCTTTAGTAATTTCCATAGCTTTAAAACATGACATGTCGAGTTGGCTCTCCAGAGTTTGAGTAGATATCTTCTAAATTAAGCATTTGGCCGAGAAAGAGGGTCTAAAAGACGGTTTACACTGTACCGGGTCCTTAGGAAGATTTTATATATAATCTTGGGTCTTGAGGCATGTAAAGGAGGCATAAATATTATATGTACTGAGCTTCACAATTTCTTTTAAAGGTATCGAGGCTTCAAGCGATTCGAAGTAAAGTAAGGATAAGTCAGATTTCTATCCAATTTCCCTGCGTATTAGGATTCCAGAGTCCAGAAAATGAACCAAAATGCAGAATTGCTTTAACCTAACATAGAAGTTTCATTTTAAAGATAACCCTAAAAAATATTAAGAATTACATTAGGTACTAAACCCGTGAAAAAAGAATCGCTATGGACTAAGAAAAAATTCCTTTTAAGAGAGTTTCTTCCGTCTTAGCAGATATGATTGTAAATGGTATAGTCCTTCCGTTGGAATCAAGAAAATTTTCCGTTTAAGACAGGATTTCTTTACAAACAAGTTCCATTTTCACAGGTTTTACCATATACTCAAATTATGTTATATAAAACAAGACAATAAATATTCCTTTTAAGATAAATTACTAAGTTTAGACATATTTTAGGTAAACAGAATCAAAAATGGTTGTCGGATTCCACTTCTCCGTCCACACGACTTCGAAAGATCAGATTGTGCACAGAACTTAGATTCTGTTGCTAATCAAGATTATTTAACAAAGCTTAGATTTGTCAAACCGAATAATAGTGTTATTATTTTAGATGATCCGTATATTATTGTGGATGCAGATTGGAAAGCAGATATGGCTTTTTGGCCATCGGTTGCTTCATCAGATATTGAAACTTATTTAAAAAAGTTTCCAGGGAAGAATTCAAGTGCTCAAGAAGCGTTTCAACTTGTTGTAGCTGGTAGGATTTTTTTTTTTTTTTTTTTTTTTTTTTAATTATGTCGTAAAGTTAAAGTTTTATTTACTTTTTTTCTACTTGTAGTTCAATTTGTTCTTGTTCGTATGGTAACTTTTTATTGCTTGAGCTAATCGGAAAATGTTTATAAATCTCGTTATATTCAGATTAAATGATCGATTAAAATGATACCTATGAGTGTTCTCAAATCAAAACTGCTTATTTTCTGAAACACTTTTATATAATTTTAACATTTTGTATTATGACAAGAAAATCTATGAAACTGAAGCATAAGTTTTGTCAGAATTCGGTTTTATTAGCTGAAATAATTTTTATACTAAATAAACACTCCTTGGGTTTTAAAAAAATATTTTTACTATTCTAATAATATGCATAAAAACAGGACAAAACAAAAAATTGACTTATATGAAACATTTAATGAAGTACTAAGGGTGATATTTTTTTAAGAAACATTTTACTCTTTTTTTTTTTTTTTTTTTTGTAAAAGAGAATTATATAATTTAATCTAAAAAAAAAAAAAGTAGATGCCATGTTTTTGAAAAAACCTTACCATTTAAAAAGCATTTAATCAGGTGTCGATGCAGTTTTTTTTTTGGAAGGGGGGGGGGGGGGCATTTTGTGAAAAATAATATTTATTTTTCTGAAATTTGTTATATTTTTGTGAAAAATAACATTTTGTAACAAAAGATGATATCCAGTTACTCAAAATCGAACCAAACATTTATTAATAACGAACTGACTAGCGCCCGTGATAATAAATTAAAAAAAATAAATAAATAAAATAAACAAGTTTTCAATATCGAGTCGAATGAATCAAACCCTGTTGAAATCGAGCCCTTAGAACCCAATAAAAAAATGAGTCCCCAGGCGGTGGAATATGCACCCCTGTAAATTTAACGAATTTCCTTTAACATTAACGCAATATTTAATTTACGGATGCATTCCCCCCCCCCCCCCACTTTCTAAACTTAACCCCTTATCTTTAACATTAACGCGATTTCTAATTTACGACTGTGGTGTAAGTTGATGCCGAAAAAGAAGATTAATATTTTAAAAAATATCCTTGACAGCTTGGCCTACAGGCACAGGTAAATTTCGAAGATGCAGACCGTGGGCAGCCTATTTATTGGGATTGCAGAAGAAATGACCTTTTTGCCATGATGCGGCAGTTGGGACCGCTCACTTCGAAATCTACCTGTATCTGTAGGCGGAGCACACAAAAAAAAAAATTCTGTAAGGGTTGGTTTTATAAAAAAAACTTGTCAATATAAAAGTTGTAGATAATATTAAGAGGATTTGTAATAAATTAGCGGATTTAATAACTTGTGAATTGACAAAGTTATGATTTTTTTTCTTCTTAAACTCCTATTTTCTCCCCCACCCCCCACCCCCCAACCACTTGAGGCCATTTTTAATGATATCAAAAATCTGTCATATATAAATTTTCGGCCCTTTTCCTAGAAATAATAATAACTTTAAACGGATTCGATACCTATCATAATTAAGAAGTTATGAGTAACGTAAGGGGTCCAGGTGCCCGGATCTTGTCCGAGAAATTTTTGGTCATTCATGTAGTAGCTGGAAATCCTAAGAAGTTATTAGAAAAAAAAGCTAGCGAATTGGACGATTTTTAAGAGAGCTATAGTAGGGGGCCCAAAAGAGGCCGTTGATAGTTTTGAGCAGGGCCCTAAGATGAACGGTCCTACCTGGAATGTAGAAATGGGGGAAATAACTAAATGGAGAAAACGCCCCCCCCCCCTCCCAAAACGAAGATCGAATTAAAAGGAGACAAGGTATTAACAATTTAGGGAACAATAACTTCAAGGGGCCCGGATCTTCTCCTTTTTTTTTTTTTTTTTTTTTGGTCGTTTATGTAGTAGCTAGAAGTTCTAGAAGTTCTTGTTAGAAAAAAAAGTTAGTGAATCGGACGATTTTTAGGAGAAATATAGTAGGGGGCCCAAAGAGGGGACAGCCGATAGTTTTGAGCAGGGCCCTAAGATGAAGGGTCCTAATTAGAAAGTAGCAATGGGGAAATAACTAAATGAAGAAAAGGCTCCAAAAACTAAGAAAATCGGATTAAAAGCGGACAAGTAATTATCAGTTTAGGAAACAAAAACTTCAACGGGCCCCGTACCAGGCCCTAGGGGGCCAGGGTCATAACTAGAACGTAGAAATGGGGGTGAAAGCTAAACGGAAAAAAGGTCTCAAAAACGATGAGAATCGGATAAAAATTGGGTAAATTATTAAAAATTTAGGGCAAAAATCTTAAAGGGGCCCCAGGGGGCCGGGGTCTCAAAAATTAAAAAATCCGAGCCTCAGGTGCATCAGGACCTACCTTGGGCTATCCGCTGCTATTAAGAAAGGCAAAATTAATGAATAATTAATTAAAAAAAATATGAATAATAAGCACATAACACAGCTAACTATACAGTAGGCATGCGTATGTTTTGCCTACCGTTCGTTCTTTACGGTTTCGTGACGTCACATGCACATTCTCTATAATCCGGTCTTTTGATATGCTGCCACCACCGATATGAATACGTGATATCGGACACGATACGTGAAGTATATTCAAGAAAAACCTAACACTTTCAATTAAACTTTAATAACAAATAATAACTTTAATAATAACTAATACTTTATTAACAATATTTACACTTAAACTCGGATGTAAATTATCCGGTTTAATATTAAATCAAAATAATTACAAAAAAACGCTTTACGTGTACCGTTAGGCTACGTTAATTTACTCAGCACCGAGATTCTATTAATCTCACACCCGCTATATCTCTTCCTTTCGAGAGATACTCCTACCTACACGTGTCTCAGAGTGCCAACTCTGAACGACCTTCTACCTTCGCACCTCCGTTCGAATTCACTTCACTCTCTTGTCATCCACACGAGAACCTTTCTGTCTACGGGGCTCCTGGTCTGTTTCCAAGGGTCTGTCTTCCTAAATAATGGGTGCAATATCTTTCTTATCTATGAAAGACCACATTGCAAAGGAAATACTTCTTTCATTGTATTCAACTCGCTCCCCTCCGGATTAAGATTTTCTTTAAGCAAGCCTCTAACGGTACACAATAGATACATATACAATAAGGTAATAATAAGATAATAATCACAATAATTCTATAACAATAGTTTTTAAGCCTATAGATGCCAGGGACCTGATTACCCCCCACCTTAGCGGAAAATATGCCTTTTAGGGGCTAATTTTCCTCAAAACTATGTAATGTCTGAGAAGAGTTCAACAGTTCCTTGATAGGTTTCTTCATTACTACAATTACATAAATATTTCAAGGTGTCTGAAAATTTACATACTGACATCTCTAATGAACCATATACTAATGTGATAACTACAGAAAAAAATTACACAATATGCTAATACACTTTTATAAACACAGGATGCACATACAATTATAAATACACAAAAAAATCAAGTTACACTAGTATTATGTCATTTCAATGTCAGTCCTTAGGCTGATATTACTGGAGGCGGTACTACTTTTTCCTTCCAGTCCTTCCTCATTAACTTAATTGGTACCTCCCTTTCCGCAATGCACCCGCTTGAATGGCTAACTTCTGCCTCTGATGTCCTAATTAAATTTTCCTCTAGCCAATCAGGCACTTGCCTGTCCAAGTCCTCTTTGTACGTGATGAGAACATTGTACAATTTCTGCCTTATCTTACCCCTCTCCGGTTTACGACCAATCCGATTTTTCTCCATTTCTACCAGTTGGATAGGACCCATAAATAATTCCTTATTTTTCCTTAAGATTGATTTTATGTCCCCAACTTGAATATTGGTTAACCCTTTTATTTCAAATCCCTTTATATCTTTAATTTCCGGTTGTTCTCTATCTAACAAAAGAGTTTTCGCACGGTTTTCAAACTCTCCGTCCCTATCAAAGACAATATCCACTACTTTATTTTTAGCCATAAATTCTCTCATTTCATTTTGATACATCAGTTTCTTACTCCCGTCCACTAACTCAACTATAAATGCAGGTCGACATATTTCCTCTTTCTCCTTATTACTCACATTCATTTCCCTCGTTAAACGACATTCTACACATGATTCGCAAAACGTTTTAGCTTCCTCTACCTTATTTTCCCAATAAAATGAATGCTTGATTCTTTCTATCATTTTCATGACCGCGTGATGTTCTCCATATAAGGAAGTATGCGCTAATTTTAGAATTTCCTCCCTTCTAATTTTAGGTAATACTAATTGAGCTACAGTTTCATCTACTAATTTCTCTTTATGATATAATAACCCATTAACAATATAGTAAGACCCTCTTTCATTTTCAGCTAATTCCCAAGCTTTCTCTAAATCTTTACAATTCATTTGGGATTTCTGAAATACATTTGAACTACTTTCCGTAACTTGATCAATATTACTTTTCTCCACCTCGGCTTTTTTCTTCTCATGACTTTGCAAATTTATCGATCTCGTTTCTACGACATAACGGTTATTATTATCATTTCTAATCATTTACCCTTCCTTCACTTTATTCCTACTATCTTCCTTACATTCCCTTTCTACCGATTCTCTTAATGATTTCTCGTTGTTTAACCCTGACAATTCATTAGCCACGTCAGGATGTAAAATTACCTGTTCCTTACTATTATCAATTATTGCGCAAAGTACATCCTGATGAATTACATTAGTTTGAGCGCGTTTTGGAATAGCTAAAGGTAATTGAATTAACCGCGATTTGACTGCCTTACCAAATATCCCTTGTAAATAGATGCTACCAGCCCCTCTTAGTTTCTCTGCTGGTACTAAATCTTTATGAACGACGCTAATTTCGCAACCAGAATCCACCAATCCTTTTGCTATTTTCCCATTTACACTAACTTCCACTTTCTCGAGTTTATTTAACTTCTCTCCAATAACTTTAGTTCTCCAATTCCCCCTTTCTCCGATTCTTGCCATACTCGCTCCTCTTGGTAATTCTTTAATTCCTCGCACTGAGACATTATTGATACTAGCCCTTGGTTCTTGTCGGTTATTAATTTGATTACTCCCCTCATTATTTCCTTTTGTACAAAATCGCTGTACATCGCCTCGCAAACCACACTTGAAACAGATAGGCGTCGTATCATTAGGTTTCTTATATTCCGGTTTTCTACCCAAAAATGGACTAACTTCATTATTCCCATTTTGTCTCCAATTACTACTAACTCCCTCATCTTTTTCCCTTCTAGACTCTTCATTATTTACGTACCTTTCTTTACCTTTATAACCCTTATAAGTTACCGCATAAGATTTTTGTTTAGTATCGAAGAAATTATCACATTCCTTAGCAATTTTAGAAACTTCTAACCAATTACTGTGCTGAGTTAATCCAACATGCGTCGCGGTTTCCTCATCTAAAGTAGTTAACAACTTATCCGTGACAATTAACTGATTAACCTTCTCATACGTATCTGCACCTCTAATCTTACAGTAATTTTCCCACGTTGCTATTAAACGCGATACAAATAACATGAGTTTCATTTTGATTCCTTCTAGCCTTCTTAAAGTTTTCCAAACACGCCTTCGGTGTCGGCTCGTGTTCCCTTAGAACTAATTCCTTTAATTTCTCATAACTCTCAATTTGTTCCATAGTAGTGTATATTAGCAAGTTATCGGCCTTATCTCCTAACATATTTAGCAGAATTTCGGCCTGCTAGGTTTCCGGTACATTTTTTGTTTGGAATGCCCGTTCTAAACTGCTAAAAAACAGATTCCATCCCTCAGTCCCTTCTGGAACCTTGATAGACAAAGTTTTAACGCTTTTAATCAATTTCTCTAGGCTACTCTCATGATTAGATTCTCTAGTCCAATTAGAGTTATTTGCCGAACTTTGAATCTTTATCCTTTCCAACTCTAACTCATGTTCCAATCTCAATTTTTCAGCCCTTTCTTCTCTATCTAACTTCTCACGGTCTAACTCCCTTTCTAACTTTTCCCGTTCTAAGCTCTCCTCCCTTTATAACTTTTCTTGTTGTAACTTTAAATTTTCCTCCCTTTCTAAGTTTTCTCGTTGTAACTTTTCCTCCCTTTCTAACTTTTCCCGTTCTACTACTAACGCTTCTTGTTCTAACCGTTCTGTAACAATAGTGTTAGATAATTCCATAACGGACCCCTCTTCATATTCGTCGCTCTCCACTATCTTTTTCTTAAGCTTAAACCTGGTATCATCTTCCGAGACTTCAATCCCTAACTCTTCACATATCGCCTGAAGATCCACCCTTTTTATTTTTAGTAAGAAAGCCATACCTTCTACTGATAATTATTACCACCCTACAATAATACTTAAGCACAATATCAAACTAATAGTTCTTCAAATCCTACCCTCATAAGTTACCTCCACCTATTATACTATTTAACATATATTCAAATAAGTAATAATAAAATGATAAATTTCCTTTAACAATGGTACCCCACAATTTGCTTCCAATAACACAGTAACAATAATTTCAATTTGATTATTATGTAATACAGATTTTAAATTTATACAATTAAATAATAAAATACAATTTACACAATAATACTGATACGTTGCAATTTGAATAAAACACTGATGCCAATCACTACATAAAGATATCCATCTAACAAAAATTTGCATGAAATACACCTAAATTCCTAAATTTAATCTCAATAAAATATTTCAATTTTCAAAATTTGTTTTCACATAAAAAAGTAAATCACAGCACTTTTTTTTTCTTGGACCTGAAATTCTTCCTTGAAGGTTATTTCAATTTAATTTAAATTCTACACAAATTTGCCTTCCTCATTTACTATTAATACTTCAAATTTAAAACAAACAGTATCACTTAATTTAAATATTACTTTAATAATAATTTAAATTTAAGAAATGTCAATTATTCCTTCCAACTATTAACACAATGCATTAATTTTAATCATTAATCTTATCCGTTTAAAGCAATTAGAAAATCACTTCTAGTAATTAATATAAGATCCTTTTCTTAAAACAATAGTGTAAAATGGCTGTTAATATCTCATTTGATTTAGTCCAATTATTATATTGCACATAAATTATCATAAATTAACGACAACATTAACTTAAATTACCATCAATTATACACAATAAAAAACAGTAGGTTCGAGAATGTCAGTAGAGTAAAATTATCAAAACACCTTACCTCGTACTTTATTCGCTGGGGCAATTCTCTGCTCACTTTTACACAGGGTAAATCTTGCACTCTCGGGCAACAATCACTGTACCTTGCTTCACTATGCACAAACACACTACACACAGCACCACCACTAGTTCACTTCACTGTAATGACGATAGGCTAGCTGGCACTGGTCTACGATGATAGGGCACACACACTTCCGCTAGGCGATCCGGCGTAAACTGACTGTAATACGGCTAACTGGCACTGGTCTACGACGATAGGGCACAAACACTTCCGCTGAGCGATCCGGTACAAACTCTCTGTAACCCGGCTATCTGGCATTGGTCTACGACGATAGGGCACGAACACTTCCGCTGGGCGATCCGGCACAAACTCTCTGTAACACGGCTAACTGGCACTGGTCTACGACGATAGGGCACGAACACTTCCGCTGGGCGATCCGGTGTAAACTCTCTTTAACACGGCTAACTGGCACTGGTCTTCGGTGATTCAAATCCCACCGCTGCCACCATTGTCGGATTCCACTTCTCCGTCCACACGACTTCGAAATATAATCCGGTCTTTTGATATGCTGCCACCACCGATATGAATACGTGATATCGGACACGATACGTGATGTATATTCAAGAAAAACCTAACTCTTTCAATTAAACTTAAACTAATACTTTATTAACAATATTGACACTTAAACTCGGATGTAAATTATCCGGTTTAATATTAAATCAAAATAATTACAAAAAAACGCTTTACGTGTACCGTTAGGCTACGTTAATTCACTCAGCACCGAGATTCTATTAATCTCACACCCGCTATATCTCTTCCTTTCGATAGATACTCCTACCTACACGTGTCTCAGAGTGCCAACTCTGAACGACCTTCTACCTTCGCACCTCCGTTCGAACTCACTTCACTCTCTTGTCATCCACACGAGAACCTTTCTGTCTATGGGGCTCCTGGTCTGTTTCCAACGGTCTGTCTTCCTAAATAATGGGTGCAATATCTTTCTTATCTATGAAAGACCACATTGCAAAGGAAATACTTCTTTCATTGTATTCAACTCGCTCCCCTCCGGATTAAGATTTTCTTTAAGCAAGCCTCTAACGGTACACAATAGATACATATACAATAAGGTAATAATAAGATAATAATCACAATAATTCCATAACAATAGTTTTTAAGCCTACAGATGCCAGGGACCTGACAATGGTTTTAGACACATTTTAAATAACAGAGAAATATACTTATGATAAAAATGCCCATGATGAGTTAAGTATGGACTAGAAGAAATTCTTATCCTCAAATTTCTATAAACTAACTGTTTTAGTTAAATAAAAATAATGAACTGTTTGTCTTTTGAATTTATGTAATTATTTGACCGTCTTCAACATGCTGCATGGAATTTCAAAGACAAAATTTATAAAAAGTTTAAACAGCCACAGAACCATTTTTCACGTTTTGTATATTTCTGTAATATAATCGATCACGAAAAAATGTGGACAATGTATTTAATAAACTAAAATATAAGCAGTCTCACAAGTTATTACTTTAATTCCAAACTTTCAAACTGTTTTGAAATTGCCTACCAAAACTGATTATATCTACCATCTTATTAATCTTTAAAAATTAAAAGTCATTTGGCGATGATTTAATATTTTTAATTCCTTATAAGTAAAAAGGTGTTTCGTTTATGCAGTTAAATCTATCATAATAAAATGAAGAGTTTGACATTCTGTAAAGAAGTGTACAGACGTTGTGTCCAACAGCTATATGAGACGAGAAAGTCCGCCTGAACGAAATTTATCATAAAGATACTCTAGGGGAGTTTCAATTATACATCGAAAATAATTAAATGAAGAGTTTGACATTCTGTAAAGAAGTGTACAGACGTTGTGGCCAACAGCTATATGAGACGAAAAAGTCCGCCTGAACGAAATTTATCAGAAAGATACTCTAGGGGAGTTTCAATTATGCATCGAAAATAATAAAATGAAGAGTTTGACAGTCTGTAAAACAGTGTACAGACGTTGTGTCCAACAGCTATATGAGAGGAGAATGTCCGCCTGAACGAAATTTATCACAAAGATACTCCAGGGGAATTTCAATTTATAAATCGAAAATAATAAAATGAAGAGTTTGACAGTCTGTAAAACAGTGTAGAGACGTTGTGTCCAACAGCTATATATGAGACGAGAATGTCCGCCTGAACGAAATTTATCATAAAGATACTCCAGGGGAGTTTCAATTATACATCGAAGAGAATTTTTAAGTTTAATATTTGCAATTTGCTATTTAAGAATTTTTCGACGGACTTTTCATGCAATACATCGATTGTCATAGCTCATAGTACATTGCTTCTATACTAATTGCCGATTTACAACCGTTACAATTTGAATACAGAGGAAAATATGCTTTAACATAATGTTTGTTCCAAATCTATAGCGAAATTTATTAATTTTTAAAACAATTTTTCCAAGGAAAGAATTTTGCCCAAACTGAAAATTCTTGTCTATGGCAATATGTATACATTTTCAATATTTTAGTTTCTACAATACGGTAAAACAAAATTCTGCTGTTTTTGTTGTTATTAAATACCACATTTGTTTTTGCCAGTAAACATTTTCTTCATGGTTAAGTTCTGTTTATTCATTTGAATTAAAATCATTTTCTTTTTTAAAATGCATTTTTACCATAAGTATTGGAATATATACAATGGTGATGTGCACATTGCTAAGTCTATAATAAAATTAACCACTTGGGACGAGCGACACGTATACGTGTAGCATAAGATACTCAGAATCCTCGATTATTTCCACCAGTTACTTTTTATTGTAAACTTTGCCTTATTTAATGATGCATTTCTGCGATTCAATCAGGCGAAAATTTCTGTTTTGAAAAACCGGTGGTAAAGGATTAAAAATTCTGCAAAGGATGCTCGTCGCGAAGGGGTTAAAGTATGGTGTAAAAGGTCTGATAAACTGAACCTTTGGATATCGGATTATTTGATCTTTGAAATGGTGCGTGTTTAAATTTAATGGATACTATACTTAAACATTTATAATTGAATCGGGTGAATTATAACAGTTGAGAAAATTTGGACTGTTTCTGCGAACTGATGCCGTTCACATCAAACAGTAATTGTGCTAAACGAAGATTTTGAATATTTTGATGCAAATTAGGTTATTTTATACAAAAGAGTATAGGAAGAGATCCTTGACATTATAGCCATCACGTTTTCTAATTTCCGATGCGAAAAGTGCCAACACAGAATCGGAAGTTGGCAATCAATTAGATTTCAACATTCATAGAGACAAGTTTCGTGAAAAGCAGAGCATCCATCTATCAGCGACAAAATGTGCGTGCGTGTCGGCACTTAGTTTCCCAGCACCCCGTGTGGTGGCGCTATTGTTATGTCGCGTGATCAACTTCGTAAATGAATAGGTTCCGAAAATAAACTGCTCTTTTCCCGTGCATTTCTGTGGGGGAGGGAAACAAGCCACGGGTACTTGAAAAATGGTGTTTTTATATTCTGTTTTTATAACTGATTTTTATGTGCAAATACAAATGGGTATGGCAGAGTGATTTTCTGGTTCTCACCCTAGTAAGCTTTGAGAATTTGTAAACTGTTGGCATATGCTAATTTTTTTTTTTTTTTTTCGTTGCTCGAGTATTTTATAGCTCAATACTTTACAAATAAATGATATGGGTTGCGCAACATATTTCTTATGTAAGCGAAAGAAATATATATTTAATGGTTATCGTGCATGATAGAGCTGTTAAATTGCTTATTAGAGCTTATTTTAAAAAAAGATTAAATCGTGATAAAATTATAAACAGCTTCAGATAAAATTAGTTTGCGGAAAGAGATTTTCTTTTTAAGGTAGAATATTTTGAATAATTTAAATTCAAAATGTATTTGACTGTTTATTTTTTTCTATGTTATTTTCCGTGGGATAACTAGAAACAGCTGACATTCGAAATAATTAAACGGGAAAATTCTTCATAATTTTATATACCTTCTTTTAAAAAACAAAAAAACTCCTTGGGAGGGGATAACTAAATTATCCATTTTTCTGTATTGAACAAAATGTACCTATACTGGATGAAAATCTAGAAAAAAAGATTTTTTTAGGGAAACTGGGTTAGTACAAATGATGAATTACGATGTTAAAGAGTCAGTCACCGCGCCTTGAATACTAGACCTATGCGCTGACACTAAAATGGCGGCTTTCGATGGCGGATTTTTTCAGCGTTTGTTCGGACCCTTGAATTTTAATACCAGTATTTTCTAAAAATATTTTTTTGCCTTATTTAATCTCAAATAAACCGACAAATATTTTTAGAAAATACTGGTATTTAAATTCAAGGGACCGTACAAGCTTTGGAAAAAATTAACCTATAAAAACCGCCATTTTTGTGCCATAATGTGTCATGTGCTGTAACATTGAATTGCATATCTGAATAGAACTCGATTTCTGTTTTAAAAAAGCGTAAGTTACAATTTTTTTTAAATTAATTTTAATAGATATATTTAACCTATAAAGTTTTTAACAGAAATCAATCTCCAGAAGCTTCACACATATACATTCAAAACAACTGCTGCTCATTCTGCAAAGTAGTTCTTGAGTTATGCTTAAAGAGCTATCCACATTGCAATCTCTTTTGCAACGATTAAAAATTAATTGAACATTACAGGAATTCAAAATTTAAACCTGCATAATTCTTAAACTACTTGACCGTTCAGTAGTAACCGTATTCGGTAGTGACCGTTCGGTACACTGCAAATAAAAATAGTTGATTTTACAGTATAATACTGGCATCCCAGCTGCCAGTATTATAGCGTAAAATCAACAGTAATAAGCAGTAAAACGCTGCCGCGCATGCGCGGTAGCGTATTACTGCTTATATATATATATATATATATATATATATATGTATGTATGTATATACTGAAATCGCTTATAGTTAAAGTAAGAATGCCTAATCAAGAAAGTAATTCTTTCCTACTCGAGCGTTATCAGTTTAAGAATCAACAATGTTTTATAGTATTTTGACCAGATTACTTCATTATAGACTATTTGTATAGACCTTTTTTATTTCATTAGAGTCATCCAAAAAATCATCTTTTTTTTTTCTTTTTAATGAGACGTTTTTATTTAACAGCAGCATATGTTCATTTGTTTTATATTTTCAAATATTTGTCCCTTTGAAAATTTTAAGGGCTTTGTGAGAAATAAATAAATAAATAATAAAATAAAATACACTGTTAATAAGTAACTTGTTAATAAGAAAAAAATATATGTATATGCATTCTTCATATCTTCCGTCCTTACCTCCCAATATATTTGTTAAAATGAATAAATTAATTTTGTTCAAAGATTTAAATCCGTTTTATCTTTGAGAAAAAATATATAATAATGGTTTTATACTATTACCTTTTTTTTTTATTGCAAATTTTTGTTATTTTTTGTTTTGCTTATAACATACAATATTTTGCGTAATCAATGTTATTCTCTCAATATATTCCGAATATGGCTTGTTTTTTCCCTTTAGAAAGTCTAAAATATTCTAACACGTTCTTCAAAAATAACAAGACCCTTCGAATCATATTAAAATTACCAATATCTAATCATGATGTTTTCTCTGCAAAATGCAGTTTTTCCAAAAGCAAATAAAAAATAAATCCTACTGGAAATATATAACGTCCCCCATATCTTATAAAGTAATCACAGGGAACGCGAAAAGAGAAAAATAACTTTTGTAAAATGTTAGAGAATATTTCACGCTCTTATCTCTTCATCACCTCAGGTTCGCTCTTTCCCCATTCTTTGTAAAGGAGAATCAAGCTGAAACTTTTTTCTTTCAATACATTTTAGAAAAACAAGTTGAAAGGATCGTTGCATTGGGTAAATGTTTGTAAATAAAATGAACCGAAGTGCTATTTATTTACAATGGATTCGAACCTTATGGTTGATTGAGTCATCGATTTTACCTTAAATTAAATTTTGTAACAATAATTATCATGCGGTCACAAGATAATTTTATTGATTCACAATCATTATATATATAAATAAAACTTTTGTAAATAATAACCATTAAACCACATAAATAATCGACATATATATATATATACTAGCTCTTACCCGTGACTTCGTTCACGTAACATTAAAAGAAGAATAAATGCATTAATTAAGCAAAATATTTCACTCCCGATAATTAAAAACCTAAATAATTACCTAACTCTTTATCACATTTCATAGGAAACAATACAGTATTTCTTTGTTATAGGGACCTTAACATAACTCGGTCTTAAAACAGGGAAATTTTGTACCAAATAATCGCGAAAATGCAACCAATGCAAAAAGGAGAGCCAAATAAAATCATAGAAATCGACGAATTGAGTAAAAACAAATGTCAATTTTACCTGATAAACCATTTTACTTTTAACGCCTTTGTGAAACGTTTTAACAGCCAACCTTCAAAAATAATTAATTGAAAATAGTATATGCTTTTCCTTTAAATTCAATTATGCCTCCTTGGCTTAATGTATAGCAGAAACAAATCGTGTTTTCTAAATGACAATATGTTGAGAGACCATTTTTGTTCTGCAGGAAAAATGTATTCGAAAAGTTTGAATATGTGAAAACGTTTTTATTTTCGGATAATTTACTGAAATCAAGATTTTGTTTTCACCATATATTCAAATTGTACATAAATTCTGTTTTCAGTTTTAATGAGAAAATGGCGTAAAAAAAAATATTTATCTGTTTTATTTCTCCTTTTTTATCCACAAATATGGAGTAATTTACTTACCGTTTTTAGAGAAACTTCGCTAAAATTTACAAAATAAATAAATAAATAAAATAATAATAATATATCGGAATCTAATTCATTTTTTTAAATTCTGAGAGTTTGTGTGACATCCTCGGATCAACGATAACCGATGTTAAGTAAATCGCTTTGCGTTCGATAGTCTAAGAGGAGTAGTTGCGAAATACAAACAGACGGTCAGATTTTAATATAACTAGGGCATCCAACCCGGGCTTCCCAGGATAGAGAATGTATGTGATAAAGAATATATTTATTTTTTTTATTGAAAATTCTAATAAATTTTTTACATTTAATATTTCTTTAGATTGTCCTCTAACAACACCAAATAGTATTTTTATATGGAATATGTCAATTAAATATGCAAATAAAATTTTGAATTATTAAAATTAGCAATTTCTTATTAGTCTCGTGCCAGAAGGTAGCAGCCGAAGAAATCGGTAAAATTTTCGTTATCTACAGCAGTTTTTTTTTTTTTTTTAATTCTGATAATTTCAGCGGTTTTAAGTGCTTATTTCAATTACATGTCTGTTAAATTTGAATTTTATTTATACTATTTTATTTATTGTTTAATGAAGTTTCAATTTCATTATTGAATATTAGCTAGAAACATATGTTGAACTTTTTATATTGTTTAAAGTGCAAACGGAATTTATTATGATTATATTTTGCAATCGTCTGCAAGCAATAGAGATAGATTTAAAAAAAATAATGCTTGAAATTTAATTTAAATGCCATAATAAATGAGTAAATTGTGATACAGTTTTCAAACAAATTGCATTTGAAAGTAGATTTTTCCCCCTATATAACGGTGTAAAAATTGAAAATATGCGATGTTTAGTAATTAAAAAAATTGCGGTAGCAAAAATCGCAAAAACGAAATTCCATCCTCAAGTTTTGCCATTCACAAAATGACATCAGCGTTACGTACGGACACGTTTGTCTTTTATAATATGGATAGATTCGTGTTCATTTTTCTTTTCTTAAAACTATGATGTGATTTTTAGCAGAAAACTCTCATCTGTATATAACTAACTACTCATGCTTAATAATCAGTATATATTTAAAAAAAAAACATTTACATTTTTCGTTTTAAATACGGCGTGAAACTTATTCTACTTTCTATACTTAACTGATCCTTTTATTATTTATGTAAGGGAATTGATTCATGCTCCTTTTAAGACATATTTGAAAATTCTCGTTTTATTTCAAATATGACGTCACTTTTTCCCCAGAGAAATCACTTTTTAATGACATAATTCTTAAATTCGTGGTTAAATAATTCACATCCTTTGTATTGATATAATTCTTGTTAATCTGGAGGCACGGCAGTGCCTCCGCCAAGTCGAGAAAGCACGGCCGTAAGCATACTTTTCTGGAAGCAACTCAGGGCACTTTTGACCCCCCCCATATCTCCGCGCTGGAGTATCCCAAAAATTCAAAACTTCGTTTTTCTACAGTATTTGGCACACAGGACCAAAATTTAAAATTACAACTTTCTGTCTTTTCTAGTTCAGACGATATATGAACTCAAACATTCTATTTTTTGTCACTCACTCACTCACTCCTTCCGCGTCATCAAAAAGATTAGGTAGATCCCGTATCCCTAGAAACTTGACATTTGTAAAAAAGGTAGTGTTTAGGATACAAAGAGAGGAAAAATTATAAAATCCGGAAAATTCGAAAAGAAACATTCGAAAATTCAACAAATTCCATCAAAATTGAGAATTGAAAATAAGACGATCTTGTAGTCTTAGAAACTTAAGATTTGGTGTGAAGGTAGTGTTTAGCATCCAGAAAAAGAAAACATCAAAAACACCAAAAAAATCGAAAGCAAAATTGAAAAAATCGAAAAAATCGACAAAAATCGAAAATTTTCAAATAATCCGATTTTGTTGCGCTAGAAACTTGGAATTCGGAATAAAGGTAGTAATTAGGATGTAAAATAAGGAAAAATTAAAAAATCCGGAAAATTCGAAAAAAAAATTCAAAAATTCGAAAAATTCGAAAAAAATTGAAAAAATTAAAATAATTTGATCTTTTAGCCTTAGAAACTTAAAATTCGCGGTAAAGATAGTGTTTAGGAATCAGAAAATGTTACAATAAAAAACGCAATAAAATTCGAAAATAAAATCGAAAAATCGAAAAATAAGGAAAATTTGAAAATAATTCGATTTTACAGCGCTAGAAACTTGAAATTTGGAATAAAGGTAATATTTAAGATACTAAATAAGGAAAATTTAAAAAATATGGATAATCCAAAATATACCCATAAATTAGTGCAGACGGTATATGAACTCAAAGTTTCGATTTTTTGTCCCTCACACACTCACTCACTCTCGCGTCAAAAAAAAGATTGGGTAGATCCCGTAGCCATAGAAACTTAAAATTCGGATACAAAGAAAGGAAAAATTATAGAATCCGAAAAATTAAAAAAAAAAAAAAAAAAAAAACATTCGAAAATTCAACAAATTCGAACAAAATTGAAAATGGAAAATAACACGATCTTGTAGTCTTAAAAACTTAAAATTTGGTGTGAAGGTAGTGTTTAGAATTCAGAAAAAGAAAACATCAAAAACATACAAAAAAAAACGAAAATAAAATCGAAAAATCGGAAAAAAGAAAAAAAAAACGAAAATTTTCAAATAATCCGATTTTGTTGCGCTAGAAACTTGGAATTCGGAATAAACGTAGTATTTAGGATGCAAAATAAGGAAAAATTTAAAAATACGGAAAATTCGAAAAAAAAATTCAAAAATTCGAAAAATTCGAAAAAAATGAAAAGATTAAAATAACTTGATCTTTTAGCCTTAGAAACCTAAAATTCGCGGTAAAGATAGTGTTTAGGATTAAGAATAAGTTAAAATAAAAACGCAATAAAATTCGAAAATAAAATAAAGAAATCGAAAAATAAAGAAAATTTTAAAATAATTCGATTTCATAGCGCTAGAAACTTGTAATTTGGAATAAAAGTAATATTTAAGATACTAAATAAGGGAACATTAAAAAATATGGATAATTCGAACAAAAAAATTAAAATTTTCAAAAATTAAAAATTAAAAAAAAAAAAAAAGAAAGAAAGAAAGAAAGAAAAAGAAAAAAAGTGAGAAATTGAAAATAATATGATCTCGTAGTCTTAGAACTGAAAATTTGGTGTAAAGGTAGTGTTTAGGATTCAGAAAAAGAAAAAAAAAAGAAAAACACAACAAACATCGAAAATAAAATCAAAAAATCGAAAAAAACGAAAATTTGAAAATAATTCGATTTTGTGGAGCTAGAAACTTAAAATTTGGAATAAAGGCAGTATTTAGGATACAAAAAAAGAAAAAAAAAATCTGTAAAATTCGAAAAAACTTATTGTTTAGGATACAGAAAAAGAAAAAATTAAAACACAATAAATTCGAAAATAGAACAAAAAAACTCGAAAAAGATCGGAAATTTCAAAATAATTCGATTTTGTAGCACTAGAAACTTGAAATTTGTAATAAAGGATACAAAATAAGAAAAAATTAAAAAATCCAAAAAATTATAAAATAAAATCGAAAAAATCAAAAATTGAAAATAATTTTATCTTGTATTCTTAGAAACTTAAAACTTGGTGTAAAGGTAGTATTTACTATTCAATAAAAGGAACAATTAAAAAATTCGTTAAATTCGAAAATAAAATCGAAATATCTTTAAAAAATCGAAAATTCGAAAACAATTTGATTTTGTACTGCTACAAACATTAGTTTTGTGGTTAGTCTTATTAGCTAGTACAACGCCCCTAATTGTTTTATGTTATTTCCCCCGGATTGGTTTTCTTTTCTTTCATTTACGAATTTCGTTATAGAAAGGTTCCACTATAGACAGGCTACGTTATAGGCGATTTCTTTATAGACAGGTTTGTTTTCTTTCACAGGTTCTCTATTTACTTCGCATATGAAATATGGATTGTTAAATGATGTTAGCCCCACAAAAATTTTCACAGCTCCCCCTACCCTCCCGACATTACTGGCTGGTTATGGTTTGATAGTTCTTTCTAAATAAAATCATGGTGACTCTAACATTCACTTGATTTACCTTTAAATTGAACCTAAATGATCCTAAGAAGACGGATCAAAAAATTACTATATTGGCATGACAATCAGGTAACTTAGAAGTAAAATCGAAAAATCAATAAATTTATAAAAAGTCAAAAATTTGAAAATAATCTGATTTTGTAGTCCTAGAAGCTTGACATTTGGTAGGATTTAGTATACAAAGTAAGAAAAAATTAAAAAATCCGTAAATGTACAAAAAAAAAGCCAAAAAAAAAAAAAAAACATCGAAAAAATGAATATAGTTTGATTTATTAAAAATTTCCGGAAATTTTAATTTTGGCTTTCTTTTTATACTAAAAAGTTCTTTTATGCTAAATATCAAGTATCTAGGACTGCGAGTAATATCTCAGATGGATAGCACCTATCCTGGAAGCAATTGAGAATACTTTTGACACTCCCCCTCCCATAACTTAGTGCTGGCCTAGGAACCTGAAATCTTTTTATCTATAGTACTTTGCAAACGAAACTAAAGCTTCAAATATTTTATACCTGTAAATAATAGTGACAGAGTGTGGGCTTAGCGGAAATCAGTGGATGATCTCCAAAAAGAACCCAAAATCAAGAAAAGGAGGATTACTTACAAAAAGAAGTGAAATCTCATCAAAAACATCACCTGTAAAAAATGCAGCCAAGTCTCGTGACTCTTTTTCCGTAAAAAGTTCTGAGATCGTGTAAAGCCAAGTTTAGTTATCTTATTAACTCTGAAATTTTCATTCACAAATCACTCCTAGTCTCTACATCTTTAGTTAAATATTATTTTGTGACTTGGCAATTACGTAGCACGAGAATGTGATGTATATAATTAGACTTAATCAAATAATACCATGCCATCCCATAACATATTAAGGTGTAATAACTTCCCTGTGCGTATATAATTAGCCTTAATCATATTATCTCATCCCTTCCCACATAACATAGTAAGGTGTAATAACTTCCCTGTGCTGCGTAATTGCCAAGTCACAAAATAATATTTAACTAAAGATGTAGAGACTAGGAGTGATTTGTGAATGAACATTTCAGAGTTAATAAGATAGCTAAATTTGGCTTTACACGATCTCAGAACTTTTTACGGAAAAAGAGTCACGAGATTTGGCTGCATTTTTTACAGGTGACGTTTTTGATGAGATTTTCTCTTCCTAGCAATCATGACGTAAATTGTAGCAGAAAACTTCTGTATGTAACTGATATTCAAGCTTATTATTAATCAGTATCGGTAAAAAAATATTTCAGTTTTCATCTTTCGAATATTTCAGTTTTATTCATACTTCATGTATAATAAGAAAGACTCCATATTTGCTTTCAACTATCATGACAGTTTATCTTCTTTTGAATTTTTTTTTTTAAATTTTTTACGTGGAAATCGTTCAATTGAAAAATAATTATTGAGGAAAAATTATTATTCCAGGTTTTGTATTTATTGGCAACGGTAATGCGTAGCAACGTAAAATGGTTAATTAAATCTTACAGGAAAAATATCCATTGATTCTCTATGAAAATTTGAAATTTTTAATTATTAAGAAAAATATTTGAAAAAAAAATCCAACCTATATTCATTTCTGTGTTATAATCCTATATAATATGCAAAGATACAGGATCATTAAAACAGGATTCTCAAAATTAAAATACGTGGGAAAAATACTTAAAGATATGTACAGAAATAATCCAATATGCAGAAAGTGAAAATTATTACAAGAAGCAATAGGAAACTTATATGGTGGAACACTTTTTCAAGGGCAATTTTCCACTAATATAAGTAAAATGTAATTGATTTCTGTTTGAGTTAATAGGCATGAGCTTAATTTATTAACTCAAATTGTCCGATCAATTACCGAATAAATTTTAAGAAAATTGATATTCTGTAACTGAACATAATATGTAGAAAAATCAAAGAATAGCTATCATTATTAAATACAAAAACTTATTTAATGAGGAATAACTAGACAAAAAAAGAAATTGCAGTTAAACATATATCATCATCAACATATGTTAGATTTCAAAAACCACGTTAACCGAAATGCTTGTTATACGTATATAACCGTTACATTGACAGTTAACATATTAAACTAATTTTTACAAATTTAAATATAACTCATATACACCTATAAATAATTTGTATCATATTTTAAAACAATATCCAATCTTAATAATAATGGTATTAAAGAAATGAATTTTGAAATTAAAATATTTACAGCAATTAAAAAAAGAGAGAGAGAGAGAGGGGACGAAATGAAACGATATTGAATAATAATTGGATATATATATATATATATATATATATATATATATAATTATAATATCTATGAATTTCAAAAAACATATCAAGTTCTTATATATATTCTTTACAAGATTTTTATTTTCCAATTATATTATTTTTCCAATTGTTTTGTGATAATAATTCAGTATTACCTGGATGATTATACTGATCTTAGCATATATGCCAGAATAATTATGAAATACTGAATTATTTTTTAAAACACGTATGGATACATCCAGGCTGAAGATTATATCTACACGTGTTTTTTCATATCCAATTCTAATTTAAATCTCTTGTTATCCAATCTTCCATAATATTTAGTTCATATTTCATTTCTTAATCTATTTGTATTCACTTGATATCAACTCCAAATTATTAACATTTTATAGTTTATTATATATATATTATTTTATTATTTTTTCTTTTTCTTTTTCTCTCCTTTTAAATATTCTTCATATTTTCAGTATTTTTGGCCAATTACCATTGAAGCACAAGCTATGGTAAAATTATGATTGCACTTGTTAATTTATTAACTATGTGGTATTCTGTCTACACATAATTATTAATTATATCTTTGGAGATTTAATTAGAATGTTACAAGAACTTGATATGTTTTTTGAAATTCAAAGATATATATATATATATATATATATATATATATATATATATATATATATATATATTCAACAGCTCACTTTTTTAATATAATTTTTTTAATAAAATTATTATTATCATTATTACTATTATTACTATATTATCGACATTGGAGCGTAAACGAAATAATTTACATATAATGTTTTATAGAAGTAAAGCATAATAATCCAACTTGGGGAATACAAAATATAAGCGAAAAGCACTGGATACACCGTGCCTTTAATATTATTATCCAAAACCGCATATAGGTTTCTGTCTGAAAATGCTTCAGATTTTGTATTTTGTTCTTTATATATATAACGTTAAACACTAATGAAAGAACTAATATTGAATACGTGAATTGACACATTGCTGACAAAGCATATAACCTACAGAGTGAAAAATTCGTTAGCAATGTGTCAATTCACCTATTCAATATTCAATCATTTCGGGCGTAATTTCACTGCTGTAAATTAATTGAAAAATTAATTAAAAATTATAATGAAGGAACTCTTAAAATTTATATCATTTCAGATATATATTTTTTAAGTACTTGTGCTAGATTGAATATCAATAATATAAATTACAAATGATGCATGAAATTGGAAAATAGTCATTTGGAGATGAATGTATTTGCGTTTCATGTACATTTCTAGAAATTTCATTTTTATTGCGAAAGCTATGCAATTACAATGCAATTATAAATTTAATCCCTAAACTTTACTGCCATTTAAAAATTCGAGAAAACGTAATGGGATCTAACTTGTTTAGTCTCAGATTTATTTATTTTTCCTGTTACACTGTTATCCTGTTACAAAATTCATAAATAAAAATAATATTTCGTTGAATTTAGACTTTGTTTGGAAGCTTTTTTCTCTTGATTTTCTCCACTTTCTTTTATTTAAAAAAATATACCTCTTTCCCTGCATTTAAAATACGTTTCTAGACTTATTTATAAAAGTTTTTTTGTTAACGATGTTGTTTAAAGGGTTTTTTTTTTTTTTCCTGGCATTTTTAATAGTTGTTACACTTATCTTTCTGAAAATTTGAAAAACGCTATTATGTAGGATATACGAGATTTTTTTTTTTTTTAAAGAGAGAAATAAAAATAAAAATCCCACGAAATTAATTTGACATTCATAAAAAACAGCTTTTCTTTTCTTGTAGAATATTTTTAATCAAGTTTATATTATTATTATTATTAAGTACAAAATTCCATAAAAATATCATTTAGGTTTTAATTAACGCTAAATTCATAAATAAAAATAATATTTCATTGAATTCAGACTTTGTTTGGAAGCCCTTTTTCTCTTGATTTTCTCTACTTTCTTTTATTTAAAAAAATATATATACCTCTTTCCCTGCATTTAAAATACGTTTCTAGGCTTATTTATAAAGAGTTTTTTTTTTCTTTTTAATCTCCTTTACCACTATTGCATTTGCCACCCACAACATAAAAGATGTTTACAAAAACTGGAGATAGGTATCAGTCAGCAGACGAATGGAGACCCAGGTCCTTTCTCTGGTACAAAAGATGTGTGATTGAGTGGTCCAATATGTTGCCCTTCGTCAAAAATCTCCAGTGATGTTTTGACGGCGAAGCCGCGTGCGAAAGGCGTGAAAGGCTAACAAAAACTGTTATGCTAGGGTTAGATCAATGAGTAACGTCACGTTTGATAATGATTGAATTTGTCCGGTAATGCTTGACGTTCTCTGAGCAAAAAAGAAAAACAACTCGAAAAGTTTCCGGAATATTTTATTTGGAGGAGACGAAGAAGTAATTTTGGGTTGACTAACAACCAGCTGATTCAAATTTGACTGCGCCTCTAGATCCTCATTTATAAAGCTGAGGGATTGTGTCAAGTAACGCTATTGTTTTTCTGATTGTTGTTTTACGATTTGTGCGCGAGACAGCACAGAACTCTGTTATTGTGTTCGCCGTATTTTTAGAATATTGCATTTTCATTTATTTTACCCCCCCCCCCCCTCCTTCCACCCAACACGGTTTGTTTTGAAAATGGCTCGTTATTAAACAAAAGACGATATCTTTACAAAGGAATTAAAAAACAGATTACAACAACAGATTTAAACAAACAATACAAATTTCAATAACAATGAAACATTCCGGTTTGCCTACTCTTTGTCATCCATTTCAAAATTAGAAAATATCAATGCCATTTTGACAACATCCCATTAATGTTTTTTTTTTTTTTTTTAGCTTAATTTTGTTGCAGGCCGGTATGCGCTTCCCCAATATAACGGAAGATAATAAACTTTATTTTTTATACTCCGGAGACATGTTATTTTCATGAAAAATTAATATTATATTTTATTATTTGCATGTATTCCACATTTCCATTATTGCATATTTCTCGTTGCAATTAGATTTTTTTGTATAATTATTTCGTGACATCGTTTTATACGTTTATATTAGAATGATCCATTCAGATTTGATGAACTGAAATCAAGTTACTTACTTTTCATAATAATAAAATTTTAATTGCTTAATAGGCGTATAGCCAACATAGTGAAAAAGTACCCAACCCGGGACTGGAACCCGGGTCATCAGTATAGCGCATTGACGTTCTACCAACTGAACCACTTGAGAACGATACTCAGCCTGGAACTTTCTCACTATAACATGTTGGCAAGGCTACAAACGCAGCACAAGATGGAATATTTTCCGTGAGCCTCCAACCCTGGGGCCAACACGAAATCAAAGAAAATCCAGCATCGATAATTGAATAAATTCATATTTAATACTTTGGAAATTTTTCCATAGAAAATTTCATACGCCTTGCATTCTTTGATTTCGTGTTTGCCCCAGGGTTGGTGGCTCACGGAAAATATTCCATCTTGTGCTGCGTTTGTAGCCTTGCTAACATGTTATAGTGAGAAAGTTCCAGGCTGAGTATCGTTCTCAAGTGGTTCAGTTGGTAGAACGTCAATGCGCTATACTGATGACCCGGGTTCCAGTCCCGGCTTGGGTACTTTTTCACTATGTTGGCTATACGCCTATTAAGCAATTAAAATTTGATTATTATGAATGCAAGGCGTGTGAAATTTTCTATGGAAAAATTTCCAAATTATTAAATATAAATTTACTTACTTTTTCTTTTTTCATTTATTTCATTTGCATTAAAAACTGGTTGATATGTCCAAACTTTTTTTTTTTTTTTTTTTTTTATAGGCCAACTAAATCAGTCAAAAATTAGATCATGCAGCAAATATTTGCTAAAGTAAAGTTTAAGAATCATGAGTGCCGGCAAGAGGAAGAAAGGGGGGGGGGGATCATTGCCCGGATTTTGTAATTTAATACACGAAATTTTTTTTTCTCTAAAGATTATGGGGGGGAAAGGTAAAATGCTCATCAGTATTTTTTATCTAACACTGTTAAAAATTTGCAGCAAATTGTCCAGTCATTTGACCGTTTTTATAGAAAACGGTTACATAACTGTAATTTAACTCTATTCTGTTCATGATATGGGCAATAATATGTTCAGAACAGAGTTAAATTACGGTTATGTAACCCTTGTCTATATATAAAAACAGTCAAATGACTGGACAGTTTGTGCTGCAAAGTTTTAACAGTGTATCAGATCGTCCATAATATCATTTATTAACATACTAATTATCTGTACTATACTATACGTTTAGTGTAAGTTTGAAAGTATTTTTTGAAGATTTTAGACATGCGCACTGCCCTTTGATGCATTTTTTAATTAATTAATGTCTGTTATAAAATAGGTAGTAACAGAAAGTTATTATATTATTATGTTCATCAGTATTTTCATTTTGGAAAAAGCCGATAGAAGCTTACTATTCTATTTTTAATTATTTCTCATTTATTACATCTCTGTTCTGATTTTTTACATTGATATGTTTAAAAACTTATCTTGGTGGTTTGATAAAGGGGGAAAAAACCTAGTTTAACTTATTTCAAATTTATATTCTTAATTTTCAAAACGCAACCCAAGTTGGACCACAGACACTTCTGTTCGAAAATCTTTCCCCTACCTGGTTGTCGTTCTGCCGGCGCCCGTGTTAGAAACTATATCTTTAAAATCAATTGATTATTGTTTTCTAAGCAGGAGTCCATCATCATCTGAAAGCAACAAAATAAGACAAATAAGCGTTAAGCATTGGTTAGGGAATGTATTATCAAAATATTTAATGGTGGAGGCTTATCTGTTCGACCACAGTATGGTCTTTTTTGCGCTGGGATCTGACTTTCAGAATTACGGCGCCAGAGACTTGGCATTGAAGAGACCTGATAACTTAACCCTTTAACACGTATCTCTGACGTGTTTTGCTAAACCACATATCCGGTGTCAGACCCACCAGAAAGTTGTGATCTTTGTTTGTTTTGCTATAACTTGATGAATCGATAAGGTATACAGTTATGGGCATAAATATTAACTGTTAGCTATTTTTAAATGTTCTGAAGGGTGTTGTTTTTTTTCCCCAAATCTAGTGAAATATTTTACATTCTTAACTTTCAGCAATCGTATTTAACGTGGTTCTCAAATTCCCTGCTCAACAACACGAAATTTTCTGACATATCTTCTGATTCATTTTTAAACGTAAAGGGAAAATTGGCAGGCTTAACTATTGAAGCAATTTGGAATCGAATAGCATTTTCCATTTTTTTTTATAAATAAATTACTTATCGATTTATAAGCAATTCTTTTCACGTGACGACAAGGTTTACCCCCCTTTCTCGCGTTGCCGCGTCGGGAATTCTATTCAAACACGACAGTATTTTCTGAAAGATCTTCGGCCTTTAACAGAAAACGAAAAACGTCCTTCGATTACATAGTTTCTGAATAAGAATACCTGCCAATTTCATGCGTTTCCGAACATGAATTTAGAAATGTGTCAGAAAGTAGCTTCTTTGGATTTGAGAACAGCCTTAACATGGTTTCTATTTAAAAGAACACGTTTAAGTTATGTTCTTATATATTTCATGTTTTTCATTTGGAAGCTAATTTTAAATAAACTTTTAATTACAGTCATTACAGTCCGCATGTGGATAAAATCGGTAGAAAATCTAATTAAGTTTGTGAAAATGTTAACTTTTTTTTCATTCTAATATTTTATTGGTCAATAAAAAACTCCTTTAAATTAGAAATCTATACATTAAAATACAATAGAACCCCCGATCCCGGTTAAATCAAAGTATCGGATAAATCGAACTTTAAAAAAAAAAATCCCTACAAACTGCAACATGTTACACAGAAACGGATTATGACGAAAACTACAAGAACTAATTTTCACATTTCCTTACTTTGTTAATAAGCGATTTTCACTGTGTTTAAAGCATATTAGACTCGTGAATAAATAAAAATTATTTTATGAATAGGCAGGATAGTAGCGTGTTTTAATTTTAAAACAGCTTTACGTTTGAATACTATGACAATCAGCAAATCCATTTATAGATAACGAAAAAAAATTACAATAAATTAAATAATACTCTGTATTTATATATATATATATATATATATATATATATATATATATATATATAATGCGAAAACCACATACCATACTTTCAATCCCAAATCTACTGAAACGGCAGAGAAAACAAACAAATAACCATAAAAATTCGAACTAACAAAACTTTAAACAAAACTACAAACAGAAAAAACACAACCAATGGAGACAGGCTGCAGGGCTAAAGACCTGCATGCAGGGTTATACCGGCATTACACATGAAACTTCCCCCATGCCTGTCACAACCAAACTAACCGTAGGAAACATTAAACCAAGATGAAAAGAACGACTCAGCCGGACGAAGCTCCTTATAAAACCTACACTCACTTGGCGATATTTTTAATCGCCAAAAGGAGAGTATCACTGTATTCTTTACCTTTGACAAAACTATTCACCAAACTATTTAACAAAGCAATAGGATAACTTTGAACCATTGCACCATGATAGAGATTTATTATGTCACTCATTATACTACCATGTTTAGAATTTAATTTTGTTATCCTAATTAAACTGTTGATAAATATATTTCTAAAAATTGAAATATGTACATATATATATATATATATATATATATATATTTATATAATTTTTTTTTTTGAAAAACTAATATAAATAAAAATTGTAATTTAACAAATTACAACAACCATTGGAAAAATGTTCCAAAAGCTTTAAAAAAAATTAATAAAAAATATTAATTATTCAAAAATATTCATCGGAACCATCTACAAATAAACGCATTTTCCATTGCTACAGTTGAAGAGATCCTGGCATTCTCTGTCCTCGCAAAAATATTCGTTTGAACCATCATCGCCGCAGTTATTGAAACGTATCTTCCATTACTATACCTTATCCTTAATATATACCTTAATATTTTGTCGGGTCCTTCCTACAATAACTCTTGTTTAGATTGATGTCTGAGCTAAAGGAATTTTGAGGAAATTAAAGTTGAAGACCACGTTTTTTGCTTTATAAGACGATTTCTCATCCGATGTCAATTTTTGAATTCGGCTTTTTTTTTTTTTTTTTTTTTTTTTTTCATATCTGATAGTTTGCATCTTTTTTTTTTTTTTTTTTTTTTTTTTTTGTAACTTTAACATTTTTGTAACTATTTTAAGCATTTCTATTGCCTATTCAAAGAAAAATTCTTCTAAAATTACAGAATTTGGTTTAAAACGCTTTAAAAAAAAATGCTCTAAAGTTACAGAATTTTGTTAAAAACGCTTAAAAAATAAAGTGACGACGCCATTCTCGACCGAAAACAACCACCATTTTCCCAATGGTTAAGAATCATAGTTAAAAATGACGAAATAGGGGTAAAATGACGAGAAATAGCTGAACTAATTAATATTATGCAATTCATTTTATTATAAACTCAATATGTAAATGCATCGACATTGCCCCTTTTGAGTATGACTAATATTTGGGCATGAAATATTTTAATACAGCAATAGATTAGAATTTTCTCACTGTAATACTAGAAAGTGCCAAAATTAAAATCGACATTCTAAAATGAATTAAAATAAATGTTACATAAATCCAGTTCAATATTTGGGCTCTTTAAAAATAAATAAAGCAAATTAGAATTTGTTACTTAAATTAAATTTGTTTCCGTGAGAATTCATGTTGCAACAAAAGTCTCAGTCACGAAATATTTATATTTTTGGGGAGAAAAAAAAAAAAAAAACGGTGTCAGTGAAGATAAGTTTCCCAATTTCTACTGAAAATAAATTTAGAACTTTTTAAAAATACTTTTTTTAACTGAATAATTTCATTAGTTGTTGTATTTTGTATAGACAGTTTTTGCTATTTATCATAAAATAAACTACCAAGGAAAAAATATAATAAAATTGGAAAAGCAAAAAAGGGGGGGGGGAGTAAATGTACAACGGAGTCATTTTAAAATTCTGTAGCCCAAAGAGAAGTATTTTCTTTCAGAATTTACTATATAATAGTGCAATGTAGTAAAATTTATTAGCTATACCCTTTTACACATATTTTGATAATCTTGTTACTTATTTATCCGTCATAAAATGTTACTGAAAATGAATGAATTGCTATCAGTGCGTTGACAAATTATAATTTAAAAAATATCTCCCAAATAGTATCTTTCTTATATAGAATCTCCTTAGAAATTCTAAAAAAAAATCTTGTTAACAGGTATAATTTATTAATTTAATTTATTCTATTTTAATGTTTTTGTGATCATTAAACGGTGTTTATTTGAAAGGAATAGTTAAGAAATGCACATTATCCCGTACGATAAATTTTTTCTTCTGAAAAACTTTTCAAAAATATTAGAACTTTCATTTACATAGGAATAATCCATTATTGTTTTCAAAAGAACCCAATTAATTTGTTAATTTCATCATTTGAATATTTTTTTTTTAATTATTCAAATATAAAGATCCAAGGAAATGTAAAATGAATTGGAGTCTATAATATCATTCTAAATTTGCCACAAATTCAAATGCCGAGTTTATAATTAGAGGAGATATTAAACTGTAAAAATTCTTCATAACAATTTTAGAAACGCTTTCTAGGGTAAAACCCCCAGTTATTTACACCTAATCAGTAACTGACACCTGAGGAAAAATATGACGCAAATAAGCATTTTGTAAAATTCTGCAAAGTAATGTCATCTAGCGATAAATGAGACATTTATTTTTATTTTGGAGTTAATTTATTCACCACTAGAGGGCTAAGAACGTATTTAATATGGAAGAAACTTTTGAGAATACAAAAAGTGCTATTTTGAAGCAACCATCTTATTTCTAAAATTAAGGAAGTGTTTGTCTAATAATCTATTTGTAATACAATCATCTTACACTTTTTTCTTAAAGTTATACCTGTAAAAATTAGTTTAAAGATGCATATGATATATTAGAGCCATGATTTAGTGTTTATAGTTATTTAATTTAGCTTAATGGGGGTGGGGGGGGGGGCAGTTATTGGTTCCTAGAATTTCATTTCACCAGTCTCTGACAGAGATGTTAATTATTGGTTATGTTAAAGAAAGTTGAAATCTATCATTTGAACTGTTTAAAAATGCATAATAATAAATTAAATTTATCTTGTAGTAAACACCATTAAAATTTAAGTTTTTTTACCAGTGTCTCACACCAGATATCAGTTACTGGTCCATAAATGTCAGTTATCGGATATCTGCTTATTAATAATACAGTACTAAATATTACTACTGCACACTCTTACTATATACTCTGCATTACTAATGCAGTATAGCTTACTAAATCCCACTTTTTATAATAAATATTAATGTATTTTGTTTTTATAATAAAGAATAAAGTTTTTTTTTTAAATTATTTAATATTTTAAAATAAAATGTCAGTCCCTGGTTCACTTTGTGTCAGTTATCGGTGTTTCAAAATAGGGATGGTGAATTGTATTGAAGTTTTTGACCATATTTATGAATAAAATAAATTTTTACTAATAAAATGCATAATTTTTCAAACTTTTGCCAACAACATTTTTTTAATATATCTCTACAAACCTTTCAAAAGGAAATTATAAAATATATTTAAATTTTTGTAATAGTCATTTGAACAAGAAAGAAGCCTTAAAGTGTCAGTTACCGGGGGGTTTCACCCTATTTCATATTTTCATTCCTTTTTGCCGTTGAAATCATGGGCGCCAGCAGAGCAAAATATAGGAAATAACAAGATTTTGAAATAAATGGGCTGGATTATTTTTTTTTTCTCAGAAACCACGCCAAAACGCTGAAATGGATGGCCAAACTGAAAGTCCTGCAATACTATATTGTCACAATGGTGATTCTTTTCAAAACCTTCTTAAACCCGAGATTTTCAAAATGTATTATATTCTAATGTATTATATTATTGTATATATTCAATACATTAAACAAAATAATAATTTTTTTTTTTTTTTTAATGTCAGAAGCTCCCATGCAATTTTTAAAAAAATCAATTAAGAAATTTCATAAACCCACCAATAGTCCCATCAATTAATCACTTACATAAATATTATCACTTAATAGACATGTTAGACACCGTTAATACACATATTCATAACTTATATGTTTTTTTTCCGTCGGGTTCTTTGCGCCCTGAACCCCCGTATAAGATTTTTTTTAACACAACAACGTAAATAATAATAATAATAATAATAATAATAATAATAATAATAATAAAATAGACTAGAATAGAATAGAAAATAATGCTACACAAGGGTATCAGGGAACGGGGGTCCCCAGATGAAAAATTCTTACATATTTTCATTGTGAGTATTTATGGTGGTTATTTGTAAAGAATAAATTTCACTTAAAAATAAAATCAATCAGTGATAAAGAAAATATAATCAATTAAAATTCAAAATCCAGGAAGGGGCAATGCCCCTTCCCCTCCTTGCTGGCCCCCATGGTTGGGATTATTAATCATTTAAACCTTAGATTTAATGCAATTTTTCATCTCGAATACGCGAATTAAAATGGATGCTACACATTTACATCATCATACATAACGTTCTTCAAAAACGGATACATATCGGAAGTTCAGTATCATCACCTTTATACAGCAATAACAAACACCTAAGGACTCCAACTGTGAGGATGCCTTTTGAGAGACAAGTGCGCATGCGTGGGAGTCGAACGGATCAAAAATGTTTTGTTGT